>JAPTHN010000003.1:76593505-77304505 GCA_026936325.1 Platynereis dumerilii
TGGTGCAGCATCAGTTACTGTGGTCAAGATTACATCAAGTAATTGTGGTGACCAAGTAAATTGCATGCAGGACCCACACAGAAAATTATCTTTGAAACTATTGGAATTATACCAAATTACTATATATATAAAAGAAAACAACAAGTAAAGAACATTATTGGCAAGAAATATACATAAAGCACCAAAAACCATTAGCTGTGATAAAGTATCAAAAAGGCCTACCTTGAGCAGTTACTTGTAGGTGTGAATTAAGCTAAGATTGGCCACAGTGATCTTTTATATGTGGCCATGCATGTGAATATGCAACATCTACATAACAAGTTACCCATCCCATTCTGAGAAAAAAGTCATTTAAAAGTTATTAACTAGAAATTGGATGGCTACTCAGGCCAATGGAGTACCCTCATCCATGCATGACATTTTGCCAAATATTTTTGATTCACAGACATATATATTATGACATTTGAGCACTTTAAAAATGTCTCTACTATTGGATTTTCTGCTTGCGTTTAAACATTCAGCAATATTCCTGTTGTACCAGGTACATCAAGTGAGCTAAGTCTTTTTTTTATGTCACGAACTGTCACAACATGAAGACTGAACAGCCAAGTAACCAAGTTTTCTGACAGACTGTTTTGTATTTTTTATCGATTAGTGAATTTATAGTTTTACAGTTTAATTGCCAAAAACCAGTTGATGTGATATTTTTTACAATTGCTACAAAATAGGGTTATCGCAATGAATGAAAATCTGTCACAATTAATAACGTATAGTTGACAGTTGATTTTAAAAGTTTAATACAGTGAATTAGGCTTTACCTAAATTAGGCTATATCATGATTAGATTTTTACAGCAAGTTTTGCTTTATAAATGTTTATGTTATCAAGATTTGATGCAGCTCAGTTTATTGGCATTCTTGGGAGCGATGAGAACAGGCTACAGACACATAATAGATAATGTGTGGGCTATTATATATATATAGTGCTTAATTCTCTAATTTTATAGTGATTTTAACATGGGTTTTTTAACCAAGCTGTTTTCAAATTATCTTAACAAGTGTTTGTTACCAAGCATTGACAAAAATGTAACTCCCACAAAAGGACCTTTACATGGAAATTTCTCCAATCTTTAGCAAAACCATCATAGAGCATGATCAAGGCATCCTTCATGAGGTGACCTGGTCAGAGCAGGAATCAAACCCTGGACTTTGCGACTTGAAAACCAGCATGCTTCCAACTGTGCTCATCTATGTTGCTGCAACGTTAAATAATTTATTGCTTTTTAAGAGTCATTGTCAGAGAAAACTGCAGATTTTGAGAAAAAAGTGGCACGGGGTGGTCGACCAAATTCTGCGATACTTGGCTCATTTTACCCCCATAGGTAACTAAATTCCATGGTACGGTCATTTTCTTAATATATCGCCTGGTTGCCACGGCAACCCAGATTGACGATTTGGACCGATTCTGGCCAATTTGCACTTTTCAGCTTTGAATTTGAGGTAATGTTTGAAAATTCCCAGCAGCCAAGCTATAAAACATAGAAGTTTGACCTTTTGGGTAAATTACATTTAGGAGTTGTACTTTATATATAGCTTTTCATTTCTGCTATATCTGTTGTGAGTTTCATTTTATTCCACTTTGAAATATGCCAAAATCCCGTTTTTTTAGTTTTGTGACAAAAAACGAAAATAACTCACCTTTGATTCAATATTACTGGCTTGAGCATCCCTCTCATAAAAAAGTGGATATACTGGTGAATAGTGTTACTTTAGTACATCAAATAGCAAAAATAAAATCGTGGTGCAATTCATAAACTAAGGTGTGAGATGTGAATAAGTAAGCCTTGTTTTCATGAAATGCAAAAATACTATAACTTTAACAAAATACCAATACAAGGAACATGATTAGAAATGAAAGTCTATAGTCCTAGCAAATACTAGAAAACATGGCCTTTACAATGAGGGTATATGGGAGCCAATTGTTGGAATATAAATGGTCTTAAAGAACCCTCAAAGTTGGCCCTGCATCACATTTTTCAAATGCTGCTGAAACGTGACGTCATCCTGCTGGGCAGAGATTGTTACGGTAACTATTGCAAAATGGTGTCTGATTTTAGCTTAATAATTCAGCTCTCAATTATCTGACCATTTTCAAAGTTTCAGAAGTTGTTGAAAACAATATTCTGGATATTTTATCTTAACATGGCATAATTTTTTTGAGTAATAAATCCAATTTGAGAGAGATTTTTGTGAGCAAAAGTCGGAAAAATGAGTGAAAATACATAAATACATCATTTATCAAGTTTCGGTTAAAGCTGAATTTCTGAATCCAAGACAAGCTCTATATATATACAAAGCTCTATATGAAAGCACTCAGGTGTAAAAATAAGACACTGTATAACTATTTCTAAGCAAATTAAATGCCATTCTGAGGCATTGGTGGCAAGGTATCAGCGGAGTAGTGTTGAATTTCCATTCAATCCTATTTCTACTAAAATGTCTGTGTAAAAAATATAATGCATGTAGTACTACCATAGCAGCACCATAAATTTAGGGTGCAGCAACTTTAAATTAGGCCTAGTGCAATAATGTTGTAAATTCAATTTCCTACATTTTGATACAGGTTTACAACTATTTCCATGCGAAAACAGCATCCGACGCATGTCAAGTCAATGTTTTCTGCATAAATTGGCCTGACAATACTAGAGTCAAGGAGGGTAAATCCGTTCAATTTTGGCTAAAGCTGTATTTCCTGGAAAATTGGAATAGGTACAAAAATATTATTTAGTCCATTGGAAAGGGCACATTCCGTCCATCTTTTCATGCCAAAAAGAAAACCATTCATACGTATACGTACACTGTAGTATGACGGAAAACAGGAAAACAAAAATTGAAGGTAAAGGCACCGAAATCTGTCAACCCTACTAGTAAAAATGTCCTGTGAGGATTTACCATACTTGACTCTTTAAGAACTCAACACGTTTTACTTAGGTACCCTATTGTTAGCATAAGGTGCCTGGTGGGCAGATGTAACAATGAGATGAAAAAATTACATTTTGTATAGTTTTTTGCATTAAAAACTACGGGTAAGTCCTATTTTGATTGAATTTTGAGTAAAATTGCATTATGTGGTATCCCTTTGCTTTGTCACTCACCTATGAAGCAGTGAGATGCCATAAAAATCGCCTTATAAAATAAATTATTATTATTATAAAAATGTATTTTTCACCTTTTCTTAAAAAGGTTACCGAAGGAGATGGGTGGAGAAAAGAAGGGTTGATATGGCGATGCTACAGAGCCTCACTGTCAGTTTGGTTGAGTGCCACCGTGTGGAAATTTCCCAGTGCCAGCACAAGGATGGCTTTTAAATATAGATCATAAACATATATATATATATATTATATATATATATACATATACAAATCAATTTGTGAAATTTATATTTTTGTATCCTCAACACTGAATCTTGAAATTTCCCAGTGCCAGCACAATAACGGATCTTAAATATTGGTCATACACACAATCATATATATTTTAAACAAATGATGATTTTCAGCTGGTTTTGGTGAATACACAGCAATTTATCAAAACATATTTCTCTAATCAGCATTCCCTAATTTTGTACTTGGTTATGTTCAAAGGAGTCTCCAAGTTAATTGGCAAGAAACGTTTTTGACCTGAGGAATGTCAGCAAATCAAAAAGGGCAAAAACATCCAAATTTTATATGATTTTAAAAAATCTGTGACCAACCCTTTTAAAAATTCTGTATAGTGAGTGCACTACAGCATCCAATTTCAAAATTGTTGATATGTCTTCAAATATTTATAATATATGTATTTATCTATATTTATAATTCAACACAGATTCCCTCGATTACCCAGTGAATGTGTTCAATTCTGCTTTAATGTGGTTACACTTAGCCATGACATAACTGGAACTTTAGCTGTCTATATTCAGAACGTGCTACAGATAAATAACATGCATGAATTGAAATTTATACGAGGATATCACAATAAATGTAAGTCTTGGAATTTTGAAAACACACAACTCATGGTCTAGTTCCTTTGAAAAAAATGAACAACAAAAATGTATAGAAAGAATTTTGACAACATATTGTGCTTTTTTTTTTTAAATGCGGAAACACACTATTTTCGAGGCATTGTGCATACAAAATTTACAGAGTGCACCATTGTTTCATTTTTGGAAATTGGGTGATGCATCTTTTATTTAAACACAGTTGCTAGATTACCTATGAATGGATGGTCAATATAGCTGTATGCAGTTATATTTCACTGAAATGGTCAAATATTGAAATTTAATGTTTTGTTTTGAAAAATGCGGAAACACCCAATATTCAAGATGGTATGAATAAAAAGTTTACACAGTGCACCACTGTTTTATTTTTGTAAATTAGTTGATTCATCCTATATTTCAACATTGTTATACTAGATTACCCATGATGGGATGCTCAAGTCAGCTATATGCAGTTATATTTCACTGAAATGGCCAAATATTGAAATTTAATGTTTTTTTTGAAAAATGCGGAAACACCCCATATTCAAGATGGTGTGAATAAAACGTTTACGCGGTGCACCACTGTTTTATTTTTGGAAATTAGTTGATACATCCTATATTTCAACATAGTTATACTAGATTACCCATGAAGGGATGCTCAAGTCAGCTATACACAGTTATATTTCACTGAAATGGCCGATATTTAGATTTAATGTTTTTTTGAAAAATGCGGAAACGCCCAATATTCGAGATGGTTTGATTGAAAAGTTTACACAGTGCACCATTGTTTTATTTGTTGAAATTGGTTGATACATCCTATATTTCAACGCAGTTATACTAGATAACCCATGAATGGATGCTCAAGTTAGCTGTATGCAGTTATATTTCACTGAAATGGTCAAATATTGAAATTTAATGTTTTTTTGTAAATGCGGAAACACCCAATATTCAAGATGGTGTGAATAAAAAGTCTACACAGTGCACCACTGTTTTATTTTTGGAAATTAGTTGTTACATCCTACATTTCAACATTGTTATTCTAGATTACCCAAGAAGGGATGCTCAAGACAGCTATATGCAGTTATATTTCGCTGAAATGGCCAAATGTTAAAATTTAATATTTTTTTGAAAATGCAGAAACACCCAATATTCGAGATGGTGTAAATAAAAAGTTTACACAGTGCACCACTGTTTTATTTTTGGAAATTGGTTGATACATCCTATATATCAACACAGTTATTCTAGATTATCCATGAAAGGATGCTCAAGTTAGCTGCATGCAGCTATATTTTGCCAATTTGCGGACATTTGGCAATTTGGCAATTTTGAGAAAATTAACACTGCTCAGTGGCTGCTGCAGCTTTAACTAAAATATCAAATAAGCTGAATTATTTGTTACAGTATCCCAAAGCACACGTCATGCCACGTGCAAAAAAAGAATGATGTAGATTATGTACTTTGAGAAAAAATGGACAGCGGAAATGGACAAAATGTTGAAATTTCATGTTTTTTGGAAAATTCGGAAACATCCCATTTTCAAGATGGTGTAAAAAAAAAGTTTACAGAGTGCACCACGGTTTTATTTTTGGAAATTGGTGGACAAGGCCTATATTTTACCCCAGTTATACCAGATTACCCAGGGACGGATGCTCAAGTTAGCAATATGCAGTTATATTTTGCCGATTTCCGAGCATGCAGCAAATTGGCAATTTTGAGAAAAAGACCCGGTTTCAGCGTCCACTGCAACTTTAGTGAAAAACCCAAATGAGATGAAATTTATACTGAAGTATCTCCAAGTATTAGTCTTACCACGGGTAAAACATTATTGCCATAACTTAGATACTTTGCGAAAAATTGAAGAGCGGAAATGTCTAAATTTCAGGATGCCAAAAAGTTGAATTTTGTCGATTGGCCGTCATTTGCTCAATTTATTCAAATAGCTCCAGCTCAGAGGGAAATGCATCTGGAAAAAAATCCTTTGGGGTAATTTAGTTTTTCAATATAAGTATTCAGTCCACCGAATTTCATCAAGATCCGCTGACCACCCCGCGCCACCAAATCTGCAGTTTTCTCTGACAATGACTCTTAAGCATTGCTTGATTTGGGAATGAATATTTGGGGACTTTGCGTGCTTCAAGTGAATAATTATGGCCATGGTTAACCGGGAAATAAATTATTTCCCGCCAAGGAAAACTCCAAGCTCCCAACCTGATTATTAAATGCTTACCCCTTTATGTAAAATTGTTGATAGAGGTGACCTTTTCATAAATTGTGAAGCAATGTCGAGATCTATATGATGTTACCGCTCGACATTGTGACAATGCTGTGACAATGTTGTGAAAAATCTTGTGTTCAGGTTGTGACTACATAATTAAATTCTATAACTGATGAGTCCTCCACCAATAAACCAATAAGCAATGTTGTGTTTACGCACCAGTGGGGGGGGGGGGTGGGTACTTCGAGGACTTTTGCATAGGGATGCGTCTCGGCGATTTTGAAAACCAAGACCATTCTAATTCAGAAACTATGCCAAAACCAGAAACCATTTTAATACTTCAGTAAAAATTTTTCGGAACCATTTTAATCTTTATGCTTTATACACCATTTTAATCATCTCTTCAAGCCGATTCTAACAATAACAAACATGATGGGGTTGCAAAAACTGGTACCAAATTAATCTGAATTTTCAAAAAACCAAAACGGTTCTAATCCAAAAAGGTCGAAAAACCTAAACCATCCAGCAGCGGCTGCAGTGCCTCTATATACACCCTCTCTTAGTAAGTACCCCCCTCCCCCGGAGTTTACGATGTGTGCCCACTGCCCATGGGGCTGATTCCCCTCCCTGTTTCTTTACAATTAAACATGTATGTGTTGTTTTTTTTAAATAATTTTTTTAGCCCACTCACCTGCAGATGTGTAAGGTTGTCTCTCTTGATGCCTTGTACTTCAAAAGCATTATTATGCAATAGGCCTTTATATTTTGTGGATAGCTGCACTTAGTAACATGTAAACATATATATAGCATTTTATGTTATTGACATTTGTATAGGCCTGATATTGACACTGAAATTCGAAATATATATATTTGATATGGAAGAAGCTAGAGGAACCTGCAAGTATTGATTCTGTCACATACCATGTAGGTCTTTTGCAAAGACTAGTGTGCATTTAGTTTCATAATAATTTTACAACATGCTAAAAACTTCATTCGCAGGATATCCTGAAAAGCTAGATACTCTGCCTTTAGGCCACACATAATTGATCTTTAGCTTCTCGGATTCCTCTCAAAGCACTTTTTCTAGGGTCGGTCGGTAGGACAAAAAAAAAAGGTGAAAAATTTTTTTTTATAATGTCAAAAAACAAGAATTTTTTTTTTTCAATTTTTTTCTTCTATCGGCAGGAAATCTATTGTGTCGGCGGGTCCACGAAGCTATGTGTGGCCTTAATGAGAAACACAGTCAGCAAGACTATACATTATATTGATGATGCTAGAACTATATGAAATGGTCGATTGTTACTTTTTTAATAATTAATGACAGAACAAGACTTAGTAATAGATTTGGCATATTGACATTATTTGGATATTATGAGATTGTAACTTGTCTGACATTATAGTCCATTTTATTATTCATGGAAGTCTTACTGCATCTTCTGAATGGTCAGGGCAACCACTCAGGACTGGAATTGCTAAGAGCTCCACCTTAGGGGCTGAATATTAAATAACAAGAGGGGATTTTGATTTTAGAGGGGATTTTTGATTTTTTTTTTCTAGCTTGGAGTTTTCCTTAGCGGGAAATTATTTATTTCACAATAACGAGCGCAGAGATTATCTATTTCAAGCGTGCAAGATCTCCGAACATTCATTCTTGTAAATCTAGCAATACCTTGTTAACATATAACCCCACCAGAAATTAATTATTAATTTCAAGGCAGACCAAAATGATTTTTTTTTTTCTAGCTTCAATTTATTTTCTATTTTTTTTCAAACATTTTATTCCAATTATTTTTTTTAACATCTTTTTTCCCAAAATCTTAAAGGCAGCTTTTTTGGATGCTTCAGTCCTACTACAAGGTCGGTTTGAAGCATGACCTCCAAATGCACACGGTCAACATTGTTTACCTGAGGGGACTGGGCTAACTTTTTTCCCACAGTGCACTTACATTGATGTCCTGAGGTGACTGGGCTACTACTTTTTCAAATTTCCGAAATTCTTTTTCCCAAATTTATTTTTCCAACATTTTTTTCACTTTTTTTTTTCCAAAATGTTTTTCTCAAAATGTCTTAGCACACCAAGCGACCTACATTACATAACCATGGCAACCACACTGCCTTAAAATTAAGCTTATTACACATAGTTCTTAAATATCCTGTTTAGCCATAATGGGCATTTCTAGTGTTGTATATTACATTTGTCTAATGGGTAAATGTGGGACATGACACTCGAGGGTGAACAGTGTGTCTGATGAAATTGCGAAACTTACGTATTTCACACTGGTATGAAAACTATTGGACCCAACACTGTATCATTTTCACGTAACCAATATTCTAGGGCTTGGAGATATTTCATGTAACTTTCATTAAGTTTCATGGAGGCAAAATTGATTTACGCCATATTTTTAAATATTTTGGTGTTTGACGAAATTACGCAAAATCCACATGGGCGTTCGAAACATTAAAGTCTTCAAAATATTTTGCTACAATCTTAGCATTCTATTGCATGTAAACTATTTATGTCAAAACTTTTCAATTATTTGCTTCTCATGTCAAGCAATATGTATCTATTGTTTCAATTGGAATAACATTGATTTTGCATAAATTTTTCGAATTTATGCTCCCCAAAACTTCAAAATGGTTCCGAATATTTGAAAAATGCTTCTAGCAATAACCTGTGCTGTGCATTTAGCTCATTACAAAGGAAACTGAAGTAACATCTATAACTTTAAATAATAGGCAATCAAGAGTTCTTTCCAGAAAAGCATTGTGATTAGGATGTGCAGTTCCTTATTCAATAGTTCGTCAATTTCCGACACACAACTTATCCGTCAGATTCACTACACTAAATAGATGGAAAAAGACAACTTTTAAAGGCATTTTCAAAATGATCAGTCTATTTTGAGATTTTTAAGAGTATACATTTAAAAAATGTATGCAAAATCAATGCTATTCCAAAGGAGGCAATCAATACGTATTGCTTGACCTTGTCAGCATGTAAGTGAAATGTTTTGACAATTAATGGTTGACAAAAGATAGAATTCTAATGGTTACATCAAAATATTTGAAAATGTAGCATAACTCAATTTTGCCTCCAAGAAACTTAATGAAAGTTAAATGGATGATTTCCATGTCCAATCAAATGATTATCATGTGAAAAGGATGCATGTTGGGTCCAATAGTTTTCATACTAGTGTGAAATATGTTACTTGCATAATTTCACCAGACACACTGCACATATCTTATGTGCCACAATTTACCCATTGGGCAATAGTTTTGTTCCATGAAACCCCCAAATCGAAGTTTTCCTTGAATATTTCCTCCAAACAACAACTTTGAGCCAGATAAAGCGAGACAAATCATCACCCATCAGAAGTTTAAAACTTTTGCAAAAAAAGTCATTTTTTGTTTGTCCTTCAGAACTTAAATGGTGGTTTCCATTGGAACAATGGGAGTCATAGTTCAAACAGTTTCCCATTTTCCCAACATAGCTTAAATCATATCATCATAAAGTTCGCTTTCGTCTATATGGGCATCAAATGTCTGTATATGAACTGATGGAGAAAGTTGTTTGCAATTGTCTCGGCTCATCAGTTTGAAAGATAAATTAATGTTTGAAAACCGGAACCATTTTAATCCGGAAACCAACGCCAAAACCACAAACCATTTTAATTCTTCAGTAAAAATGTTGTTGGAGTTGTTGTTCTTCAGTATTAAAGTTCCATCTCTGCTGCCATCTTTTGATATTGACCTTTTTTATTTCTGTTTTGGCTTCGGATATTGAATTTAACTACATCTCGTGAAGGTAAAATGCATCTCATATTAGACTCATAAACTGCTCACACTTAAAAACGCACACTTCCAAAAAGGTTAAAAATAGTACTTCCTCTTAAAGTATCAAGATGACACTTTGCACACTTCTAGAAGTTGCCATCAGGTATATTCATGAAAATTTTCAAATCTCCAAGTGTAGTACTTTTATGTCAAATTAATTCGTCTTGGTTACTGTCAAAAACGCAAGTCACAACATTTCAATATCCTCTGATCATTAATTTCAACAACTAAGCTGTTCCTTCCACAATATTTTTTGATAAGCCAGGAAAGTATACATTTTTACTTTCTTGATGGGTTGAGGAAAAGGGTTATTTGACCAAACCACAATTAAAGAGGATTAATTTAAGTGTCAATGCTGACCCACCCCCTACAGTAGATCAGCAGAGCAGGGCTCAGTATCCATCCAACCTTTCCTTGTGCAATTGCTGCGTCAATGACGCAGCACGCTCTGGAGGCCTTAATAATGGGCGCAGCACCTTCTAAGTGGTACCAATGTTTAGGAAATTTAATTTCCTACATTTTGAGCTGTACGACCATTCTTTCTATTTTAAAAGTGCGTCCGAAGCACTCGGGGTTGACGTCCGAAGGTTTGTTTACATGCTATGTTTCCTTTCATTTCTCCATAAATCGGGCTAATAAAAATATTTCAAGTATCCAACGTGTTTTCTAAAGACAAAAGGTAGATTTTTGTATTTTTTTTAGATTTTTTAATGCCACAAATCGCCCCAAAACCATGTCCTAAAGATTCTGTTATTTTACCCAAGCAAAGATGGCGCTGGCCCAGACCTGTGTTTCCAGACCTACCCCTACAGAAGACTTTTGTCAAAATCTTCAAAAAAAGATTTTTGAGAGTATTGTTACGGAATGATTGTCTATGTATGTGTTTCTTCCCTGGTAAGCAAAAAGCCCCATAATTTAACAGTTTTGGTTCACAAGCATCATTTCCAGATGCTGAGTCGTACATTTTGAGTTTTCAATTCAACATCTGCTTTATCATTAACTTTTTTTTTCAAAAACTTCCATTGTACAGTTTTTACAGCTGCCAGCTGCTTGCAGGCTGTATTACAGGTGGAATTTTCGGTAAGTGTTGCAAGCAATGCAATCAGTAGTTTTTACAGTTGCTGCCTTTCAAGGGATTTCACAGTTTGCCAATCAGCCACACCTGTGAATTACAACAGCAGCTTTGTACAGTGTCAGAACAGTTACAAATGTGATACTGGTCAATGGTCATTCATGTTTCAAGCAAGTTACATTCAGGAATATTTCCTACAACTTCAATACATATTTAAAACATCATTTGAATGCAGATGCACATAGAAGCAACGTATTGTAAGTACCATTTTACTCTTGTATATTTTATGTCTAGATAAACTTATTTTTTATCTTTCATGTAACTTTGGTTAGCCAATTTTGTGTCATCCAATTTTTGTGTATTGGTCATTTAAGGTTTCTGTAGGCTAACTCATTATTTTCCTTTGTATAGTATCATATTCATTCACAAGTGTTAATCATGGTAGCTTATATCTATGTAATTTATGTATGTTTAATATAGACTCCATAGACTGATTTGAAGTTCACAACTTTATTCATTTGTGTAAAAATAGATAATATTTTATGAAGTTTAAACTCATTTATATAATATAGGTTATTTCTTTTTCTTGTCAGATTCACCAATCAATGGTCCAACATGACTACATTGAGTTGAATAAATGCATCTAAACCACTTCTATGACTTTTCACTGCATCGCATTCAACAGTGAATAATACGCATCAGTGTCAGTGTGGAAGATGGCAACCCAAGAAGATCTTCTTGTGAAACGTCGACAATGGAAAGCTGCAGTTACACGGCATGTAAATACTTTGGAGCGCCATCTGGCTGAGAGGGACAGGGACGCTGCAAGTAAGAAGTTAGACGACTTAAAGAAGTGTTTTCTGGATTTTGAGAAAGCCCACGAATCTTACCATGCCCTTCTGGAAGATGAAGGTGCTGTTGATGCAAGTGACAAATTCTTTTTTGATCATGAAAAACTTTACACTGACACAGTTCGGAAAGCTATGGATTTTCTTGAACCTGAGGAAGATCCCAAGATGGTGAAGCAATCCACATCCTTCGGTGATGAGTCTTTAGCCAGTACAGCTAGCAGCACATCTGAATTAGCTTCGTTGTTGAACATGCCACGTCAAGAGATGGAGAAATATGGAGGTGATCCTATGCAGTACCATATCTTCATGTCTATGTTTGAGGAGAATGTTAAAAGTATAGATGACAACAAAGTGAAACTGACTCGCTTAATTCAATGTACAATCGGTAAAGCTCATGACGCCATCAAAGCTTGTGCATTGATGGATGGGGACAAGGGTTATGAAGAAGCACGCAAGGTCCTCTACGAAAGGTTCGGGAACGATTACATCGTCTCTGAGCGCATGATTCAGAATATCCGTTACGGCAAGCAGCTCTACACATCTGAAGAAGTACAATGCCTAGCTGATGACCTGAACCAATGCTATCTTATTCTGAAGCAGATGGACAAGGTTCAGGAAATTGAGAGTCAGCGGTGCATCTCAGAGGTAGCCGATCGTCTTCCCAAAAACCCTCGTGACAGATGGAGACGTCGGGCCCATGATACGAAGGAAGAGAAGAACAGATTTCCTTGTTTTGAAGAGTTCCTGATGTTCGTATCGAAGGAAGCAAGGTATATGAACTGTCCTGTTTATGGTGATCGTGCGAAATCTTCTACTTCCCAGACAGGCCAAGCTGCTCACGGAAGTCAATCCTCCAAGTCCAAGACTGCGACTTCGTTTTCTGCGTCCGGCTACAACCGCCAACCAAGGAAGTGTATTTTGTGCTCTAATGACCACAAACTCTTGTACTGTGAGAAGTTTAAAGCCATGAAACCAAGACAACGTCTGCAATTGGTGCAGGATAAGAAGCTGTGCGAGATTTGCTTCTTGTCAAATCACAAAACTGTTGATTGTAAGAGGACGTATGTGTGTTCCGTGGATGGTTGTGGTAAGCGCCACAGTAAGTTCATACATATTAGCTCACAAGTTGCGGAAGCACAAAGTACTCCAGCAGTTAACTTAGTTAATGCCAATGTTAGTGTAAATGTAGATGTACACATGCCTGTGGTAGGGGTGTCAGTAAATGGTAGCCATGAAGTCTGCGCGCTTCTTGACACAGGCTCATCAAATACTTTCTGCAGCAGATCACTTGTGGATGGTCTTGGTATTAGTGGTACAAGAATGTCATACAATTTAAATACCATCAGCAAAACTAATGAGAATCTCTCATCTGAAGTTGTAAACTTGCAGTTAAATTCACTTGATGGTTTAGAGAGTCTTAACATTGCCAATGTATATGTTGTAGATGAAATTCCTCTCACCACTTCATGTCCTGATGTCACCAAATTTCCTCATCTCAAAGGTCTTCAGTTTGTCGCAGGTGGTCAGAAAGTTCAGCTTCTACTTGGTCAAGATAACGCGGAGGCATTGGTTCCCTTTGAAGTCAGACAAGGAAAATCTGGTGAACCTTTTGCTTCTCGTATGCTCTTTGGATGGGTTCTCAATGGTCCCTCAGCTCCAGGCGGCAGACTTGGTAAGGAAGTAGTTTCAAATTTTATCAGCAGTAATTCTTTTCAAAGTGATATTGACAAACTTTGGGAGATTGAGTCTGGCTGTGATACGGAATTGGCCATGTCTAATAGTCTATTGATGACAAGTGTGTTGAGGATTTGTGGGATCGTGAGATCAAGTTGGTTGATGGGCACTACCAGCTTCCCATTCCTTGGAAGGCAGGTGTCTCTTTGCCTAGCAACGTTGGTGTAGCAGTGGTCAGGTTAAATGCTCTTCGAAAGAAGTTGTTGAAATGTGACATGTTTGATTCTTATCATTCAGAAATTACTAAGCTGTTGCAGGAAGGTTACGCTGAAAGGGTTCCAGTTTCTGAAGTTTTGAAGTCTGAAGGAGTCTGGTATTTGCCTCACCATGTTGTTATTAACGATCGAAAGCCGGGAAAGTTTCGTGTGGTATTCGACTGCGCTGCCAAATATCAGGGTGAGTCTCTTAACGACAAGTGTTTCCAGGGTCCTGATTACATGAATCGGTTGTTGAGTGTCTTGTTGCGTTTCCGACAGCATTCTTATGCAGTCACTGCTGATGTTCGGTCAATGTATTACCAGGTCAAAATCCCACCAGAACAGCAAGACAGTCTCAGATTTCTATGGTATGATTCGTCTGGCAATCTTGTTCATTATAGAATGACACGCCATGTCTTCGGTGGTATCTGGTACTCTAGTAGTACTACTTTTGCATTGCGTCGTTCTGTACGAGATTTTGAGGCAAGTCCACTTGTTTCAAACACTATCTTGCGGAATTTTTATGTTGATGACTGTTTGTGTTCAGTTGAGACAGCACAGGAAGCTCTGCAGGTTATTGAAGATGTTCCGAAGCTGCTTAGTAAGGCTGGTTTCAAGCTTACAAAGTTCATCGTCAGTGATCCAGTGTTGTTTGAACATGTTCCTGAAGAAGACAGAGCGGGTGGAGCCAAGGTGTTCGAGTCTGAGTTTCACAGTAGAGCTCTAGGTGTTGAGTGGGATGTTGTGAGTGATGAATTGGTGTATTCAGAAATCAAGTTTGACACAGCAGACAAGGTTACTAGGAGGTTGATGCTCAAAGTTGTTGCTTCATTGTATGATCCTCTCGGGATAATTGGTCCATTCATAGTTGTTGGAAAGATTCTACTTCAAGAGGCGACTGTATTAAAATTGTCATGGGACGAAGAAATTCCATCCCATCTTGCTCTCAAATGGTCACAGTGGCTCGATTTCATGGGTAGTTTGCCGTTGATCCGAATTCCAAGGTGTGTAAAACCATTTAGCAGTGATGATGTAGTCCTGGAGCTCCATCACTTCTGTGATGCCAGTGAGGTTGCCTATGGCTGTTGTTCCTACCTGAGGTGTGCCAAACGGGATGGCTCTTTAAGTACTTTCTTGTTGTTCAGCAAGGCCAGGGTAGCTCCCATCAATTTTGTTGGAATTCCCAGATTAGAACTGCAGTCGGCAGTCTTGGCAGCTAAGGCAGAAACATTGTTGAGGTCTGAATTGGATGTCACTTTGCTCCCATCGTATTTCTGGTCTGATAGCGAAATAGCACTGAAGTACATCAGTAACAACTCTTGCAGGTTTCACACTTTTGTGGCTAACAGGGTTAGCACAATTCGGGAGGTTAGTGATCCTTCTCAGTGGCATCATATCCGAGGAAAAGATAACCCCGCAGATATCATTTCTCGAGGAAGCACCATCACTTCACTCAACTTTGATCACTGGTTCTATGGTCCGGAATTTCTTAGAACTCATCGGTCTGAGTGGAATATCAGTTCATGTGATTTGTCTCTCCCAGCAGATGATCCAGAAGTCAAGCGTGATGTTAGAGCAAAATCTGTTGTGTCCTGTCTTGCTAGTACTGTTAGTCCCACTGACAAACTCATCACTTACTTCTCTGATTGGCACAAGCTCAAAAGAGCTGTTGGTTGGTTGCTTTGTCTGCGTCAGATTTTGAGAGGTAAAAGTTTCAGCAAGGATAAGCATCTTTCTGTCAGCGAACTCAAAGATGCAGAAACAGCGGTATTCAGGTTTGTTCAGCGTCAGTCATATGGTGAAGAGGTCAAGATGTTGTCTGCAGGTGATCCAGTTAGAAAATCCAGTGCTCTCCGAGATCTAGCTCCTTTCATTGATGGATGTGGTATTCTCAGGGTAGGGGGAAGGCTGAGGCATGGTATGCTCAGTAGTTCTCACAAGCATCAAGTCATTGTTCCCCATGGTCATCATGTAGCACATCTACTTGTTAGGCATTTCCATGACATTGCTCATTTGGGTACTGATTGGGATGTGGCTCAGCTTAGACAAGCATACTGGGTCACTAGAGTCCGTACAGTGGTCAAAAGTGTCAGACACAGTTGTTTCAAATGCAAACGTTTGTTCAATGTTCCTTGTACTCAGCACATGGCTGACCTTCCTTCTGATAGACTCCAGTCGCACAAACCACCATTCTCTTTTGTAGGGGTTGATTGTTTTGGCCCTACCTATGTAAAACAGGGTAGAGCTCAGGTCAAGCGTTATGGATGTCTGTATACCTGCTTTACAACTCGTGCTATTCATCTTGAGGTGTTGCATCAGATGGACACTGATAGCTTCATCAACAGCTTCAGACGTTTCGTGTGTCGCAGGAGTAAGCCTGAGAGGGTGTACTCCGATCAAGGTACCAATTTTGTAGGTGGTCAGGCTGAGTTGGAGAAGTCCATCAAACAACTAGACAAGTCAAAAATCATCACAACGTTCAGCTTAGAGGCCATCGATTGGGTTTTCATCCCTCCTTCAGCAGCACACATGGGAGGAGTTTGGGAGCGCGTGTTGTCAAGAAGGTCATTGCAGGTGTTCTTGATATTGGTTGTTCTATCAATGATGAAGTTCTTCTTACACTCTTTTGTGAGGCAAAAATATTGTCAACAGCCGACCCATTACGAAACAGAGTGAAGATGTCAATGACCTTGCACCATTATGTCCAAATCACTTACTTCTTCTCAGGGAATGTCCTGCATTGCCCCCTGGTGTCTTTCAAGGTGCTGATCTTTACAAACGAAGGTGGAGAGTTATTCAGTATCTTTCAGATCAATTTTGGTCTAGGTGGCTAAAAGAATATCTTCCAGAGCTTCAAAAACGAAACAAATGGCACAACAGAAGCAAAAATCTGGAGGTAGGAAATTTAGTCTTGATCTGTGGTGAATCCACTCCTAGAGGTGTGTGGCCCATGGGCCTAGTCCAGGAAGTGTTTGAGGGAAAAGATGGCCTAGTCAGGTCTGTGAGAGTAAAAACCAAAGCTTCAACACTTGTTCGTCCGATAACAAAATGTGTTCTTCTTGAAGAATGTGGACAATAATTGTGTAATAACTTGTGTGGCAGTAATACACACAAATTTGTATTTAAATTGATGTACTTGAAACTTGCAGGTAAAAAATTGCCTCAAGTCTTCTTTTTATTTGCACAAATTTTGTGAGTTAATTTTGTCTATTGGTGTAGACCATGTAAACTTAATTTTTTTTTTCCATTTAATGTGCTTGGTTTAATTATAATTACATGTAGCTTCTTATGTTTTTTTTGTATTGCTTCAGACATGAAACTCTGTATTTTTGTATTGTAAGATTTCATGATACTCTCCTTTGATATGTTTGTTTATACTTCTTTGTCACAGTGTATATATTTATATGTATCAATAATGAGTTAGCGGGGGGAGTGTTGCAAGCAATGCAATCAGTAGTTTTTACAGTTGCTGCCTTTCAAGGATTTCACAGTTTGCCAATCAGCCACACCTGTGAATTACAACAGCAGCTTTGTACAGTGTCAGAACAGTTACAAATGTGATACTGGTCAATGGTCATTCATGTTTCAAGCAAGTTACATTCAGGAATATTTCCTACAACTTCAATACATATTTAAAACATCATTTGAATGCAGATGCACATAGATGCAACGTATTGTAAGTACCATTTTACTCTTGTATATTTTATGTCTAGATAAACTTATTTTTTATCTTTCATGTAACTTTGGTTAGCCAATTTTGTGTCATCCAATTTTTGTGTATTGGTCATTTAAGGTTTCTGTAGGCTAACTCATTATTTTCCTTTGTATAGTATCATATTCATTCACAAGTGTTAATCATGGTAGCTTATATCTATGTAATTTATGTATGTTTAATATAGACTCCATAGACTGATTTGAAGTTCACAACTTTATTCATTTGTGTAAAAATAGATAATATTTTATGAAGTTTAAACTCATTTATATAATATAGGTTATTTCTTTTTCTTGTCAGATTCACCAATCAATGGTCCAACATGACTACATTGAGTTGAATAAATGCATCTAAACCACTTCTATGACTTTTCACTGCATCGCATTCAACAGTAAGCCTCTGACCATATAGGAAGTCGCACTATTTCACCTATCGCCTTGAAACTTAGCATACAGTCTCAATATAATTTTATCTTGCTTCCATCAACTTTTGGTAAACTTCTGTGACATTAAAATTTTTATTTACGAAACTAAAATGCTTGTTTTTGGCGGGACTTTCAAATGATCAGCTGCAGTGAAACCAGCATCAACAGCAGCAGCAGCCAGATCCAGTGTTTGCAAATTCAATAGAAAGAATGAAGGAAGGGATGAAGGAAGGAATGAAGGAAGGAAAAAAGGAAGGAAAAAAGGAAGGAAAAAAGGAAGGAAAAAAGGAAGGAAAAAAGAAAGGAAAGTATAGGAAGGAAAAAAGGGAGGGAGAGGAAGGCAGGGAGGGATAATATACATGTAGATAGATAGATAGATAGATGGATAGATGGATAGATGGATAGATAGATAGATAGATAGATAGATAGATAGATAGATAGATAGATATGTAGATAGATGGATAGATAGATATGTAGATAGATAGATAGATAGACATATACCAAGTCTATCTACAAGCAGCTGTTTTAAAAAGTGCTTGCACGTTATTTTTTGATGTCCTGTGCCTGTCATGTGAAAATTTCATAAGATTAATCCTGTCCAGTATGCCACAAAACCAATATTGCCATTGGTGCATTTTGTGTTGAAGTGCAGTTTGTGACTTGCATTTTCGACTTACCATGAAGATTTAATTTAACACAAGAGTACTGCACTTAGAGATTTGTAAATTTCCAAGAATCTACCTTATGGCCACTACTAGAAGTGTTCAAACTTTCATCTTGATACTTTAAGGGGAAGTACTATTTTTAACCTTTTCAGAAGTGTGCGTTTTTAAGTGTGAACAGTTTATTATGGGATGCATTGCAACAAGCAAAAGTTATTATCACCAGGGGCGGAGGAGGTTCATAGACCCCTATGCCACCTGGTGGGTGCAAAAGCCATGAAAAGTAGGTCATGTTTACATGGCCCAGATAACATAGGGCATAACAACTGACAGTGAGTTAGTGACACAGCTTATTTCTGGAGAATTATAATATCATTGGAATAATTAATTTACCAGGTTGTACAGTTTTGCAGTGTGCATTTCTGGATAATACATGATATATTAATGCCAAAAAATTGTAAATCACTTCTGGATCTCATACATGACATGCTCACTTATATTGCATCAACTGGAGGTCATCTCTAAATATAGAATACTCTCCCTTCTGAGACCAATAAAGATATGGAAGGAATCGTAAACATCTGATTATCTTTACAAATGTCACTCGCATTAGTTTCGCATTTAATGGTAATTGCTTGTGTTAACATTATCTAATGGCAGGTAAAAATGATTGATTTATTGTATAAGCTTGGATAACTAGTTGAAATATATTTAAAAAATCAATTTATCTTGAAAAGGGATCAGCTGTCATAACCATTGAATATATATGAGACTGAATCTAAATAGATTCTAAACAGATACTTTTGAAATGTTTTAGGATGTGAGGCAACTTCAATAATGTCATAGTGACCATGTTTGCGGCATCCGAAACCTCACGCTCTGGCAGCATTGACCCAAGTCTTGGGAGTCAGCTGACCTCTCAATTAGTAATTCTGGAATCCCGACTCTCTTTCAATTAAATCGATTCAGCTATCGATATTTCTTCATGGATTTTATTGTTCATCAGTTCTATACCAACTCCTTCGTTTCTCTGGAATACACAGAATATTACATTAACTTGTGAATTCAACCTCAATACAATATGGAAAGTTTGGCTGCAGCTGATGTGTGGGACTTGGTCGCCCCTCAGGATTCTACGCAGACATTTCACTGCAAATCGCGCATGGACGAAACAAATGAAATGAATCCGTCTATTGATCTGAGACAGACGGAAACTTCTAACAGTTCTTCTGGAGTAAGCTCAACGAGCAGTGGTTTTGAAAGTACACTGGCCGCTCTGAATTGCCATGATGACTTAGTGCAAGTGGAAGACATTTTACCATTCCTCAATGTTCCAGATGCTTTTTTTTGATTCTTTATTAGAAGATGAAAATGAAGACGACAAACCGTCTGAGGTTGCAAAGACACCAAAAGCCCCCAAGGATTCAAAACAAAGGAAAAAGAGTGAGTTGGAGGATTTTTTTCTTTTCATATTTCTTAACAAATAATATGGGTTTCACATATTAAGTTTGGAGAGCTGACATAAATCCGAAATATTCCAAATGCACATGTCGTATATAAACCTTCACTCTAAACTTAGAGCTCAACAGGTTCACAAAATCAAATATGTGGTGCCCTCTTGAATCCATAACAGAAACACAATCGAGCACACACTTGTGTGTGCGCTCTAAGAGATTTCAGATGCAGCAACTACCTCTTCTTTTAAGTGAAATGCAGTAACAACTTTGTCTGTTGAATTAGGTCAGTTTATTGGCCAGTTTATTGTTGAAATGCTGCTATTGCTGCAAAGTGGTACTTGTTGTGGAACTTTTTTTTTGGTGGAGTCAGTATTTTCCTACCCAGGGAATTGTGAGTAGTCCCTGTTTGGCAGCCAAAGCCTGGCCTGACCACAACATACATTATTTGTGAAGTAGCAACAAAAAGACTAACTCTCCCTTGGCGTGACAGACATAATTAACAGTTTCTGGTCAAAGCAATTGAATGAATGCTTTAGCGTTTCATTGTTGTCTGTTTGTTGTTTCAATTTGTTTCTTTTGAGAAAACCATAAACTATCATTTAACTCATGCTGGAAAAAGCTGTTAATGGATTTGAAAACTTCAGAATGTTATGGTATACTTTGGCAGTGCATGTGCACTCATTGATCGTCCATGTGGCCATCCTCAGTTCCTCACAATGAAACAACATGACACCATAATGACAGTAGCTGAACTGATTTTTTCTCACTTGCAAAATTAAAGTCATCAGCCCCACATGCCAGTATCCCTTCTCTGGAAGTAGCTGGTCAATTGCCTTTTCAAGTAAAGGAGACACCCAGAGCTTCAGGACTGTCTTTCCTACCCCACCCCATGACCATAATAACAATGATCTTTGCCTGACCATGAGTCAATATCATCAATTCATCATTGGTCATGTTTATGGGCAATTGCAACATAAATGTTGCTCTGCAGGCATGCAGATGTGCCAGGTTATTACTCAACCATCTCTGTAAATTTTGACAGCTGGGTTTTGTGTCCCCCTGTCCCTTGGCCATTTTACTTTTGAATTCCCTGTCCCTTGGTCATTTTACTTTTGAATTCCCTGTCCCTTGTCCATTTTACTTTTGAATTCCATGTCCCTTGGCCATTTTACTTTTGAATTCCCTATCCCTTGGTCATATTACTTTTGAATTCGCTGTCCCTTGGCAGTTTTACTTTTGAATTCCCTCTCCCTTAGCCATTTTACTTTTGAATTCCCTGTCCCTTGGCCATTTTACTTTTGAATTCCCTGTCCCTTGGTCATTTTACTTTTGAATTCCCTGTCCCTTGGTCATTTTACTTTTGAATTCCTTGTCCCTTGGTCATTTTACTTTTGAATTCCCTGTCCCTTGGCCATTTTACTTTTGAATTCCCTATCCCTTGGTCATTTTACTTTTGAATTCGCTGTCCCTTGGCAGTTTTACTTTTGAATTCCCTCTCCCTCGGCCATTTTACTTTTGAATTCCCTGACCCTTAGCCATTTTACTTTTGAATTCCCTGTCCCTTGGCCATTTTACTTTTGAATTCCCTGTCCCTTGGCAATTTCACTTTTGAATTCCCTGTCCCACATATCCCCCCTCCATCCAGAGCCTCAGTGCTGGGGTTTTGTTTGTGTTTGTGTTTTATGCCTCGTCAGTACCTTAATGGACTATATTGAGGGACAGTGCTGGAGTTATTTGGATGAGAGCGAGGGACCAGAGTCTTCCAAGCATGGTGAACTCCTTGACTGATTTCCATCTTGAGGGGCTATATATATGTGACAATATCAGTTTGACTGATGCCTATACATGGTGCTAGTCAAGATCAAATGTAAGACTCAACATTGCCACAGGTCATTTAAAAAAGGAGATTGTACAATTTACTGAACTTGTCCATACAAATGAGTATTACATCTAGAGCATCAGTTGTGAAATATTCGAGACTGTGTAGACTAAGCGGAAAGTGACGAAATTTATTGATCATGTTGATTTACAATCACGCAAATTCGGTTACAACATCTTTACTTGAAAGACAAAAGTAGATAATTTATGTTTCCAGAGCTTCTCTGCATTGCTTGTAATAATTTAGTGGTGAATCTAAAAAGAGATCAATTAAATTTTTTTTAAATGTCCCCATAAAATGACATTTTTAATTTTCTTTCTTCCTCCTTGCCAAGTTGTGTTTTTTAACTGTAATCAGTGGTAATAGTCAGATAGGTGTCATGCACATTTTGTAGTGTGTCACTTTGATATAGAAAAAATGGGAAACAGCTCACTGTGAAATATGCACTTCGTGACTCATGATAGCCAATGAAGTGTCATCTTTTCTACTTTCAACATGGGAAACATAGAGGCTGTTTGATTAGTCATGATGAGGAGAAGGCCATTTGACTTGTCATAACTGATTTTATGGAGTGAAAATCAAATGCACAATCCTTTGGTTTGGCTGTCACCAACAAGCGGATAAGTCTCCTCTTACAGTGAAACACTTTGATATAGAATTAGAGTGGACTGTGGCACTGTGAAAATGGCACTTCGTGTGTCATCATGCTGATGATTTGTCATGATCAAACCCAATACTTTCAATGTTAATTTGATTGAAGGAGACTTATCCCATTTGTTGATGACAGCCAAACGAAAGGATTATGTATCTGATTTTCACTCCGAAAGCAGTTTTGACAAGTCAAATGGCCTTCTATTGATCATGACTAATCAAACAGCCTCTATCTTTCCCATGTTGAGGTAGAGAAGATGACACTTCATCAGCTATCATTAGTCAAGAAATGCATTTTTCACAGTGAACTGATCCTCATTTTGCCTATATCAAAGTGTTTCACTGTAAATCAAATTAGCATTGAAAGTATTGGGTATGATCATGACAAATCATCAGCATGATGACACATGAAGTGCCATTTTCACAGTGCAACAGCCCACTCTTTATCTATCTATCAAAGTGACAGACTGTAAAGCAATTATTTTTTTATTTTGTATTAAACTGAAATTTCGTTTCTTCCCTCCAGACACAGTTATTTCTTTAATTTACAGTTTACACACTAATGAAATGTCCTTCTTTATAATGGAGGTTTATCTTATCTTCCAAAAGAAGAAGATCAAGACATAGCAGTTGGTTGTCTCTTTCCCAGATATGTTAATTACTCCAGCTCAACACAGAGTTCCCCGTGGCCTAATTGGTAAGTGCGCTTGTCAACTGGCTTTGAGGGCGTGGGTTCAAATCTCACCCCGGGAACTCACTTTAGTCCGAGCCCATGGGACATTAAATGGAGGTGGGTTGTATCCAGTGTTCTATGCTGGGGCAACTGAAAGACCCTGGGCATCCCTGAATTAATAGGGTATGTGCCAGACTCACAGTCTTCTCATCTCATCATCATACGGCGGTCGCCTGCCTCGATATAGTCCACCAAGGTGCTGCAGAGGCGTAAAACACGAACAAACAAACAAACAAACAACTCCAGCTCAACAAGCTTTTTCTGGTATGAACGAACAAATCTATCCATTCATCTCTTATTGCAGATTCAAAATTGACAAACAGCGAAAGAGAAGAAGCAAAGAAGAGTTTACCACCCTGCAACGTCTGTGGAGCCAAATCTTCAGGGTGTCATTTTGGAGTCATAACGTGTGAATCTTGCAAGGTACGAGCATCATATTATTTTGCCTGATATATATGATGGACCTTGAATAAATCCTGTAAGATTTGACAATTTTGCAGATTCTTTTTGACATGAACATAATGACAAAATTTAACATTTTTAGGTCTGCCAGCTCTGTTGAGCAGGCCTGTTGTGATGCACCAGATTATCTTGTGTGTGACTCTGTGCACCAAATCCTCTTAAAACTACGCATTGTATGGATCTGATTCTTTGCATTATGCTTTCTCGTGACACACTAAACTGTAGGGGGGGACTTAATTTGCTTTTTTGGGAAATTCAATATGTATACCAGCCCAATTTGTGCCATTGGGTCCCCCATTAACAAAAAACCCATTTTTTTGAAAATCTGACAAGTTCTACCCCCCTTGACATATGCCTTGAAGTTTTTGTGATTTAAAACGCTCGCGAGAACGTTTACATCTACCGCGTTTAGTTACTATTAGATATACGACAAAACAAATAGAACCATTGGATTCCTCTAGTCAAGAGCTTTAAAATGAGTACCCACATGATGGGTCTACTATGATATTTGTTGTCACAGTTATTAGGAAATTTTATTGTAAATTGCAGAGAGTACAACCTTCAACTTTACTCGATGAAGTTCAGGCAATTTTGATAAATTAGAAAGTTCAAGTGTTTTAGTGAAATATCTAATACCAAGCACAACTGTTTTTGAATCTCAATCTGGCATCTGAACATAATTATTTTATGGGTTAACCATTTAAAAACTTGTCATTGCTTTATTCAGAAATACTATTGCTTTTATTCGCACAACACAATATTGCTGGTTCATTCACTTACACTCATAATGATTTTATGCAATTCATAGAAATGAATTCTTTGAGGTATGCCAACAGAGAATAGCCTAACACAATTTTGATAATTATTGTCCTGCAATTTATTTAATAATCTGGAAGTATAATAAATTTAGAATACACTGCAATGTCAGGCAATCGGTTCAGGAATATTGAAGTTACGAGAAATTATATGTTCCATGACTTGTTTGTAGAATAATATATTCTTGTGAATGACAGCATAGCTATTTCAAGATCAAGCCATCCATGAATGAGCAAGATACTATTGCCTACTCTGATTGAGACTTACATTCTGACAGGTAATGTAGCCCTGATAATGAGTATACTATAAATATCAATATTCAATAAACAGGAAATTTGGATGTCTGAAAACATTGATGCTTGGTGTGTCAGCAGTGAGGTCAGATATTCTTTGCCCAAAAATTGGGACAAGTAATTTAAGTAGGCTGTACATTTTGCAAAATGATATAATCATTCAATAGACTCGCAAATATCTATGAACTTAATGCTTCAAATCGATCATCCAAAAATAAACAAAATGGTTAAATATCAATGGATGGAATTACTTAGTCATTTAAAGTTATGTTACTAATCTTTCATGACATATGAGTTGGCAGTTGATACTGAAACCTTAGTAATAAATAAATTATCATGGATCTCTCTTGAAAGTATACTATGCATACAGTTTCATGTATATGATATATATGATTTGTGTAATTTCCTTCCACCCATTCAGATGAAATTTTGACCTTATTTTGCATGATTATCTGATATTAATAATTATCCACGGCTTCTATTTAGTGCAGAAGGCCTATGCAATTAGCATTATTTTTTTTATTGTACACAGTCCTTGTGAGAATATTCCTTGCCATGAAAGCATTTGGCTTCATAACAATTAAACTTTGTGAAAGGCACAATACAACTAATGATACTAGTATTTCAATAATTTGTGGAATATCATTAATTTATGAAAGTGTTTTATACTTGGGAGTCTTAGACCAATTTTCTTGTGAGCCAGAAGGGCCAGGCTTTATATAAATATGTCAGGACCCTTCAACCACACATAGGAAGCTTTATTAACAGTTGATGTCATTCTTATTTGTCTTTTTTTAAGTGCCATACAAACGCTTTATGGCACGCCGACTATAACATTTACAGTAAAAAAAGAAATACCAAGTAAATTATTATTTCCATTCCTAAATGTATATATATAAAGCAAAAAATATGTAAATCAATTTATTTTTTAAGACCAAGACTCTTGGCAAGAGTCCTGTCTGAAAAAAAAAAAGTGCATAATTGGTAACGTTTGCTTATGAAATGTGAATGCCAGAAGGTTTTGACATTAAATATTGTTCAGAATGGCATCGACTTTAGTTTATCGGATATATAGCTTCCTGGTATTCATTTTGAAGGAAATTTTCCAGAGAATCCAAATATGTTATCCCCATTCCTCTATCTTTGATAGGGCTGAATATATCGCAAACCGCGACTTTGCGGAAGCGCAATATATCCTGAAAACTTCAAGGCCTATGTCAAGGGGGGTAGCGGTGCTCCGATTTTCAAAATTTTTTTTTTAATGTTCATTACTCACCAAATGGCACATTTTGAGCCGGTATACATACAAAAGTAGGATTAAGTCCCCCCCCCTAACTAAAGGCCCCTTTCAATTTTGAATGATGTAACACTTCTACATTGAGTATTTGGTGTTTTACTATATTTATACAGACCTCCACCACTCTGCACAGTGTCAACACATACGTATATATTATTGCACGCTGGCAGACTGCCAGACCTATGTACATCTGCACTCTCTGAGTGTTCATTCTTGTTTTCAAAGGTATTCTTCAGAAGAAGTTTAACAAAAACCAAGTCGTTTTCCTGTTATCGGAAAGGAAGTTGTCAAATTCTGCCTGGAAATAGATCTGCTTGTCAGTTTTGCAGGCTGAAAAAGTGTCAGCAAGTTGGAATGTCCAAAGATGGTGGGTACTGAGTAGATTTTAAAAATGTTTGTCTTCTCAAAGATAAATACATATAATATGTGTCTTCATAAAATAGAAGCATAGCAATGTGGTTTCATGTTGTTTACAATGCTGTCCTCTGCAGCAGAATTGTTGATATACATGTAACAAAACACTGAGTAACAATGTCACTCGCCATTACATTGTGTGAATTAATATCACGCTCACTTTTTGGGCTTGAGTGATATTAATTCACACAACAGCTGGTGATATTGTAACGCCTTTATGATTTTGTATTCAAGCTATACTCATTTTAATTCCAGGCATCAAGAAAGGCAGATATTCTCTTGAACGGAAGCAAGACTACCAAGATTTGGTGGAAAAACTCAAAAGTGAAGAGCAGGAAAAAGAGGATGAAGAAAAGAGGCAGAAAGAAGAAAATATGTCAAAGATTAAAGAGACCATTGAGCGGTTGCAAAATCTGCATGACCGTCATCGATTGATCACCGCTGAGGTTATGGAAAACGTTAGAATCGCTCAACAAAAGAAAAGGGTTAATGTTGCTCTTGTTGATTAATATTTTAGTCAGTCAGTATGACTACATTGTGTGCAGATGATAATTCCTTTTTTATAAACTGCAGGATAACAACAGTATCATGTGTGCCCTCCTCATGCCATTCTTACTGAGGCAGAAGTGGTTGTGAGAAAAGCACGAGGAGGGCATCCACTGATGTTTTAGAAAAAAACCTGCACTGGCTACCAATTGCAGCAAGAATTGATTACAAAATTCTAACCCTAGTCTGGAAATCAAGGACAAACATGGCGCTTGAATACCTAATAAACGTACTATCGGATTACAGATCTCTAGCTAGCCTAAGAAGCAATGACCACAATCTTCTTCATATTCCTTGAATTTGAACACGCTGTAAAATTTTAGAACTGTCTTGAAGCAATATTTTGAGCTGTCAAGCTATGATGGCTCAATGTTATAAGTTTTGCAGCTGTGATGACTCAATTTATAAGTTGTCTAAACGAATCATAACATTAAGCTGTGAAAACATGAAAGCTTCAGTTGTTACAGACAGCTTTACATCTCAACCATGCCACATATAGCGCCATCTACAGTGTATAACGAACACTGCTCACAGCGCTGCATTAACTTTTCAATAATTATTTACTTAAAGTTAAAATAAAAATTTGTATTGCACTATCCCTGAGAAAAGTAAGTAGCACACCACTTTAGGTGGTCACTTTTCATTTTCTTCTTTCTTAAACAAATCTGTGGAAGTAATTAGATGCATGCTTTAACATGAGCCAACCAACATCTCCAAGTCAGAGTATGTTGAAATATAGGCCTATGACGTAGCATACTGACTCAGATGAGCCGTCAATCCTTTTGATTTCTTCGCAAGAAATTAATTTTTAAAATTTTCTTGTGATGCAATGACCTGGTGGGGATGCAGCTTGGGCCTGTCCATGATGTGCTAAAATGACACACTGGATTTAGGTGGATCCCCTGGATAATATTTTGCGATTATTACCCACATTCATTAAATAACTTAATAAGACAGATCACACAAATATAAATCAAAATCAACTAAAAGTAAGTCAATGCAGCTCAATATTTTGAGTTCTGTCAGCTTGATTCAATAACTAAAAAAACTCAATAGTTTGAGCTGTCTTGGAAAATACATTGAATAAGTTAACACAGCTCATTGTTTTGAGTTTTCTCAGCTTGAATGCCTAAGTCAACATAGCTCAGTATTTTGAGCTGTCTCAAATCAATATTTTGAGTTATATCAGCTTAAAAAATTAATCTATGTTAGCTCAATCAACTTGTGCAACTATCTCACTCAATCAATTGAGCTGAATCAGTGCCTCCGATTTGACAGTGCACAAAACTAGGAACCAGAGCTCATGGCAGCCCCATCCCTCTGGAATAAGCTGCCAGAGAACATCAAACAAAGCAAAACTCTGCATAGACTTAAAAGAGAGGCGAAAACCATTTTAGGATAACCCGTGTTAAGTGTTGACAAAATCTGGCACTGAAGCATTTTCACAAAATGGAGCCTTTGAAATATATGACTATAGTTTTTGAGTTTTTGAGTTTTGCTCAATTTAGATTTGCTTTCATGGATGAATTGTTGGTTCATTAAAATGATTCTTTTTCATATTTCAAGGAATACCTCAAAGTGATGGAGGAGGCCATGGGGCCTACCCCTCCTATCTCCCCGGATGATGCAACGGAATTTTACAAAGCAACTGGCGTAGACCTAACTGGATACAAAGAGTTGGCAGGGAAATGTTCTCGAAATTGTCCACAACGTTATTGTGCAGCTGTCATTGAGTATTTAAAAGACATGGAGGAGTACATGTCCTTGAGCCTGAAAGACAGGGTTGCCGTTTTGAAAGGTAAATCATCAACTGGAGTCTTACTTTATTTTAGTGATGCAGACCGGACCACCTTGGGCCGGTCCGGTCCGCGGTCCAGCCCTGTACCGCCAAAATATCGGACCACCTATAAAAAACCGACCCAGTGTTGGACCGGACCAGTCAAGTGCTGGTCCGGACCGGTCCAGTGATTTTCAATGTCATGAAGAGTATCGCATGAATTTTGTCATCTCTAAAAATAAAATTTATGTCATATAGCGTGTTTTAACCCTCATTTTATCATAATTTTTGAAATGCCGATGGACCGCTTCCGGACTGTTCCTGTAACAAAATTGGACCACCTCATCCTGGACCAGACCAGGACCGGACCACTGTTTTATATACCGGACCACCCTCTAAAAGGTGGTCCGGTCTGCATCACTACTTTATTTGTATATATTATTATTGGTCCCCTGGTGCGGGGAAATTTTTGGTGAGCCTTCCACTGAACACAGCTAAGGGCAGCCACAGAGCAGCGCCCATGCTGCCCATGGGCAGAGGATACAGGAACATTGCCCAAGGTTCCCATGCCGTAGCACCCATTTATGCCATGCATTACACGGTTATAATATTTGCATATTTTGGTTAATTTGCTTATTCTTCAAAAGCCTCCAAAATATTAGCTTGTAATAATGCACTATTCTGAAAATTTACACTGTAAAAGGTTTGTGTAGAACAGACAAAATGAACCTTAGCTGGTGTCCTTCCAAAATAATGTGTGTACCGTATCGGTCAATATTTTTTATGTGAAATAGACAAGGAAATTGTCAATCCTGATCTTTTTTTTTTGCATGATCTGATCAATGAAATGTCGAAAATACATATATATGTACCTCTTGTCTGAATTTACACAAACCTTTTTTGTTCTATGTATGTATATGGATTTCTCCATTCTCCATTATAGGGGGATTGTATGATTGGACATGGATATCGCAGACTGAATTGATACTGGATCCTGACTATATTCTTACCTGCATATTCTGCGGAATCTGTTTGACCCCTGAACAATTTGGTCTGTTCATGACGAAAGAAGAAGTCATTCGTTTATTTAAGCCATTACTTATACTGAACAATCTGCAACTAACCGATTTGGAGATTGCAATCCTGAGGGCTTTCGTGTTCTTTGATACGAGTAAGTTTACATCAGAGAGCTTTTGCATCCTATACTATAAGTCTGTTGTTTGCCCACATTTTCTTTTTCTATGCAAATCGCCAATTCTACATGGATTTCATGGATCTTGCCATGCTATACATCAATCTTCATCTTTTCAAAATCTCTAGAGATTTTTTTCTTTACACACCTATCTGTTACCTCTAACACCTATCTGTTACCTCTAACCCCTGTAACCCTTATCCACTAGGCAGCTGGGTGGTGTAGTGGTTAAGGTTCCCGCCTGCTCCGCTGAAGGTCTTTGCCTGCATGGGTTCGACTCCCGGTTGGGGAACCCGAAATTTTCAGTGGACCTTTATGAGCAAAATCCCAGCTGGATGTCGTTCGGATGAGACATTAAATTGGCGGCCCCTTGTATCAGTGTCTGTGCTGGGCAAGTAAAAGATCCCTCGCATGGGGTAAATGTGTAACATGTTGAGGACTCCTGCTGTCTCTCTCATCTCATCAATCATCCCTTGTGAGCGCCCAGAACTGGGCTTAGAGCGCTGCACTTACCATATCTATCTATCTATCACTAATGCTATTCACACCTCCACCTGTCTATTCACATTGTGGTAGTTGTGGTAGTTGTGGTAGTAGTCATGGTTTTCCCTCGGCTCCGAAAAGGGAAGGATGGCCAAAATGACACTCTCAATGGGGGGAGGGGTCACATGGAATTCTCACATTGTGGTACTTGTGGTAGTAGTCATGGTTTTCCCTCGGCTCCGAAAAGGGAAGGATGGCCAAAATGACACTCTCAATGGGGGGAGGGGTCACATGGAATTCTCACATTGTGGTACTTGTGGTAGTAGTCATGGTTTTTCCTCGGCTCCGAAAAGGGAAGGATGGCCAAAATGACACTCTCAATGGGGGGGGGGAGGCGGGAGGGGTCACATGGAATGCAACAGAAAAATGGCCAATGGACATCGAATTACCATATCACATGGCCAAGCGCCTTGCCTGGCATAAAACCCCATCCACACCTGAGGGACAGGCAATTACAACATCAATTCTACAAATTTAACTGCGACAGCCTTCCTTTCACATTCTTTCCATCTCCCATGCCTTCGCCACTAACATGCGCGAAGGGCTATCTCCATATCTCCTAAGAAATTCTAGTACTTTGATAAAAGGTGGAGTTCACCCTCAGGAATTTGGTGTACTTTGGTGTGTGTTCTTTTATGCAATTTATAGCAGATCTATCTTCCCACTTCCATAGGAATGTTGGTGATTATATTTGAATGTACCAGACATGCTGGCAAATTTGTAAAATCTTTTTTTTTTCCATTATGATACTTAAACACACACAACATAGGCCAACCCTTAACTCATGCTTTAGATAATAATGTAGATTTTTACTTTTTATCATTTCTTGAAAATTGTAGGTTGTTAATGTCCAACGATTTAGTTAAATTTACTGCAGAATATTTGTTTAAGGTTTCTTTAATCGAAGATGGAGATTGTTGATCGAATAATGTAAATATATATGATTATGTTGATTGTGAATGTTTGTTAAGGTTAATTTTGGATAAAATAATTACTTGTAAGCCCATTTAGGGCTGGGTATTTTTATTACATAGGCCAATAAAGAATTTGTCGGTCTTTCTGTCTAGCTGTAATTCTAGTTGGTTCGACTATATCCCTTCCTTCTTTTTTAGGCAAGTGTGGAGAACTGGAGGAACCCGATAAAGTCAACCAGATCCAAAATCATTTTCTCGATTGTCTACTGTGTGTCTTAGAAGAAAACCGGGGAGCATCAAAGGCCATGAAATCCTTCGGACACATAATCCACGCTTTCACAGAAATGCGTCAAGGAAAAGAAGCAAATACTGAAATTATTGAGAAGGTTGCTGAAATTTTTCCAGGTGAACTGAAAATGCCGAAAATAATCGCGGAAGTCTATGATTTACCAGATTGTCTTGTCGATAAGCTTGAGACGGATTTCTCCAATTTGCAGTTATATGTATAGACAAAGCTGGAGTTTTTAAATCTTAGATGTTTGACACTGACTAACTCATTTTCCCATTTTTGCAACAAATGTTTTTATAAAATAAAGGGGAAGCAGGACTTTGACACTATGTTGCAAAATGTTTGTGTTGTTTTTCTGGTTCTGATACCCATGAGCGGCAACTATGCCTTCGGGTATCAATTTGTATTTACCTATTTACTTTGTATATAAGTGATAATAAAAAAAAATCTGAATCTGAATCTGAAAAAATCTGAATCTGGTTCAGAATGTCTTTGGTTACAGATACCCTATTAATATATAATATAGTGGCATTCTTGGCCTCAGATGTGATTATAATAATTAAATAATTAGGGGAAAGCGGGGCACCATGAGCAATGGGGGACCATGAGTCATGGCCCCTACAAAACAAATGGCGTGATAGAACTGCTCGATTGGAAGACCATATGAGGCTGCCCACGTATTTTTTAAGGACTCCATAATTGCCTATAATTTGGAAAAATTCCTATAAATTACAATATTTTCAAGTGTATATTTCGGGCGCATATGCATGTTTTTGTCTGCGACTGGAAGTTTAAGCGCCTTCCCCCCCCCCCCCCCCCCCCCCCCCCCCGATATATGATTTTTAGATATATTTTTGACATGAAGTTTTCGGCTCATGCTGGAAGTGATCCTGCGATTTGCCGATGAAATTTACAAATGGGGCACCATGGGCCACTTGGAGATCGGGCAACACAAGAAGAATATGCCAATTTAGGAAACAATTACTTGAATATCATAGCAAAAAAAGTATAGTATATATTTCACATATTGCTGTCAGGAGGAGAGTTCGAAACTCCAAGGAGTTGTGATTACTCACCCCCTCTACCCACCACCAAGATGTAGACCGTGTTATAACTTAGAAAATCAATGAGAAGAAAAAGAAGATAAAAGAAATAAGTATATAAAAAAAATATTAGAAGAGATGATAATACGCTAGAACAATGAGGATGCAAATGAGGGGGGGGGGTGATGGGTTTAGCAATACGTAATTGAATGGGGGGAGGCGAATTTGTTGAAGACTGATAAGGGTAGTAGCATTATAATTACTGGCATACATAACTTATCAGATTTTTACTAACAAAGTTGTAGCCTGAGAAAAGAAATTCCTTTACATGACCAAGGAGTTCTTTATAAGTCAAGGAACGTTTGTTTTTCAACTCATTGGGTAGTCTGTTCGAAGTAATTCCAACAGTATAGTTTATTGATGTTTGTTCAATCGACCTGGAATAAGGAAATATATGAAAGTTATTTTGTTGCCTTGTTTCTCTATTTGTATTCAGAAACTCTGCATTAATAGGTAGGGGAAGCTTGGGAGAGTTGGGCCACTTTTTACGTTCTTGCGCCTCAGGCTGACAGTTATGATTATATACAGATGCTTAATGCATGTATTGGATCTAGAAATACTTAAGAATATATCTGTAGGATTGCATAGATATATGCGCAAGAACATATGAGCTACAGCCCTATGAAAATTGTAAATATTTCGGCCCAACTCTCCCCACTAAGTGGGAGACTTGGGCCATTCTGAGGGAGACTTGGGCCACTGCAATATGTCCGGTTCAGTAAAGCTGTACTTGAGACCAAGTTGAGGGTCATATATTTTTAGCCTGTAATATAGTGGCCATAGAAGTGATTTATCCAGAATTGAGGCCTCTTGCAACAACAGTTTGCTGTCAGACATAAGTCTCGACCTGACGGCCCAACTCTCCCTATCTAGATTTCCTGATTTTTAAATTTTATTACACCATGAAATATGGTAAGGCCTAAAAACATTCAGTCTCTGTTGAAAATTGACAATATCAGAACTCACATTGAAGACATAGGTTCAATTTGTTTTGTCATTTTAGGTCATTTTGGTAGAAATTTATAGTAAATTTCTCGATATCTCAAATTATGATATTTCATAAAAAGTTGTCATAGCCCAGTTATGTTCCAGGTTTATGAAATTTAATCACATTTAAATGTTTCCACAGGTGTAACATGATCGTAAGAGTAGTTTTGAACCTCAAAAAAAAAAACAGTTTAAAAATTGGACTATGGTCACTCAAAAATACAAATTTTGGATAATTTCGGGTCACCATGAATTATAATCATAGATTGTATCTTCTCAAGTGAAAATTGCTTCATTTGAGCCGTTTTAGCAATGTCATGGTCCCGCAATCACACATAAGGAATTCACAGAGACATTGTTGCACTCCACTGAACTGAGGTTCGAAACAGGTGATTACAACAAACAGTCAATGCCAAACAATGGTAAACAAGATAATCCAACTTGCCACTTTGTAACAGGGCTCCTTTAAACATTGTCAGAGCTTAAGAAAATGTGTTGGAGGCTCACAGAGCCAGGGAATTTTTGCCAAAGGAATTCTAATTTGCATCCATTTATCCACATGGAATTGTTCATGGACTATATTTATATTGCATGTGATATCTATATTTAGAATTGCTAAAAGGACAAATTGCAGGATACAGATTCATAGAAAAGGTAAGATAAAAATTCTCCTATGGCCATGTCAACACAGAATTTTTTGCCAACTCACATTGAAACTTTGAAGGCTGTTAATCAAATATCAAAGATGTTTCAAGGTTACACTTTGCATAGGCGTTGTCGACAGTGACTAAATACAGTAGTTCTATTTGTTTTCTACAGCTGACAGCAATTTCATTTTATATATGAATTGACTTTTTCTGAAACATGTGCTTTCTCCAAGCCAATGTTTTGATCAAACAGGAAGTCATGTACAACATGTACAGTCCATGAATGTATTGACCCAAAACTAGTCAAACTTTGTATTTTTGTCTGATTTTCCACATCAATTTTCTGGTCGGAAACTGCTGTTAAAATCATATCAAACCAGTGGAAATGGGTTAAAAATGATAAAATATCATGAAGATGGAAGATATTGTGCTTTCGCAGCTTTTCATTGAAAAGCATAATTGCAGATATCAAGAAAATTCTATAAATTTACACCAAGATGACCTAAAACCATGAAACAAGTATAGGTTATTCACCTAGGAAGAGACAATAAGTGATTTATCCAGCAAGGGTGTTAGCCCGAGCTGTGATAAACACATATTGACGATCCCGCGGTGAATAACCGGCTTATCCCTTGAGACAAAACTGAAACATGTAATCCACAAACAACAAATTTGAAATATCAAACACTGAAGCAGTCAAACACATAAATCCAAAGTGTGAAGAACAAGCCTCAGTTTATCAGATGAATTGTATGTGTAAGCATCATGAATGATTCTTGGAATATTGATCAATTAATACTTATTATACCATTCGACACCTCTGTCAGCCAATCATGAGCCAGTATTTCACTGCAATAAAACCCATATTCTTTGTTGTCCAGTTATCCTCCCATGGGAGAATAATAAGTGAAGCTGTGAAAAAACCACAGCAACAAATGACAAGTTTCAGTTTTGTCTTATGGTATAAGCCAGTTATTCACAGCGGGATCGGCAATATGTGTTTATCACAGCTCGGGCTAACGCCCTCGCTGGATAAATCACATATATTGCCTCTCCCTAGGTGAATAACCTATACTAATATGGAGTCATTTCATAACTGGCCATGTAAAACCACAAACCAGCAAAAATAGCTGAAAAGGTGAGTGATACTGAACATTTTTGTCAAGACAAAAATAATAATAATTCAATAGAAAAGATATTCAGTTGTGTTTTTCCAACAATGTATCTCAGTTTGTATAGAATAGAATAAAATAGAATAGAATTCATCCCTTTTTTTAAAAATATATTTACTGAAATTTAATTCAGATTTAGATGAATATTTTGAGATTGGCCATACCCTGTCAGCATGCCTCGGCGGTCCAACGTCGGCCCAGCGTCAGTCCGATGTCAGCAGCGACGGACCTGCTTTGGGCCGACGTTGGACCGCCGAGGCATGCTGATAGGGTATTCAATATCTAGCTGGATTTCATTTGGTTGACCCAATAAATTGATGGTAGGGCAAGTTGACCTAACTTCAGCCTCACACCCAACTTCAGCCCCCCAACAGAAAAGTCCGTGTAATGAAATTTCGATGTGGCCAAGGTGCTATTTTAAATGTGTTAAGAATAAATTATCAAAAAGTTATGACCATCACAACATATGAATCAGGAATGTTGCATGTTTATTTGGTAGACAGCATTTTGCTTGTTTTACAATGCAAATACAATGTGAAACGAAAAAAAGTTTGACAAAATGTTAGATCTGTCAGTTGGCTGCACCAATTCACCCAAAAAGGAACAGCCCAAAAAGGGTTTCCTCGCAAGGGAAAATTAGTAATCTTCCATAAATTAAGTTTTTTTTCAATATTTTCTACTTGATCATTCAATTAATTAGGTGCTTTATAAGACATGTCGATTTTACCTTACTTCAGCCCCCATGGTCCTAACTTCAGCCCCCCCCCCCCACCCTTATGACCTAAATTCAGCCCCCAGATTTCCCAAACTCCAGCTAGTGAATCTCTAATGAGAAGTTTGTTTATTCATCTCTGAATATCTATCTATCTAAAAAATGTAATTTTTAAAGCATTTTTAGGTCTGGCATTCTGGAATAAACCAGTTGCCTGAATTGGAGTTTAAACATATTTTTTATCCTCTTTCTGTGAAAACGATGACTTCTTTCAAAGCTTTTTTGAAATACATTTTTGGAGGATTGATTTTTTTCAGACAATCATGTATTATATAGAGGTAGGTAATTAAGACAAAATGTAATCAGTCTGCTGTTTTGATGACAGAATAGGATCAAGTGGTTGAAGTTAGGTAGAGGGCTGAAGTTAGGTACACCCTAGGGCCTAGGCTGAAGTTAGGTACAACATGGCTGAAGTAAGGTACATTTCCCACTATTGTCTTTGGAGCACATTTGCACTGCCTTATAAGGCACATGGTTGTTTTTTTACAATATAGCCATGAAGAGGAGAGGAGACTGGGGCTAGGTCCATAGCTACAGGTTATTCCCATGATTAACCAGCCAGTGACAAGCAATCAAAAACCAAAGTAGGCTGAAGTTTGGTCAACTTGCCCTACCTTGTATCAGTGACTATCCTGGGGGAAAAACGATGGTTATTGGTGTCTGCTCTCCTTTTTGCAAATGTTAAAAGCAAACTCTAGTGAGCAAAACGATTCGGCATTAGAGGGTTGCACTGTGTTCACTGTACACCTACCCGCAGCTACAGCCATGGCCGTAAGTTTATGCTCAGTTGCTATACTTCACTATGGGGCTATCATTGTGACCAATTGCGATATAGCAAATACTTGCTCAATCTTCACAACATTGTCAGGAATTATAACCAGTACACAGTAGCATGTGTCCTGATAGAAATTGTAGCATTAAATGACTTAGTATAGTAATGGTGAGGCAAAATACTGAATTTGTTTGAATATAAGCATTAAATTAATTCTGATGCTATATGTTATTTCCCTGATGGTAATAGTCACCAAAGTGTCTGGATGGATTGGGTACACATCAAATTAGGCATTCATGACAAAATTACAATCAAATACAATGTCATGCTTGAATTTTTGGTTCATCGGGTTTTACTCGAAGTATTTTTTTCTTTAGATATGACAAACTTTTAAGTAGGTGTAGGAAGATAGAGCACTTCTTATCTGAAAAGGAAATTGTGTCAAATGCTCTCCATATACATTGAATTTGATGAAACAAACTGAATTTCATCAGAAGAAAAAAGTTTTACTACTTCTTTATTACTTGAGAAAATAAACAATTTTTCTAATTAAAAAAATGCTTCATTTAGAGTGTGCCCAATGCTGCCAGAGACTTTGGTGACTGTGACTATCCTGCAAATGACATGGCATCAGAACTGATTATATGTTCAAAATTCATTTAATTTAGTATTTTGCCTCACAGTTATTATATAACTTTATTCCAGTCATCATGTTTTATCAGAATCCCTGACACTTTATACAGACTATAATTCCTGAAAATTTGGTGAAGATTGGGCAAGTAGGGGAGAGTGGGGCATAACCACCCCCCGGGGCATAACCACCCACCCAGTGGTTCCAGGTGATTGGTTCCACATAGTGAAAATATTGTTAGTGCAGGTGATTTTACTTGTGTGAGACAACTTTTTACCAGAAAGGGGTGCAAGCAAAGGTAGAACCCAACTGAACAGCTCAGTTTGTTTAGTTTTTAAGCCTTTTCAAGCAGCTTCATCTTATTTTTACATGTGACGGTATTTGTGATGACATTCAACATAAAGGAGATATAAGGTATAGGTGATAGGCATTGTGTTGGTTCATGTTCTGACTAATTTTCAAAATGCATTTAACTGTCATTAAATCAAGTCATGAGTGATAATAGGGGTAGTGGCTGTTTTACCCCAATATGGGGCATAACCACCCGCCCCTGGAAAAAATGCAGTAGGGGGGTGACAGAAACAGGAGGAGGTTTTCTAAAAATGTACTATAAATGTACGAGAAACTTGGGAAGGGTTAGCATAGATTTTGTCATTTGGGCTGTCTTGAAAAACCAAAAGATTGGTATTGACGGGAGCGTCCCAGAGAGCAATATCTCAGAAGTCATTACCATAGCTAAAGTGAGGACACTGATATGGTTTGATACTTTCCAAGTCAAGAACACTTGCATTTTCATCAGAAGGGACATAGTATCCTTCCACCAGATATGGAAATCCTTCAGTTATTTTTGTTGCTGGTACCTTGGGGGAGGGTTTATGCCCCGTGGGCTGGGTGGTTATGCCCCGAGCATGGGGCATAACCACCCACCTTGTACCAAGAACTATTTCATATCCCTGTGCTATAAGGGAGAGTCATTTGATGCTGCAGGCAGGGGATATGAAAGTACTCTAAGAGTTGTCATATTGCCAACTGGAGTTCTTAATAGCTCTTAATTGTGTTGGTCATTATCATCCTGTGAGACATTTTGTCTTAGGGGGGTGTTATGCCCCACTCTCCCCTATTTGCTTTGTTATGATTAGTCACAATGATAGCCCAATGGTGAAGCATAGCAACTGAGCATAAACTTACGGCCATGGCTGTACCTTCCTACATTGTTTGGCTTTTAAGATGTTTTATTAGGGATTTCAATGCCATGTATATAATTATAAGAACCAACTTTTACGTACATATGCTTTGGGTTCTTCTGGTGTCCTTTTTTTTGTAGATCGATACACACTTTTTTATGTCACATTAAAGATGGGTAAAGTTGAAGTTTTTTTTTATTTAGAAAAGTAGTGACAGTTTGAAGATATGTGTGTTTTTGCTGATTGCTGACATGAGAAATTTTATATTGATCATTGATTAGTTTTGTTTATTTGTGTTGTGCATTCATTGGCGGCCGAATGTAAGACCTTTGTTGCTGCACGGTGTTTTCTCAGCTTCACTTATTATTCTCCCATGGGAACTGGACAACAAGGAATATGGTTTTTATTGCAGTGAAATACTGGCTTGTGATTGGCTGACAGAGGTGTCGAATGGTATAAGGGCACATTATGGCCCAGTGCGAGTTTTCATGTTGTTTGACACTAGTACAAAATGAAAATTTTGTTGAAGATGAAATACTTTTGAAATAAACCTCACCTTTTCTGGTGTATTCAAACTTTTGGAGGGTAGGGTATAAGCCAGTTATTCATCATGGGATCCGAAAATGTGTAACTTAGCCTATCACATATTCCCTCTCCCGTGGCGAATAACCAATACTTTTATCATTCTCATGTATTATCTATTGAGTCTAGGTTGGAACACAAGTTAATGAAAAAGTTTTAATCTTCAAAAATCGACGCTCAAAACAGGTGATCTCGAAACTGGTGATTTGAGAATCTGACAAGTAAATTTCAATAGATTTATATCTTTGATATGCTGATTTGAAACGTTGAAATATGTATGAGAGTGTTTACCTCAAATCTATTAAACGTTTCCAAGGAGGTTGGTGAAGGTGGGGTGCATCCAACCAAAAATTATAATTTGTTTCTAAAATTGTAGTTGACGCTTTCAAAAAGTGATTAGGGGGCCACCAATTGGAGTTTTTTTATGGATAAATAATTTCGGCTGGATGTTTTTCTTTAGAATGTGATGCTAATTTTAGGAAATCTAATATCTTAGAAACTTTATGTGTATCAAGTATCAATTTTTATGTTTAAAGTTTTAACATGGTTGTTGCCATCCTCAGTTTCTAATATGTTTATCAAAGTTTCAAGTATCCATGGTCATGCTACTCGTGGCACGGACAAGTTCAATATTCCATTTGCCAGCAGTGGCGTCCCTATGGGGGGGCACGGGGGGGGCACAGGCCCCCCATATTTGACCTGTGCCCCCCCAGGTGCCCCCCATATGAACTTTCCAACTCTGGCTAAAATATACAATTAGTATTGTGGGTGCCCCCCCAGAGAATAGCGTGCCCCCACAGGTGCCCCCCCGCTCGAGACCCCCCAGTTACGCCACTGTTTGCCAGACTAAGTAAAAATCAAAGAATGTTGAAGTACACGGGACCAAAAATATGGAATATTATAGGTTTTAAATTTAAGTCTCACTTTGGAATCCAATCATTTTTAAAAGAACAAACTGAAGCAATATCTAATAAATAATGAAATCCTGCTGCCTTGAATTTGAGTGAAAAGCATCATATGTGTAATTGCCTTTTCTTATTGTTTAAGATCTCTTATGACGGTGTGTCATCAACTATCATTAACATTTCATCTCATCGGTCATCCCATTACTTACAGCGCTGATAATGTGTTACTATAATGAAACCTCACAATTAAGACCACCCATGGGACCTGTCAAAATGGTCTTAATATCGAGGTGGTCTTAATTCTTAATCATCAATATTTAAAGACTGTAATTTTATTTAGGTAAAAATGTGGATTTTAAAAGAAATTGAAGACTGATTCATTGGCAAAGCTGATAAGTCAAGTAGTGGACCATCATGAATTATGATAGAGGCTCCTTTGTTATCAAAGTATCTGTCTTTCACTGATTACATAAAATCTTGAAGGGGTAGACAGACAGGCACCACCCCTATCTGATGCAACTTTTGTGGCGTTTGACCCATTAGGTGGTCTTAATTCTAAGGTAATTGGTCATTTGGGGTCAAATTAGGTGGTCTTAATTCTGAAAATAGGGGTGGTCTTAATTCTGAATCAAATTATCATTGCTGTCAATGGGAGAAATTTTGGGACAAAATGAAGTGGTCTTAAAATCGAGGTGGTCTTTATATCGAGGTGGTCTTTAGGTGAGGTTCCACTGTATTATCTAATTTTAGCAGTTTCTTGCCTGGCAAAATACAACTGTGGTGTCCAGCTGGCATGATATTCTATGTACCTTTTGTGTATTACGTATATATGTCTAATAAAAAAATAATAATAAAAAATAAATAAATATTAGGGGACATTGGGCTTGAAACAAATAATTATGGCCACTGTTACCATGAAATAAATAATTTCCATCATTAACAGAGCCTTCCGAAAAGGCGACCGCCGAAGTGACAAGGCAGAGTGCAAGAACAAACTTCATTTTGTTGGAAACTACATTTGTGCAAACAGTGTGTTAGCTGTCAGTGGTGGGTTTATATATATGCTATATATTGGTAGTAGTATCACATGCAAACAATTCAATTAATTAGGTGCATGACTGTCATTTCAGTCATTACCAGGTGACTATTACTTCTGCCTCACAGCCCCCAACAAACGACTTTGCCATCAAGACCTGTGATTTCTAAGTGTATACACCGGTAACAATTACTTAAAATTATTACAGCATTATGACTTTATCTCACCCTTTATGGGATTTTTGAGCCACAGTTTTGGCTACTGCATGGGTTATTTTTCAATAACAGGACTTCCGAACAAGAAACATGGGAGACATAGAGGCTGTTTGATTAGTCATGATCAAGAGAAGGCTATTTGACTTAGGCCTATTATAGAGTTAAAATCAGATGCATTTTTCATTTCGTTGCCTGTCACTAACAAGCAGCATGAGTCTCAAATTACATTGAAAGTATTGTGTATGATCATGAAAAACCATCAGTATGATGAATTGTGAAGTTCTATTTTCACCGTGCAACAGTCCACTCTTTTTTCATATCAAATTGACAGACTGTAATGTCTCTTTTATTCTTTTAGCTGAATCAACATTTAATGTAAAAAAAATAACTTGCAATACTTTCATTGGTCAGAAATTGTGAAACACAATGAAATCAATGTTGAATGCTGCTAATTATTTATTACACTTTACATGGCACGTGGTATAAAAAGGAAAAAAGATTTTGAAGATCTAGGGAGATCCGGAGGCAGCTTCCACGACCTCAATTAAGTTCTGGAATAATTTTTCAGGAAGTTTTCTGTAGAAATTTCCATCGCACTTTCCATATTCTTTTTTGGAGTATTGATTTAGGTAGTTGCAGGTTGCATTATCCCATTTGAGATTCTTGCTGAAAAAAAGAAGAAGTTAGAAGCGGGCCTTTGGAGCCGGAGTCATGAAGTCGGAGGTTTTCGGGTGGAGTCTGAGTCAAACTGTGATTTTCAGGTGGAGTCAGAGTTGATCTAGAATTCTGGATGTCAATTGCCTCAGTTTAGCATCCTATCTTCAGTTACATGTCATTGATGATATGTGTGTGATGTAGGTCTATGGAATTTTTAAAACTCTGCTAAGGTCTATAGATAGTCATAGCTAATGACAATGAAATTATTCTGAATGATAACAATACCATGCACAATGGCAATCAGAATATTACGTTGGCCAAATTATACACGTTTATTGTGCATGTTTTGTATCAGTCGAATAAGGGGTGCAGCCAGGTTTTAGGTAATGGTAGAAATCTATGCAAACACATCAGTGCATCCCCATGACCCTTCGAAAGCTCTACTAGCTTGTATCATTAATTACAGCCTGTAAACTTGATATATATGCAAAAAAATGTGTTGCTTCATGCAGATCTTGGCACTCTGTGAGTCATCATAATAGCAGATGAATCTTTACATTCAATATTGCAAACATAAATGCTGAACATTTGAATGGTCATGATCAAGAGAAGGCTATTTGATTTGTTATAACTGATTTTGCCTGTCACTAACAAGTAGGATTAGCCTTCTTTAATCAAATTGACATTGAAAGCATTAGGAATGATCATAACGAATCATCAGAATGATGATTCACAAAGTGCTATTTTCATGGTGCAACAATCCACTCTGTTCGCATATCCAGTTTACAGACTGTAACAGTTGTTTGTATGTTATTATCTGTTTTTAATCAAATCAAATCTATTGTGATATAAAAAAAGAAAAACTACTAAGTCTTACGCAGCACAATTCCGGGCGCAGTCCTCCTGGTTGAAGCCGAAATATGCGGTCAAGTCACAGCTGTAATTGCAATCGCCAGACGCCAAAGAGGCTTCCGAAAAGGCAACAGCCAAAGCCACAAGACAGAGTGCGAGAACAAACTTCATGTTTCTGAATCTACAGTTGACCGATGAAGTGCAAGCTGACTGTTTGCAACCAATCCTGAGTTTATATACGCCACAGAAATCAATGCAGTTAGTCATAAGTCATATTTATGGTTGTATCTGAGGCAAAAAAATGCTATTAGTGTACTTGAGTAAATCTTTATTCCTCATAGTTTCTCTATGCTTCAAAACATTGTCCCTCACTCTTCTTGCCCATCGTTCTCTAATTAGGCCTGACATAGGTGAACTTTAGCTTCTTGGATCTCCTCGAAACTCTTTTTCTGAGGTTTGTTTGGTATGAGTCCGTAGGATGTATGAAAAAACAGTTGTATTCCCAAGTTTTTATTTAGTCAATTCAATAGAAATGTGTTTGAAAATTGCTTCTTTTTTTTTTGATGCCATTAGTAGAAAATCTGTTTGGTTGGTCAGTCTGAAAAGCCATAAATGTATTATGTCTGGCCTTACAACATAAATGCTCCTTTATTATGTTGTTGGCCTTAAGCAATGCATATTTCGAAGCCATAGTTACCGTGATTTCTTATTAATATTATTATTATTCATGTGTACACCGTAAAACGATGTGACTTCAAGCAGTTTTTGGCTCAATTTTACTGCCTTTAAAAATGTGCAAGATCCATGATGTATTTCATGGAATAAAATGTTGGCAACTGACATGCAGTTACACTGTGAATCAGCATGTTAAGATATTCCTCACATTTATGTTTTTATGCCAAAGTTAGTGGATAAATGGGAATTCAAAGTCACCCTGAGGCCCTTAGGGGCCACCATTTCAACTTAAAGAGGGGGGGCTTGGAGTTTTTTTTAAGTCTGTGAGTCATCATAATAGCAGATGAATCTTTACATTCAATATTGCAAACATAAATGCTGAACATTTGAATGGTCATGATCAAGAGAAGGCTATTTGATTTGTTATAACTGATTTTGCCTGTCACTAACAAGTAGGATTAGCCTTCTTTAATCAAATTGACATTGAAAGCATTAGGAATGATCATAACGAATCATCAGAATGATGATTCACAAAGTGCTATTTTCATGGTGCAACAATCCACTCTGTTCGCATATCCAGTTTACAGACTGTAACAGTTGTTTGTATGTTATTATCTGTTTTTAATCAAATCAAATCTATTGTGATATAAAAAAAGAAAAACTACTAAGTCTTACGCAGCACAATTCCGGGCGCAGTCCTCCTGGTTGAAGCCGAAATATGCGGTCAAGTCACAGCTGTAATTGCAATCGCCAGACGCCAAAGAGGCTTCCGAAAAGGCAACAGCCAAAGCCACAAGACAGAGTGCGAGAACAAACTTCATGTTTCTGAATCTACAGTTGACCGATGAAGTGCAAGCTGACTGTTTGCAACCAATCCTGAGTTTATATACGCCACAGAAATCAATGCAGTTAGTCATAAGTCATATTTATGGTTGTATCTGAGGCAAAAAAATGCTATTAGTGTACTTGAGTAAATCTTTATTCCTCATAGTTTCTCTATGCTTCAAAACATTGTCCCTCACTCTTCTTGCCCATCGTTCTCTAATTAGGCCTGACATAGGTGAACTTTAGCTTCTTGGATCTCCTCGAAACTCTTTTTCTGAGGTTTGTTTGGTATGAGTCCGTAGGATGTATGAAAAAACAGTTGTATTCCCAAGTTTTTATTTAGTCAATTCAATAGAAATGTGTTTGAAAATTGCTTCTTTTTTTTTTGATGCCATTAGTAGAAAATCTGTTTGGTTGGTCAGTCTGAAAAGCCATAAATGTATTATGTCTGGCCTTACAACATAAATGCTCCTTTATTATGTTGTTGGCCTTAAGCAATGCATATTTCGAAGCCATAGTTACCGTGATTTCTTATTAATATTATTATTATTCATGTGTACACCGTAAAACGATGTGACTTCAAGCAGTTTTTGGCTCAATTTTACTGCCTTTAAAAATGTGCAAGATCCATGATGTATTTCATGGAATAAAATGTTGGCAACTGACATGCAGTTACACTGTGAATCAGCATGTTAAGATATTCCTCACATTTATGTTTTTATGCCAAAGTTAGTGGATAAATGGGAATTCAAAGTCACCCTGAGGCCCTTAGGGGCCACCATTTCAACTTAAAGAGGGGGGGCTTGGAGTTTTTTTTAAGTCTTGAAATATATAATAATTGATTAAGCAATCGATATCCGGGGACTTCATTCACGCACTTGAAATAAATAATAACGAGAATTTTGATCATGAATGAGTCGAAAGAATAGGAAGTTGGCCAAAAGTTTTGAGATGCAGTGTTGAATGTTCTTATTACGTCATTTAATTGTGAAAATCATGTTGGATTTTTAAAACTTGATTTTTCTTAAACAAAAATAACAGGACTGAGCCATACCCTATCAGCGACGCCGGACCGACGCCGGACCGACGCCGGACTGACGCCGGACCGACGCCGGGCCGACGCCGGGCCGACGCCGGGTTGACGCCGGGTTGACGCCGGGTTGACGCCGGGTTGACGCCGGGCCGACGCCGGGCCGACGCCGGGCCGACACCGGGCTGACGCCGGACCGACGCCGGACCGACGCCGGACCGACGCCGCGCCACGCTGACAGGGTAGTAACTGACTTTCAAGAAGATGTATGTGTATTGCATTGCATTTGTCGACAAGTTGCCATAGTCATGGGTAGTGTGTCCTCGATTAGAACAGATTCATTTAGTATGAGTTTTTATATCTGGTTTGTTTATTCAGTACCCATGTAGCATTTGCAGCTTGCCTGATTGCTGCTGTTGCTGCATCCTTCTCTTCTTTCTTCCTTGTTTTCTTATTCACTTTCTCTTCCTTTCCTGCCTTTCTTCCTTCCTTTCCTTTTCCTTCTGTTCTGTCTTCCTTTCTTTCTTCCTTTCTTTCTTCCTTCCGTTCTTCCTTCCGTTCTTCATTTCTTCCTTTCTTCATCTTTCTTCATTCCTTGTCTTCCTTTCCTCATTATTTCATTCCTACTTTATTTTCTTCCTTCCTTTTTTCTTACTTTCTTTCTTGCTTCCTGTGATAGATAGGCCCTAGTAGATAATGTGTTTGCTTGGAGTCTTTCTTGATTCCTTGTCTTATAATCTATAAATAAATGGCGCTATTAGACCAAAAAATGATTTTCTTCCATATTCAGGGGTCACACATTCAGCATGCACAGTTACAAGGCCCATTATTGTGGTTAAGTATGATTGAAAAGAGCTAATATATTTTCGTTCTAATTTCTAAAAGGAAGTTTGGGGGCCAACTTCCTTAATGGTCGAAAATGATTTTTGAGTAAAAATCAGATGCATGATCCTTTCGTTTGCATGTCACCAACGTATGTACAGTGCAACAGTCGTTTCTGTTTGCACATCAAACTGACAGACTGTAATGTCTCATTGACTCTTTTAGCTGAATCAAAATTTAATGTTAAAAAAAAGAACATGCAATACCTTTTAATGGTCAGAAATTGTAAAACACAATGAAATCATTGTTGAATGCTGCTAATTGTTTATTACACTTTACATGGCACATGGTATAAAAAGGAAAGGAGATTATGAAGATCTAGCCCGTTCCGGAGACAGCATGCACGACCGCCACATGGTTGTCGAATACTTTTTCAAAAAGTTTTCTCCAGAAAGCTTCCTTGCACAGTCCGTATTCTGTTTTGTTGTATTTCTGTCCGTAGTTGCAGATTTCATTCCTCCTTCCGAGTCTCATGCTGAAAAGAAAGAAGAAATAGTTAGAGAGAGTGAGAAAATCGTTTATTCGTGAATGGGCTCATAGCACCCGCTTAGCCCCCAGCCCTCTTGGACTTACAATTACTCTTACATGTAATTAGAACACTGAACAAAAATACAGATTTTTTTAATGAACATGGAATAGAAAAATATATCCTGAAATAAAAGATGCATCTCTTCAACTTTGTTGTCACCTCTAATTTGCAGTCCCTGTTGTAGCTACACACACCAAACTTTGCATGTGCTACCAGACTGACATTGCCTTTGTGTATTGCTCAAAAATGTCACAGAAGAGCCCATTGTTTTCTTTAAATCCACTTTGGAATCACCACCTCCAGCAAGAATAGCCTCCTTGCCTGATAAAATAGGACAGAAATATTCTACCCAAGAAAGTTTATGGCAGAGGGCAGCACAGTCTAAGTCAGTCTGCTATACCATGTGTCTGGGGAAGTTTCTATGACATATCTCATTCAATGGTCATTTCAGCTATTAGTATGTCATTGACCTCAACATATTTGATGATCAATACTTCTTTTTCTCCACAACATAATACTGAGCAATGGCACATCTAAAATTCTTAAACTGATGTAAATTTAATTCCTCAGCATGAAAAGTTTATGTTCACTTATTTTCAATAATGAAAGCCCTCATTTTAAATAACAGACATCCAAACATTTAAAACAAACATAAAAAAAAGGTATGCCCAGTTGAAGAGATCCATCCATATTTTAATATAACAGACACAGTATGGAACAAAATTATTTCACATTTCCAATGGGACTAATAGCCTCCTTTCAATCATTACTAGTTCAAATTTACAATCCAGCTGAAGTAGAAAAATAAAAAAAACATCGACTTGCTGAGAAAATCCTACAATGCCCTAAATATCAACAAATTGCCTAATAGGATTTCCTTTCACCCATAATAACTTTGCCAAAGTTATCTTGGAGTCTGCCAAAACTATTTCTTTAGGTACACTTTCCAGCAAGGTCATTTTTCCTGATAATCCATCTTGCATTTTATGATGATCCATAGTATTGTAATTTGCCTTCAGTAATATACCATGCAATGCAAATATCACTAAGTTACATTTGCTTCAAATATAAGAAAAAATTTTCCTTTGTTCACCTTTCCCCAACTTAAATCTGACTATGTAATCTCCAATTATCCAACAGGCATTTTAGTATATATCATTTATGCACTGCTATAGTTATATAATACAATCATATATATATTAAAAAATAAGATAACAAATATTGACATTTCTTGGTAAATATGGCTTTGTCGTTTCTCGAATGCTTCACAAATATAATCACTGGTAAATTTAATAAATTCATCTTTCATCAAAATTTTGATTTTACTATCTTCATTTAAAATATTGAAATAAAAATGTGATTGTCGAATTTTTTCAAAGAAATTATACCTTATATCATCATAAAAAGGACAATATAACAAAAAGTGAGTTTCAGATTCAAATCGGTCCATGAAAACAGGCAAAACGTTGTGTTGGCCCGAAGTAGGCAGTAACTGATGATTAGCCAACACCGCAAAAATCCATTTCCGGTTTGGAAATTGTGTTTTCAGATTCAATGAAATCATTGTTACATAACAAACAAAAATGTTCTTCAATAGGCACATCATTAAACCTTCCAGTTTCTATAGCTAAGGGTAGTACACTATATCTCAGTTGCGCTATTCTAGATCGTTTCTTTCTGTTCTTAATGTCTATCATGAAAGGATCAACCATATAACTTGTCTTAAATAAGCCATAAAATCTTAACTTAGAAGATATCAGCATTTCATTCTGCCAATTATTACAAAAATATCCGTATAATATTTCTTTGGCCATTTTTAAATCAATATATCAGTTGTTATCATATTGTTCAACTGCTCCAATTTCATCGCATATTCCGTTTATTTCATTACTCAAATTAAGGCTATCATGACTTTTGTCCCATAAAAACACATTTTTAATAATTTTGTTTTCGTCTAAATCAATCAATCTATTCCATAAGCGTAGCATTTCTAATTTCTGCCTTATTTCGCAATTCAGCCATCCCATATCACCATTTGTTGCCAAGTTAGATGCAAATCGGTGAACACCTTGGTAAAATCTGACAGCTTTATTTCATACAATTTCCCCCTTTTTTCTATGTTTAAAACCCCAAACTCCAGTACTGTAGTCCAATTATAGAGTAAAAATCAGTTGCATGATTATAGAGTAGAAATCAGATGCACGATCATTTCGTTTGCCTGTCACCAACATGCAGGATGAGTCTCCTAAAATCAAATTACATTGAAAGTATTGGGTATGATCATGATGAATCATCAGTATGATGAATTGTGAAGTTCTATTTTCACCGTGCAACAGTCCACTCTTTTTGCATATCAAATTGACAGACTGTAATGTCTCATTGACTCTTTTAGCTGAATCAACATTTAATGTAAAAATTAACCTGCTATACTTCTAATGGTCAGAAATTGTAAAACACAATGAAAAAAATGTTGAATGCTGCTAATTGTTTATTACACTTTACATGGCACATGGTATAAAAAGGAGAGATGATTATGGAGATCTAGCCCGATGCAGAGACAGTTTCCACGACTGCCACAAAGTTCTGGAACAATTTTTCAGGAAGTTTTCTGTAGAAATGTTCGTCACACCGTCCGTAATCTGCTTTGGAGTATTAATTTAGGAAGTTGCAGGTTGCATTCTTCCAACTGAGTCTCATGCTGAAAAAAAGAAGTTAGAAGCGGGCCTTTGGAGCTGGAGTTGTGAAGTCTGAGGTTTTTGGATGAGTCTGAGTCGAACTTTTGTTTTCAGGTGGAGTCGGAGTTGAAAATTAGCTTGGTAACTCCTGACTCCTAGAAAAATATTACAGTCCTTCTCATACTTACGTTGAATCTCAAGTTCTTTTCTATGCTGTTGAACTGTGATGTCACAGATGACTCTATTCTAGCATTTCAATATATGTAAACAAGAGCAGGTATACTGCCTCCATATCCCCCATGCCCTACAAATTTACCTATACCCACCAGAATTACAATTTAGTTATGCCAAATATTTCCACCAGGGCCACAATTGTGCATACATGTAAGGATGTGGAGACACCTGGGGGTGGAGTTTGCTTTTAAAAGTAACATGGCTGCAGACCAAAAGCACAGCAAAAAGTATTTGGGATGTGGAAATGGTTATGATATTTATTGATTTATGGTCAGATTTGACAAGTTTAGGGGGGTCTTTGAATGTTGGGAAATGATGAGCATTGTGCATGGTGTGGTGTTTGAGATATTTGATGGATGCCATGCATGGATACTAAAAGTACAATCCCCCATAGCATAGCATGGGGGATAATTAACTACAAGCTGTGATGTCATTTTAAACTGGGTCAGATTCCCCAGCTTCTAACCAATGCAAATCCACCAAACTGAGCATTACAGTTTCAACTCAGTGTCAGAGTGAAAATTGGGTCTGGGAAAATCTGTGCAAGTTTGACATCACAGCCTCTCAGTCAATGGGCTGCCAGAACATATAAACATAAGATAAGCCATGTGTTTACAAAGAAATTGTCAAAGCCTTCTGTTTATACCAACTTCCATCAAAGTTTAAAGTTGTAAATTAGCAAGTTTGTAGATTTATACCATTCGACACCTCTGTCAGCCAATCACATTACAATATTTCAGGGGAATAATTCCCATATTCTTTGTTGTCCAGTTATCCTCTCATGTTTGACTGTTTGAGTGTTTGTCTCATGGTATAAGCCGGTTATTCACCATGGGATCAGGAATATGTGTTTATCACACCTCGGCCTAAAGGCCTCGGGTGATAAATCACATATTCCCTCTCCCTTGGTGAATAACCTTTACTAATCAAACAACTCTGTGGGGATTATAACAGTTGTCTACTGTGAATGCTCACAAAGCTGCCATTTGGTAGAATTAGAATGGTGATTGCTGTGATAAATCATTGGGATCACATATGTAATGCTTCTTTCAATATATCAATGTTTGAACTGTGATGCATAGTTTACTGTCTATGAAGCTGTGATGACGTACTTGACGTAGTTGTAGGGGCTATCCCAGATTATACCATTCGACACCTCTGTCAGCCAATCACAAGCCAGTATTTCAGGGAAATAATTCCCATATTCTTTGTTGTCTAGTTATTCTCTCATGTTTGACTGTTTGAGTGTTTGTCTTTTGGTATAAGCCGGTTATTCACCATGGGATCAGGAATATGTGTTTATCACACCTCGGGCTAATGCCCTCGGGTGATAAATCACATATTCCCTCTCCCATGGTAAATAACCTATACTAAGACTCTTACTCTGACAATGTGTTGAAACTGTGACGCTCAGTTCAGGAGGATCAACATTGGCTAGAAGCTGGGGAATCTGACCCAGTTTGAAATAACATCACAGCTTGTAGTTAATTAACATATATTGCAATGACAGAATAGAGTCATCTCTGACATGACAGTTCAACAGCATAGAAAAAAAACTTGAGATTCCACGTAAGTATGACCATGGCAGGTACAAGGGAAGGAGTGAAATCATTGAATTATCACAAAATCTAAATGTTTTTCACACTGTCATTATTTTTCATGCATATTAAGTCTGGGCCAAAGTGGCTCAGACCTATTTTAGTTAATGTTTTGGTAATCACTTGTGAAGTCCTTTGATGCCCCATGTACGTCTCGCTACCCCCTGACCTCTTTAAGAGGGGGTTTTAAAATTCCCGCTACCTGCCTCAATGTGAGTCAAAGCCTCACTGTGAGTCTCACCTGGAGATCTGACCAAGATCTCGATCTGAGACAAGGAGGGTAGTGATAGCAGTTTTTCTCACCTGATTGTGATACTGTGAGTCTTTTTCTGGTCCAAATATCTCCAAAATTAAGGATTTTAAGGCAATAAAGGCATGGTGCAACAACGTGGCAGCACTGTGCATGTTGTACACGACTTCCTGTTTGATCAAAACATTGGCTTGGAGAAAGCACATGTTTCACAAAAAGTCAATTCATATAAAATCAAATTGCTGTCAGCTGTAGAAAACACATACAACTGGTGTATTTAGTCACTGTGGACAAAGCCTATGTAAAGTGCAACCTTGAAACATCTTTGATATTTGATTAACAGCCTTCAAAGTTTCAATGTGAGTTGGCAAAAAAATCTGTGTTGACATGGCCATAGGAGAATTTATATCTTACCTTTTCTATGAATCTGTATCCTATGATTTGTCCTATTAGCAATTCCAAATATATGTATCCCATACAATATAAATATAATCCATGAACAATTCCATGTGGATAAATGGATGCACAAATGCTCAAATCAGAAGTTCTTTGGCAAATATTCCCAGGCTCTGTGAGCTTCTAACACATTTTCTTATGCTCTGACAATGTTTAAAGGGGCCCTGCTACAAAATAGCAAGCTGGATTATCCTGTTTAGCATTGTTTGGCATTGACTGTTTGTTGTAATCACCTGTTTCGAACCTCAGTTCAGTGGAGTGCAACCATGTCTCTGTGAATTCTATATGTGTGGTTGTGGGACCATGTAAAGGGTGAGAAAATAGCCCATTTTAAGTCTAAACAGATGGAAAAGTTACTTGTATATATCTCTCAATAACTTCAAAGTGCTATATAGTGCATCTTTGTGAACTGGGTTGATGAATGAGGAGAACATCTGCCCCCTGACAGTATGGTTCTTGTAGTTGTCGTTTGTTGTCGATTTTGTCAGTGCTAGTGTAAAGAGGGCAGGGTTCAGTAGTTTTAAATAAACAATCCATTGAACAATTTTAAACATAATATTCCTTTAGGGCTCAATTTAACTTGTAGTAAGCAATACTGATGCACTAATTTTGTAATGTATACCTATCATAGAAAAATAAATTAATTCCTGTCTGTCTATCTATCAAAATTTATTTAGCACATTGATGGATGTCAATACTATTATTATTAGAATTCACAATTTCCTAGTCAGCCACTACTGTAGGAAGCTCAGCATAAACAAAATAACTAAATTTATTGGTGGGAAATCCTGGAATTCCTTAATGACATGACCATTTTGGACCAATGAGAGGGCATTTCTGCAATACCCCTTTGAAAAAGACACCCCCTCACTGCCATTTTTACATTCAACACGGGAAACATAGATGGTGAACGTTTGATTAGTCAAGATCAAGAGTCAGCCATTTGATTTGTTATATAACTGATTTTTAGAGTAAAATCAAGTCCTTTTATTTGCCTGTCACCAACAAGTGGGATTAGCCTCCTTAAATCGAATTAACATTGAAAGCATTATGTATGATCCTGACAAATCATTTATATGATGATTCACAAAATGCCATTTTCACAGTGGAGCAGTCAACACTGTTCGCATATCAAGTTTACAAGCAGCAACAGTTGTTTGTATGTTATTATCTGTTTTAAATAAAATAAAATCCAATCTAATCTATAAAAAAGAAAACTACTTACGCAGCACAAGTGAGGGCGCATTCCTTTTGGGTGAAAGGATAATCGGTTAAGTCGCAGCTGTAATTGCAATCGCCAGAGGCCACGGAGGCTTCCGAAAAGGCAACAGCCAAAGCCACAAGACAGAGCGCGAGAACAAACTTCATGTTTCTGAATCTACAGTTGACCGATGAAGTGCAAACTGACTGTTGGCTACCAATCCTGGGTTTATATACGCCACAGCAATCAATGCAGTTGGTCATAAGTCAGGTTTATGGGTGTATCTGAGGCGAAAGAATGCTATTGGTGTATTTGGGTAAATCTATATTCCTCATAGTTTCTCTATGCATGAGAACATTGCCTGTCACTCTGCTTGCCCATCTTTCTCTGATTAGGCAAGGCAAAGTTGATCTTTAGCTTCTTGGATCTTCCGAAACTCCTTTTCTAAGGTTTGCTCGGTTGGAGTCCGTAGGACACATGAAAAAAACAGTTGTATTCTCAATTGTTATTTAGTCAATTCAATAGAAATTGTGCTCAAAACTGCATTTTTTTCCATTCTTAGAAAATCCTTTTGGTTGGTCGGTATCAGAAGCTAAACCTTTATTTTGTCTGGCCTTAATTACAACATAAATGCTCATTTATTTTGTTGTTGGCCTTAAGCTATGCATATTTCAAAGCCCTAGTTACTGTGATTTCTTATTAACGTTATTATCATGATTAATGTGCACTAGGGTGTATCAGTTGCCCCAACATTAACTGATCAAGCTGTACCTTGGTCCATAGTTGGGTTTTACCATGTAAAATAAGATACTAAAATTTTAGCTTGATCGATGCATATTTAGGGGTGCCTCCGAAAGCATATTTCTTTTGAATTTTTCGGGAAAGTTATGTTTCCGCAGGATCGTGGTTTGCGATAACTTGACTAATATAAAAGATAGAAAAAATAATAATGACATATTTGGATTCTGCAGAAAATTACCTTCAAAATGAATACCTGGAAGCTATGTTTCCATCAATATTATTGTGATCATGTACTGCAAGATCTGCTTTTACATGTACTTCGATTATTATGAACAACGTCACTGATATACACAAATTTCTATTTATATGACTGCATGGTACTTAGTCTTTGCTTTTTTCTTTTCATATAAGTCATGTTTCATAAATATCAGCAATAATTTTCTCACTATTCCATTTTATCTCTCGATCAGAGCTATTTCAATTATTCTGATGATCTCGATGAACGTTTTATGACTATAAAGAGAAAAAATCAAGCTTGCTATGCTATGTGTTGATAAGTCCCAATTTATTTTAACCTTGTGAAAAACTAGCCCTAATACTTTTTGTGCACAAGGAGATGGTTCCGTTTATCAGATGTACATTAAGGTACATCAGCTGTCCCATGAATAACAAAAAAATAGAGCCAGGAAGTCGTATCATGGCTTGAGTTGGTGTTATGCATGGTAGTTGGAAGAACATAAGTACTGCTTTTCTTTCTTTCTCCTTTTTGCATTTGAAATTATATTCTATTTCTTCATTACTAATTCAATGAAATATCTTAATATATTATGTATAATGACTATTCTTTTAAAACAGCTACAGGATGATTGGTTTTTATTTGATTTCATTTATATTTATGAAAGTATCCTTTCAAAAGGCCTATCCACTTTTGCCTCTCAATTCTCAAATACTTTTATTCAAGGTCACACAGTATAGCATCTGAAACATTTATGCAGATATCACACATTCCTAATATAATGGAATGTAAGTAGACTAATGTGCAAGGTTTGTACCCTTCTGCATGAGACTGCAAATAATTAATACCCTTTTTAAAACGCATGTAAGTTTGAGTGAAAATGTTCAATAAATATTACACTTATTCAATTGATTCTATTCTTGACATGGAATTGTGACTATAGATTAAGTCTATGATATAAATCCTCCTTGGACCTTGCCATCCATTCAGTGTAGGATATATACAGATTATGTATAATGACAGTCTTCGTGAACTTAGTCACTGATATAGGCCTACTCTAAAAATTTTGGTTTGACGCTTAATGTGGCCTCAGAAAATTACTTCCAGAAAATATACAATGTGCAGACAATACTTGTATTTAATTTGCAGAATATGAATGGTTGATTACAATATTATGTACAATTGTACATGGACCCATCTTCTTGTGCACTGTAAAATCAGGCAAGATTTTCTTAGTGTTAAAACAGATAATGACTAGTCAATGTATGGCATTACTTAGCATATCAGTAAGGTTGTTTCTTCATTGTCATACAGTCGTAAAACATTAATCAAGATCAGCTTTGAGAGCCAAAAGAAATAGCAAATTATTACTCACATGTATCAAACATAATAAATATCAAAGGAACAATTAAAGACAAAGTATCTTGCAGTCATTTAAAGAACAATTTTTGTATATCGGTGAAGTTGTATAAAATATTCAAAATAAAAACACATCCTGCAGTACGGCTTCAACATTTTAAAAAAAAAAGTATAGGTTCCAGGAATTCATTTTGAAGGAAATTTTCTGCAGAATCCAAATATGTTATCACATTTCTTCTATCTTTTATATTAGCTAAGATATCGCAAACTGCGATTCTACGGAAACTTTTCCTGAAAATGTCTCAGGAAATATGCTTCCGGAGGCACCCCTAAATATTATTTGATCAGGCAGATTTTTTATTTTAGTATGTTCATCTGGCTGCCAAAACACAACTGCATGCCAAGGTACAGATGCCTAGCTCTATTTTTTACTTTTCGTGGGTCGGCTGATGCACTCTAATGTGCACACCGTAAAACGGTTTAACTTTGAGCAGATGTTGGCTCAATTTTATTAAATTTATTTACAAGACCCATGAAGTATTTAGGGGGATAAATTGGTGATAAAATGTTGGCAACTTGCATGTACTTATACTGTGCATCAGCATTTTGGATATTCCTCACATATAATATTATGCCATAATTATTATTAAATGGTCACCCCCTTACATTTTATATTTTGATTTTCAGATGGCTGATAAAATGTCGTAACTCTGAAGGAAAGCCCTAGGTAGCATGCCGCAGCAATACTGCAAATGTAAAATAGCAGGTTGGTCAGGCTAATTTCTTCAGATCTGCATGGAATATTGTCTAATCTCAATGCAGGAACCTATTGCACAAGAAGGAGAGGTTTAAATAAATAGTCATCTTTTGTTGGTACTGGCATGCCACAGTCCGGATAGCTCAGACATAATTATTGTCACATTTGATTAGAGATTTACTGTTTGGTATTCTGTATCACCACTACATCATTTTTGAAGAGAGATTCACCTCCAATTGGGTTATCCAACATTTTTAGTGGTCCTTGATGAGCAAAATCCCCGCTGGATGTCGTGTGGATGAAATGTTAAATAGGTGGCCCCTTGTATCAGTGTCTGTGCTGGGTTATCACAAGATCCCTCACATGGGGTAAATGTGTAAAATGTTGAGGACTCCTACACTCTCTCAGAGTCTCTCGCCCATCTCATCAAGCAGCCCTCGTGGACTTATTAGAGGGCTGCACTTATGGCACTATATCTATAGATCTATTAGTTTACATTCCATATTTATAATCAATACTCTCACAAGTGAATGTTCAGTCTCACTATCATATCAAGCTGCAACTGCCTATGAACTGTGCAGCCTGTAACTGTTTGTCGGTACAGTAACTGTTTTTTGCATCTTCTTTGATTCAATTTCAAGGGAATTCAATCTTAGCAGACGTACACAGCATGAACGATGTGAGCAGTCACTGCTGCAAATCGCTGTCCTACTGCAGGCCTCAGATTCTGGTTTCTAAAGAGAGTGTCCATCAGTTGTACAATGTGGGTGATGGCAAGTTCTTGTCAGCAACAGAACTATTATCATGATAGTACTTAAACATAAATTGTGGAGACTCAATAAATGAATTGCAGCCCGACTGCACTGAAAAAAAGGTTTGTGTGAAACAGACAAAACGAACGTTAGCTGGTGTCCGTCCAAAATTTTGTGTAAATTCACACAAAATGTATGTGTATTTTTGACATTGCATTGTCAATCTTGATCAAATTTTTGTGTGATTTGATCAATGAAATGTCAAAAATACACATATCTTTTGTCTGAATTTACCCAAAATTTTGGACGGACACCAGCCAACGTTCGTTTTGTCTGTTTCACACAAACCTTTTTTTCAGTGTGCTAAGTTTGGACAAGGGATCATCATTGGTTGAGAATTAATTGGGTTTTCTCATGATTTTTGCAGCTGACCTAGGCCCAAGCCTAGGGGGGAGACAGATTGGAAGTATACCTAGGGCTAGTGCTAGTAGGTAGAGTTCAGAGGGGGGAAAAGGGAGCAGGGAAAGGAAGCTTAAGGTGACTCAAGCGTGGTACACAGCACATACTTCTGAGCAGCCTGGTTGCCTAGCAACATAGCGTCAGAACTGCTGCAGGCCCTGAAAAAGTTGTGACGTCACCATTTTCTGCTCTCTTTTTTTTAACAGCATGACAGCCAGTAATTTGCTATTTAAATGAGATCTAATGCAGCTAGAAGCATAATTATTTTTTTATTGAATGCAGTAACACCTACTCTATGCTAGTTCAAAGTTTCAGCTTCTCATCTTTATCCAAAGAACTTTCTCAACTAATTTCATTCAACTGCGTCTAAAATTGTCTTTATTTCTTTAAATTGACATTGGCATAGTCATGGCACTGCAGTTAAAAAACGACTCGGTGAAATTTTTTTATTTTTGGCCATTTGTTTGACAATAACTTGTTTATGATATATACAAATTAAAAAAAAAATCTGTATGATCGTTTTCCTAAAATTTGATTACTGCCAAAATTGATGCATACGAAATCAGCAATTAATTTGTGTATTCGTGCCCTTTGAGCTCTTACAGAAAAAAAGTATTTTAACCTTTTTCTTTAGATTTGTGGAAAATGTATTGGTTTACATCCATGGGAATACATTTATGACGTTTTTGTTTGACAAATGCATGTAATGCTTTATTCTGTGGTACATAACAAAAAACTCAATTTATGACTTTTAAGCAGTCATCAGGCCAAACATACAGTTGCCATGGCAACAAAACGAGTCTGTGAAATTTTTTTGTTTTTCATTTTTGAAATGTTTGGGTCCCATAGAGTAACTGTGCAAAATTTGAGAAAAATCTGTATGATCAAACTACATGAGTCACCCTAAGGAAAGAAGGCTAAGAATAAATTTGTGTTCACAAGTGGAATAGATGGTGGGAGCAGAGGGGAAAATTGAAGGCTAGCAAGAAGGACAGACACAGTGGAGACAGACGAAAGGGTGATGGGAGGGTGCGGACAATGACATTTGGAGGACACTCTGAGTTAGTAGCAGGGAGAAGGCTAAGATTTACTCCTCTTCCTTGCCGCTCCCTCCCTCACACCCTATATACCCCGTATTCCCCCCCCCCACCCGCTCGGTCACTCAGACCTATGATGTATGGCATAGCTTCAGACTAATTTCAATCATCCTTTGCCTCATTGCTCTCTCTTTCTTCTGTCCCGATTATTTTACCAAAGGCATAAATTTCAAATGTAAAGCACCAATCACAGATCATCTCTCCCCCTCTGCCTCTCCCTGTACAACTTCCTGATCTCACACAGCATGATTCTTCTCTTATCTGCTTCATCCCTCCACATATCATTCTTCAAAATTTAATCCTCAAGAAGTTAACCAGCCACAGCCCTCCTTGTTGTCCACGCCCCTGTTATCCCCTTCCTTCCTAACATTGAGGTGGTGAATGGAATAATGGAGGAGGCATGGGAGAAGAAAGATTATTGTAGGGAGGAAGTGCATACATGTACCTGAAGCAATGCAGGGGGAAGGAGGAGGGAAACAACCTGATAAGTGATGACCTCTCAATCGACATATTGATCAAATAATGATGTATATTGGAATAACTTAAAATTCCAAGCATTTTTGGTGGTCATAAGTTGACAAACCTCACAATTTGTGTTGTTGCATGAAACATGGTCTTTCATATTTGAAGATCGATTACCAGTATAAAGCTGTCATCAAACCGTGGCTTCATGCAGTCTTCATAGTGTCCAGGTTTAGCCAATATACATATTTATGTTTTTCAGGAAACACAGAGACATTTCATTATCCCAGGTGGTACCAATCCATAAAAATATGAGGTCTAGCCAGGGGACTCCGGTCCCAGAGGCGTCAATGTGGCATTGCAGTGAGAATTTGTGGCTTAATTGCTAGGTTAATAAACAAATGCTGAACCTTGGTAAACTAACCAACTAAAATTAAAATATTTAATAATGAAACTCATATATGGCATTTTCCACACCCAAATTTCTCAATATTTCCCCATGCAAACAGAGTCATCTGATTTTTTTCTCAAAATTGAGTACTTTTTTTGATTTGGTGGTCTCCATGGCAACCATTTGATCTTAGGTTAACCATTTTAATATCCTTGAAGCATTCCTCACACATGGACCTCTCCCTGATGACAAAAAGTTTGAATTGAATTGCTTGTTCTTAAATACCAAAGAAATTGTGAGCTTGCCAGAGAATTCAAATTTGTTTACTTGGGTCACTTTGGTAACACTTTGCATCAAGGGTATTAAACCTACAGAGAAAATAAAAACATCACCAGAAAGCCTGGAGAAAGAGCTTTCAGATGCATGTAATTCAAATCCAAAAAACATCTAAATTTCCTTAGTTCGAAGTTATCATTGACTTTTAGAAAAAAATTAACTGTTTTTAAGAATTCCCGGTTGTCATGGCAACAATATAAACAATGGGCATCAATGATTTTCTCAGTCTGCACACCCATATTACCATGATGTGAAGTCAGATTCACTGTAAAAATTTTGAGTTAGCTCAAATGATCGATTGAGATGGTTGCACAATTTGTTTGAGCCATGATAGCTTGTTGTTTTGAGTTATGATAATTTTATGCTGTTATAACTTACAAACAACAAGCTATCTTGGCTCAAAAGAATTGTGCCACCATCTCACTCAATCAATTAAGCTAACTCAAAATTCAAATTTTACGGTGTTGCATTTATCACTAATTCTCTCTGTTTTATGCAGTATTTTGCAAAACAAGTATTGGAATAAATTTTACTGAATCCGTTGCCATGGAAACCTGCACTGCCAAGTTTGCGCACAATTTCAGCGTTTTTTTAGTAGCATTACCGGAAACTAGAGAATTTTCCGCACATTTTGGTATATGAAACTTGCTGTTGTACTTCTGCGGGGGGGGGGGGGGGGGAATCTTCTTCAAAATATTGCACTTTTTGGCCTCCAGCTGCTCTACTTTTACAAGCTAAAAGGCCTGGAACAATTTGACTTTCACTGAAGAATAGCGCAAAGAAGAGAAAATTTTATAAAATTGTATATATACAATGTATCTACCTACCTGAATATCATAGTTCATTAGAATAAACAGTATTTTGCATCAAATTAATCATGCCATTCTTCAGACACAGATTTAATTTTTTTTTGTATGAAATGTGCCATGGGAATTCGACATGACATTGTGATGTTTTTTGGTTGTACACATCAAGATTAAGTTAATAGTGTTTGCATATATGTAATACTATGTATGTGGAAATTCAGTGTCTATTTTGTTGATCCTGATGCAATTTTTGATGATTTTTCAATAAAGATTTTTTTTTTCATGCCCCTGCCACCCAAAGAAAGGTTTCAAATAATTCTCAGCCACAAAATAAATGGTTTATAATGTTTTTATACTAAAATCTAATGTCTGAGGAACGTAACAAATCTTTTTAATTGCACACATTCAATCACCAATTTTAGAATACTGAATTCCTAACACCTTGAAAATCAAAATTATTCCAGCATTTTGAACAAGGGTGTATTTTCACATAAAAGTTAAGACCATCATTTCTGTTAGGGGGGTGACCATTTAATATCATATACCACTGCCCCCTTAAAGGTCTGCTATCTAACCAGTTGAGCTAAAGGGCCGGCCCCCAAGCTAAGTGCTTAGGAGCAACCTATTATATCCTAACCATGCACTATACTATAATCAAGGGGGGCAGAAGTTAAAAAAAAAATCTTGCTCAGTTTTGGTGAAATAAATAAATTCTTTTTGGCCACTCTTGAAATAAATAATTTTAGTAGGGGTATTTCTAGGTGATGTTTGATTTAGGAATGAATATTTGGCGACTTTGCGCACTTGAAATGAAGAACTATCGCTGGTGTTAACTTGAAATAGATAATTTCCTGCCTTGGAAAACTCCAAATCCTCTCACCCCCGCACTGGAAATTAAATGGCCACCCCCTTACACTGAGCTCCATAGAAAATGCAACTTTGTTAATAACAATAATGTCTTTCTATGTTCTTTTTGCTCAATAATTATAAAATTTGGCACAGACTCCTGTATCTGTGTATGGTCTGAAGAATATTGGCAACTTTCATGAACAAGAAAATCTTTTTGAAAAAAAAGATATATGCTGGCTGTAGTCATAACGATTTCAAAATTTACAATAAGAATATGTTTTGCCAAAAGAATTTTAAAATATGGTATACGAGAAACTACAGATGAACCCATGATATGGTATAAGAAGCTATAAGAGGAATTATAGATGAACCCATGATAGATCTATATCTATCTGTCTATCCCTCACCCTCTCTATCTCTTCATCCGAAGGGGGGGGGGGGGGCATGCGATACTCCGGAGACACCAACTATACTTTTTCTATATTTCTCACTAACTAGGTCTTGAACACACACACATCATGGGTTCATCTATAAATCCTCTTATAGCTTCTTATACCTGCTCTGCTGATCTACACTAACTTGTGTATTGTATTGACTGTTATTTATATTCCTATGACAGTTTAGCTGGAGTTGGCAAGTTCATATGGGGGAGCATCGGTTCAATATGACTCACTATTAATTAGTAAGTCACTATATATGACTGTCAATCCTTAACTGTTAATCAGGCATCCCTTACTGTTGTTCATCAGTTAGTCATTACCTGTTAGTCATTAAGTCCGTTGTTTTGATAGTTACTATTTGTTAGCCCCTAAATATGTTACTTAGTCACAAACTGTTAGTTAGTCAAAAACTGTTAGTCAGTCAAAAACTGTTAGTTAGTCAAAAACTGTTAGCCAGTACAAAAGTGCTAGTTAGTGAAAAAATGTGATTTAGCACTGTTAGTCAATCAAAAGCTGTTAGTTATTCAAAAACAGTTTTTAGTTAAAAAAAAACAGTTAGTTAGTCAAAAACTGTTACTTAGTCAAAAACTGTTAGTTAGTCAAAAACTATTTGTAGTCAAAACTGTTAGTAGTCAAAAATGGTTAGTTAGTCAAAACTGTTAGTTAGTCAAAAACTGTTAGTTAGTGAAAGGGGGGAGTTAGTCAAAACTGTTAGTAGTCAAAACTGTTAGTAAGTCAAAATTGTTAATTTGTCAAAAACTGTTAGTCAGTCAAAAACAGTTAGTTAGTCAAAATCTGTTTGTAGAAAAAAAAACTGTTATTCTGTCAAAAGCGGTTAGTTAGTCAAAAGTGACAGTTAGTCAAAAACTATTTGTAGTCAAAACTGTTAGTAGTCAAAAATGGTAAGTTAGTCAAAACTGTTAGTTAGTCAAAAACTGTTAGTTAGTCAAAAACTGTTAGTTAGTCAAAAAATGTTAGTTAGTGAAAGGGGGGACTTAGTCAAAACGTTTGTAGTCAAAACTGTTAGTCAGTCAAAACTGTTAATTTGTCAAAAACTGTTAGTCAGTCAAAAACTGTTTGTAGTAAAAAAAACTGTTATTCAGTCAAAACTGTTAGTTAGTCAAAACTGTTAGTTAGTCAAAAACTGTTAGTTAGTCAAAAACTGTTAGTCAAAAACTATTTGTAGTCAAAACTGTTTGTAGTCAAAAACTGTAAGTCAAAAATGGTTAGTTAGTCAAAACTGTTGGTTAGTCAAAAACTGTCAGTTAGTGACAAACTGTTAATCAGTCACTAATTGTCACTAACTGTTAGTCAGTCACTAACTGTTAGTCAGTCACTAACGTTAGTCAGTCACTAACTGTTAGTCAGTCACTGACTGTTAGTTAGTCATGTAAGTCAGCTAGTCCTTAACTCTTAGGAAACTGTAAGTTACTAACTGCTAGTCCCTGACTGTTAGTCATTTTGTCCCTAACTGTTGTTCATCAGTTGGTCACTACTGTTAGTAAGTCACCTTTGTTAGTCACTTACTGTTAGTAAGCACTGACTGTTGTTGATTCACTAACTGTTTGTTAGTCTTGGACAGCCAGTTAGTCACTAACTGTATTAAAGTCACTAACAGTCTGTTAATCACCCCAAGGATGTGCCACCCAGAAATTGACCTATAAATAGAACAAACTGCTCTCATTACTATTCACCCCCAATTGTTACAACTCACCCCCAATTATTTCAGGTCCTGCAACAATTGTATCTGCACCGATTGGTCGATTAATGATTGGCAGGTGTACTTTTACATCAATGCAACAATATTAAGTATTTGTGATCATAAGATATTTTGTAATGCTCTAGCTGACATTACTAAATGGTGGGGACCAAACCGGTTGACACTTTTCCGTATGGGGCAACCAGTATAGTATGATGGCTGCATAGCCAATACATGTACTATAACAAATCTTGTCCTAAAGTTAAAGAAGCCAGCATAAAAAAGGGTCTACACTTCCTACAACATATAATGCTCATTTTAGTTTTACAGGCAGCTGGGTGGCTGGGTGCTGAAGGTACCCGTCTGCTCTGCTGAAGGTCTTATAAATAGCCTGCATGGGTTAATTGGGTTTGAACCCCAGGGATGGAAATTTTCAGTGACCCTTCATGAGCAAAATCCCAGCTCTACATCGTTAATCATTCAAGTGACCAAAGTCTCTGAATATTCATTCCTTAATCAAGCAACAGATTGTTAAGTAAAGGTGGCTAGAAAAAAAAATATTAATTTCAAATCGCATACCCCTTCATTTTGTGAAATTGTTGAATAAACATGCTGATAAAACTTTTAAAGAATCGTGTGAGTCCAAGTTATTCCCCCGTGGCCACTCAGTTTCAGCCCTATATTTTCAAAATATGCCCTTTTGCGTAATCACAGTTAAAATGTTGTATTATTATTTTGTTATTTTCTGTGTTGACAAATTAGTCAGGTGTGACATTTTCATTGTCGTATTTAAATAAATAAAAATTAAAAAAATGTCTCGCTTATTATTTGACGTACAATGTTCATTTTTTCATATTTGTACTGTTGTGCTCATCAGGAGAAAATTAGTTTCAATTTGAGTATATATACATACATGAATATATGTATACATAAATCGAGACGTTGTATAACATGTATAAATTTACAATAACTTTGAAGCTGGCAGGATTTCTGAAAACTCTTAATTTCATGTTTTTAAGCCAAAGTGCCGAAGTCAGTTACCTAAATTGTACATTTTTTTGCAAAATTAAAAATCTCTCTAAGAATAAAATATAATATATTAAGGAACAATTTGCTGAAGAAACTTCAAGAAAGCGAGAATGTTTTCAGGTTGCATGTTATGATAAACTTGCAGGAGAGACAAGAATCTGCACTAGAACGACTATATATAGATACATGGCAATATCATTATTGTATGTCTAACAATAAGTCAGATATTCACTAGGATTCTAAAATTTTAACATGCTGCTTAATTGCGATGCATGCTTATTTTAACGTTTCACACAAAATGAAGGGGCTATATGCGGTTAAGATCTTTTAAAATTCTGGCCGCCCTATAATGTTAATACCCCATCAGAAATTATTTATTAAAACCCGCCAAAAAAGAATTTAGTTATATCACCAAAACTGAGCAAGTAATTATCCCCCCCCCCCCCCCCCGAGCACACGAATATACACTGCATCTCTTCATCCCCCTCCAAAAAAAAAAAGGATAACAGATTTTGAGAAAATTGTGAGACACCGCAATCTAGGCTAAGCCAACGCCAGAATTTCTCAAGCCTTAGGTTCCCGAACTTCCCGTCGCTGTTAATTTGAAGCCAACCATTGCTTTCAAAGGCGGGAAAGCTGCGGTGAGTATGTCATGAACGGAGCATGCCATAAAAATGATTGCGCATGCGCAGTTATGTCACATGCATGTTTGATGCTGCAGGGTTAGAGCAATGTTTTATGCTGCTTATTTGAGCTGATTGCTTTAAATGCGTGTTTTAAATTGATAAATATGGTAAGTACCATAAAAAGATCGATGTGACTTGATTTGTAATCGTTTGTCTTGATTCGGTTTTGCAGAATCGGCCATGAATCACAAAGCTCATGCCGCTCACGAAAAACAAAAACATTCCTGTGTCAACAAACTGAATATATTTTGTTTATTAAATCATTGCAGTGCCATTGCCTTTGTAAATCAAGGTTTTATGCCTTTCACCTACCCACATTAATAAAATGTAGAGCTCTCTCTGTCAATATTAAATTAAATTATGCTTATGGTAAGGAAAGTTTTTTTTGGGGGGATTCATATGGGATTTTTTTTTTTTGGGGGGGGGGGCTGACTGGCACTGCATACAGCTGGAGGAGTAGGACCAACTTTGGGGCACTTGCAGCCTTAATTGATCTTTTACCAAATTCCAGACATGATAATTAAAGGTCTAGAGTAAGAGCAGGAAAAATTACCATTAGATTTTGTGTAATTTGCCTGATAATTTAGGCAACTTTCAACTGCCTGGGATCTTTCGAAAATATTGCGAATTTTCGCACTCACAAATATTTTTGTATAAAATTACAATTCTGACAGACTGCAATAAAAACTGTCCCTAGACAATTCAGACTGCAATAAAAGCTGTCCCTAGACTGGAAGTTCCAAGAATAGGTTGGGGGTCTCGAATGCATATATCCCCATTCCACCATGTTCACCCTGTTCACCAATTCCAACTGATATTTCATGTGGTTTCCAAAACCTGAAATAATATGTGATAACATAATACTTAACAGTGATACTTAATTGCAGGGTTGTCATGGAGATACTCTGTCATTTGCTCTGCAAACCTTCAACCTGAAACTTCTCAGGAAAGTACTGGACCAGATCAAGGAAGGAGAAAGCCACATTTTGGTACATTTCTTTTAGTTTGATGTGTCTATTTTAATGCTTTTGTGTTGAGGTTGGCGTTGCATACTTCTTAGTTGCACCTCAATTGTTAAATGAAAATGCAATTTTTTTTATACATCACAAACTGTTGTTCCAGACTGATAAGTTATTCCTACACACTTGGATTAAGACAGCCAATATTCACATCCTCGTTGGACACAGTGAACGACGTGGAATGATATACATGCTCTCCAATGCTGGCATTCCCGTTAATGCACCAGACGAGGTATAGTAAACTTTATTTTTGATTAATAGTCTCTCTTTTATTGATACAGAAGTCGCTCTTTTAATCAGTGTTAATTATAAATGAAAGTTTATGAGAATGCTTATAATGTAATTGGATACAAATTACAATTGGCAGATATTTTTTTTGAGATTGAAAACAATAATGGTAGGGTTTTGTTGTCATTATCATCCAATTTTTGGAATTGATTGATTTGTGGAGTCAAGGATGGTAAATCCGTCCAGGAAGGTAAATCCGTCCACCCTCTAATATAGGTAAACATTCACATTTATTACAGTTGTACGAGTTTTAAAAGCAAGAGAAACACGTTTTTAAACTAATTGAGCCGTGTTTTTGTGCTGACAGCATTTCAAATGCTACTCTAGGTCCATTTAAAAACAGAGGACAAAATACAATGAAATCCTGTGACGTCATCACAGCCATTTTGCGTTGAGGGTGGTCCTATACTTGTTGGTCTATTTCCATCAACAAAAACAGTATTGAAGGTAAAAAAATATTGATTGAGGTTCAGAATTTGATTATTCTTGTAGTATTTGTTAAATTAACTTAGGTGCAACATCTGGAAAGGAGATACAATGGAAATAAAAGTGGACGGAATTACCATCATTATTTTGGATCTGTCTTGATTTGGTGTTTGTAAATCCGTCCACCCACATAAAATAGGTTTTAGAGCACTTTTATGCATTCTAATATTTATAAATAACATACCATTGTCTAGAGAAATTAGATTTGAGCAATTATACCCCTTTGAATTGGTTAAAAGGGTTATTTAATTGTAATTAAGTCGGTCAATTATAATTCTTCACAGTTAACTTTACCTCTATTATTTAATTCTCCTATCATAAGTGCAATCAGCGAATCATTTTTCTAAAATCAACAGAAAACCTTTATAAGACTCAATCAATTGCAAAATTTGAAAAATTAACAAGATATGATAGGTATATGCTGTACTATGCCCAGTGGACGGATTTACCATCCTTGCTGGACGGATTTAGCATCATCCTGGACGGATTTAGAAGCACTAACCTTCAATTTTTGTTGCCATGGTTTCAGCAAAAATTATTTGAATATTTGACTTTTTATAACTCTTGCTGTTAGCACGGAATATGCCCTTTCCAATGGACAAGTTTTAATTTTTGTATCTATTTCAATAGTCTTGCTAATACAGTTTTAGCCAAAAGTTGACAGAATTACCCTCCTTGACTCTAGTTGGTAGCCAAAAGTTTTTTTTTTCTTCTCCCATTTACAAAATGCAAAAAGTAATGCAAGCAATCAATATGCTTTGGAGGATGCATAAGCCGAAGACTAGTTTTTAAAGTTATACATTTTAAGGCTTTCCATGCAACCCTTTTTCTTAAAAAAAGACAAAAAAAAACATGAATTTGATAACTGGCCATTTGAACAAAGAAAATTATCTTTTGATCTAGACTCCAGTGATTTTCTGGAAAAATTCTCCATAGCACAATATGTGTCAGAAGTTTACCAATTAAACCCACCCTTTTTATGAACCTGAAACAATTCTTGATCGCTGAGAAGTCAATGAATTCATGTTTTTGGAATGGAAGAACAGAGTTTCAGGCTGACATTGATACAGTATAGTAAATTTCAATTATTTTTTTTAAATTTCAGGATGGAAACACTCCTCTTCACCTCACTATGAAGCACCTGAAAGGAGACATGGAATTGTGCGAGCCTCTTCTTCAAGCTGGAGCTGACCTGAGTTGCAGGAATCGTGTAAGTTTCTTGCTTTTCCAGTTGTACGTCATAAATTCAGTTTTACCTTTTGAAGTTTTATCGGTGATTGACTCATTAATTTATTCACACAGATCATTTTGTGTCAATTTGTCATTATATACGTGTGCCCAACAGAGCTTTAATTGTCAACCAATAACCAGCCCCCTTATATGCAAGAATTGTTCTTATTGTCAGGGCTTTGATTAATAGTGATTATAAATATTTTAGTAATTTATTGTCCTAAGACTACAAGAAAGATATACACGTCCTTAACTTTTTATTACACTGGGTTCCCCCAGTGTAATAGAGAGAGAATGGGTCAAAGTGCTTTTCTTTGAAGTTTTGTGGAGATAAATTGGGAGGTTTTAGAGGCTTAAAAACCAACTGGGGACCTTAGTATACTTGGTTTCTGAAATGCATTTTGTAATTTGGTGCTGCATGTGCTGGTGTTATTCATAATTTAGCAAAATTCCAAAACATGTCTTTTTCCTCTTTCAGACTCTTTTGGCAGAAAATTGCCACATTTTAAAGTGTCTATTGTGAGCTTAGTATTTCACTCAGAGTTATGAAATTTAGTATAGGGATTCGTTTGAGGTTTTGAATCTGTGACATTATCAGAAATTCAAGATGGCTGCCAAAATGGCCGCCACAAAATGGCTGCTATTCTTGTTTTGCCATTGTGAGTTAAGTTTTTCACTTAAGAGTATTGAAATTTGGTGTGGAAATTTGTTTGATGGTGTGAATCAATATTTTGGGGAATACAAGATGGCTGCCAAAATGGCTGCCAAAAAATGGCCATCATTCTTGAGTTGCCCACTGTGAGCTTAGTATATCAACTAGAGGTTTGGAATTCGGTACAAGTGTATAGATTTGTTTGAGGGTATGGATCAGTGACCCCTGAGGAATCTAAGATGACTTCTACAAAATGGCTGCATTTCTTGATTTGTTCACTGTGACTCAGCCCCCCCCTTGTGACGCCGCTGAAAGTAAGTGGTATCTCTGTTCACAAAATTTAGTAGTATATCTGCAAACCTGACAAGGCTTTCCTATTTCAATCAGTACAGTACGAACAAAATGGTAAGTTCATTGAGTACTTTGCAAATATTTGCTTATGATTTGTGTGTACAAAGTTAAATTTTAAAAAAAGGTTCATGTAAATTGAGTTTAATAAGCAGGCCATTCAGCAATAAACATACCCCATCTTTAAAAATCTTTCTAATAATAATAATCATGCAAAGCTTTCTAAACCCAGTGTCTGAATCCTCGGATTCTTGTGAAATGATTAATTTGCTGTAATAAACAACTAGAACCATCGCTTCTAAAGATGTTGACTGTTTATGTGACTGTGATGCGATAGCTGCCTCTGAGTGACTCTACCAGGTGAATTTGTGCTGTTCTAACTTCTAGCAAAGCCATCTGGTGGAATTTGTGAACAGCTGAGCTCTATAGCAAAGGATAAGAATCCTCAGTTACATTGTCCATCGAATACAATTAACTCAGAAGTAGAATGACACAAATTAGTTCACATGCGTGTATAAGAATTAAGAAAAAACTTAAAAATAAAATTTTTGTCTTTTCAGGTCGGAGAAGATGTGTATGAATTAACAAAGAGCCTCCCTGACATTCCAAAAGGAACCAAAGAACTCATTAAGAAATATAGTGTAAGTTTAGCATGTTTTTAGCTTCCTGTAGCTGGGTGGCTGAGTTGTTACGGTTCTGGTCTGCTCTGCTGATTAGTCAGAAATCACTTGACACGGGGTTTAAAAATGATTTTGAAATAATCCTATTTCGAGGGCATTGCCATAGACCCTTCTTCAATACTTCAACATTATCTTTTGAACTAAAACAATTTTTTATTTAATTATTTCCAGCCTGGCTTGTTCAAGGCGATTGAGCTGGATGACCTGCTTAGTTGCAGAAAACTTGTTAACCTCTGGTGCAGAGTAGACATTGAAAAGGTAAAAGAAAACATATTTTTATAATGTGTCATGTTAAATGATGAAATAATTGCCATTGTTGTGCTGTGTTTACTGTTTACAGAGTTGATTTCAGGTCAATGAGCTAGTTGTTGGCTTACAGTACGGCAATATGAAAGCGAAAAAAGTTCTAGAAATTAAGTGATTGATTTTATTTTTATGCTTACTAAAGTTAAGTTGAGAGTGATTAGTTTAGATACTGTAACTGTAATTCTATTTTTTGTATTGCTTAATTTTATTGAGACAACTAATTTTGACTTTGCACCATTGATGATTCGTCACAACTATTTTGCTATTGTTTTAGAATGGCGAGACCTTGAAAACTGCAGCCTTGAACAAAGGAACAGAAAATATCATCACACTCATTTTGAAAATCAATCCATCCATGGTAAGATGCCTGGTCACCTATAATTGCAACTGCTTTAATAGATTTTTTTCCTAATGGGGCCATTGTAGAATAAAATGTAGTTATGCAAATTCTCGCTCAGTGGGGTTCTGATCGTATTTTTCTTTTTGATATTGCCATCCTGGTAAATTGTTTGAGCCTGTTATCTTTTAGATATTCTGTTTAGTCTAATTTACTTTTGTTTATTAATTCCAGCAACTAGCTCATGCAGTCTTAGCTGAAGATTCAAAAATGGTGCAGAATATACTTACACAAGAATCTGGTGGCAAGCCCAATGTCAACTTCAGAAATTTGGTGAGCAGATCCAGGACAGGGCTGAGACTAGCCTGAGATTTTTTAAATTATTTCATCACAAGTGTTTGCAAAGTACCATTATACTGAGTAATAATTTAGAAAAAGTTACACTTGGATGCTGTTATCAACTGTTATATTACTCCCAGTGCCTCTAAATAGCCAATTCTGGTGCTGATGGAGTGTAAAACGCCAACTCACTCACTTCTACTACTCCTGGTCCAGGGAACAATTCAACAGCAATTTTTTTCGCGTATTTGTGAGAAATGGATTGTGGTGAATTATTAATCATAATCAATTGCCTCTTAAATTCTTAATTGTCTTATTTATTTGTGTTATTTTTGCTCTTCATTTTCTTGACAGGGTGACTTGGGAGCAACTCCTTTATTCTATGCTATTCAACAGAATAACTTAGAAATTGTGACCCTTCTGATGGAAAGTGGAGCTCGGGCAGATCTGACTATCACTCTAGATGAGGAGGTATGACCAATAATGTTGATGCATGTCGACTAAAATAAGGCTAGACATATATATAATTTATCTCTAGCTTCCCGTATCTTCTCAAGGCACTCTTCTAACAGTCGGTTGGATGAACAAAAAGCTATAATCTCAATTATTTAATGTTAATTTAACAAAAATAGTAGGTAGACTAAATTTTTTTTCCGCAGGCAGAGAATCTTTTGGGTCGGTCGATCCAAGAAGCTAAAATCAATTATGTCTGGCCTAAATGCTTAAAGACAAAGCCCTGATCCCTGAAAAAAAATTCACCCCTAGCAATTACTAGTGATGGAACATCGGACTCAACATTGAAATCGATTAATCGGATGAGCTTCCGATTCGATAATCGATTTTAAATCGATTTTTAAATGGCCAAAATAACTCGCCAATTAGGAACAAAAAACAACAGCCTTGTATCCTTGTGGATAGCAATTATGTGTCTGGCAGGCTATTGGCAAGCAGGAGTGTAAGTGAATGGCAAATAGGTATTCTTTTTGAAGTCACCATTCACCAAATTAATTTAATAGCCTATATTGCGGTACCTTTCCCTCAATCTATTTATTCTTATTAAACATTAGGCTTACAACATTTTTAAGGAGTAACATATCTAATTGTCTTTATACTTTAATATAACTATAGAAGGTAAGGTAGCCTAGTTTTCATGTTTAGGCATACTACTAGAATTCATGCTAAGACCAATAGTTGTAACCAGTTCTGTTAGTGGTTCTCAGTCTGCTGCTTTCGAGTCCACACGAACAATACAAAGTGCACTCAACTCTGCCATTTGACATCAAATAGTTCAATAGGAGGTGTCAGAAGTGCTAATTGCTATTAGTTCGCTAATTGCTCTTTGGGGCAATTGGGTTGTGTCAAAGGGTCAAACACGTCTGAGAATCCAATTGAACAGGTAAATTAGTTGACAGTTGCTTGATTGCAGTAACCTTGCTGTAGAGAATAGGCCTGAGGACCTGTGAACTTAAAATCACTTAAAATCGATTCTGGAAATGCCTGGCGACATCGGCGGATCGTAAGTACTGCCGACGATTGTCGGCGATAATCGGCGAATCGTTCCATCACTAGCAATTACGGTTAATTTATTTTAAGTGGAATGTTTAATGCGAAATACAAAAATAATTTATTAATGCACTGTCATGACCAATATAGACCAATTTATCAACTACAACAACAACTAAATTTTTTTTTTTGACCTATTGTTTTGTAGTTGAAAAGTTGAGTGTGCTTGACCAAATTTCATTACTGATAAACAAACACTTTTAAAAGACCACCTGTATGTTTTAAGATGTTTTCTTGTATCTTTTTATCTTTTTGTTGCAAAATTGAGAATGGGAGAGTGTTTCTCTTGGCTTCCACATGGTGGCTGAGATTCAATTCCACTTCTAAACCTGGTGGTGTGATAGAGATTTCATATACATATGTATATTGATTTGAGATATAACGGAATGTTGCCTTTTTCTTTGCAGGATATTCCTATCCTCTTCACTGCACTTAGTGCTGAGACGGATTCTGACATCATCAAATTACTCATTCCTTCCCAGGAGAGCGGCAAGCTTAATCTGGAGAACCTGCATTATAGGGTAAGTCGTGAATATTTGAGATAATGAAGAAACTATCCCGAGTCATCTGACTGACTCATTATCTTACTTTATACATGTAAGTGGTTGAATTTCTTGTCTGTTACTAAATTTTCTATTAGATGAATCAATCCTAAAAAAAAATAGTAGAAACTAACTTTTCTTGGTCAAATCTGAAGGCAGAAACCTTTCCCCCCATTGGTGGAGCCACAAATAGTCCTTATCAAACTGTCAAGCCTTAAGTTAGGAGGTACGGGTAAAAAATTATCCAAACATAATATGTAAGCTTCAACTTTTCAGTTTATATCAGAGAGGTTTTGCTGCACGTTTCCGTGTGACGTGTACGTGGGAGTTGCCATGACAACAATGCAATAAGATAGCACTTGTACACGTATACGTCACACGTGAACGTGTAGCAAAACCTCTCTATCGTATTTTTCACCTACACCAACTCTTTTTCGCCTGTCACTCCCTGTGAAATTTAGCTGAGAAATAATTGATATTTTGGCTTTCCGAATCTTAGTAATGTTTAATATTGGGGCACATTTAAGTTGAGTCAATGGGAAAAAAAGCTGTAATCTTAATTTCTTGTTGTATCAATTAATTTTTAAATCATGGGTGAGCTTTTTCTGTTGGCAGAAAGTCTTTTTGGTCTGTAGATCTGAAAAGCTAAAAATTGCTATTGCCTGGCCTTATATGTTGAATGACAGTCCTCGCATTGACTTTGATCTTATATTTTAAAGGCATAAAATGTGTTATTTAATTTCTTTTCCAGGGTGACCATGTTCTACAATTCTGCATCAAGAACTCAGTTGGGTGTGGAGCTGTCAGACATATTCTCCAACAAGGTTACAGCTCACTGGTTGCCTTAAGAAATTCGGTACGTTTGATATTATACAATATTTATTTATCTCAAATCGTTAAGATATATCTGGACTTAATGTCATGATAAATAGCCTGATAAAATCGGACTCTAAAATCTTGCAGCTGCTGTAAAACATGGTTAATTTCGCTGTTACAGAATACTTAGGCCACCAGATGAGAAGAAGATTCAATGTGACATACATATTAAACTACTAGAGATTTCATTTAGTTAATTTTCCCCGTAAATTAATGGTTCAATTTATGTTCTTCCATCATTTTTACAGAAAAATGAATGTGCCCAAGATTTAGCAGTGCGTCTAGGGAAGACTGATTACGTAAAAATTATAGATGAGGTGAGGCACTGAGGCTGTTTTTTTACTTTAAAATAAATATTTTTATGCATGCATCTGTTTTGTGGATAAAATGAAAATTTGGAATTAGTTATCTTTACATGTAGTAATAACTAATAAATATCTCAAATATAGTAGGAGTTAATAATTGATTTTGGATGCAATTAAATTTAAAAATATTAAATTATGTAAGCTTAATGCTGACGTTTGGAGGTTCATTTTGAATAACATCCATTTGCACAAAGGTCTGTTTTTGAATTCACCAGGAACTTTCACCCTTATAAATATTATATTCAAAGAATATGATGGATGTTGATAATTAAAATTTCTGGTGAACTGAGCGGGTGGGGAGGGGGGGTCAGTGTTGCAAAATATATGATGCTTTTGATTTCAATGTTGAAAAATTCATCTGGATTGGATGACCATCTGAGATCTAACCATGTCAATATTCCAATTTTGTTAGCCTTTTATTTCAGGCTGTCCATGAATGGTATCTTGAAAACAGTGACCGACACAAAAAGCGCTTGACAGCACTTGGATATGAGCATCTTAGAGAAGCAGAAAAGGTTAATTTTTTTGTTGTATTATTGTTCACTGAGACTTACTTATTGCAGTGTTTTGTAGTTTTAAGTTTTAGAAACGTTTGCGAAGCTTTTGTAATTTTTCCACGATTTTTAAAGAAACTTTGTGAATTTTGCAATTGGCCACATTTTTTTATTATTGTGGATTTTGGATATATTTCTTCCCTCTTCACCCTCGTACTAAAAGTTAGCGTCAGATTCGACCTCTTTGTGATATCTATAGGTATAGCATTTTATGACATACAGACTCATTTGCTGAAATATACTGTGGGGGGGGGGGAGGGATATCTCAGTAGGGCTCTGTATCGATACTTTTTTCTGATACGATACGTATCACGATACATTTGATTCGATACATGATACGTATCGCGATACACCGCATGACGGTAAAACCACAAGCTGCATGATTCGTGTTGCCATAATTTAAATTTGAAAACTGCAGTAAAATGCTAACATTGAGAAGAGTCTTAATTTATTTTCCACTTCCAGGTTTAAATGAATTTAGGCCTAGTTGATCATCGAATCCCTACTGCACAATATGATTAGATTAAGTTTTTATTAAATCCAAGGACTAAACTGAAGATAAACATATTTTATTACACTTGTCAAACATATATCAATAAACAATGGTTTGAAATTTATTCAGCATTTATCGAACTCTTTAATTGTATTTTCAGACATAATTAGTTGAGTAAAAAGTTTATTACTGTATTTCAAATTATTGAAAAACTAAGACAATGTGGTAGTGTAGGGTGCAATTGGCTTTACTAGGGTATAATTGTAAAGTTCTTGTATAGGTAATGTATACAGAAAGTGATACATTGAAGCTGCAAAATATAAACTAACCAGGATGAAGACTTTTAGATATCAGATGGATATATTTATATGGATATGTAAGATCCCCAATAAATTGTTCAATTCCAGTAATTCACGTAATCATATGATGGCATTTCTTTTGCAAATGCTTACATTGATCTATAGACATGATCAAGTGCTAACTTGACAAAACTATGCAGGACCTGCCTCCAATGACCAAATTGCAATTAAGTGCAGAGGATGTGAAAGAAACACAAAGACTATTCATAATTGGGCTTAATTGCCATTAGCAGCTGATTAGACTTGGCTGAATTGCTTTGATAGTCAATTGAATGAGCTAACTGAAGTGGTGGCAACACATCCCACAAGCCAATTTGAGCAAGTACAAAGCGTTTCTGCTACTTTGCACGTGGCGGCGCTGCGGTATAATGACGCAAAAAGCGCGCCCTGGTGAGTTTCGGTACGTATCACGGTTCGTTTTTGCTGTACCGGTACATCGATACAGTTGTCTGTACCGGTTTGGCGGTACGATATGCGTACCGGTACAGAGCCCTATATCTCAGTGAGTACATGCTGAGTTGCCAATCGCTGGGTCTAGGGTTCCAATCCAGCTCTTGCCGGGTGTGGAGCTGTCAAACATATTCACCTGGGCCTATGCTGGACAGAAGTTTCACTCATCATTCACCTCATTGTCATATCCTGTTCCTGTCCTAATTAGCCTATTATCAAAGTACCAAGTGCATAAATACAGGATGTAAAGCCCCAATCATCCATCCATCAATTGCTCATCATACTATTCTTGTTATTCCAGGATGGAGTGTGTGCCAGTGACGTTATTCAAAGTATGGAAACTTCATCTCCACAAGCCAAGTTCGACACTCAGCTGAATGCTTTTCAGGTTTGTGTATTTTTAATTAGCTACCATTTTTGACTTAGAGAGAAGAGTGAGACTTCTCTCACAGTAATTTGAGTTCCCATAGCCTAATGGTTAGAGCGCTTGACTGCAAATCCACTGGCACTTGAGGACGTGGGTTTGAACCCCGGTCCTGGAACTCAATTGGAGTGAGTTGGTTGTGGCTGTGGCCGGGGAGGGTGGCCACTTGTGTAGGCAAGGGTTACCCTCCTGTCAGGTGTGAGCAGCAGCACCTCCAGCCAGACTCCACAAGAAGGCACGGACAGCACAGGAGCTCCAAACAGGAATGGATGACAACTGGCCCTGATTCCTGAGGCACTGAAGATTGAATGCTGAGCTGTTCACCATAAATTGTACATAATATACATTGTATAGTGCTGTAGAGCACAGAGTCACTGTGAATATGGCGCTATATAAATGCTGTAAATAATAATAATAATTTGAGAGGGGTAATGCCCAAATTTTTTTTCGACAGGAGACTAATACAGGACATAAAGCCCTATTCATCCATCCATCCATCAAAGGTAATGAAAAAGACAGGCCTGCAGCTCTTTACCATAGCTTTATTAAAACCTTCCTGATCATGGAGGTTCTTACAATAGTGGGTGACCATTAGACTTTAAAAAAAAATCCAATCTCCCCCACCCCCGACAATGAATGGTCTCCCCCCAAAGACTCATGAGAGGTGATGTGAAGACATCTATAGAGAGATGTGTTACTACAGGGAAACAAGAAGTGCAACGAAATGACAATGTGTTTGGTGCTCAAGTAGCTTTGCCACGTCACAAATTTTCATGCTCCTCTGAGCACAGACAGTGTATCACACTTGACAATTATTTTAATATGTGAAACAACACCCTTGAAGGATCCTGATACCTAACGGTGCACTGTACAAAGTGTATGGAGACATAATATACTGATAGTGTAGTGCCATTGTTGAAAGATAGGGAAAAGGGAGATAGAAAGCTTGACCAATATGTGGATGGATAGATAAAGAGAGATAGAGGTAGAAAGAGAGATAGAGATAGATAAACAGATATGTAGAAAGATGATGGGGCTTTACATCTGGTATATATGCACTTGGTAGGCTAATTTGGAGAGGAGAACTGTCTGGAATCAGACCAGCATGCCACATATATATTTATATAGTGGGAGATGAGCGCAGCACATCCGCTGTAGTGTGGCATTCTGCCACCCCTCCCCCATAAAGGATGATTGAAACAGCCATCCAACATAGGCACAGGTGACCCAGCATGGGCTGGATCCAAACCTTGGACCCAGTGATTGGCAGTCCAGCGTGCATCAGACACATCCTCCACCAATGATGGAGAATGACATAGCATGGTAGAGAGATAATGGTTGATGAATTCATAGATTCATTCAAATTTATATTTTGTCAGTTGATTGAATAATATTTCATAATAATTATTAGTACTTTTTACTGGGCTGGACTCACTGGAGACAGTGCACTGTCTGACAATGAAAGAATTGTACATTGTCCTAAGTGTGATCAACTATGTCAATTTTTGCTTTGTTGAACTGATCAACTCTTTATTGTCAAATGAAAAGTGCTAATTGATTGGTGTCTTCAGTTTGGCAAATATTTACACTCAGTGTTCAATGGTGCATTGAAAAATAGCTCGTCACAAGACCACTTTGGCCACAAATCAGATGATCCTTTCATTGCACTTCTTGTTTCCCTGTAGTAATATTATAATCTGAAAATGTAGTCAGACTGCTTCAGTGTGGAAACAATGGGTTAACAATTACAGTTACAGTAGATATTAGAAATGCCTCAGTGTTGTGTTTTAACTAATCCAATCTGTAAGCATTGGCTATCTCCTTTGTATGGGGCAGCCACTTCAGATTGGATACAATGCAATTAGCATAATATTGGCTCTTGTATCAGTTCACAGTTCAATGCAATTAGCATATATTGGCTCTTGTATCAGTGCACAGTTCAATGCATGGTCATTTACAAGGGGGCACTTAACCTCCTGCTGTCCACTTGCGGCTGTGCCAGGCTGGCTGATGGTGATTGGTCAGTGGGTTGGCCTGCTGTTGTTGGTCATTGTGTGAATTACAGCTTTTGTGCAGTCTGAAGGTGGCAAGCAACGCAGCAACACTTGCAGCAAAGCTGTCAAGGCTTTTGCGTTGTTTGGCATTCACTAGTGGAAAAGCCTCCAACCATTGAACTGCTGGGCTTCCTGTCTCTGCTAAACTTGCACTTTTAAAACCTTGTGTGGACTTTAATGTGATACAACTATCTTCAAAATGTAAGTTATTTTCAAAGATTTGTTTATTTTTCAAGTGTTTTATATTTCAATGATTCTTTATATTTCAAGTGTTGTACAAGGAAATGTATGGAAACGCATGTTAATTTCCTATTTTGGTAGCCTGGAATTCTCAGCTATTGCACTGTATAACAGTGCCTTGATTTTCACTTCCAAAATTGGTCATACAGTCATAGATCTTTTGAATGTGTACCTTATATTATTTTCATGGATATTATTGTAGAATTGTGATATCTATAGCTCTTTTCATTATATGTTTGCTTGGATGCATTGGCTGCAGCATAAAAATTATGTCTTTCCTTATCGATATAGCCAGATTAAAAATGCTGATAGTAGCCTTACTTTGGTGGATTATAGTCATGGGTAAATACACATTTTCTGCACCAGGATTATAAATTTATAATCACACTGTTGGTTCATGAACTTTGTGAAGTCAATCTGGTACTGACTTTGTTTGCAGTTGCTTATGGACTGTGGTCGCTGAAGTTAAACTTGTGTTTGCCAATTTTATGTTCTCTCCTTCAACTTTTGATTGTGGCATTTCGGCTTCCAGCAATTTCAATATTTATTGGCGAAGAGAAGGTATTTTTACTGTGAAATTAGCATTTCTCAGTCATGGTAGTTGATCTGATGATGAGGCAGTAGAGTCATGGTCAGACTTTTAAAGTTGGAACCACAATAAGAATGTATTATTATTCATTTCAAACTGATAACACAACTGCTTTTAATGTAATTATCAGATAGCACCTTTGTGGCTGAAATAAATTGCTATTACAGTCTGTCACTTTGATATGGAAAAAATGAGGGCCATTTCACTGTGAAAAATGCACTTTGTGACTCAGGATGGCTGATGGAATGTCATCTTCTCTCCTTTCAACTAGGGAAAAATAGAGCCTGTTTGATTATTCATGATCATGAGAAGGCCATTTGACTTGTCATAACTGATTTTAGAGTGAAAATCAGATGCGTGATCCTTTCGTTTGGCTGTCACCAACAAGTGGGATAAGTCTCCTTAAATCAAATTAACATTGTAAGTATTTAGTATGATCATGACAAATCATCAGCATGATGACACACAAAGTGCCATTTTCACAGTGCAACAGTCTACTCTTTTTCTAGTATCAAAGTGACAGACTGTAAAGATGTGTTGGTATTACATTGTAAAGGTCATGTATCAGTACACTTCATAAATATATTTTTCGCTTAGGATATAATTGAAGGGCTAATTAAATGAAAGCATTTATAAGAAGATAAGTGTAAAGTCATCTTCGCATTACAGCTGACCTTAAAAAGCTCAAAGGGGAGACAAAGGGAGGAGGGCAGACTCTACATGTCCTCTGCATTTAGGTGATGGCATGCTGCTCATTGCTGCCTGAATCTCGTCTTGTAGAGACTAGCAGAAGGGAATGATCAGGGACCTGGGTCATCTGAGGGAAACAGGTCAGGGATAATGATGATTCCCTGGAGATGTATCTGGATGGGGGAAAATGGAGATTCCCCATTTAGAGCCATGAGAGCAGGCGTGCAGAAAAGGGATAAGCAGGGATATGTATTTAAGTGATGTGAAGTAGGCCAAAGATTAAATAAGGGAAAAACATAAATCAACTCAATTTTATGACCGGGCAGAAGATCAGCCTTTAGGTAAGATGCAGAGGGATCAAATGGCATTCCTGATTTCTGGCTTTTCAGAAGTTGCCTCATTGTAGATGCACTGATAATGGGAAGTGCCCATTTGGAAAGAGCAGGGGGGAGCAAATCTTGTAGAGGTACATTTGGCAAAGATACTTGGACCTGGGAATGGCCATACGAGCATGACTCAAATGAAGGAGGCATTGGGAGCATTAATGACTTAACTAAATGAGAGCTAAAGTATGGCATCTCAAGAACCCCTGGGCTCTTGGTTATCTATGTGTGTAATTTAAATACAGTAAAATATCCCTCATATTGGGTAAATGTGTAACATGTTGAGGACTCCAGCTCTTTCTCCCATCTCATTAATCAACCCTTGTGAGCGCCAAGAACTGGGCTTAAAGGACTGCATTTACCATATCCATCTATCTATCTATCTATCTATCTATCTATCTATCTATCTATATATCTATATATCTATATCTATCTATATCTATCTATATCTATCTATATCTATCTATATCTATCTATATCTATCTATATCTATCTATAGCTATCTATAGCTATCTATAGCTATCTATAGCTATATATCTATCTATCTATCTATCTATCTATCTATCTATCGAATGTGATCTGATGTGATCTGATGTGATCTGATGTGATCTGATGTGATGTGATCTGATCTGATCTGATCTGATCTGATCTGATCTGATCTGATCTGATCTGATCTGATCTGATCTGAACTGAACTGAATGACTGTCTTTGTATTCAATCCAGTGAATCATCACCATTGAAGTTATCATTTGAATTTATTCAATTGGAATGAGATCTTATGTAAGAGGAAGGGTCTTAAAACATGATGATGACATATCATCATTATGAAGACTCACAAATTTATGCAATTTTCATGGTGAACAAGGAGAATGGTCGATTTAGTGTTGTTGGCTCAGGACTGCATGTTAATAATAGAACGATTGCATCCCTTATAATTGATGGTTGCAACACGTGTCAATGACTGATAAGGCTGCACATACAGAAAACAAAGAAAAAAGTTGAACAAAAGCATCAGAATGAAAATTGAATGACTGTATTGGAAAATGCATGTTTGATAATCAATTCATTCAATTGTCATTGAGGCTGAGCATTGCTGAATAATGAGTGAATATGCTGAAGCCCAAAGACTGAAAGTTCTAAAAAATTAATTTGTAGAATTTGTAGTCCCCATTTACATGATTTATGTTGCATGTAGAAACTCCCATGGGCTTGGCATTGTGACAGAATAATGCAGCAACAAAAAACATATTACTAGATGTTGTTTGATTTTATTGGAGTGCTTTAGATGTGACTTAGCAATACAGCTTTTTTTTGTCCTGCCAACCGACACCAGAAAAAATGCCTTGAGAAGATCCGAGAAGCGAAAAATCAATAATGTCTGGCCTTATGCAAAAATTAGCATATCTGAAATATTTATGTTAATTTTTAATCAATATTTTTATTTGCAGGATCAAGTGGAACTATTGATGGAAGCTGTCTGTGATGGAAATTTAGAAAAAGTCTGCGCAAATGAAGAGTTTGTGACCACAGACGATGCTGCTAGTTTTGAGACCTGCTTGTGTGCCTGTTTACAAAAGGTAGGAATAAGTATATTAATCATTATTTTTTCAATATCATTTAATTGTCAAAATTTATTTATTATGATAATCTTTACCTGTTGATTGGCATTCCCGCAATGTGCCAGGACAGCCTTTAAAGCATGTGTTGAGCACATTTGAGAATTCTTAACCATGTCTTATCAATGCTAATATTAGTATAGTGTCAGTACCCCATAAGCATGCTTATGGGGTACTGGCAGTACCCTTTATATACTATTTATGTGGGTAGCACTTGTTTCTGGGAGTCTAGTCAAAGCTATTACTTCTCCAAATTTAAAAGATGCTATGAAAAGATTAGACTCTTATTTAATTCATTCTAACTGATAAATTTATCAAATTTATATTGTCATTATTTTATAAGCCCATTGTCTGAAGATGAATTTCTTTCAAAATGAAAACCAATCATATTTCAGGCCATGATAAATCCGTGTTTTATTTACAAATCAAGCATTGCAGGGCTCTTTTTAAAGTAATTTTAGGTTGTAATATCAATTAAACTAACTAAATTTAGGAAAACACAATTCTGTTGATTAGAAGTGAATACTATATATTCAAATCTATCAGTTTATAATCTATAACTCCAAGTTGACTATTACTTAGAATCAGCATTCAGAAGACTTGATAACTTTAACTTTATTTGTTTAAATTTTGGCTTAAAGAGTATTTGGTTAGAATGCACTGACTATAGATTGCCTTTGACCCTGACTTTTTATGACTTAGCAACACTTAAACATGACCCATTGTCTTCCTGAAGTAGTTTGAAGGCTACCCTGGCATTTATTGACACTATGCTTGAGTGCCCTTCAGACAATGACCCCCAATTTACTGTGGTTTAATAATTTGGAGAAGTGCTGAGCTGCAGCTTAATCTGTTCTGACAAGAATGACTTGTGTACAATGGTGTTGTTGCTTGTTTTAGTAGAGACCATTCTAGGGGGTAATTGAATTTAGAAAATTAGGAGAACTTAACTTTAAGGGCTAAAGCAAATTTATTCGATTTTATGACTTTAGCAAAGCTATATAGGCCAAGTTATGAACCATGAATTCATTCCTTTTTTATCTAAATTAGCAGCACTGATTTTAAACATGTTAAAAGTGCCCAACTTGAAAGACCGACAGATCTTGAGTGACTCTCTGATTTGAGCTGAAGCCCTTTGTCTCAAGACGAATATAAAATGGAAATTTTAAAATGTCTTTTATATTGTATATCATATATTTATAAACCTCAGTTTTCAAAGTAAGACACAACCCCTGCAATTGTTCTCCTTTAATACCATTGATCAGTTTACTTTACTTCCATAATTTATGGCATGAGACTTACTGGAGAGTCAAAAAATTATCAAATATCTATACTGATATGCTGTCATTTCCTGGCTCCATAATATTGTCCTCCAATCAAATCCATGTAGGCCTAACTAGAATGGAATACCGATTTTATCAAATTATATAGTTGCTGTTGAATGTGAATACGCCCCTCATTGGTTTACCATTGAAGTCCATGTTAAACATGCAAGGTTATTACCCCTATCTTAGATAGGCTATCCAAGCCAGTAAAATATATAAGAAAAACTCTATGGTATGATACAAGCATCATATTAATTATTCAGGCAATATCAGTGTTGTTATAGCCATTACTGTGAGACATGTTTAACATTTTCAATGGCAAATCATTGATTTCAAGGTGTGCTTCCTTTCAGGGGCATACTTTTTCGCTCTAATGTTAAGTATTGATTCACTTAATTTTTAATTATTTCAAATTAATTATATTATTGTGCCAAGCATTGGCGTGCCAAGCATTGGTGTTTGAAAACTTTGTGTTATTTACTTGTGAATTGCAAGTCAAAGAGGGCCAAGGGCTAGCACATGAGCCAAATTCATGTAAATTGTATGAGAATTGTTTTCTCTTTGTTTTCTCTGTGCAATAATGATGTATGTATGAAGGCAAGTTACTCGAAAACTAAATTTAAATAATTTATTCTTTTTCCAATTTTAGGGCGATGGCCAACCAGCTATGCATAAAGCTGTCATACATGGACACTTAGACGTAGCCGAACACATTATCAAGACTTTATTGAAACACAAGATAAAAGTTGACACGCAGTTGGACCAGTTTTTACGAACACCTCTCCATTATGCTTATGGGCGGGAAAATTCCAAGCAGATGGTCAACTTATTAATGGACTATGGCGCCTCAGAATTTGCCATGGATAAGGTACATTTTAAAGATTTGTCTTTTTGTCATATTTTAAATATAGTACTTGTGATACTGTGAATTCACATGATCAATCATATCTTGTATTGCATCAAGTTTTCACAAAATGTAAGTCTTCGGAAGATTTACTGTAACAAAACACCCCCAGTCTCTTCATTTGTCATTTTATGATCTCATTTTTGCATTTTTATTGTTTTTTCGGTTGCTTTAACAACAACATTATGTTGGGACACCAACAAATTTTAGTCCTATTTTAAGGTGTTTTTGAATGTTTTAATTGATTGTATTGGTTATTGTTCCTTTTAGGATCTCCGCTCTCCACTTGTCTTCAAAGATTTTCAAGGCCATCCAGAAATGATAAAGTTATTGCGATGGGTGCGGGATCAGGTAAGAACATTTATATTTAATTAATTAGGGCCAGACATAATTGATCTTTAGGCCAATAGCTTCTGGAATCTTCTTGAGGTACTTTTCTGGAAAAAAAGCTGTAATCTCATTTTTTAATGTCAATTTGATAGAAATTGTTGGTAAGCTCAATTTTAATTTTTTTGTGTGTAGAAAAATCTGTTCGGTTGGTTGAACTGAAAAGCTAGAAATTAGATATATCTGGCCTTTCTCATGAGACAGAAAAAAGGATGGCAAAATCTATTCATGTCCCGTTTCCTTGCTGTTCTTAAAAAAACATACAATGCTCATTGCCGAAGTATAACTCCACACAAAATTGTATGGATAGTATAATAATATAGTCTTTCAAGGGTAATCTTAATATTCCAGGACCTGATTATTATTTTATAGATATGATAGATTTAGTATCTGTTTGAATTTTTTCATTAGTGTGGGATGTGAATATGACTCTTGACTCCCATTGAACATTAGTACTAGATTAGTGATAATATCTCTCTCAAAGTACAAAGGTCTGTTTGGACGAAACTATTACTAATAGATCTGCAAAGGCCAGGATTATGCTTACAGTTTTGTCTTCAGGAAGTTTGGCGGTTTTATCTGTGATGATTTGGCAGATTAGAACTTTTTTTACACTGATCATGGTGTGACATGTTATAAGTTTGTGTTAATTTATTGCAGGATTTCTTCATTGCTCCACCAGACCCTTTTACTTCAAAAATAAAGTGGCAACGAAAAGTGAAACCCAGTGCATTCTCTCACCATATGCATCACCACACGCATCACCAGGGGCATCATCAACACCAGCCGCCTCACCATCATCACCAACCGCCTCACCAGCATCACCCACTGCCTATTCAGCCTCGATCTCAATCTCCATTACCACGGCAACAGCAACAGCAGCAAATAGTTCAGCCTACCTACTCCTTATGGAACTATTGCTCAATATTGTAGCACAGGTTATTTAGTGGTAATTTAAATTCGTAAATCAGTTTTTCCTGCAGCATTTGAATCTTCAATATACGCCATCTAGTCTACAACTGAACTTCACTATGACTGGTAAGTGAAGAAATATTTCGACATTCTTTAGTAATATGATACAGTGGAACTTTTGCTAATATTTGTGTAGCCTTTTTTCTTCATCGTCCTAATTAGCCCATGGTGTGCATAAATACAGGACGTTAAACTTCATCCATTATTCGTTCCTATGTTGACATTCTGGACCATACTCCCCAAGTTGCCTCATCAGTCTGGGAAATTACCAGCACGTGATGACAATTGCAATTCCAGCTAACTCCTGGCCCTGACAGGATGATTGAGTGTATGGGGTTGATAAGTTGGGTATCAAAAGGAAATCTGATCTCTGTGCACCCATCCTCATCACACAGCAGCATGACAGTAGAGGTACATATCTATCCCATTTCGCGAGGTACCCACAAAGTCATCAGCAGCTGATGACAGTTTCCTAATTTCTCTGGAGCCTTCGGGTTCTTTTCCTTCTTATATAATGGATAAGCCTGCCAAAATTTATAGAGTTAGTTGATACTGTGATACAACTTTATGCCAAGTTTGGAAGTGATAGAAGCAACAGTATTTTTAAATAGCCTGTTAAAGATGATTTTGAGTACTGCTTTAGTCATGGCTGGGCCATGACACTTTAAGAAGGTCATGGGAGAGAGATGACAGTGCTGGGGTGAGTGTCATGTGGAGCTGAAGACATTGGTTGTCATGAGCAGATGGTAATTTCCTTGACTGCTCATTCTGGCTCTCAATTACTTGTCTCCTTGTTTAGCACTATGTTCCATCCCATTGACCAATTCTTAATTGCTCCTCTCCAGGTCCCTAGCTCTTATCCAAATGAACCACTCATGCATTCCTTTCCTCCGACTTTCCAAAATGGCCATTCAGACAATCTGAATGTCTTAGGATGAGATGACTGTCAAACTGCTCTGGGTAGTTGCTGACCATTTTGCATAGGTGAACAGCACTTGAAACTGCCCATGCAGTGCTCAACCATCCTCTTATTGAATTTGCAGACTTATGAGCTACCCTTTTAGCCCTTTTGGGGCCTACTAACATGTACAATTTTGCATCTCCCCTTTTCCTCTTATCATGCATGGTCTCATGGCTGGGAACAACTTATAAAAAATTCCTTATAATAATTATAATTGTGTCATAAACTTATCTCCCGGGTTAAGACAGATTCTCACATTAAACTGCTGGGGGGGGGGGGGCCTTGTGAGAATCAGTAACTCCTCTTCAAATAAAGTAATGATTATAGTTTGATGGTTACAATCTACAGTCTGATATTTATCCTGTATCAGTCAAAATGTTCCAAGTTCTGACCTGTTGCAGTGACTGACAGATATGTAGCTCAGCACAGTGCTTTTAAAATTTCATAGTTCAACCAAGTTCCCATATTCACTCCAGCCAGCCTGTTCCGGTGGAAATTAGCTTTGAGTTCAAGTCAATTAATCTACTATTTATCAAAACAAGATGTTCCAAATACCCATCTGTTCATTATTTTGATCCTCAATCAAACAATGCCATTGACATTTTCCATCATTGCTGTGTTCATCTATGTTGTACAGGGACACATTGAAAAGTCCATAGGCCCATCAATCCGGCTAAAGTCAATCCTGATTGTGCATGCCGGATGAAGGATACTCTGTACCTATGGCTTAACTAAGTAAATACTAGAACTGGAAATCAAATGATAACAGAGAGTAAAGATGCTCTTTACTTCAGTCCCAAATATAAACTGCTTTATTCAGATTCTAATATGCCTTTTATAGGCCTGGTAATCATGGCAGCTGGCTGCATCTACCAGCTCATCAAATCACAAACAAAGCATGCAATTACAAACAATCATACAATTCACAGTACATTATTCAATCAACAATATCCCAAGGGCAGCTGTGGGGCTTTCCAATCAGTCATTGAGCAGCAGGCTTATTCCTGTATAGCCCTTGAATCCAAGCTCAAGTGTGATGCTGCTCAACAACTCTTTCTGACAGAAAATTCCGTGGCCATTTTGAAAGTCTTGATTCAGATATCTTGTAGTAATGGCAACTGATGTAGGGCTTTAGCATGATGGTTGTCTCTTTATAACAAACACACTATAAAGGTTCATGCCTTCATAACTGTTAGATATATTCCGGAGGATGATCGCTAAAATAAACGGAAAAGTTTCCGGATTTTTAAGATTGGGCAGAAGAGGAATGAGTTGCATCCACCGCCAATCACGGAAGAGTCCTTACTTGCCTTCCACCTCCAATCTCCCAAGCAGAAGAAGATCCACCTCTTCTCCTCCTTGAAGCTGATCTCAAGATAATGGCCATCACTATTTTCACTTTTTCTAACAGAAAATTCAGCTGCCATATTTTTTGAAATTGTAGATTTAGATCTATCCTAATCACAATCGATGCAGGTCTACAGCATGATTGTCTATTAATACCAAACACATCTTGTGAATGCAACCAGCTGCACAGATGTCCCTTGACTGCTTCATATTTATAACATGGTTCTAGTACTAATGTGGAATGTGCGTAGAAACATCAACAGATGAGGAGACGATGAGAGATGAGGTGCAAGATGATGTTTATTGCAACAAGTGTTTACATGCTGACAAGTTTCTGAATTCTAACCATGATTCTGGTGTAAGATACCCTTACGTAAGTCTTTGTGTAATTCACACTTGGCTGCAATGCAATAATGGTTAGTCCTAGCTGTTCAAGGTATCTCATAATTCCAAGATTGAAAACAAACTGTTCAGCTTCAGAGCAACTAGTCAGGCTTGTTGGTCAGTCCGAACTAGCCCAGGAGTCTCAATTCCCACGTTTTATTCACCAATACCAAATCACACATACATGAGCCTCTGGCTCATCAACATTCATACATCAACATATTCAAATCCTACTCATAAATTACCATGAGCCCAGGAGCACTGAGTTACCACCTTTTGGTCCTCTTTCCATTTACCTCACTGTTACCTCTATCCACCCAACATTCTGGGTCAAGCTTACTCTCCCCTCCCAGGTCCCATCTCCCTACCAAATGTACCTCTACAAGATTTCCTCCCCTTTGACCAGATCCTAAATGGGGCACTTCCACTATCAGTGCATCTACGATGAGCGTACTTCGGGGAAGCCAAACATCAGAGACCACAATTTGATCCTTCCTGTTCCCTTCACTTGGCTGCTCATCCATTCACTCATTGAATTTGGTTACTTCCATATTCCCTTAACTTGATCATGGACCTACTTTACTTAGTACTGATACATATCCTTGCCCTTTCCCTGCTGGTACTCCTGCTCTCATCGCCCCAAATAGGATGATCTCCATCTCATCCCATCCGAAAAACAATCAGGGAAGCCATCAGGTATCCTTGACCTACTTCCCTGAGATGACCCGAAGCCCTAATGTCCTCTCTCTCCATGACCTGTCACCAGGTCACTCCCAGCTCCCTCAACTGCATTCAATTATCCCCAATTGTTCCAGTTTCACATATCTGCCCTCATCACTTGAGACATTTTAACTTTACTCAATACATTAACTTCAATAATCACAATGTTACTCTAATTATTACTTTCGTAGTTATTAATTACTTAAAAAGTGCATGTCAATGGCATGGACTTTACACTGGGCTGGTGACCCTTTTTAATACACAATCTTTAATCCAGGCCAGTTGGGAGGCACCCCAATGGCTGGTTACTCATTTGCACTAAACTGACCAATGCACTGGCTTCATGCCTCAATGAGCAAAAAAAAAATCCTGAAATAATTACAATTATATTTTAAGATATTAAAAAGCAGTTATGAAAAACTTAAGTCCATTGACTTATTAGGAGTCGTTAAATGATAAACTCAACATATAACTATACCACACCAAGACTATATATTGCGAATTATGTTGTAAGATGCCTCCTCTTACACAAGTCCTTATTGTCTACATGAAAGTATAAGTAATAATCTTACTGATCTGCTTTCAAAGACAGTTGTTCAGAGTAACTACACTGTTGTCTGCTTCTCTACTTGGTCAGAACAAGCCTGGAAGTATCGATTCCTTGGTTTTGTTAAACACATCCAATTCAGCATGCATGAGTTTAAGCTCCCGTCTGCCTTTTCCAAAATGGCCACTTCACGTTATCAGTGCATCTAAAATGAGGTGACATCAGATAAAGTGGATGATCTCGCCACTCTTCAAATTAATTATGCAAGCCACTATCATTACATTTCAACACAATTTCAAAACAATTCACCTAATGATTTATTAAAACGCTCTATCCAGCGTGTGACTTTCATTCAATTCAAAGATATTCTGGATAAATGCAGGCAAAGTTATTCTATGATTCTATGGAACTATGACTGCAGTAGACGCTCGTCACGCCAGAAGGGAGAGACAGCAAGAAATTGGTAATACCATGCCAAAGATTCAATTACCTTATGCTGTGAGCTTGCCTGCTTGAGGATGTCTTGGAGCTGCGATTCCGAGAGGAGCATCCTAGTCAGGTGGCCTCATTCCAAGTTCGAGCTCTGCTGATTGAAGCTGGCCATCTGCTCCAGGTAATGCTGTGCTGCAATGTCGAGCATATCAAAGTACCTGTCGAGGTCGGTAACGAGCGTCAGCCTTCGAATCTGTCGTGTTTGCTCCTTCGCTGCAGTCCCCAAGGCGATGATGGCTGAATCCAAACGAATGACCTGATCCCTCAAGTGGCGTGTTTCCAATGTTAACTTCTTGGTGTAGGCCCTGGTCTGATTTACGACGGTAGCGAGATTTGTATAAGCGTGTGTCAGTGTGAATTGGGCTCCCCTGGTTTCCTCAAGTGCCACTTCATATCTCTGGAGCTCTAAACTGGTTATGAATTAAATATTTTCTCATGGCATCCAGCCACCTTTATTACAGTGGCAAAAATCTTCTTAGGTTCTCAATGTTCCGTCCCTGGTTCAGTGAAGAGAGCATGACCTTGATCATTATTTGGCAAGTGAATTAGATTCAGGGAGCCTGCAAGTCGCTTTTTTTTTTTGGCTCCCCTTGTCAGTGATCTCGGCAACACTCCACTCTGTAGGTTCTTCCTTAGGTTCTCCGTGGTCCCTCCTTGTTTCAGTGACAAAGAGACATCAAGATCAGGTGGACCTCCTTTTGGTGGGTGGCAGAGCAAGAGCAGGACCTTGATCACCCTGTAAAGTTCCTCTCTGCTTTACAATATCTATTAAACAATCATGATCATGAATTCCATGCTTCTGATATAAAGGTTATTCTGTTGATTGTCTCAATGAGTACAAACAAGCATGTTCGGAGTAACCAGACTAGTAACGATCTGGCCAGGACTTCTCAAGTTCCTGGTTTTATTATCCACCACACATTACTCATTCAAAGGCCAGTTCCGGCTCCCTCAAGGGCTCCCTGTTGACGTGCAAAGTGCTGAACTTGCTTTTGGAAGTGGCTGTAGGTGCGTTCAGCATCGGTGATCAACAGGTCCATGTGTTGTTTTATCTGCAGTGTATGCAGGCGCCTCTTCCAGGTTTGGAGTTTGGAGTAGATCTTGCTGATGTAGCTCTTCATCACTCGGGCGTGATTTTGCAGGGTCCAGATGGCCTTGCTGGTTTCTTGCATGTACGTCTTCCCCTGGTTGACCACCGTCACCATGGACTTGGTAACGACGACCACAGCATCCGTGCGTTGTTGCAATGTGAGAATAGCTCAGCTGTATTGGGCCATCTCACCCTGCCTCAATGAGCATGGCCAAAGGTCATAGAACACATGAATATACAATGTGCTGAAATTCCAGAAATAATTACAATTATATTTTTAGACATTAAAAACCTGTTATGAAAAACTAAAGTCCATTGACATATTAAAAGAGTCCTTAAATGATACACACAATATATAACTATACCGCACATGGATGCTTTACGCTACTCCAGCCAAACTATGCCAGCCACACTCTCAGAATCTTGCATACAACTTATCAATCTGACCTACAAGAACCGCATCTAGGGTCGCCTCTCAACCTTCTCTTCCATTGCCATTAGGCCAATTTCCAATAAATCCCATCCCTCACTCTCTTCCCACTGTTGTGGAGGTGACATTTTAAAACTTAACAACTTTGCCTGCAGAAGGCATGGCGGCTCCTAGCGGGACAAATTAAAAGGCCAAAACCCATTTCCAAGCCAGATACAGTGGGTGATCTTGCCACACTTCAAATTTTAAAATGATGCAAGCCACTATCATTACATTTCAACACAAATTCAAAAACAATTTACTTGACGATTTATTAAAACGCTCTATCCAGCGTGTGACTTTCATTCAATTCAAAGATATTCTGGATGAATGCAGGCAAACTTATAAGTTATGCCAGCTTTAAAACTTTCCTCATGCCTTTCCATTACTGCTTTTTAACATTCTATGATTCTATGGAACTATGACAGCAGTGGATGTGGGAATGTGGATCAGAAGCCAGTTTGCATTCTGGGTTGATTGTAGAGAGCATCTTGTAAAGGGAGAACTTCTTATGAATAAAATTCTTAATAATTAAGCTGCTGCTATTTAACATTCATTTTTCTTGATAACGGGAATAATTATCCCGATGTAACATCCCAGTGAAGCAGGTGCCATGTTTCGTGCGTCTATCAACTTCTTCAGGTAACTTCTTTTGAGTGGAATTTCATCAGATGGACAGAGTTTTTCACAAGCTTTAGAACTTAGAGCTGTGGTTGTGCAGCAGCACTCGACATGATGTGGATGGTTGAGAATTTCTTCTTGTTGCCATGGTCGTCTCATAGCAGTGTCTTTGTACTTTCTCCTGAGCATTCCTCAGTCTCTCATTCTCATGGGCTGTCAAGAATGTCGATCTTGTGTGTTTCTAACTCATTTCACGTGACTGTCTCCCTGTTGTTCTGTGATTCCAGGAATTTTTCTAATTCCAACCTCAGATGTCCTTCTGATGTAAGAATGTATACTGTCTTGTCTGAATATGGTATTGTTAATCTGATTTCTCGCATCCATATTCGAAGTCTGTCCTGAGAGGAACTATCACAACTTTTAATTCTTTTAGCCTGTGCTTCAGCTTTAGATCTTCCAGACGATTCCTTGTACTGTGAATTAGACTCAGGACTGGAACAAAGACCTGGTTTTATGGGCCCATGACCTCACCTCTTCCATGTGCCAGCTCTACTAGGGTTTTATGTATATGCTGAACGACCAAAAGTAATTGACTCCCCAAAAACCATCCATGGGTCCATAGTGGTTATGAGGGAGGGTTGGACTTTACAGGCCAGGAGGACGTCAGCAGACAATGTAGAACAGGAAGTGGCACATGTTCCCTGTCAAAGGCGGACCGCTATACCGCCTCTGGAGCTGATGCCGAGGGGTCAGTAGGCTCCATGTATATTCCTGACCATATTAACTGCTGTGACAGGGGTACGTGGAGTGCTTGTCTAGCAAGTTAGCATTTGCCTCTGTGATAAGCAATAAAACAGTTTGCCTACCACAATAACCATTAAAACTGCAAATACAATTAGTACTATAGTGAGCATGGGAGTGTGTCTTTTAAAGACAGTCCAACCCCCCTCCCTCAGCGCCATGGCCTCCGCAATCAACTGGGTATTAATAGAAGTTAATTTAGCCTGAGGAGAGTCAGAAAGAAAAGGGAATGCTTTAAGAATTACTTTACCAGTAATATTAGTACAGAATTTGAAGTGACCACGCACCTTAAGCACGGGCATTCTGTCTGTCTGATTTAGATGATAGGTGGCCATACATTCAATCTTAAAAGTGACACCTTCAATGACGCAAGAAGGCTGACAAGTGAAAAGGTAGGTCCCAAGTTTAATAGGATAGATTCTTTCAACTAAATTGACACTACGAATTTTAATATTCTCTTCCCAGGAGCTTACTGCATACTTATAGACGTAGTTAGCTGTGTGATGATAGTTCTATTGGTGGTCTTATGTATATCAAATGTGCACGTGCGTTAGGGTGCATCAGTTGCCCCAACTTTTTAGAGGAAACCTCTCCTTGTGCAGGAATGTTCCTTTTATACTAGAAACACGTTGTGTGAAGTTTCAATAAATTTGAGAAATGTCTAGGGGTGGCACACTTGCATTGAAGTTTCTAGGATTTTTGCATTTTCTGTCATTTTATCGGTTACGCGGTTTGTTATATTTCATTGGTTATTAATCCTAGAACATTAAAAATGGTACCATGTGGTAGCTCTCCTCATGAGCTTCAATTTGAGTACCAACATGATGGGTATATGACTTAGAGAACTATTTCATGGTCACATAAAATTTCGCAACCACATGTTCTAATTTTAAAATAATGAACAACTTATGCTATTTCTTTGTAGATTTGTTACCAACTAAAAGACACATGTAATTAAGCAAGAGACCATATATGAAACAGTTTATTGCTTGGAATTCAATTATCCATTATTTGTGGGGTGATTGTATATGCATGTTATGTCAGACATATTCTCTTGAAGTAAAGACACCTCGTCAACCTCCAGTTTCTGTCACAGAGCAGCAGTTGCTAATGAAGATCTACATTAATGCCTCAATCAAATCTCCCTACTTGTAAGATTGGTTCTTAAAGCACTAAAATACATAATAAGAGAAGCAATTTCAGCTGGTAATATCTTTCTCTACCAAAGTGCCAAGACCCTTTCATGCATATCTTCTTATTTGTATTAGTTTTTTGCTACTTTCAGCGTGTTGGACGATGTTTAAAAAAAAAGTGAAATGAATGAAATTGATTTCTGTAGAATAGAATATATTACTTTTTTTAGCAAAGTTATTGTTAACAATGAAGTGGTTAAATGTCATGTGAAACTGGACTTGAATAAATTTAGGGCAGCTGAAAAACAAAAAGACATCGCTAAAATGGTTTCACATTGATTAGTTATACCAGCTGTGGGCCTGTACGTATGGGAGAGGTTTGTCATTTTAGAGTTGAAATGCTGCAGGTTAGACTCCAACTGACAAAGATGAAAAGACCAGTCCTATCACAAAAACAATGTCTTTCTGTTTATTTGGAACAAATAGCTTATGATGAATGAAAAAAACACACATAAATTTGTAAAAGTTACGAAAACAGTGCTATAATATTAAAGTTTGAATTCCAGGTACAGAGTAACTATGATATGGTAAAGGAAAATTTGCCATGATGAGCTTTTTGGATCTTTTGATTAGTATAAATCTATACAAAACGGAAAATGTAATCCCCCTAAGAGAATTTAGGCATTGTCATGCCCATGTCACTTTGGATGAGTTTCCTCAATCGGACAACTTTGAAGGAAATGGGCCTGTTGCCTTCAGATGAAGTTTTGACCTTGGTTCTGTAGCACAATATATTGTACATTTTTTGACAGTTCAAAATCTTACAATTCCCATATAATGGCAGCAGGTCACTTTTTGCGCAGAGCAGTTGAAATGCAAGTTTGGCACACTAAGCCTCGGAAATAAGTAAAATTCATCAAAATGTATATACTGTGCAAATGTAATGTTTATATATATATAAAACAAGGTATCTGACCTTGAGGTCCCCTTTAATGGATTGTATATCTGAATATCCCAATTGACATTATAATAATTATAACAGTATTGGAAATACATCAACTTTCATTTATTCTAAGGGACTCAACAGTTACTAATATCAGAATTCGTAATTTATGTATTATTCCAGATAACTTGGATGGTTGCTTTTAGCACTAGATATGGCTTCCTGGTACTCAAATTAAAGCTCTCTCTCTGCTCTACATCATGGTGCCAATTTTTTTGTTCTTGAATAATTACTAAAGAAGTTATCACATATCGCAGATTCTGTAATGAGATATTTTTGGTCAAAATCAGTTAAACTTCGGGGCATGCGTGCCACCCCTAGACATGGTCCGATTGTTCTGAAACTTCACAGGAGGTGTTTTTTTAGCAAAAGGAACATAATTGGAGAAGGAGAAGGGAATCAAACAATTTTTTAATTTTTGGGGGGCAACTGATGCACCCTAACGTGCGTACTAACTTGGATTGATTGTATATAATTCCTCGTACACACTGCATTACCTCAGGCTTATAAAAAGGCCCAGAGGCACACATTTGAGGCGAAGCCCCTTGGCAAGAAAAGGGCCTGAACACCTCGTCTGTATGTGTGGACACCCCATAAGTATCATGCAGGGCCAGGACAACATGCAATTTTGTGGCAGGCTCTGGCACGGGCAGAGCTGTAAGCTTGAACATTAGATAATTTTGCTGCTGCGGTACAGGCAGCGCAAATCTATATACAAGGGTGGACCCCGATATCACAATGGGTTCAAGTGTCACGTAACGATATAACCATGTCAAGTCACTCACCGTAGGATGCGTTGCTTGAGCGGCGTGCTCCACCACGTGCTGCAGCAGCTGGGGGGACATGACCTCCTCCGTGAGATGGCCGCGTTCCAGCGCCCCCCTCTGCGTGGTGAAGTGCCTCACTTGGCACTGATAGTGTTCGTACGTCCTCTCTGCTTCAGCTACCAATGCGTTCATGTGTTGGATGACTTCTATGTTCTTGAGACGACGTTCCCACGTTTGGATCTTTGAGTAGATCTCCTCGACGTACTCTCGCATGACCTTGGCGTGGTTTTTCAGGGCCCATAACGCTTTCTTCGTTTGCTTCATATAAAAACGACTCTCGTCCTGCGTCGCCACGCCGAAGAGAAAATGCATACCCTCTCCAATAAAGTTGAATAGGCCTCGCTTGGTCCTCGCTGGAATTTCCTCCTTGGCGTCAGTGATCGATAATGGTCCCCCACCAATGTACGATGGGTGTCGTGAATCCAGGTTATCTAGACGATATGACCATCCCAGTTGAGTCTCTCCAATAACTTTCAGTCTCTTTTGAGAGATACGAATCTGGTCGATCAATGTTCTCAGGCCCACTGGGTAAACTGGGGCGTCCAAAGCCACCAGGACGGTCCACTTAGCTTTCAGCGTCTTGAGTTCGGTGCCCCCCTCACAAGGACGCCATCTGGTAAGTGTTCTGGTCGGATCTCAGCATTTGGCATAGGACGAGTCGTAGTGGTAGTCGATGGTAGTTGAGTTACATTAGGAATGCCCCAAGGGCTATTGACTCTGTCCCTGAACTGGGAAAGAGGTTAGACGTGTATAATTTGCGAGACTGAACGGTAGTCACTCCAGGTGACATGCTTGTGTTCAGCAACACTACATAGATAATACAGTACTTAATCATTAATAATAAATTTGTGGAGTTACACGGTAGTCATCACTCTGACATGCTTGTGTGCAAGACCACGACATAGTTAATACAATAAACATTAATAATCAATTTGTGGAGTTACACAGTTGTCACCAATCATGCATGAACAATATAAACATGATAACAATATACTGAAAGTCTTCATATGGAGAAACAAGATAGGGAGCTATGTTGTTATGAAGACTGATTTAACAAGGGCTTTGATGACAAATGTCAGAACACATGGGGCTGAATGGGTTAGGACAAGGCGCCCATCGTATGGATCACTGACCTCACCTTTGCCATGTTCCCAGCTGCAGTGGTGACTAATGCATTGTCCCTTAAGTGTAATGCACCTCTCACAAAACAAGTGTGCACAATTTGTCAAGCAAGAGGGGTTGGCCCCACAGACCAAGGAGACGACAGCAAACAGTGCAGCAGTTCAAGTGGAACATGGTCCCAACCCGTGGCAGGTAGCTAGACTGCCTGAGGTGGGGGTTCTGAGGGGTCAGTGGGCTCCATATAAACCCCATCATCTGGCCTGTGAAATCGAACCATGTTCACAGCCGATGAAATTGTGGGCCTAGCTGTGCAGCAGTCGTCCCTACGTTGCACAGATAGGCAATAGAACAGAATGCCTGCCACAAGTACCATGAGAATTGCAAAGACAATGAGGACTATGGTGAGGATTGGGGTGCTACTTTTGAAAACTGTCCAGCCCCCCTCGCGCAAGGTCATGGCCTCATGCAAAAGATTAGTGTTGATAGAGGTCAATTTAGATTGAGGAGCATCTGCCAATGATGGGAAGGAATATGCTCGCCTGTTACATTTCTGGAAAAATTGAAATGGCCATGTACTTTTAAAACTGGCATTCTATCTGTCTGGTTGAAATGGTAGATATCCATGCACTCTATTTTAAACACCGCACCCTCAATTACACAAGGTTTGCAGGTTATTAAGTAAGTACCAGGGGTGACTGGGTACGTCCTTTCTACTAAATTTACACACCTAACTTTCAAATGTTCTCTCCAGGAAGTGATAGCAAAGGTGGATGCAGTTAGTTGTGTGACTATTGTTCTGTTCGATTTTTTGTGGATGTCGAAACTGCATTTGGTAACCAATGCAGATGGATTATAAATAATGCCCCGGACGCATTCCACCACCTCAGACTTGTAAAAGGGCCCAGAGGCACAAATTTGGGGCGCCAGGCCCTGGCAGGAAAACGGCCTGAAGACCTCGCCAGTGGTGGTAGCTACACCATACGTGTCATGCAAATTCATGACCACGTACATAGACGTGGCTGGTACAGGAACAGGTAGAGCTGTCAGTTTAAACATCAAATAGTTTTGCTGCTGCAGAACCGGCAGAGGAAAGCGGTAAACTAGGGTGGACCCCGAAATCACTATAGGTTCTATTGCAGTATAACGATAGAGCCAAACAAGATCACTCACCGTGGGGTGTCCCTGCTGAGCTGCGTGTTCGACAATGTGATTGAGGGTGTTGGGGGCCAGAACCTCTTCCGTCAGATAACCTCGCTCCAATGCACCACGTTGATCAGCGAAGTGACGTAGTTGGTTACTGTAGTGATTGAACGCCCTTTCCGCCTCCTCAATCAAAAGCTCCATGTTTTGACGCACCTCCAGAGTAGTGAGTCGGCGTTCCCAGGACTGCTGCCGAGAGTATATCTGGTCCACGTACTCTTGCATGACCTTTGCATGGTTCTGCAAAGCCCACACTGCTTTCTGGGTCTGCTTCATGTAGGTGCGTCCTTGGTTGATCACTGTCACCATGGATTTGGTGACATGAGACAACGAGTCCGTCCTGGTTTGCAGCTGGAGAATTGCTGATCTGTAAGTCTTCATTTCGTCCTGTGTGGCCACACCAAACAGGAAATTCATGGCGTGGCCCACGAAGTTGAAAGCACATCTTTTCGTTTTGGTGTAGTCCGTCAGCGGTTGAGTGCGATAGTCTTTACTCACAGGCCCTCCTTCGATGTATGACACGTGGCGTTCATCAATCTGATCGAGTCTAAAGGACCATCCAAATTGGACATCCCTCACCACCTTCACCCTCTTTTTGGAAAGCCTAATTTGATCGATGAGTTGAGTCAGACCGTCAGGGTACTGTGGAGCCTGCAGGGTTACAAGTACTGTCCATTTAGCCCTGAGCGTCTTAAGTTCCGTACAATAGACTATGGAGAGTGAAAAGCAAGTACGCTTGCATATTTAGTACTGGCAAGGCTAGTCTCTAAACTAGAGTTTCCCCCGAGACCACTACTGGCTCTATTCTTAGATATCGATAGACCCAAAGCAGATCACTTACCGTTGCTTGACCTTGCTTGGCTGTGTGATCCATGATTTGCAGCAGGAGTTCAGGTCTCAGCACATCCTCGGTGAGCTGTCCTCGTTCCATAGCTGCCCTCTGTCTGTTGTAGTGCTCCACTTGCTGCCTGTAGACCGAGTACACTCGTTCTGCATCAGTCACCAGTCTCTCAAGTTCCATCCGAATTTCCATCGTGCTAACACGCCGACTAAGATGCGAGACGTAGGTAGATAGGGACTTCATGTAATAATAATAATAATAATAGAAATTTGTATAGCGCCAGTTTCCATTAACAATTGTACACATCCATCTCCTTGGCGTGATGCACCACGTCGTACAGCACTTTGTGCGTTCGCTTGAGATAGGTGCTGGTCTGGTCTACAATGGACAGCAACTGGTGGTTGGAGTGCATCAGCTGGCCCGTCCTCTGCTGCAACTGTTGAATGGCTGCTCTGTACTGCTCGAGGTCCTTGGTTGTGGCTGTGCCGAAGAGAAAGCTCATTGCCTCGCCAACCATGTTGATGAGCACCCTCTTGGTGCGAGAGCTGGGAGTATTGACATCTTGAAGTGGATTGGAAACAGCTCCCAGTGTGTCCTGGCCAATGTTGACTGGGTGCTTCTCTTGAATCCTGTCCAGTCGATAGTGCCAGTCCCTCTTAATGCTGCCTGATATGTGAACCTTCTTGTCAGCCTCACGGACTTGAGCTATGTAGTCCAGAAGACCCTCGGGATACTTAGGCACCTGCAGTGTTACCAGAACCACCCAAGTTGCACGGATAGTCTTGAGTGGTACGCCTCCCCTCACCATACACAGATAACACCATCAGGGAGAAGGTCTGCTTGGAGAGCAGGACTGCCTTGCATGGTAGGCCTCGTTGCAGTCAGTGGTTTTGTCGCTCCCGTGAAGGTCGTCAGCCAGATCACAAGTGCCAAGGCTATGTGAAGCAGGTCCATTTTCATGTAGCCTGTGTAGGTTGCCCAGTGTAGTGAACTTCAAGTGAGTGAGTGAGTGAACTTGCGCAGTGAAGACCAAGTAGTGCAGCAAGGCAGTCCTGCTCTCCAAGCAGACCTTCTCCCTGATGAGCACTGGAGTGTGCTTCTAACTGGAGGTCCCGTGGTGTGGATACGAACTGCTATCTATGGATGTCGGCCCAGCGGCTGGCCCTTCCTGCAAAACACATCCTGGTTCCTATTTACACAATCCATGATAGCGTCCCCCCTCCCAGACATCACACACATACGCACCTGTCCAGCTTCTACAGGGACTAATGGTAACACCTTGCCTTTCCACGCCAACTCACCTCGTGAGTAATCTAAAACGATGCCATCTCGCTTCATCACATCCCTACCTAATATAAACTGATATGGCAATTCATCGACTACTACTACGTCTATTACCCCAAATTCATCCAATTTAATCTGAGTTTCACCCCACACCTTCAATTCATGCCCAGTGACACCAGTCAGTCCTGCTGTTTGCTTTACGATTGACTGTCTTTTCAGCTTGGCACAAATCTTTAGGAAATCAGAGCTTCTTAGATCACTTTTCGCAGCGCCGCTGTCAGTGAGCCCTCGTAGATCATATTCATGTGCGCTGAGATCACGAAGGCCATCGTGGCCACAGCGCTGATGTCTCAGTGGTCCTGGCTTCCATTGCGAGGACGTTGGGAGCGGGAAGATGCATTGTAGCCCTGGGAGTGAGATCCTGCTGAGTAGCCCTGTGCCGGTCTCCTTCGCTGTGGGCATTCCCTTCGGAAATGACCTTGCTGGTTGCACTGGAAGCAGAGTGGCTGACCATCGTCCATTCTGTCTGGTTGCGAGGGTCCTCTTCGGGGTGGGTGGCTCCGGTCTTGCCTTGGCTGGCTGGAGCGCGGGGGTTTGCTGTCCCTGGGAGCCTCCTGCCTGCGTGGCCCGCGGTCTATAGCCATCATTCTAATTTGGCGTTCCACCTCTCTGCCCCCTGCTTCCCTCTCTCTCACGGCCGAGATATCCATGGGCTCCTCCTACCTCTCTTGTGGAGCAGTCCCATTCATGGCCCTGTACACCGTGTATGAGTCTCCCTCATACTTTTGCACCTCCTCGATCGCCTCCAGATAGTCCTTGGACCCCTTTTCCTGCACCAAACGTAGCACTAACTTTTCATCCTTCAATCCCCTCATGTACCAACGCAACATTATTCGTTGCTGATCCGCATTTCTGTCCGCTGAGGGATAAGCAAGATCAGCCGATTGAGAGAATCGACGCCCATAAGCCGTGGTCGTCTCGTAAGGCTGACGCACCACCTTCTCCAATTCGTCTCTAAGACGTTCAGCCTCATGAGTTGACAGGAACATTTTCTGGAGATGAGCCTTTACCTCTGCCCACGTCGTCTGCTCACGGTTTGCCAGGGTGGCCAGGAACTTCTCCAGTTCCAATCTGAGTGGCCCTTCTGCCGTCAAGGCTGCCACATACACTGTCCTGGTGGCATAGGGGATGGTTAATTCTATGTCTCTAAACCACTCACGAATTTTCTGCGTGGATGAGCCATCGCATTTTTCAACCCTTTTAGCCTGAGCCTACAGGCAGCGCAAATCGGTACACAAGGGTGGACCCCGATATCACTATGGGCTCTATAGTGACGTATCTATATAACCAAGTCAAGTCACTCACCGTAGGGTGTGTCGCTTGAGCGGCATGCTCGACCACGTGCTGCAGCAGTTGGGGAGACATGACTTCCTCCGTCAGATAGCCTCGTTCCAGTGCCCCCCTCTGCGTGACGAAGTGCCTCACTTGTCCTTGGTAGTGCTCATAGGTCCTTTCAGCTTCAGCTACCAACAAGTTCTTATGTTCTTCAGGGCCCATAGACCTAAGGTCAATCCCTTCCTCAATCAATTCTGCAATCAATCAATCCTTAATCATACATGTATATTGATCTCGTATATTAATCTTAATCCTAACAAGTACCCCATCTTTACAACAGTTTTTGAATCCTGAAAATGGGTGCAATGCAGTATTCTCATTTGAGGGCTTGGTTGGGTGGGGTCAAAATCATCCTCATAGGGGTTATTAATTTTGCCCTGCTCAGCCGGTTAGATATGGTGCTAATGCCACTACGAATGCCTCTTTCTATCTTGAGATACATGTTTGGATCCGTGATAAGTTCCAGGTTAACGTTCGTCATTTTTAAACAAGCATCCCATAACAGTGCTGGACTCGTGAAATAGTGTAAGGGATCAAGACCATAAGCATTAAGACAAACTTCTCTGAAATTCTCAAAGATGTCTGAGAGCAGCAAAACATCAGTTTTCAGGTAAAGATCATGGTAGTCACCCGTGATTCTCATTCTGAAGTGCTGCCATATCATTTGAGCATGAGCAAATGCCTCATCGGAGATGTTTTGTCATTTGTTAGATCATTGTAGAAAGAGTCCTTAGATGAAAGACTAGTCAACTGTATCTTTTCAGGGGAATCCATGAAACTATAGCAATAAACCCCCTTTTTTAATAGTCAAAGCCACAGGTTATGGGAGACCTAAGGTATATAAAAATGTTTTCTAGTCCCATCCTTCTTAAATTGGAGTTGCAAATTACAGCGGCTGTAGCTTTCTCCAAAATTGGTGTTAAATGGCCATGGTCCCGTACCCTATCTGCCCCTAATGGCTCACTGCACAGGTAGCAATCATCTGCATTGTTATAGTTAGCTGTGTCCCTATATCTGTCATAATGATTGGAACAGGGTTACTTAGAATTTGATTTATCTGCTGCTGTTCCTGTTCTAAGGACTGGAAAAATCTTTCAATCACATTATCACCTCTGTACAAAATGACATTTGAATTATGGTTGTTGGCACTACTCACTACTAAGTAAGAAAAACTTGCGACCTCATGCATTTGCCGTTTCTCTGTGTAGCTAGAATTTGGATTTTTCCCACACGAAGCTACCTTTCTAGGGTAAGTTTCAAAGTCGGCATATATGCAGAATGGCATTTTCAACTGTTTGGCGTGGTTTTTTAAATTTCAGCACATTATCGTCTTCTGAAGGTAAATCAATTTTCTGGGACCCATTCGGCTTACAGTATGGGACATGATCCTGCAAATGAGTTGGATCATGGAACGCATGGAGACAATAGTTACAGAAGTATAATCTCTCATTGTGGTTGGTCTGGTAATGCAGCACCTTTGACAGGTCCTTTATAAAACAATAATGCTGACTCATTGCTGAGTCTCCCCATTGTAAATCAGTAATAAACTCACATGGGTGTCACATCGCCTCTCTGTTATTTGCAATGGGAAAACAACAGAGTCATCAAATACAAAGATATCGTTTTGTTTCTCAAATTTCCCAACATCTTTAATTTTCACTGGATATGTGATCCCCTCCATGTTAAGGACATTTTGGTGTTCTATGTAGTGGTTGCCTCTTTGAGGGTTGCGCTGTTGGGATAAAGCTGTGCCAAATATTCCAGAGAAAGCACTTTGTATCATTGTTTTGAATATTAACAATGCCTCTGGTGTTCTTCAGTTTTTGAGGGAGGGGGATGTACTCTGCGGGTGCTAATGGCTGGAACAAAAAAGTACATATATCTAAGACAAAAACTTCATCAATAATCCAACCACTACCCTCCCTGAGATATGACTCGATACATGCAAGGAGAACTTCAAAAGCATTATCCGCCTCTTGTTCAATTTTTAACTCATGCAAAATTTCCTAACAGGTGTTCTAAAAACAGGATTTGATGTAACCTCATTTCCATGTCTGTCATTCTTTCTCATAATAACGTGTAACGATTGTGCTTTTACAATCATAGTCCAATTTGCCGCATTACAACAGTCCGGTGAAGCATCCTAGTTAAATTTACAGCATTGTGCAGTGGTGTCGATTAAGCAATTTTTTATGGTCACTCACAGACTAGTAAGTCATGCACGTCCATCCTAACATGCATGGCATTGGCCAGTACTGGAACCGGCAGGGCTGTTAATTTGAATAATAGAAAGTTCTGAGCCTGCAGAACTGGCAGGTTAAATCTGTACACGAGTATGGCCCCCGATATCACTGTTGGCTCAATTTTGATATAGCGATAGAACCAGACAAGGTCATCTACCGTGGGATGGCCTGCTTGAGCCGCATGCTCAATGACATGCTGTAGCATCTGGGGTGCCATAACTTCCTCGGTGAGATATCCTCGCTCCAGGGCTCCCTGTTGACGTGCAAAGTGCTGGACCTGCTTTTGGAAGTGGCTGTAGGTGCGTTCAGCATCGGTGATCAACAGGTCCATGTGTTGTTTTATCTCCAGCGTATGCAGGCGCCTCTCCCAGGTTTGGAGTTTGGAGTAGATCTTGCTGACGTAGCTCTCCATAACTCGGGCGTGATTTTGCAGGGTCCAGATGGCCTTGCTGGTTTCTTGCATGTATGTCTTGCCCTGGTTGACCACCATCATCATGGACTTGGTAACGTGTACCAGAGCATCCGTGCGTTGTTGCAATGTGAGAATGGCTCGCCTGTATTAGGCCATCTCACCCTGCTTCATGCCTCAATGAGCATGGCCAAAGGTTATAGAACACATGAATATACAATGTGCTGAAATTCCAGAAATAATTAAAATTATATTTTAAGACATTAAAAACCAGTTATGAAAAACTAAAGTCCATTGACATATTAAAAGAGTCTTTAAATGATAAACACAATATATAACTATACTGCACATGGATGCTTTACACTACTCCAGCCAAACTATGCAAGCCACACTCTCAAAAACTTGCATACAACTTATCAATCTGACCTACAAGAACGGCATCTTGGGTCGCCTCTCAACCTTCGCTTCCATTTCCATTAGGCCAATTTCCTATAAATCCCACTTTCAATAAATCCCACCCCCCACTCTCTTCCCACTGTTGTGGAGGTGACATTTTAAATCTTAACAACTTTGCCTGCAGAAGGCATGGTCTCATGCCACATTGGCGGCCCCTAACGGGACAAATTAAAAAGCCAAAACCGATTTCCAAGCCAGATACAGTGGGTGATCTTGCCACACTTCAAATTTTAAAATTATGCAAGCCAGTATCATTACATTTCAACACAATTTCAAAACAGTTCACCTGATGATTTATTAAAACGCTCTATCCAGCGTGTGACTCTCATTCAATTCAATGATATTCTGGATGAACTTATAAGTTATGCCAGCTTTAAAACTTTCCTCATGCCTTTCCATTACAGCATTTTAACATTCTATGATTCTATGGAACTATGACATTCTTAAAAGTTAAGCTGCTGTTATGTTTAAAACATTCCTTTTTCTTGATAACCGGAATAATTATCCCGGTGTAGCGTCCTGGTGAAACAGGTGCCATGTTTCGTTCGTCAGCTATCTTTTGATTGGAATTTCATCAGATGGACAGAGTTTTTCACAAGCTTTAGAACTTAGAGCTGTGGTCGTGCAGCAGCACTTGACATGATGTGGATGGTTGAGAATTTCTTCTTGTTGTCAACATCCTAATTTGGTTGCACGGGTTCCATAACTTATATAAATATAATAACTCAGAAATATGTCCTGCTTTAAGAATCCAGGGAGTTTTGTAAGTGCACCAGCTCAAAATACTTACTTCAATTACTTCGCAATGTCACTTGTAGCCAAGAATATGCAGTTCTCCTAAATTGACGCTGTATGTTCAAACAGTCAGGGTACACCAGTATAAATTTCCTGTATAAATGAGAACAAGAAGGTCACCGGAAGATGGTGGACTCTTTCTGCAAGGTCTTCAGGGAAGGGCAGGGGTTCCAGGGTGACATATGTCCCAGGATGCCACTATCTGGCGCAGCGGTTCATATCCCTTGATGGTGAGGGCAATCTGGCATGTTCGTCACATTCAGAGCAGGTGTGTCGTCCCAACGATCATAGATGATGATGATGAAGTGATGTAGATGATGAACCTTCGAATGAGGTAAAACATGCAACTGACCAGTTTGAGGTTGGAAATTCTTCTTTCCTGTTTGGCGATCTGCTGGGCCACTTTACCAATTACTGTGTGGAGTATTCTGATGTGAATGTCCCATGTTTCCTTGTTCCCTGAACAAATTGGCATATGAGCGTGTCTGGTTGATGTTAGAGGCTAACTCAACTTTGGCATGGGCCATCTTCTTGAAAGCATTGTAAGTCATTTGTGTCCGTAAATACATAATGTCTTTACAGTTGATGCCTTGAGTTTTTGCTGTTTCTCCATGTCCGAAGAATTGGCATCCATCAGTTCTTCGACAAAGATCGATGCAATTCATGAACACCATCTGACCCAGGTCGCTTTTCTTGTAGTCTAAAGAGCCTGCTGGTAGGCTGGACTGTCCAAGGTCACAAAAACGTCCTTATGTCCCTTCAATTTGTCGCAGGGGCTCTTCACCAGTGGGCTAATTGATGTACCATCTGGTAATCTGATTACCTTGGTGGCCTGGCTGGTATCCTGTCCAGCTACTAGTTCACCGAGAAGACAGCCAGCACTGGCACATCACAGAAATATACAGTTCCATTCTTCTCTCTGAGCTAATAAAATAATTCTTCATATAAAACAATAATCAAGTCTGTGATGATGATTAATTTTGAAGTGCTGATTAGTTACTGAGAGTCAATGATATAACAAACACTAATTATAATCCAAAAACGACGATTTATATCAATTTTAAAGCTAAGTGTGTGTCTGAACTTGAGCGCGGACATTCTGTCAGTTATTTTATAGTGGTAAATATCCAGACATTCAATTTTGAAAATGGCTCCCTCTATTACACATTATAAAATACCCTCCTTGAGAATTCAGTAATTATCTTGAGTCAATCCAGAGAATCTCAATCATGTCTCCATGCAAAAGATTGAATCTCAATATAAATGTCACAAACACAGAGGTTGAGAGTTGTTAACTCCAAAACACAATCTGCCTGAACATAGCTGTCCAGCCAGTTTTGTTCATGGTTCATTTACACCTCATTTCACATTCAATCAACTTATGCATATTCATTGAATCAACCATTGGCCAGTTGCAGCTCCCTGCCTGCAACTGCTGCTTCCTTCCGCAGTCATTAGGGCAACTTATGCTTCAGTTGCCAGTCATTAAGCTCAGCCTCATCTCAACCCAACAGACCCCCAAGGTCCCTCTTGATCCTCTTAATTTCCATTTCCCCATTGTCTCTAATGATCTGGGTCACCTGAGTGTCATTTGACCCCTTTGACAAATCAAATTTATACTGTTTGTTAAGGTCTGTTTGGTTGAATATAAGACTTCTGGCAAATTGATGGGTGGTTTCCTTAAAGAAGGCTGCACTCGGACAGACCACTGGTCTTGGCCAAAACACTCGGTCGCTAGGAAAATTTGCCCTGTCCTCGTGGACACGCTACAACCCTTTTCCAGATGTATCTGGACAGACATCCCTGAATTTGAAGCAGGCACCTGCATGCCATTGATATGGAATAACAAGTAATTCTGTCTACTTGACACAGGCAGGGGCAGTCTATAAATAAGCTCATTGCCCGGTATGAACACGGGCTCAACTCGTATGAATTGATATAACCACATTAAGCTGCTTACCGTCGCCTGTCCTTGCTGTGAGGCATACTCCACAATCTGCTGCAGAAGGTCAGGGGACATCACCTCCTCACTGAGCCTGCCATGCTCGAGGGCACTCCTCTGCTTTGCGAAATGGACTAGCTGCTGCCTGTAGAGTCCATATGTCAAGAATATCTGCAGCTCCAGTCTGAGTGATCCTTCTGAAGTTAGTGATGCCATATAGACAGTGTGCGTGGCATATGGGATTGTGAGCTCTATATCTCTAAACCACTCCCTGATCTTCTGAGTAGACGAGCCATCGCAACTCCTCACTCTCTTGGCTTGCGTCTCTGCCTTCGTGCGCTCGACTGTTTCAACATAATGCTTAACTTGTGCCTTGAGGTGGTTTACTTGCTCCTGTCTGAGACGAGACCCGTTTCAAAACATCTACATTTTGACAGCTGGGCTCTGTGTCGTCAATTTTTTCATTAAGAGGTTTATTTCAACACTTGTCATCAACTTGGTCTTCTTGTTTACAGAGTTGGCAAGTTTATGACAATCTGCCGCATTACTGAGACAATAGTTGAGTGTGTTTCTGAAGATTGTCTGGGTGACGTTTTTCCGAGCCCCCGCATAATCAGTTCCAGCTTGAAGCTGGACCTCAATCATGCAGCTTAGGATATACACCCCAAGCTGGTAGGGGTTCGGAACTTCCTGTTCCTCGGCATTGATTTTCATCCGCCATTTGTCATCCTTAACATGCTGTGTAGCATCACGGAGGCATACCTCCTCATTGAGGTATGTTGGCGGTGAAGTAGCAAGGACTACTCCTTCCTGATCCTCCTCCATGTGGCCATATAAGGTTATCTTTTATGGCGGCTCATCGCAGCTCATCCCAACACAATCAGCCTCGCGCTAGGTAGGTTTTCCTTGAAAATAAAAAACGGCATGATAAGATGGACAGCAACATTTTTTCTCATCCCGGACATATTGTGTACATGTTTGCAGATTACTTTTTTTATTTACAAATCTGATAGCAGTACAAATTGTTACCTTTTGCTGCACCAAAATCTGCAGTGATGCATTCTTCAGCTTGAAGAAGCTCCTTCCAATGAATTTGGTTGATGTTCATGCGGTAATTATCGTCCCCGTGCTCGTCAATGTTGTACAGTGACACACAATGCTGATCAGCCCTTAGTATAACTGCAACCTGTGAATGTAAGCAAATTAATATAAAATATAATATTATTCATTTGTAGGGAATAAATATGAAATAATGCATGATATGGTGTCTATGCGTTTTCATGTGCTCATGTGCATTTGAAAGAGTAATATGTATGAAATAGTATGTAACTTATACCACGGGGTGATATATGGAGGTTTCGGTGTTGCAGCCGTGTTTGTCATGTACATCTTAAGATTGGGTAGAAGAGGAATGAGTCTCTTCCAACCCCACTCTCCCAAGCAGAAGAAGCTCCAACTCTTCTCCTCCTTGAAACTAATTTTCAGGTAGTGGCCATCGTCATTTTCTCTCTTTCTCACAGAAAATTCGGCAGCCATCTTTGAGTCTTGATTCAGATATGCAGTAATAACAACTGAGCTATAGCATGGTTGTCTATTTATACCAAACTCATATTTTTGAATTTTTCGTCACCACAGCTATTAGTTGACTGTTTTTCATATAATTTTGTACTAGTACCCTGTCAAATGAATGATGGAGGCTAACTGGCCATGTGTACAGCCCACTTGAATGACTTCAAGTATGTTCAAGTATTTAAAAATATGACGCTGTTAGACTACTTAATAAATATATTTCAAAATAAAATAACTATGTTTATTCTTAGTAATATACTGATCATCAATACTTGACCATTCATGTCTAATTGTTTATTAGATGATTAAGTCATTTAGAAGTACTTCATATTATACAATGCATCTATGACATGTAATGGATTAATGTTGGGTAAGACCAGCTGCCTCGCCCGCCGCTATACGGGTTATAAGATCCTCCTATATCTAACTCCATAAATTCATGATCAAAGTTTCACTAAGTTCCTCAGTTGAAGTTTTAAGTTCTCACCTTCAGTCATTGAACAAACACATCAGTTGAGAGTAGTCAACTCCAGCAAAAATCTGCCTAGGCCATTCAGCCCCTACAGTTTTATTCCAAACACATCAACATAATCAATGCACATTCATATTCGTCACATTCAGTCCTGCTGCTTCCTGCAACACCCATTAGTGCAACTGCTGCTTCAGTTGCCAGTCATTAGTCACAAAGTTTTCCCTTCCTCACAAATAACCATCGATTCCAAAATTACCCTTTTCCAATCACCCTCTTGGCCTGACTCACAATGCCCCACTTGATCCCCTTAATGTCCCAGCCCTCATTACTGGTCAAAAAGGGCCAACGGCAGCAGAGATGTGACTCGTGGTGGGCTGTGGTCTCGGAACAGCAGGGTCTCACACAAAAATCTCAATAAAGTCATTAACCTTCTTGATTTCTTGACTCTATCAACATTTACATTCACTTCTCACTCTTCAGCATTTGAGAACATGATATCTAGTTTACTACGATTTCTTAATTGCTTTCATGGAGGCAACATATAGCATTAAGATTAAATTATGCAGTGAATCATGATTAAACACCGCTACTTAATACTCCTATACATGCACAAATCACTAGACAACATTTTACGCAAGGCTCCTGTATGCAGTTTGCATCATTACTCTAACCCACAACTGCTAAATCCTGCTTCTGAGAGTTATACTCTCTGGGGCTTCAAGCTCCCATTCCTAATGCATGTTTACTCAGTGAGACTCAACAATCATCAAACTCAACACAAGATCCTGAGGACAAGATATAATTCACTCCACACTGTCCTTGTAACAAGGATGACCTATAGGCGTCCCCAAGGTGAATCCTTTGCCTCACAATGACCCTTGAACTCCGAAATCCTGGATGTTTAATGACCTGCAATGTATTTACGCGTGATCACACTGCAGTTGCCTCATTACTGGCTTCCATTTCATCGGACACATCAAGAGGAGGCAGGTATCTCACCTCTTGGTTGTTCTGGGGTTCTCGCCACCTAGACAGACACCCCCACCCCCATTTAGCTCCCTTCGCATAATAAATGTAGCCAGCACCCATAATCGACAAACAGGATGGATATTATCAAGGATAGCAGGGGGGTGTGGCGCTTTATTTTCGCCCAGTGATCATCACTCAGAGCGATGGCTCAGTGAACCAAGTCTGAACTGACAGCTGCAATGGTTCCCGTGGGCATTTCTTTCAAAGTGGGAAAAGCCTTCAGAAGGTCTTGGGCCCTGAGTGTATTGGAAAAAGTTAAACTGCCCATGCACGTGTATGGTTGGCATCTTGACCGTGCGTGTTAGGTGGAATGTATCTGGACATTCGATTTGAAAAGTATCACCTTCAATGACACAGCCTGAAGCACATTGAAGGGCATAAGTACCAGGATGTAATTTCATGGCCAGTTCAATTTCTGATGGACAACGCAGCTTAAGCAGAGTAAACCAGGTTGTAATTAGATATCTGTCAGGGGCTGTTTGTTTGACTTTGGTATAATTATTCCCCTTAGACAAGTCAAACTTACATTGTCTGATCAAGTCTGACTGATTGAAAATCAACCCTCTCGCACACTGCTGTACCGTGGCCTTATACAGTGGCTTACTGGGACACGTGACGGGTTCCTGGCCATAACACCCCTCAGCTACAAAAATGTGCCCTGTTCTAGTGGACACACCATAACCAAATGAATCTGCACGGACATGCCTGAGTTTGATATGGGCACTGGCATACTGTTGATATTGAACAATAAGTATTCTTCTCTGCCAATACTGGCAAAGCTGACCTATATATATATTCCCTGCCCGAGATCACCACAGGCTCCACCCTTACATATTGATACAACCACATCAGACTACTCACCGTAGCTTGGTCCTGCTGAGCTGCATATATGACGATCTGCAGGAGAAGTTTGGGCGACATCACTTCCTCGCTGAGACGTCTTCGCTCCAGAGCACTCCTCTGCTTCATGAAGTGCATTAATTGCTGTTGATACAGCGTGTAGGTTCGCTCGGCCTCCCTCACTGCCTGCTTGATCTCCATCCTCGCCTCTACTTCGTGCAGTCGGATGTTGTTTATGTTGGACCTCATGCGTTCGATGTAAATGTCCATATTCCTTAAATACGTAGCCAAGGACAGATAAGCTTCTCAGGTCTTTTTCATGTAGACTTGGGTCTGGTCCACGGCGCTCATCACATCCTTGGTGACATGCATTAGGTGTCCTGTTCATTTCTGGAGCTGCTGGATGGCCACCTTCTACTGCTCCACTTCTTCCTGGGTGGCCGTCCCGAACAGGAAACCCATCACACTTCCTACAGCATTAATCAGGCCTCGTCTCCTGCACGATGGGGTGATTAAACTGTCAAAATCACAGTGGAATCCACAGCCCCCACGGGCTGTCCCGAAGCAAAGTGTGGGGTTCTGACATCCATCTGGTCGAGCCTGCTCTTCCAGGGGTCACTGGGTTTCATATAGAGCCCTTCATCGGGACGGTGAAACCAAACCATGTTCACGCCTGCCGATGTGATAGGCCTGATCGGCAGACAGAAAGTCCTCATCTGTCTGACTGATAGGCAGTAATAAAGAGTACCTGCCACCACCACTATCAAAGCTGTAAATACAAAATTGTGGAGTCTGTCTTTTAAAAACAGCCCCAGGAGCTGTGTCCTAGTCCCGTCAGATGACCTGATTCCTCAATGACTCAAAACTCCTAACTCAATTCCAGAGAATTACTTCTTATATATACTATGCTGTTGTTAAATATAGGAAAGGCCCTTTGATCATTACAGTCATTAAATCACTTAATTATTAAATGAGACACATGACCTTTACACTACTTCATCCCAAGGAAGATAAAATCCTATTTTATCTTGACTTCCCAACTATGGAATAAAATATACCCTAGATATAAAATGCCATTTTATCCACTTAAGTTAACACCCCCCCTAGTTACTCCTATTTGCCCTTTTTATATGAAAACCCTGCAATACAACATAGAGAGTACAAAGATAGGGTATTTATGCGTGGTCAACAAAAATGGAAGTTCTTCAAAGGAAGGGTCATTAGATTTTCATTTCTAGAAAGCCACGTCTCGATTCATCCAGCCAGTGACTTCGTTCTCCAGTGATTCCGATGGGGGACCCTTGAAGCAAAGTGGTTTGTAACAATCCCCACGGCTGGAAAAAAAAAAGAGGAGCACCTAGGCAGATTGCTGATGCTTAATGAAATTCCGTGGGTGACAATCACGCATGGGAGTGATTGGGTGGCTATTTGGCAAATCTTTGATCTCAGAGTTTTACAAATGTAATAACATGTGGACAGTAGCTGCTCACAGCGCTTACTGTTTTGAGATTCACCTGTACTAGTGAAAGACATAAATACCGATTCACTAAACTGGTGAATGGTTAATTGGTGGGACCATATCGTATCTTAATTAAATTTACCGTTAACATTAAGGGACACAATCCCACAACATCTATAATTAACCATCACCTCCTCAGTCAGGTAGCCCCCCTCCAAGGCCCCTCGCTGCGTCGCAAAATGCCTGACTTGTCGCTCGTAGTGGAAGTAGGTCCGCTCAGCCTCGGTGACAAGGAGGTCCATGTGTTGCTTCACTTCAATGGTTTCCAGACGTCGTTGCCAGCTTGCAGTTTGGAGTAAATGCGATCGACGTACTGTTGCAACACCTTAGCATGGTTGCGTAAAGCCCAGATGGCCTCCTTAGTGTCTTTCATGTATGACCTACTCTGATCCACGACCATCACCATCGACTTGGTGACGTGCACCAGGGCATCCTGTCGCTTTTGTAAGGAGAGAATGGCAGACTTATACTGCATCAACTCGCTTTGGCTAGCGACACCAAAAAGAAAGTTCATTGAATCACCGACGAAATTAAACAGACCTGGCTTTTGCCTGGTCGTCCTGGGGATCTTCTCTTGTGCCTGAGCGAGTGTAAGTGGGCCACCACCAACGTAAGTGTGATGGCGAGCCTCGATCGAGTCCAAACGATACGACCACCCACGTTGGGTGTCGCCCATGACCTTGAGTCTTTTCTGAGAGACTCGGACTTGGTCGATGAGTTGCTTCAGGCCTTCAGGGTAGACCAGCGCCTGGAGAGCCACCAGGACAGTCCACTTTGCTCTGAGTGTCTTGAGTTCCGTGCCCCCTTGCACCAGAACTCCATCAGGCAGAAATTCCGGTGCCATAGCCTCCGTGGTCGTCAGTTTTCGTGTCGTAGTGGAAGTTGGCATCGCTGGAGTCGTCTGTGGGAGCTGAGCCGCCAACAGTTGGGGCATCAGCATAAGCAAAGGAATGAATAGAAGTAGAATATCCATAGTAACTGTTGTTGAAGTTGGGGCTGTGCAGCTAAATGTTGAAGTACTCAGTGAAAGGTAGCTCGCTGTTAACCGAGTGTTGGTGAACAAGCAAGTGAGGGCAGTTGGAGAAGCCCTTGCTGAAGTACTGTTGAGAATGTCCCAATTGATTATGCTAATTAAGGTACTCATGCCATACAAATGTACAAGGGACGAATATGGCGGGGGGGGGGGGGGGGTTCTCCAGGGTCCCTCCTTGGTTCAGTGGCAGAAGAGACATCAAATCATGAGGACCTCCCTTGATGGGTGACAGAGGAAGAGCAGGACCTTAATCACCAGTTGGCAAGTGAATAAGAGAGCCTACAAGTGCCAGTCCGAATCTGCCTGCTTCTTTGCTCCCCTTGCGATGACTGCTGCTGTGAATCCCTGTCGCCCCTCTGATGCCCTCAAAATGGCCCTTCGTTCAGATGTCTCTTTGTCTTTATGCAGACCACCACATGATCTCCATACCATGACTTACACCTTCATGCACCTATTTCATGATTTCTTGGCATGGCAGCAGTGGATTTCCCCTTAGGTCAGTAAGATCCATCTTTGTAAGCCTAGTGTGGCTGAAAGTAGGCATTTCTTGTAGATCCATGTTAGAGCAATTAGCAATAGTTGCATGACATGTTTATTTCATGAGTCCCATTCCACAGTATACATCTTTATTACAAATTATCCATGTGTTAATCAATGCCACCATGAGCACAGCAATAATAGCAATAAGGACAAAAGTGAGCACAGGAGTGTGCTTTTTGAAGACAGTCCCCCCCCCCTGCCAAAGGGCCATAGCATCGCCAAGCAATTGAGTGTTTATTGAAGAAATTTTGCCCCGAGAAAAGTCTTGAGAGGGAGAGAAATGCAGCCACATCTGTTGTGAAATTGAAGTGCCCGCATGCTCTGAGGACAGGCATCCTATCTGTCTGGTTTTGGTGGAATATGTCCAGACATTCAATCTTGAAGATCAGGCCTTCTATGACGCAAGAGGGCTGACAGTTCTCAGGCTCTTGGTTTTATTCCCTGGCACAATACATACATTCATGAGCCTTAGCTCCCATTTGCATACATCATATACAGATTCAAATACATTCACATACATTCTCATACATTTACATGAATCCAGGAACACCTGAGCTACCCCCCTTGTGGCACTCCTACAGTTAAACTCTTGATACCCTAAACTTTCCTCTCTTGAGTGGATTCCTAATCTTTCCATTCCCAGATACCTCAATCGTAGCCAAATGTATTCCCACTACATTATGTTCCCTCTGAACTAAATGTGCACTGTATCCATTAGTGCCCCTACAATGAGTTGATCCTGATCGGTCCAAGGATATATGACCCATATGGTCACTTCCCATCTATGGCCCTGATCAGAAGTGCCTCTCTCTCATTGAATTTGGTCATTACAAGTTTCCCTCTTATTGAATCAATGGCCCTACTTTACTTAGCTGTTTACTTATCTGCTTTTACCAAAGTCCTTGCGTGCCTGAATTCATGTTTCCCAAATGGGCATCTCCACAACACCACATCCGAGTAGTTGTTTACTGCACGCTCATTAAGGAAGTTGACCCACTGCCATCAGTTGGCCTCCTTCCCTAACAAAGAGCTCCTCCCCTGACCTCACCTAAGGTCAACCCCTTCCTCAATCAAGCTGTAATCATAATATATATATATATTTTATATATTCATTTCAATCTTAACAAGCACCCCATCTTTACATTACTCTCTGTGATGAAAAATAAAATCCTACTTTATCTAAAGATATACTATCCCATGTTAAACCCATCCCAACCCCAGATTGCTCCGTTTTAACCCCCCATTATTTTTATTACCAAAATATATTTAAATGACAATAACTTTAGTGTAAGATAGCATGAGCACAAAGACAGTATGTATCAATTCCTGAGGTCAATGTTCATTTAAATTAGTACAGTTTATAGCGCCAGTGGCAAAAGACCTCTCCTGTGCATGTGGAAACCGCATATGTATCATGCAGATCCATGACAACAAGCATGTTTGTGATAGGCATAGTGGTGTTGTCATCTTTATGAATATCAAAGTTACATTTTTTTACTAGATCAGTTTGGTTGTAGATGATGCCAAGCACACACTGCATGACCTCCGGTCTATGAAAAGGGCCACTAGAGCAAATTTGAGGAGCCTTTCCTTGGCAGCCGAAGGGCCTAAAGACTTCCCCTGTTCTCGTAGCCACGCCATAAGTATTATGTAGGTTCATGGTCATGTGCATGCGAGTGGCCGGGACAGGCACTGGGACTGCAGTTAACTAAAACATTAAAAATGTTCTGCTGCTGCAGGACCGGCAGCGCAAATCTATAGACCAGAGTGGTCCCTGAGATCACAATTGGTTCTACCGATATATATCTGTAAAGCCAGACAAGATCACTCACCGTCGGATGTCCTGCCTGGGCTGCGTGCTCCACAATGTGTTGTAGCATGTTGGGCGCCATGACCTCCTCGGTGAGGTATCCTCGCTCAAGGGCTCCTCTCTGGGCCAAGAAATGGTGGACCTGTTTTATGTAATGGCCATATGCCCGCTCAGCCTCCGAGACGAGTACGTCCATGTGCTGACGAATTTCGATGGTCGCCAGCCTCCTCTCCCAATTTTGGATCTTCCCCCTGAGTTTGTTGACGTACTCATTCATGTTCTTGGCGTGTGTCTGCAAAGCCCAGATTGCCTTCCTCGTTTCCTGCAGGTATGTTTTACCCTGGTTGACGACCGTGACCATCGATTTGGTTACATGAACCAGGGCGTCTGTGCGGGCTTGCAGTTGCAGAATAGCTGAGCGGTACTGTGCCATCTCATCCTGGGTGGCAACGCCAAACAGTAAGTTCATGGCATGGCCAACAAAGTTCATGTGGTCTTCTAGTGCAGTAGAGTAGACCATCAACGACTTCGAGCTGACTCTCATCTGCTGCTTCGAGCCATTCTGGCATGGTCTTCTGGTGCTCAGCGATGGCACGCAGATCAAGACTATCATGAATAATGGGTGCCACTAGATCGTCATGAGGGTCATCTGTCGGATAATTGTCCTCCAAGGACCACTCGAGGGCATCGTAAGTGGCGATGAGTGGTCTTTCAATTCTAGACAGCATATCTGCTCGAACATTGTTCTTGCCCTTTCTTTACTGGATTTTGCAGCCATACTCTGCAACTAAAATGGCCCATCTTTGTATCTTTGTATTATTCATTTCCTTCGTTAATAAAGAAACAAGAAGCTTGTGGTCCGTCAGAGCTACGAAGTCAGCTGCATTCAGATAGGGTCTAAAAAATTTGAGAGCTGTTATAAGGGCAAATCCTTCACGCTCGATCGCTGCCCAACGTCTCTGAGTGGACGACAGTAACTTGGACATATACGATATCGGTCTCTCAATGCCTGTGCCCTCTTCCTTTTGTATGAGTACAGCTCCGATACTGACGTCCGATGCGTGTACAATAAGTAGGGCCTGTCGGTACGAGGATGTGCCATTATCTTGTCAATGATCAGTAAATTTTTCAGTTTTTCAAAGCTGTCTTGTTTCTCTTGGTCCCACGAGAACTTGACATGTATCTTCGTCAATCTGGCCAGTGGTTCCGAGAGCTGCGCGTAGTTCTCCATGCAGCCCCGATAGTATGACGTCATACCAAGGAATTGTCTAACACCCTTCACTGTCGTAGGTGGGGGCATATCCTTAATGGCACTGACTTTGTCTGGATCAGCTCTATGACCTTTTGCGCCGACGACGAAGCCCAACAGTTTCACTTCACGTTGTCCATAGACGCACTTCTTCAGATTAAGAGTAAGATTGTACTTCCGCATCCTGTCGAAGACCTGTTGGAGGTATTTTACATGGGTTTCCTCGTCCTTGGAATGTATTACCAAGTCGTCAACGTAAATTTAGACGGACACTCCGATGAGGCCCTCCTACACCTTCTCCATGGCCCTCTGGAAGATCGTGGCGTTGCATAGGCCCATCGGCATGGTCCGGGAATGAAATAGGCCTCGGTAACAAATGAAGGCTGTTTTCTCCATGTCGTCCTCATGGAGTGGCAACTGGTGGAAGCCACTCTTTAAGTCCAATGTGGAGAAAATGGTTGACCCTCTCACTGCATCCAGAACATCCTGTATGAGTGGCACAGGGTAGCTGTCCTTAATAGTCATGTTATTCAACTTTGTGTAGTCTATGCAGAAGCGTGGCATTTCTTAGTTGGGCTTGGGGACCAGAACAACAGGGCTTGCCCAAGGGGAATGCGAGGGGTCGATTATTTGTTGTTCCAGCATTTCATCCAGTTTCTTGCCCAAAGCCACTCTTTTCATGTACGGGAGCCTGTAAGGACATTGTCTGATGGGATTTCCTGTCGTCTTAATTCTGACTGCAATGTCAGGATGCCTGCCAATCTGTTGCCCTGTGGCACTGAAAATGTCCTCATTTCTGCGCACACAATCCATTATGGCATCTCCAGCACCCTGCATTACCCCCATGCAGTCATTAGTGGTGCTCCTCAGCTCTAAGGGGAATTCCTTCCCTTTCCAGTTCATTGAGCCTTTTGAAAAATCAATAACAAAGCAATCTTTCCTCATGATATCTCGGCCTAATATCATGGGGTATGGCAATTCATTTACTATCACTACATTTAAACATAGGCTGCGCAGCAGCAAACCTTCAGCGAATAACACATTTAGAAGATTACAATTACATCATAAAATTGGTGTGTTTACCAAATGCCGTATATTATAGGTATGCAACAGTGGTCGAGTAATGGCATTCTATTATCTGTTATTTGCCTGCTGCCCTGCGATCTACCTGTGTGCTTGCCAGGGTTTGTAAAAGCAGGGAAAGGCCTTATTATACTAATTTACTTATATTATGGTACGGTTTTATGCATTCACCAATTTTTTTCCGATCATTCAAAAAGTGTTAAATACAAGTCAAAAAGCACTGCTACATTTTATAGGTGATACGTGTAGGAAATGGCATTGCTGTACATATGCAATAGTGGGCACGTTTTGGCTCCTATAAGAAAATAAGTATTTTTAATATTTTTTCTCAATATTACAAAAAGTATAGAATATGTATCAGTCGGACCATGAAAAGGCACAACTAAACCACATAAGTCAGATGTGTACCAAACTTTATCCATGTACATGCAATAGTGACCAAGTCTTGGGCCAGAAACAAAAAATATATTTTTTCTCTTTTTTTTCAATATTTCAAATAGCATTTAATATTTTCGACCAGACCTTTCAAAGGGCACAACTAGACCTTATAGGCCATGTGTGTACCAAACCTTATCCATTTACATGCAATAGTGACCGAGTCTCAGCCCAAAAAACTGAAAAAATACATATTTTTCTATTTTCCAAATTTTTGCAAAAAGTATAGAGTATCCATCAATGAGACCATCAAAAGGCACAACCAGACCATATAGGCCACATCTGTACCAAATTTCATAAGTGCACATGCAATAGTGACTGAGATTTGGCCCGGAAACGAACAAAAATAATTTTTATATTTTCTCAATTATTTCAAAAGGTATTGAATATCTATCAAATAGACCATCAAAAGGCACAACTAGACCATACAGGCTATATGTGTACCAAATTTCATCCATGTACACTCAATAGAGGCCGAGTGCTGGCCCGGAAACGATCTATCCGCCCGACCGCCCGCCCGCCCACCCACCCGCCCGCCCGCCCGCCCGCCCGCCCGGCGGACGGACAACATTTTTACCCAAGTGATTACAATACCTTCTTCGAACTTCGTTCGCTGAAGGTAAAAATCCTAAGGCTACTATGCCTACTTTAGTCTCACCCCACACTTAGAGTTTGTGACCTGTGACACCCACCAGGCCTTGGGTTTTCTTAATAATAGGATGTCTACTCACATTTTTGCAAATGTCAATGAATTCCTTGCGTCATTTGTTATCCTGAGTGAAGCTGTATTTCAGTTATTTCACTGAGGATATAGACCCCTTTTTATAGGGTCCGGAGACTTCCTACTCCTCAGCCATGATCTTTACAGCCCATTTAAGTCTAAAATGAAACTGCTGGGCTTCATTGAGGCGACGGAGAATCATGCGAATGAGTACATTTTTAACTTTCAACAAAACCAAGTTAGCATTAGGCCTATTGCATATTATAATCTTATTGTCATGGCCATTTCAGTGTACAGGCTGTTGCTCCATTATCCAAGTGCCTTGTGCATGTTTTCTTTTCCTTTTGTTTTTACTGTTCCACTGTGTCATATTACTGTTTTGAATGTTGAAATATTTCTTTACAGCGCATCATAATGTGAAGTTAAAATTTGACTTAAATACAATTTGTGTGCTTGAAAATTGTCTATTGTCATATTTACTGGAATCTATTATCTCAATGTTGTTATAAGTTGGAATAAAAAATATTATTAATCGTGCTTCAACCAGAATCAACCTGTGCTGCAATATTGTAAATTAGTTATCAATTTATTGTCTTTTGTTTTTGTCAAATAATGAAATATAGGGCATTTTCTGCTTGAAATATCTGCAATATAATGTGGCAAAGTGGTGAAATTTTGTCAGTAAAAATGTGTGCCAGTCATTCATATAATTTATATTTCAATCATACTCATATCATTTAAAATTGATGCATTGACATAAAACGGGTATATATTAATTTATGTTCTTCAAATGTCTGTTTTGAATATGAATATTGTTAAAAACAAGTTGTCATGAATGCCCATATGAATGATCATATTTTTATCTATACTGTGTATAATAACAGATACTCTGTTTCTCTGTATTTTGTCAATTTTTTATGACATAGTATTACTATTTTTTGTTTATTCACCAGATTACACTAGTCAATGTATCCTGCCTTTTGCATTCCTGTCGGGGGCATATCCAGAAAATGTCGGACGGGGGGTTACAAATGGAAATGTACTAAAAATAATTAAATTTTTTCCTCATTGAAAGGTACAGGCCCAAAGGGAGGCAGGGGGTTGAACCCCCAGTCTGGATGAGCTACTGATACGCCAAAAAAAGTCAGTAATAGATCCACCTAAGTTCAGGACTGGTCATTCTGATTTAATTTACTGATATGAAATCAGATTCTTTGCCAGATTCCTTTCTCAATATTGGGTTATTTAGAATGAAGCACTTATTAAGACCTTTATCTTGAATTGTTAATTTATTAAAATTTACTGTAAAGTTTTTAATTTTACATATCAAAGACTAATATATTACAATGATACGTTTCTTGGGTCTTGAATCGTTTATCATTTGAATAAATATATTTATAATATAAATATATATATTCAAATGATAAACAATCACTTGTGATGTGAATGAAAACAGTTTTATCAGATGATGTATTTTGCACTTTAAGTATCTTTTACATTGAGTTTGTTTCTTTAACATATCTTCATTTTATTTTATTTTTTTATTGCTGCAGGCAGCATATTTACATTAAGTTATTTTCGTTTAGAAAATTATTTGACTGTTATTTTCCATAGTTATATATACCAGGTTGTATAATTATGATGTATCTGTCATGTATTCCATGTTTGACAAATAAAATGTAAATCATGAACATGACTATTCGCTATTATTCCACCTGACACTGTTGGCCTACAAAAGTGCAACTATGAATTATTTTGTAAGTACAAATAGGCCTGTAGACCACTCACTAGGGTTGATTGTATTGTCTGATATCAAAACTTTTTTTTATATTTTTATTACTACAATAAAAATGTCACACCTGACACATTTGTCAACACTGAAAACAACAAAATAATACTACAAACATACAATAAATGGAGCAAGTTTAAAAAGACATAATCAATTTCAATCTTACAACATATATATATATATCAATAAAATTTAAGGTTCCAGCCAATCAAATAAATGTTAATTCTAAGACATGACAAATCATTAAATTAGTTCATCACAATGGGCTATATACATTTAAATGAAATGCAAAACGACAGACTATATCATTAAACATCAATACTAACAAGAAATTTACCTATAGCTTTTAATAATTGGGGTTCTCGTGATGTCATAATGGCTAAAAAAAATTCAAAATTATCGAGTTGATCAAAGTTGCATATTACATTAGATGATATAGTAATAAGATTTTCCCTGTGTAATCCAGGGCTTTCATGTCTTCCAGTTTCAATTCGAAGGTTGTGAGAGCTGGTGCAAAATCTCGCAATTTTAGTGTAGGCCTATAATTTCCTGTTAATATTATGTAGTAAATAAGGTTCTATTATGAAATCAGTCTTCATTAATTTATAAGTTCTAAGTTTGGTTGCTTAGTCGAGTCAGTCATTTCTTCGAAAAAATCATTTTGATACTTTTCGTATAGTTTCTCTTTAAACATCTTAGAGAACTTTTCATTTATTAGGTCTGTCTCATTAATTTCTCCAAACTGTATATTGTTGTTCTCTAGTACCTGTTTTATTTTGCTGAACCAGCATGTTCGTGAAGGTATATTTTTCTGAAAATTCAAACATTTTTTAAGAACACTATCATGAGGTCTTTTCTCAAGTTTAAGCCAATAATTGATCGTTCTCATTTGTTGTCTAAGATGCAACGGAAACTTCCCTGTCTCACCATACACTGCGAGTGTGGAAGTTTGCTTTCTTACACCTAACATGTTTTGGGTAACCGAGTTGTACTTTCTCTATTTCATTTATAGGTTTTGATTTTGTCCATAATTCACAATTGTATTCAAGTATTGGCAAAATATAAGTATCGAACATTTTCATAGACAGTTGCAGAGTAATGTAACCAAGAGATTGTTTAGTGTCACCTTGCAGTGCAAAAATAGCTTTGTGAGCCTGTGTCACAAGATAGTCTGTCATTTTATTGTGAATATTGTAATTATTATTTGTAAGCACATGACCAAGATATTTAAAATTTACAACCTCTTCAATGCAACTATGCAAAATAACATAGCCAAATTTTCACTCAAGTGTGACTATTTCTTACCTTTGCCTTGGCCCAGTTTATCACATTTGTGGTTTTGCAATATAATATTTCTTTTTCCCAAGGACATAGAAAGTTGTAGTCTGAGTTCCAACCATGTAATTGTTAGTACCATTTGGCCGGGCATTTGCTTGGTCATTTTGCAACCTCCCTACCACCAGGTGGCTCAAAGTCGGTATTAAATTTAATTTAGTACTGGTACCTATCAGCAGTCAAATATTGCCATGAAGTGGAATAGGTCTGTCTCCATGAGAACTGTGACAGGTATTATGGGTAGGTGGCACTACGATAAGGGGGTAGGACTATTTTTGTCTTATGAGAAGCCCACCAAATGACATATTATCTGATTTGTTTGCAAATTAAATTAAATCCTGTGACCAACAGTTCATAATAATCTGGCTGTTATTTACAGTTAACCTGTTATAATCCCCCAATCAGTATAATCTAACTAACAACACACTTTTCTGTTGAACTGCTATTTTGAGAACATAATCAATAGCTCACCCGAACAATCAAACATTCAACAAGTCAGATTGCACAATTTATCAGGATGTATAATAGTATTATTGTACACTTTAAGTATATCTTACAACTTCTATGGGATTTTACTAGGAAAGTTTGGTAAAATTGGCCAAATTCACGTTCACATTATGTTATTATGAAGCTGGTCTGTGATTCTTTCTGATAAGGGACAAGTGCTATCATCTTTAATGCAAAGTTTTTTTGGGATATCTGCATTTCCCCCACACCCAAACCCACACCCACAACTCTTCCCATTTGACGCAATTGTTTTCGTGATGGTTTTTTCAAATATAGCTGAAACTCCAAAACCATATAATGGCAAGGTCTCTGGAGGTGCTCAGATTTGACCCAAAAAAATGTCTTTTTGCTTGAGCACGAATCACAGAATATTATGAGGCCATTCACACCTCAATGCTTAGGAAATGGCACTATCAGGACCTAGGCCTCAGTTTGTGCTCCAAGACATGCCTGAAATTTGCATTGTAGCAGTTCACCAAGATCTTAAATAGGCCAAAGTCCTATAAAAAGGACAGTAAAAAGTGCACATAATCTGACCACCCCAAATTGGAAGGATGGTCTCACTTTGGAAAATCAGTTTGAAGCTTGCAAGACACATCTGCAACATTCCAAATTACCTGAACTTATTTATTTTGTGAGTGTGCACTCAATCCTCAGCACCTCCCACAAGGTGTAACAGAAAATGTAGACACTTGAGGATGGTAACAACTTCAAAATTGTCCCCGTTACCATCTGCATCCACCCACCAGCTAAGCTGGTGGCACATCCGGAATGTTTAGCGCTCAAATTTCTATCCAAAATATAGTTGGGTATCAATTTAAAGTTGAAAAGTTTGGAAGAAATGTATGATATTTTTCTGAATATACATTAAATAAATGTCCTACTTTTTTAGGCGTTACCTTTCTCAAAATTCCACCATGTCTTTTAGGATGAAAAAATGTTAAGGGGTTGATTATTTCTGTGAAAATTAAATGCAGGGAGTGACTTTGACCTTGATGTAAAATTTTAATGTTACCAGAGGGCCGATTGGCCGGCAATGCTGAGTTGAATTTTCATTTGTCCTATGTGTCCTCAAGAAAGTTGTGTTACTATGTTACCATTTTCATACCAATAAAGTGGTAGTGGGTAATATGGCCAATTTTTTAACTGAGATAATGCACACTACTTTGTGTTGACAATTAAAAATAAACTCATAGCCAGATTTTTGGAATTTAATGAAAAACTGTGGTTGAATAGCTCAAAGGATGTAACAGGACATACATTGGATAACTGAAAAACCTTCAATAATATTGACAGATTTTTCCTGGCAGTGTTTTGTTAATTTGGTGTCCTTTTGTACACCCACATGCATATTTTCACATGTCATGACAATTCGGTGAGAAGATATTCTCTTCGAAGATGTCTTTAATGTACGTCAAACGTAACAGGACATTTAATCATTGTCCTGTTACTTATCCAACAAAAAAGCATAAATGTACAGTAACACGGTCATGTCATGGTTACTTTCAATATTTTTTGTTTGGTTCTGTTCAATTGAATTTAAAAGTTGAAGGAAATTTATTAAAGTTTTCGATATTGGCCTGACCAACAGTGGTTGTTTAGTTGTGAGATAATTTTGGTATGGTAACAGGACATTACGATTTTGTCCAACTTATAATATTGAATAGTACTAGTAGTTAGGTTCCCTCTGTCTAACTGATCAATTGTATTCTAAACATTTCCCTGACCAGCATTTATTTAGTTTTTGTTTGGAGTGATTTGGGTAAAGGAATTTTTCCGTATTGTCCAAAGTTCTAAAAAGATCAAATGGTAACTAGGACATGTCTCAAATGTATAAATGCAGTTAAGTCCTTTTGGATCTATGACTAGGCGGTGAAATTATTTAAAATTGAACTGTCTGATCAATATACTTACAGATTTATCGAGCCTTTTATGTTTAATTGCCAAGAGCATTAATTCATTTTGTATTTTGAGACATTTAATAGCATCATAGTAACAGGACATTGCTAGTTTGCACTAAATAAATTGTCAATGGTATTATGTAAGTGAAGTGTCTTTTACTGACATGTTTTATTTGTATTTACCTTACTAGTTTATAGTTGCAACACATGTGCAGTTAAGTTATTTTGCTATTTTATTGTCCATGAAAATTTGAAAGGTAACAGGACATGTCTTGGTTACATGCTGCGCTGTTTTGTCCTGTTACGAAACACTTCCGTTTAAATTAATAGCCCACTTTAATACTTTTTTGGCATTCGCTATGTTAGGATTATATAATCCAACAATATAAGACCTATTACCAGCTTTTACAAAGATAATTTGAGCAGGAATAGCAGTAAATGTCCTGCGTGTCCAAGTTACCATTTTCAAGCAAGACCATTATTTTGCATATTTTTTTGTGCAGACTTTAAAAATTTGAAAGTAAGTAAAAGACAAAACTTAAAATTAGCATTACCTTCAATTTATTAGTCCTGCCATTTGTTTTAGTGAGAAATCCACTTTGATATGTCCTGTTACCATTCATGGTACATAATAAACTAAGTAGTAGTATTATCAATGACATCATCTCATCTTTATTGTAATTGGCCTGGTTCAGGTGTCCACAGAGGGCGAAGATAATGTTGGTTTACCGCGCTTACCTCCGCATTGCACAACTTTAAACTCTGATTATTGAAATTGTGTCCATGTTACCATCCTTTGGGTGGTGTTTTCTTAGCTCCCTGTCACTTATCTGGCCATTATTCATATTCAGAAATCTTTCACTCATTCGGTTATCCCAAATTGTTAAAACATTGACTTGTTTATCTACTATTTCCCTGAATTACAGAACTATATACATCTGAATGTCCTGTTACCATTCAAACTTTTGCCTTTTATTGATTATCAATTTTTAATGTGTCCTAACTATGATCCAACCTTTCAAAGTTGGTCCCAGGTGACATGATGTTCCTCCTGAATAGTTTGTTTCATTACAAAGAGTTCGGTTTATTTTAAGAAAAGGAAAAAGAAATGTGTTACCATCTACAGGGGGGTACAATTATCTCGATTTTTTAATTTAATATATGAGATAACCCCAAAGCACTATACTATGGGATAGGACTAGGTTTCATGTGTTTGAGAAAAAGCAAAATATTGGTGATTACTGCAAGTTTATTTTTGACAGGCAGAAACAGCCAAGTCCTAGCACCTCCAGAGACCTTGCCATATTATCCTGAAACTTCAAATTTTGGACTTCTAATCTACTACAGTTGATGAAGTTATAAAATAAGTACTGATCAATGAGATCGTGATGCAACTTTAAAAGCGTTTCAAAGATAAGGGACCTCAAATTTGGAGAAAATTTTTTTTTTTTTTTCCTAATTTTGACAGCTAATTTGCCAAAATATGATACCATACAGTTACCAATGTCAATCCAATGCCATTCTGGAGAGTGCGTTGATGTCACTGTTATACTATTTGCCATTAAGGCTGTGTGAATATTTGGATTTACTGAGTAATTTGACAGATTTTTCACAAGATATTGGTAAACTACTGTTAACAGTGAGTATCAAGTAAAGGTACTCTTTAGAATGGCATTGGATTGACATTGGTAACTGGTGTCATGGGTCATTCCACAATAACTAAGACAAAACTGTCACTGGTGTTACTGTACAAGTTAAGAAACACAATTGACTCAAAGTAAAACCAGTGACCAAATTGATAATAGTTATTGTTTGAAATATTTCCCATTAGAATAAGAATTTCTTTGGATTTTCTGTCACCATATATTACAGGTATTACCATTGGACACCAGTGTTAACCCTTTTTAGTAATACCAGCAATTTGCTCTGAAATAGGGGAGGCGGGGGTCAGAAGTCACAAAATTCAGAAAAAGCCCCAGAACAGAGCAGGTATTTGTTAGATCTGAATGACCTTTGGCACAATTATGCAGTATTTAGTTGACTATAGTTGTATCACATGATAGCTGCTGTGCTGTAAATAGGCTTTAGTCAGTTCACAATTATTTAAGGCAAAGTCCGCTGTGACTTTTTACCCCATGTCAGGGTCAAGAAGTCACAACCATGGGGTAACAAGTCACATGCAATTGTTGTGAACATACAACACTATATGAGGTAATATGCAGACCTAGACTTGATAGCCATCCTTGTGCATGAAATTTATAGTGAGCCTTCAAAAGCTATCGGCATGCAATGACAATGCACCTTCAGCAAAGCCGGCATTAGAAATTGCCCGAAGTGTGCGAAATTAAATTTTGCTGTAATGCTCTCTCATCAGTATTATTGATGATAGGTGATGATAAGATTATAAGCTAAAAGCTTCTAGTGTGGAATATTTTACTTTCCTTAGCCCAGAATACTGACTTCCCGGTACCCTATGGTAAACTATCACAGTGCTGGGGTGAAATGTCACAGTGTGACATTTCACCCCTCTGCTGTTTTTTAAATTCAACACATGACCACGGCAACTTGGTGACAAAATGGCCAAAAATGGGTTCGCGGCATGAAAGACAATTATCCACAAGACCTTGAAACACCAGCACAACTTCCTATTTCACAGTGACCAGACAATTAATAGAGAAAGTTCAGAATCAATAAAACCTGTTTGGGACACCAAAAATGCATGAGGTGGGTAAAAACCCACTTTGCACAATGAGTACAATTTTCATATTCCCTGCAGACCTTCTTCTCATAAAAGTGTCCCAAATAATGATTTAAGCTTAAGAATTAGGTTACTGCAAGTTGGTCAAAAAGGCCTGTGACTTTTTACCCCTGTGACTTTTCACCCCCTCTTCCCCTACCTATTGCTCCCACAGTGATGCAATGATTTGAACAGGTATTGACAAAGATTGATCTCTATAAACAGGACATATCCTATGACTGAGGGGGTTTTTGAATATTCGAGAACTATAGACCATTTTTGAGGGTAACCCAGTGACACAGAAAAAGTATACTCTAAATTTCAACTCACTGTAGAGCCACCCTGCACGCTAAAAACATACAAATGCCAAAATTTGCTGTTATCGTGGATGCCTGTACATCGGAAGAAGCACCCTAGTACATTAGACCAAAGATAGAAGGGAGCATTCCTTTTACAGCCATGCTTTATTTAATGAGCCACCAGTGACATGTTTTCTGGTGACGAGGTCATTTTGTTTTCCACAGTATACACAGAAGAGGAAAAATTCAGTCGGTTTTGGGATACAAGTATGTGGAGTAGTTGTCCTGAGATTTAGACCCACCACAAATGTTTACATTGATTTGACATAGTTAAAAACGAGTGATAATTGAAAGAAGAATTTTCTGTGACATAACTTTTTGGATATATTTCAGATATTGTGAAGGGTGCACTATGTAAGGAGTAGCTGATAATTTCCATTTAACAATTAAAATAACTTCTTTAAACGAGGGGAAAGGCATATGATTAGAAACAAAATCCTGATATTATGATTTTGCTGTAAACAGCTTGAGTGACACAAAAGACTCAGTTACTGTGGAATGACCATGGAATATTTTGCTAATTATAATGCATCTTTTTAATCATTGTAACTGGAGACTTTTTCCCTTTTTTGCACATGCATACTGTAGAACACAAAAGCAGGTGTTCCTTTCATTATTGCTAATTTGACGAAATTACTCTTACTTCTTAGAAATGTCTTTACAGTGAAATTAAACTTTGTCAAGCACACATCTGAAGAGCATTCTGTAAGTGTTAGAAATAAAGTGGAAATGACCATTTTTCAGATTTTAGGGCTCTATCTGACAATTTTCAAAATGACACCTAATCAGTGGAGTGAGAAACATAAATAGATGCAGTAGGAGTTTCAAGCCCAGCTGAGTTCTACTGTCATTGCATGGGGAAAAAAATCTTCACATCATTGTGCATCATAAAACATTGTGGTAATCAAGATTTAAGCGCCACACAGGAATTGCAGGCATCTGAAGTTACTAGATTGTATGCACATTTAAGGTCAGCAAAAGAAGGTAACATGTTCTCTTGAGGCCAAATAAATAAATTTCGCCTGACGTCAGCTTTTATAACAAAGTGGCCAATTAGAGATTTGCATCATGACAAGTAAAATGTTGATTCCAGTTGCAGGCCAGCCTATAAATCCCCAGTCTGGTGAAACTGAGAACTGCATGCTGCTGCCACCTGGCACAAAAGTTGATTTCCTATGCTACAGCATTGCTGTCCCAAGAAATAGTTCCAATTTCATTGCACATTCACAAAATTTCTATTCAACATTGATGAATACCAGAGTCAGACTTGGCAATCACATTCTCTAAGGAAGAAGACAAGGCCATCAGCACACTCAGAAACAGCCCCGGTGTCTTCCAGACATAATTGTGTGTGTTCCTCTGGTCGAAAGTAGGTGGACGCTCGCAGGAGCTCGCTGAATAGCACACTAGTCACTAGGTGGCAACACAAGACAGCATATGTTCTGATCTGTGGCAATGCAAGAGCAGTCCACTTGTAGACAGGAAATCCCACAAAACAGTGTCCTGCCACTCAAATTTGCATTTTGTTTGCAGAAAATTATAACAAGGGGGAGCTGAAGTGTGTTCCTTTCATTGGGAATGACAATAATCTATGTGTGAGATGAAGGTAAAGTATTTTTGTGAATGCAATGCCAAAAATTAACCAGGAATGGTCACATTTAAACAAACAATGTAATTTTCAGCATAATAACGTTTCAGCATAATAACATAACCTATTTTTAACAACAGGCGCATGCTAATAGACCGATAATCAAATATTCACTCACTGCTCATGAGCTAATTATTATTAAACTGCAGTTTATGTTTTAAAATCGAAAACTTTAAAAACAGTCAAATCTTACCAGTATACTATGTTGAAAGAACTGCAGCCATATATACGATGGAGTGGTCGGCATAATTGTGAAATGATGTCATTATGATGAACATGCGACGGTGCCTCTCTTTTTGTATTTGGCTGTATTTGTGCCTGAAAACAGGTTTTTGTTGTCTTGCAATAATTCGCCTTGAGAATAGCTCTCTGATGACATAATTTTGATTTGATTTGATTTGATTTGATTTGATTTGATTTTATTAAGAAACACCCAAATTGGCCTGAGGGCCGCGAGATTGGATGGTTATACAACAATGTGATGTGGTACAATGGCATAATTATTCACAAATGAAGCAATTTTGAATTTGACAATTTGTTTGATATTTTTCAAAGGTTATCAACTTGTAGTAGTAGGTAAATCCTTCTAGACTGTGTGTAAATATTTTGGAGTATAAGGTTGTTTCAGTATTATTGAGTAATTCGGAGACCTTTATACTTGTACAGTTTTTTGTCCGTGCAAGTCTCACATTAGGGATGAAAAATTTTGAAGTATTCCTTGTGTTGTAATTATGAATATTGCTGACTTTTATGATTGGGATTTTATTGAAATAATCAGGGGATCTATGGTTCACTACTTTATAATATAATTTGTATAATTGCAATTGGTAGATGTCTTCAATTTTCATGATTTTTAGTTCTTTGAAAAGTGGATCAGTGTGTGCGTTGTATTTAGAATTACTGATCACTCTGTCGGCTTGCTTTTGCAATCTATATAGTTTCGAAGCTGCATGTCCCCAAACAAGTATACCATAATACATCTTTGACTGAATTAGGGCCATGTATATCTGTCGCAGAACTTGTCTTGATATATATTTCTTAATAGCACGGAGACATCCTATCAATCTGGCTACGGAGAGACAGGTTTTGCTGATGTGCTGCTTGAATGTTAACTCTTTGTCAAATACTATTCCCAAATATGTGAGACAATCGACTGATTCAATTATCTCATTGTCAAAGACCAAGCATGGTGGTGAAAAATTTCTTAGTTTATTGTTGAAAGTCATAAATTTAGTTTTCTTGGTATTTGCAGCAAGCTTATTCACTTTTAACCATCTGGAGACATTATCCAGTTCATTGTTAATTTTGTGTACATTTTGGGGTTGTACAGTGATGTTCAGTTGTGTAATAAGGGTTGTATCATCTGCATAAATTATTATATTGAAAAGGTCACTTGCAATTTTGATATCATTTATATAGACATTGAATAACAGTGGGCCTAGAATTGAACCTTGAGGTACTCCTGCAGTCACTGAACCCGTCATGGATGAAGTACCATCTATTTCTGTAAATTTTTCTCTGTCCGACAGGTAACTTTGGAGAAGTCTTCGCTCATTGCCGTTTACACCATAATGGTCTAACTTTGTTAAGAGTATTTGATGATTGATTGTGTCAAAGGCTTTCGACATATCAATAAATATGCTAATTGGAATCAGATTATCTTCCATCATCCATAGCAATCTGTCTGTCAGCTCTTGGGAAGCCAGTTCTGTGGAATGAAATTTGCGGAAACCATACTGGCTGGTATAGAGTAGTTTGTGCTCTTCAAAGTAGTTCTGCAATTGTTTATGTATAACTTTTTCAAATATTTTTGATATGGAAGGTAGAATAGAAATGGGTCTAAAATCGTCTACATTTGTTGCTCCAAGTTTCTTTGGTGTAGGAAGTATCTTAGCTATTTTTAACTTCTTGGGAAATATGCCTGTTGAGATGGTCTGGTTAATCATTAAGGTTAAAGGAAAACAGATCTCATATCTGATTTCTCTCAATAACTTACTTGACATTCTTATAATATCTTGAGTAGCTTTAGGTTGGAGCTTATCTATGATATCAAGAACATCCTGCTCAGAGACATAATGTGTATCAATGACAGTGTCATCTGAGGGAATGTCTAGCAGAACTGCCATCTCTTACATTTATATAAATATTAGCTAATATTGGTGTCACAAAACCCTCATGCCTACACAAACAACAAAAAAGCCCTCCAATTGCAATCAGACAATGCCTGAATGTTGTGAAATTGTCACAAAGAACTCTAATTGCACTGGTGCAGCATCAGACAGGAGGTGAGAAATGCATGATAAAATAAAGGCGGAACTTTGTTAGATAATTGCAATTTACACATGCCTTGTCTATTCACAAAGCAGTATCATTTAAAACTTCAAATATTCGGAACTCCAAGGTGCTATGGATAATTACTTTGACTCCTGTGGGTGACAGCTGATTTCAATACCCAACTTTTGTGAGTTTAAGTAAAAGCTCTGGATGGAGAAGGGAATGACTGGCAGCTAATTATTATTAAATATTCTATTCGTCAAACAAGACAATTACAGTCAAATAAATAAATATTTATAGATATTTACAAAAATAAAACCAAGTTTAAAAACAACTATTTGCTACAAAGATACCAAATAGTTGTTTTTAAACTTGGTAATTCAGAAGTAAAATGGGCAAGGGACAGGGAGTCAGGGACACACAAAACCCCATCCAGAGCCTCATTTTAGGCTCCTGTATAAATTTAATCTGACCCTCATATTATCAAGAAATGGTTTAGTAAAGGATTAAACAACGTTTCATTCAATCCTAAATGGGGCAACCTTTTGATATCCAGGACCAATTAGGCAGTTGTTCAGAAAAAATATATTAGGCCCACTATATTGAGGCAGTCAGGCAGTCTTGACATAAATGTAATACAACTAACAATTTCTGGTGAGGAAGATTTCTTTCCACTGTGTTAATTGTTTGAAATAGAACAAAACGTTTTATTGGGACTCAAGAGATTTCTAGTTGGTTACACCTTTTAACCAAGAGAATCTAGACAATAGTTTGCAGAAACTTTTATTGGTTATTTATGTAAAGGAAATTTCTGGAATTATTCCCCTGTTAGCCAGATCAGTGAATGCCAAAATATAAATGATTTAATGCGGTTTATATTCATTTATACAATCATACTGTCTTTGTAATTTTGTTGTCAAAGACTCAAAGTATATTGAGATGCTTATGTAATGTAGTGCGCTATATACATAGAATATTTATAATATTTTTATTATTATATTATTATTTAATAAAATATCGTATATCAATAACACATAAATGTCAACAAGTAACCCCAATGTGTTATATTTCATGGCTATTTCGATAGATCTATGTAGAACTTTGTATAATGCAAAAAAATATGATTTTGACATGTTGGTAGAAAATTTGATTGACCAAATTAAAAAAATCGACAAAATAAAATTTTTTGAAAATCCATGATTTTCTTCCTGGTTTTGGTAAACTGAAGGACAAAAATAAGTTATCACCTCTTTAGGAGACTGTGGAATGAATTCCTAGAGGAAAAATACCTTGATGGCACATGAAAGCAGTTTGTAATTAAGTATTTCTTCAACAAATCAGATCAAACAAGGTCTCGGCTGATCCATTTCACGGTAATAATGAATAAACATCAGGAGGTCAGAAAACAGAATTCACAGATCTGTGAAAACAGGCCTTTTGCATCGATGTCTGGCTGCCTGGCCTGCTTACAGTGCTTAGCAACTCATCTCATAACTGTTTTGACACCCACTCTGGGGTTGTGAGTGTCTGGAATTTCAGCAACTGTGCATGTGGCGGTCTTGAAACGGTCTTGAAATGATCACCCAGATTCTGATGGATGCTGTGTCTGTCTTGATCGTGGGTTGTGAAGTCCTGCATGTCTGCCTGGCTTTGGAAGGTCCTTCATTCAGCCTGTTTGACCAAACTTGGTCACAATCTTGCTGATTGATGGCTGGGAGCAGCCCCTCTGACGTGCAACCTCATACTGGGACGTGCCAGTCACCCGCATCCCAACTGCTGGGCCTCATTGCTCAATGGAGTGTCTACCCAACGGCAGTCTTTCAGCGTATCCCAACTCAGGAAAGATCAAGGAAATGTTCTGATTGCTTTTTGTGCAGTTAAGGGCAGCTGATCCCAAGGATTATCCCAATTACTGCATTTCATGATCTATACCATTGCAGAGACAATGACCCATGACAAGAATATGTAAACATGACTAATTGGTCATTGTTAATGTGTAGAACATTGAACACACAACAAATAAGCTCGACAAGTTTTTTTCTTTAAATTATTTCAAATTGAAAAGTGATAACTTATTTTTGTCCTTCAGTTTACTAATTTTGACTGCCAGTTTGCAGAAATTGACTTTTTCACTTTTTTTTTGCAGTTTGTAATATATATGACATTTCATATGTTGACCAGGCTAATTCATCAGCCAAAAAGCACTTTGCTAAAATACTTTTTGTAGACTTTTCGAGTGCTTTTTATCACTATCCAACCACATCTGACGATGAAAAAGCTTCATGACATGAATGTTAGCTCAACTCTTATCATATGGATCAATGACTTTCTTACAGGGCGTTCACAATATGTAAAATTTCTTGACACTACCTCAAATACCATTGTAACAAATATGGGAGCCCCTCAAGGCTGTGTCCTTTCCCTATGTTATTCACATTATATACAAGTGATTGCGTTTGTGAAAATGAGAGTTGTCAACTGGTTAAATACGCAGATGACACAGCACTAGTTGCAAGATTGTGAATGATGATATTATCTATAGAAGAGAGGTTGAGAGATTTTGTGAGTGGTGTTGTACTAATTACCTGGAGTTAAATGTCAGCAAAACCAAAGAAATGATTGTGGACTTTCGAAGATCAGCTTTTAAACATGAACCATTGTACATTAATAATGAAGTGGTCGAAGTTGTTAATTAATATAAATACCTTGGATTAATTGTCGATGATCAATTTAAATTTACCAGCAATGTTGAGAAACTATACAAAAAGGTTAATTCACGCATGTATTTTGTACGCATGATGCACAAACATTACTTTGATGAAAAGATAATGAACTTGTTCTATACTGCTGTAATTCAATCGGTCATATCCTTCTCTATTGTTTGTTGGTTTGGGAATGCCTCAGATGAAGTGAAACACAAGCTGACTAGAATTATTAAGCACTGTACTAAACTAGGCGCTACATGCACTGTCAGCTTAGCCAGCCTATATGAACGTGGCACTAAACAGAGACTCAGTGTAATTATTAATGATGTTTCACATCCCCTCAATGGGAAATATGAACACTTGCCGTCCGGGCGTAGACTCAGACATGCAAAATGCCGAACAAGTCGCTATCAAAGATCCTTCGTACCGTCCAGTATCAACATGGCAAATACAACGGGGTTCTCCTCGAACAGCATGATTAGTGTGTGAATGTGAATGAATGTAACTTATATTGTATAAATGCCATTGTATGAATGTATGTTCTAACTAATTTATATATATGTATGTGTGTGAAACTGTCTCAACTGTGTGTATGTGCTTTTGTATGAATGTGCTTTTGTATGTATGGGCTACGCACGAGCCAAATTGCATGATTTTCATGACAATAAAGTATTTATTATTGTTATTATTATTATTATTATTATTCTGAAAATTCGAATAGGACTATCTAATACATGAGAGCTCTGAATATTTCACCCTATATATATTATTTAACTACAATATATGTACTTTAGGGGCCTACATTTTAACATCTTTAAAACCATCATTTTCAAAAAAAAAAGAAAAAATTTAACGAAAATTGTATCTATTAACACTTCAATTGAGTTAAATATTTGAAGAGCTATAATTCAGACACTTCATTGGATGATCCCTAGGATTTTGCTGCAAAATTAAGGTAAAAATGAAGGGTTGATTTTTAGGTGAACTTGTGATAGTTTACAAGGTGTCTACAGAAAAAGAGGACAGTCAACTCAATTGGATTTGTTTACATTTTATTTTGTGCCAAGCATCATTATTCAACAAAACATGATTTGCATATGAACAGTATATTCAGAACAGTCAAATTACCCATTATTTGCACCCCTTGATGTGGTAACTTTCTTCAGATGAGACATAAATGATGCAAAAGCGTGTTTGATGCTCTCTACAAACATTTTGCCCCATGCAGACATGGTTGAGGCCTTTAACTTGAATGCAAGGGTTGCGATAACTTGCTGGATTCTGTCTTCCAATTTGCCCATACTGAATAATCCACTGGGTCCAGCTCAGGAGACAAGGGGTGACACTCTACCTGGCTCAGGAGGCTTGTTTTGAGGCACTCCTGAGTCTTATTCGCAGTATTAACAGGTGCTACACCTTGTAGGAAGATGATTTTGCCAACAAAAGAGTTTCTTGTCTGACGGCATGGCACCCCGAATTATTTCAGAATGTTATTATAAACATTTGCATTGATTCCGGTACTCTGGTCAATGGTTTACTTTAGACACTTTTATGATTTTCTTGTCATCAGATGACTCCATGTTGAAGACCAAGTGTTGGTCCTGAATTGAATTATCGGCAGCTGGAGCATCAGCAAATGTCCCACTAGGCTACTCACGCATGAATCATTCCTACTCTCACAAGCACCATAAATGGTGAAAAATTTCTCATCAAGAATGAGGAAAACAGGACGTCCTTTTTCAGCTTAGAGCAATGCAAGCACTTTTGAATATCATGGTTGCATTTTGCCTTTAGTAGTGATCTAATTCACAAATAAACATATTTGCAATAGATCTAATAAGGCTGACTATCAAATCCATTCTCATGTTGGACTTATCACCAAATTCTAAACTTATATGAGTGTGGAAAAGAAGAAAAGTGACTGTCCTCTTTTTCTGTAGACACCCTGTATGTAGATCTTGAAATATGGCAAATGTTCCTTGCTCCCCCCCCCCAAATTTCTCGCGCCGTATGCCTATGATCATAAACAAATTTTATAAAAATAAGTACGCCTGTTATTGAGTTCAGCTCAGAAAATGAAAATTTTTTAAAAACATTTTCAAAAGTGCACGGCTGCACTCCCATGTGTCAGGGGGAATGTTGGCCACTGTGTCGGCATTGTCCAACTTCCTGTCTGGTGTGATCAGTTCCAATACTCCAGGCAGACTCCAACCGTCTGCAGTAGCATGGCATCTGCAATGAAGAAGAGAGGACAATGTCACGCATGACTGAACTGGATCTTCCTTTTTTTGGGCCTCATTCCTGTGAATTTAGCTATAGAAATGTTGTAAAATAGATAAATGAAAAATGAATAAATTATAATTGACAAGGATAAAACTGAATATTATAGGATATCCCATGTATGCTCAAAAGAAATAATAATGTCTGGTGCTCCCATGAAATAAATGATTTGGCTTAAAATTGGCAGTTGCGGATACAGGGGGGCTAAGGGGCCAGGGCCCCCCAGACCACTCAGATGGAAATAACATCTTGAAGAAAATATGGAGCAATGTAGGCCTGCTAATGCAGAAACGACACCCATGGGGCCCGCGAATGCCAAAATGTCTGGTTCCGCCGCTGCCTGGAGTTTTCCTCAACAGGCCCCTAAAAAATCTAATGGTCACCACCCAGGTTCTTCCAATAATTCATTCTCTACTTCTTGGCTCCCTGGTCCTATTCATTTCTAGTTTCCTGCATGATTCTCAGGGATGCCTTTACAGTTGCGGATACGGACGGGGTCGTCTAGGGGAGGGCCCAGGCATTTTTCGGCATTCGCGGGCCCGCATTGTTGCATATTTTCTTCAAAAGTTACTTTTAATCTCAGTCGTCTAGGGGCCTGGGCTCCCCCGTGGATCTGCCACTGTTTTAAGCTATAAATCATGAATTAGTTATAAAAACACTACTAAATAAAAGTGCTGTTGAAGTGAACATGATTTGTGCATAAAAACACTGTACTGCCTGGCTTTATTGTGTGCATACATTACAATTAAAATCTCCCAATTAATGTGCTAATTCGTGATCTTGCTGTTGTATTATTCATATTTAAATATCACGTCAACATTGTATCTGTTCACATGATTCGTCGCGACCTCTACTGGAGACCGCCTCAGGCAATAAAAAGTTGTGAGTGCCCTAGGGCAATATATATTCATATTGGACCTGCAGCAGTACCACATCATCACAGATTTTGCATCACTCCACTATTCACTCTGGATCCAATATGTTCTAATTCAACAAACTGGTAAGTGAGATTTTGTACACTTTTTATCTTTCATTTGAGCAATATTTGCCCTTAAAATCAGAATTACAAGAATTGGTAGTATTTAGGCCTGAATAGTTGAAGGTTGATTAGTTTGTTTCTTACTTTATAGATATGAGATGTTTAGAAAAGTGTTTACATTGTGACAGTGGTCGATGATTACAATTTTTCATTAATAAACTATACAATTAATCAAACTAGAATTTAAATTATTTTTTCTTAATTCTTGTTTAGTTGTTTGTATCTTCACAAAAGAAATTTGGCAATCAATTTAGTTTGCTGCTTGGAAAATATTAAATTCTATGTTTAGTTTATAAACATGATGCAGTTGAAATTACTTTTATGAACAAAAGAAACATGTGAAGTATTAGAAAACATTCAAAAGTAAATTGAGACCTTTTATATGGCATTTTAAAAATTAATTATCTATCCTAAAATGTAAAATGTTTTGAAGCAGCAAGATATTGTGGAACTTCTCATGGTTACATCAACACAGCACATTATCTATCAAATGATAAAATTGATTAAAATGTAATCACCTGTATTCTTTAAATATCATAAATCTAATTTAAGAAGAAAATTTGCCACATAATAGACTTAAATACCATCAACATAGGCCTATACAGCCAAAATACAGCATACAGCATATAATTATGGAATGGTGAGTTTCATGTTAATAGGTGATCTCAGCAGTCATTGTGACTGCTGCATGGCTCAGGGCTATGGATGATGCTAGCTCCTAAATCAAATCCATTGTTTAGTTGGAACCATGAGAAGATTATCAATTGAGTGACTTTTTATTGGCAGATGTAAAAGAGATGTAAAGGTTTTTTGTAGTCGGTTTGTAGCTGTATTTTATAGATCTGTACAAAGATAAATTATCATTGTTAAAGTGCAGAAGTCTGGTCTCAGTTCAAACGTGCAACAATGCAGGGCTTTTTGTGCTGGATGAACATATTTTTCACATTAATGCCTCAAGGCATTAACAATTAGTGCATTTGCTATTTTGGCATTAATGGGCATCAATGCAACAGGCACCCATGACAATTAAAAATTAGAAGAATAGCTGCTTATATTATAGTCTGTGAGATGATGAATGTACAATAAACCCCACAGGTATATAGGCTTACAATATTTGAAATTACTAAAATTCTGCATTCTAAACATCATTCGGGTATATTTGTTATCAAACAAACCCATGTTGCAATAATTATTATTGTTTATCACATAATTTAAGTGAAAAATCATATTCAAATTTGTTTCTATCGTATATTTAGTAGTTCTAATGCAAATATTATGCTGTATGGCAAAACGTGTTAATATTATTGTATTTCACATATAAATATTTTCTTTATTTCATTTCCAGAAACAAAATGGCAAAGTTCCTAAAAACATTTCTTATTCTTTCAGCAGGTGAGGTTTCTATTATTATATTCATCTTATTCATTAAATTGTTGAAAAACCCCTCAGGGGATGCTCATCTTTCCTACCTCGTTATTTAATTTGTATTTCCTACTTTGCGATATCTTTGTTACAGAAGTTTTACTATTTACGGGGAAAGATAGAACTTTACGCTTCATTTATGAATATACATGTGGATTACATCCTTTCTTCATCTTTCAATATTTTATTTTTTTTTCATATTTTTTCTCCCATCTGTCTATCTATCTATCTATCTATCTATCTATCTATCTATCTATCTATCTATCTATCTATCCTATCTATCTATCTATCTGTCTATCTATCTTCATACACTAATCATCAATCAATGGGAGGTGTCATGGGCCTATAAGTCATTGGTGACTTCAATCATTGTATCTATGATCAAGGGAGGCATCAATTGACAGATGCCAGATGTTGTCTTGTATAAAAACTACCACTTGACCTGAAAACAAACGATTACCAGCTATTAACAACCAAATGTGGCCACGAATTACCTACTATTATGTAACTAATGTGTCCCGGGCTGTGTTGATTATGTAACCTGATTGATGTCTCCTCTGAAATGTGGAGGACAAAGACTTTTCAAAGACTCATCTGATTCAATATATTAAGATTATTGTAGTGTTCACAGTCTGTCGATTTGATATGCAAAAAGATCGGACTGTTGCACTGTGAAATGGCACTTCCTAAGTCGTCATACTGATGATTTGTCTTGATCATACCCAATACTTTCAATTTTTGTGCGATTTTGAGACTAATCCCACTTGTTGGTGTCCGGCAAACAAAACGATTTTGCATTTGATTTTTACTTTAAACTCATGACAAATCAAATGACTCTTGACCATGACTAATCAAACAGCCTCTATCATTCCCTTGTTAAATGTGTGACAATGACGCTTCATCGGCTACCATGGGTCACAAAGCACATTTTTCCACAGTAAACTGGTCCGCTCTTTTTATTGTAGCTGTGATGGGAAATCAATTACAAATCATTCATCTAATTATAAAACATAGTTTGGACTCAGTTATAAATATTTAAAGAAAAAATCCATAATTCAAAAGTAGCACCATAGACTACCATCCAAAGGCGAATGTCACCTTTATCTGGTGGGGGGGGGGGGGGGTGATAGCTTATTTACTTCAACTTGGATGCTTAATTGAAGAGTCATCTCAGATAAAAATTCTCAATCTCTGCAACTGATATAAAAAATGAAAGACACAAGAAGAAAATGTTGAGATACATATTTTGTGAAAAGAGAATGTCTTGTGGAATTTTTTTGCTCCAAAAAAGTGCCAAAAAGGCAATTGTCTAAAAACACTTTGGTATGAGAGTTAGATTGTTAGAAGGTATTACAGCTATGACGTAATTTCAATAGTATTCAAGCTGGTTAAACACATTAAGATCGAATTTTTTCCATTTTTCAGCCCTCCTTGCACATGGACATTACCGAAACCACAACAGAAGATCAAGACCAGATGATCCCTGCAAATTGTTACCGGACCGTAGGGTCTGCAACAGAGATGTGAATGTGAGACGGTTCTACTTCGACAATGAGAGTTTGCAATGTCGGGCTTTCGAATATCGAGGATGCCCCGATGGTAATACGAACAACTTTGTCTCTCAATGGGACTGCTTGAGGTCATGTCTTTTGAAGCAAGGTATGTCAAATTGATTTTTTCGTAATACCATAGTCATATTTATTTGTGTATTTTCTTGTCGAAATTGTTTACAGTTAATGGCTACGTTATATGGTTACTAATTGGTTAGTCATTCCGATAAATTAGAAGCTAAGACGAGAGAAGATATTATTCTATTGATTGTAGCTATCTCAATTTTTCACATCTCAGAATTTTGATAATTGGTCACTTTAACAAAGGACTAATTGTAGTTTCTACAATGTAATTTACTTCACCAGTCACCATATCTCATGGACATCATAATAATTATCTTGCAGCAAATTTTTGTTTTGAAGAAATAGAGGCAGTCTAAGCGTGCCTGGGTGAATACAGTACCCAGACCTTTACTCCAGAGAGATATGTCTATGAAAGCAATAACAACACACTTTGAAAGTGTTAAACCTTGTAACTATTACTGAATTAAGTTTTTTCTCTTAATTTTTTCAAAATCCCCACTGAACGACGTGAACGAACAATAATTTAGCCATTAACTGTCGCAATAGATCTCCATAGTTAAGTCATATCCTGTTTCGATACTGTTTTCTTAGGAGTAATTTAATATTTGGCATGTCAAGTAATGATGAATTTTGATTAATGATAATTTAATTGCAATTAAGCCCATGCCCAGTGAATTGATGCTGCAGCAAAGTGCAGTGTAATACCATTCATCTAATTATACATACGACTGAAAATGAGAGCTGTAAAATTTGTTACTCGTAAAATGTGCATGATTTATGTTGTTGTCATGTTTTATGGTTCTTTGAAAGATTTGTTTCTTTTTTTGTTTAATTATGACTTAAGTTTTTATTGTGTTTACATTGTTTTGACAATTTTTGTTTATTTGTTTAAGTTTTATTTGTTTTATTTCATTCATTTGTTTCATTTCATTATTTTGTTTTGCATAAATATGGCATGTGGTATACACTGGTTTATTGACATCACCCCTCATTTGATATGGATTGTGGATGACTCAAAAATGGATTGGACACTGAACAAACTGGAAATTGACAGCAAGAGGAATCTTCTGCCTCACTTTGGAACTCTACCTATTGTGAATAAACCCTTCATTGTGACCTGAATGAATGCCTGCTTTTTGGTGGCCTGTGATTTGACTTTTACAATTTTCAATCAGTGAATATTTTCTTGTGAATGACACATCCAAATGTGGACCCCCCTCAAGACATTAAAGTGTGCCCTACTTCATTTCTTCAGGCTACAGGGATGCCTTCTCAAAGCTAGTGTACGGCCCGTCAAGTTTGAAGAAAAACAGAGGACCACCGGATCTTGGAAGAAGTGCGGACAACCGAAATCGACCGAAAGATGATCAAGGATTAACACGGAACCAGAAATATGGCTATGGGAAGACAAGGAGCAACAAGTTCTACCCAGACCATGGGCACAGTAAATCTATCAGTGAACCAAAATCAAAATATGATTGGTATGATAAGTTTGGAAATGGCTACACCCCTGCTAGTGTTCTCAAGCCAAGTGTTTCTTTTAAAAAGCCTAAATATGTGAGTGAACCCAGATCTTTGGAACATCCAAAATTTCCCAAATATTCCAGTACATCTGGTAACTTGGCACATCCAACGAGTCAACCTAAGTATCGAGGGGATTCTAGCTATGATTACCGCATTCCGCATGATCTGAATTTCTACAAAAAAGATTATGAAGATAATTATGATTCCGATACTGATTCTGATTCAGAAGATAACTTTCTGTCAACTTATGAAGAAGCGAAAAGAAAAATTACGAAGGGAAGTTTAAAGCACGGCGCGGAATCAGGAGGGTCTGGATATGATTATTATCATCCAAATAATGCTGGAGATGTGTACGGCTCAACCAGTGGATATCCAATCGAAAATGTATACGATAAACGTCAGTCCAATTCGCATGCAAATGCAAAACCTCCAGAGTATGCTCCGAGGCCTTCTGACTGGGAGCTTAGGAGGAAGTTGACTGGCATTCCAGCCGGTGTTCCAGTAAGTGGCTTCCCCGTGGCCCCCCCTGGCACAGCCATGCCCTCGGTCTACCATCCATCCAGTGCGGGCAATCCTGTGAATTTTATGAGATCGTTCAACATGCAACATGATCACAACCTGCCTAAGGGATACAATGGCCGTGACGCGGTCATAAAAACTCCCGATAGTGTCGTCAGGATAAAAGGTGGTCACGGCAAGCCATTAATGTTCGAGAGGCATGGAAAGAATAGTTATGCATGGTACAAAGAAGGGGAAAATGAAAAGGCAAAGAGAAGAAAACAAAAGTTTGACCCCCCTCCAATTAAACCGCCTCCGGTGCATGTTCCCTCTAACGGTGATCCCCCAACTGGCCCTGGGTGGTTTGTGGAAGAAATTCCAGGGGGATACAGAGCGATTAAGGATGATACAAAAGAAAATGGATGGAAGCATACTTACACCCGCATATTCCTTGAGCACCCTTCAGGCTTAGCGGGGACATCTTTCTGGTCCATGGAATCAGAATACGACCCAACGAAAGGTCAGGGAGATGAGATGGAAAATGAGATCATCAGAGAACAGCGCAAGATCCAGAAGCTTGAAAGGCCCCCAGAAGATGACGAAGTTGTACTTTCTGACTTCAATAACCATTTTCTGAAACCAATTATCCCTGACATGCTTTCGGCATTAAAGTCGAAGAATGGCTCGAACAACATGACATCAACATATACATCAAAAATACTATTAAACACGACAAAGGTGACAGACAATGACAACAAAACTTCAGTACTCATGTCAGCATATATCAGTCAACACTCATCTGTATCCATGAATGTTATCCCAAATCAACCAAGTTCCTCAGAGGCCCCACCAACATCAAAAACACCAATACTCACACCAAACAAACCCAGCATGGACCAACACCACACTCCACCCTCAAAGCATGCACCTCACCCAGTCATGTCACCTAACATATCATCAATACTTCTAACTCCTGAGGTTTCTATGTCTCCTCAATCTACTAGGGTTTCTCCTGTACTTGCAGGTTCTTCATCAGGAGGGTCCGGTAGTTTGAACTTGAAGGGGGTCCTGCGCGATGAAAAATCTCCGGGAGACAAGTTGCCCATAAACACGTCAAACGCTTTCACTTCCCTTGACCTTGATGATGGAAGTGGAGAAGGAGAGGAAGCAATTGAGAAAATAGAAGAACAAACAACTCCTGCTCTCGTGTCTCATGCAGCTAGTCTCGCTGAGAAATCAACAACGCCAAAACCTGATTCCATTGACATGATTTACGACAATCTTGTACCTTTTACTACTCCAGTGTACAATGCAAAGAGCAAAGATTTGAAGAAGGCAGCACCAAAAAAGCAAGGGACACCCATGATAGCCACCAAAAAGCTGACTGCGCAAGATGCACAAAGGATTGTTCCTCCGCCATTGGCATTTGGCGGGGAACGGACTAAACCAAAATCGAAGAAGTTTAAAGTTGTCTCTCAGGGATTGAGTCCACCAAATATGGGACAGGGTGAACCAATAATGAAAGATATGCATGAAGCATATGAACAAGAGAAATCCACAGAATTCAATGAACAGGCTGCCAACACAGAAATGGATGACCAACGTGATTACGATAGCTTTTTAGCCGGTCGTCCACAGCCCGACTTACCTGAACCGTTTGGTGATGATAATTTTGAAACGCAGCCAAAAATGACATCTAGTGTATTATTTGCAGATGATAACCAAGATATTCTCAAAGAGACACCATCAACTTTTACCAGAACTCCTTTTAACAAGCCACACTGGGAGGCAATGGAACGGGACAGCCGGCCAGGTTTGTCACACCTGGACGGTCGAGAGGCCAAATTGCCTTCTCGCAGACCTCCTATGCTCAGAGGACCACCACCTCCCAGGGACTATGATAACATGAACGAGGCCGAGATGTTGATCGAAAATGCCCTCGGACCAAGACAGGCTAATCCTCACGAACATCGCCGAATGAATCATATGAGACCACCGATGTCACCACCAATGTCACCACCTGATATGTCACCACCAGATCTCTCACCACCAGCTGAAGGACATCCCATCGGAAGGCAAGCCCCACCAATGATGATGAACAAACCTCTGATCAGAACAGAAATGCCTCTCGAAGAGGAACACCTCCATGTGGCTGAGCCTCAGACATTCCCTCCAGCATGCTACCAACAGGTAAATACTAGTTTTGTAATCTATAGTGTAACAATTAAAACACTTTTAAAATTTGATTCTATATAATTCTGTTTCTTTATCCAGTATCCAATTGCTATGTACACAGCTTTTTTGTTTCATCTTATTGGCTCTTATTGGTTGATAAATCGATCATAAATTCAGTTTAAATGATATAAAATTTGTATGTAAAATAATACAGATCTATTACTTATTAAAACCTCTGTAACTGAGGTAGATAATATTATACACTGTATTCTTTGTATAAATTAATAAAAACGTGTGGCTACCATTATGATTATATATGGAGTGTAAATTATTTTGTAATCTGTTGTGATGATTTAAATGTAATAACTTTTCAGGTTAACCCTGGACCCTGCAGAGCCATGATCAGAAAGTGGTACTACAACTCCCAACATGGCAGATGCATGATCTTCTACTATGGAGGATGCGAAGGAAATTCCAACAGTTTTAATTCAGAAGAGGCCTGTATGAACGTATGTGGAGGTAAGGCACAATCTATAGTTTTGTATTAATATCATAAGGTAATAACCGTATATTGTAAGATCAAAATTTATGTCTAAGTCAATTAAATTTCTTTTAGATTTGAGTATACATCAGACTTGGTTTGGCTAAATTCGCGTGACAGACAGTGTCCGACTGACAGAGAAGTCGGCTCATTTTATTATTTTTGGTTCAAATTCAATCTGATAAACTAATCATTATCAAGTTTGTCCAAATTATATCGTCCAGTAAAGGTTTTATTCCAACCATCAGCCAGATCTAAAATAAACTCAATTCATGGTTTATCTGTATTTTTTGGATACTATTATTGCATTGATTTTCTCGAAGATGAATATTTCAAGACAACATGCTTCTAAAACCTGTTTCTCAATTTTGCAGGTCTTTCGTTCTCTCCTCTTGACGCACCTTTGCCAGAACGCAGAAACTCTCAAGATCCTGAAGCGAGAAGGTTCAGTTACAGTCCGATGCCAGGAAAGCCAGAAATATTTGAGAATGAAGAACAAGAAAGACGAGAGATGCCAGAAAGACCAATGGAAAGAGAAGAAAGACAAGAAGAAAGACCAGAGCGACCAGAAGCAAGAGAAATCCCTGAAATTGTCCACAGGTCCGAACAACCACGAAACCTCGGAATGCCACCACGACCAGAAAATGAAGATAACGACAAACCATACTTTGCCTCAGAACTGAAACCAATTGCTCCCGAAAGACCTGAGAGACCCCAGCAAGAGATAGAACCAGAAATGGAGCAAGACAATGACAAGAAGCAAGTTATAGAGAAGGTCGAAAGAGTGGAGAAACCTTTAAAACAGATGTGGCCGTCATTCTTACAACTTCTGCACCGAGGTCTTTACATGTCTGCCTGGAAGATGCAACACAAGGTACGACTAATTACTGACTTTTAGAGTCCTCTCTTTTATAACATCTTTCAATTGAGGATTAATATATATTAACATAGGATACAAGCTGGGTTGTTTGATGAGCTATAATCCTAATGGTGTCTCAAGGATACAAGGAGGTCACAGCAAGCCATTAATGTTCAGCACGGTACAAAGAAGGCGAAAGCGCAAAGGCAAAGAGACGAAATTCACGAAATAAGTTATTTGCTTTACATTACATGTTGAAAGCAAAGCAAACTTGTCCAGAGACCCATAAAGATCAGTGAATACCAGTTCATCATTCTGAATTAAGCAATTCGACCCAGTCCCTCTCTTTCAAGCAGTTTAGCTCCCATGTCTTGTTTGGCTGAAGTGTGAGTACAATGTACTGAGGATGAAACAAGAGGGTCCATCAACTAACGATTGCATAATGCCCTTTATAAATACACATCTAGGCATATTGTGTTGTTCAATGCAAATATATCTCAAAATACAAAAAGGTGCACACCAGGACCAATGTCAGTCAGAATCTAGCAAGATACCTGTCTCATTTGCAAGTCCATTTCTCATATAATCTGTCTGGAATGAATGCATCAACAAGTTCTAACTTAGCAATAGGGCAATATCACTGCTTAGTTGTGGATATAATTTAGTTACTTCTCTTTTTTTCATCTTTACAGCCTGTCATTTGTTTTGTGGAAGAGTAGATTACTATTGCACTGGGTAATTTGCACTTTATTATTGTCATCATGCTGATGATTTATAGTGATCAAACATCAGTTTCATGGCACTTTAAAAGTTCTTACAGATTTAAGTTTTGTGTTGGTGTTTGACAAACCAAAGGATTATGAAGTAAAGCTGATTCTTGCACTAATGTCTGTTGTGACAAATCATGTTGATTATCACTGGTCAAATGGCATCTATGGTTCCCTTGCTAAAAAAGTTTGATCATGACACGATGGTCAGTGGCGGATTGAGACAGGGTAGTCTCGGGGTGCAAGAGCGTCATTTCGGCCTTTGCTGGCCATATGGGCATTGCTTAGCCATTCGCGAGCATGAGTAGCTCCATATTTCTTCGAAATATAACTTCTGTCTCAGTGGTCTAGGGGTGGCCTAGTAAGGACAATTTTAGGGCTTGTTAGACACTGAAAAGAGTTTTTTTCACCATCCAAGCTTATATATTTTACTTCAGCCAACACCAGCACCAACTCCTACTGAGCCAGAGGGCAGCACATTCTACATCACCACAACAGAGAGTCCACCAGAGGAATCAAGCAGCATCAAGTTCACAGACAAGGAAACACTGGTCACTGACAACCACAATGTGGCTCCCACTGGAAGCACCATTCCCTCAAAGGTAATCCTCTTTTAATAGCTTATTTCTTTTCGCTATAATTATAAGAACAAACTCTTTTTTGAAGATTATGTTACCTGCTTTGAAACCTACACATTGTAGTTTTATGTACATATGTTTTCATCTGGATATACACATGGTGTCCGAAGTGGGATTAAGGTGATTCTTGATATCAAGTAACCTCGCGTCGCTCCCACTGTAAATATTATGTGACACATTTTGTATGATGCAGAAGGAGAACATGTTTTTTTAGGATGGCAGTGTTTGACTTATGTTTTTTTTTTGATTTACAAAAGAGAGTGGTCAATTAATGTTTCATGAATTTGATACCCCTTTAACCCCTTTGTAAAACTGTTTCTCCAGGAAATCCCAACAGTTCAACCTCAGTCTGATGATGAAGAACTCAGTGAAGTTGAGAAATTGGAAGAAAGCAACTCAACAGAAGAGGAAGAACAAGAAGAAGAAGGAAAAGAGGAAGAAGAAGACGATGAAGGAAGAGAGGATGAAGAAGAAGAAAACAGATCTGAACCTGAAAGTAGTTTGGAACCCAAGAAAGCTAAGAAAAAGTAGGTAGTATGCCAAACATTACAGAAGGAAACTCGTGTCCAATGCAAACCCTTGAAAGCATGACATTGGATCTTCAAGTAAAAATACCACAAAACTTATCTTCTCAATCCAGCTAAGGGTGTGAGAAATGATTAAGAACTTTTCTGTGTTGCATTATAAAAAATAATTCAACACTAATGGTGTTCAAGTTTGACAAATCAAATTAATTTTGCAAAAAAATGTGGTCCGGGCATATCTTTTTAGTTTTTCTCAATTGAAAATCTAACTGCACCAACTAATTGGTGCAAGTTGACAAATTTGACAATTCATGTTTTGAGAAAAAAACAATGCAAAAATTCAAGGAATCTTTTTTTATTCAGGAACAAGGGCAAAAAGATGAAGATGAGGATTAAGATGGTGTTGCCTTTCATGAGAATCTTCCTCAACAAATACCAGCAGAAGCCAAGAGAAAGACTTCTCAACAATCTGTTGTCTCATGAGAGACCCACTATGATGCCTTGGGGAATCCGGAAGTAAGATTCTGTCATATAATGTCTATCACCTCTTTAATAGACAGTTCGCTGGCTAACCCAGTAATTTGATTTACTTGTTGACAGGCTACTTAATTTATCTTGGTAAGGTTACATAAACCTTTCATAATATTTAGTCTTTATTGTCCAGCAAACACAATTTACTGTTGAAGAATTCACAATTTTTGGAGACCAAATTGATTTTGTTGTTCTTTAACTGTTATGATTTCATAAGATTGAGTGTCTTTAAATTCAGTCTGATCTTGATAACAGACACTTTCTTGCAAGTCTCCATATTTAGTTGTAGTTTGTACATGATGAATGAATTTAAAAATTTTGTTGTCAGGAGCTTTGTTGTTTGGCTTCCTAGTCTATATTTGTGTTATTTTTATTAGGATGGGAAGCGAAAGAGGACCTTGGAGAATAATTGATGAGAGACCAAGACAGCGACCAGTGAACAAGAACGGCTTAACGGTCATGCAAGTATTCTTACACAAGACGGAGGACAGGTCTCCATGGTGGTCCAGAAGGCGTCCGACGCCATCTTATTACCACCGCGACATGTTGCCTCTGAGCCACTCCTTTGGCCAGATGCCGCAACGACACCAACAACCACCTCAGGAGATCCACAACCATTACTCTACAGTTGTTTACAGACCTAACCGACCCAGTTACAACTTCAGACGACCTAGTTATCAACCTCAACCACGTCCGGTCATCCACTCGGTCATGCCTTTCAATCCAATCCGCGTCATTCTGCGACCTAAACTCCTCTCCAACATTCAACCTAATATTCAACCTAATATTCAACCAAATATTCAACCAAATGTCCAACCTAACGTTCAACCAGATATTCTGCCTCCAGCCGGAGAACCCAATATGGCTTGTCTTCAGTCCTTGGAGTTGGGAATGTGTCATGGCGGACAGGGTCGTAACGCAGGATTCCGATATTATTACAATCAAGAAACACGAACATGCTCCCTCTTCTACCATTTCGGCTGTGGCTCTAATGCTAACAACTTTGCATCTATGCAGAAGTGTGCTGATACTTGCAGAGGTAATTGTTATTCAAATCAACTTATAATTTCCCTAAAAATTAAGAACCTTGCAAAAATTCTTTTTGTGTCAGGGTTTCTGCAAGTGGTTTAGATTTAGGAAAGTTCTCCCTTTTACTGAAGCATAATAACAATTCGATAAAAGCAAAGGCTTGTGATCCACCCTTGATAAAACACATTTTTTTGCACATTTTCTTTAATTTGCTATACATTTACGCAATATTATGGCTTAATTTATGTGTGACAGAACAAGTACATTATGTTTAACCACCTATTACGAATTATAATGTGACAAGCAAAGAAGAAGTAGATGGAAAAATATTCTCATTCCTGATGTAGGTCTGTTGACAGAAACTTCTCTTCCTCAGATCACAGTCATGAAAATGTTGTTTTTTATTTATTTTGTAGTTACCACACCAAAACCAACCAATGAAGCTACAACTGAACCAATTACAGTGACCAGCATTCCAGAGATTGACACAGAGGAACCAAAGATGATTGAAGCCAACACCCCAGTGGAAGAACAAGAATTGTCCGGCACAAGTGATGTGCAATCTGAGCTGAAAACAGAACCAAAAGAAGGTGAGAGTATATGTTTCACAAGGAATTTTTTTAAAAGAGGAAAAGTTATAACGGTTTATAGCAACTGCGTGATCAGCCGACTTTATCCAGTACCTTCGGAACCGGCTCATTGATCATTCTTGCTACCTAGGGGGATATACAGCTGGCGCCATAACTTATCAATCAATCTAGTACCTCTACCTATATCCATCCCCCAGTTACACCTGTGTGGTTTGAACCCACAACCCTGCACAAGAGAGTCCAGCATAATATCCACCAAACCGTGGGTCCTCGAAGAAATTAAACCTAGTGGATGCAAGCATCATGGCATCCTCTATAAAAAATCTCTTGCGTGCACTAAAATACTATGATTGAAATCTTGGAATTAATTTAATATGCCTGTCTTTACAGATGTATCTCGTTCCCGAGTGCGATTTGCCAGTGAAGAGGAATACGCTACGATCATCGCAATCCTGGCTCTTGGGGCAGCTGCTCTTCTTGTTCTTATCATTCTCTGCTCTATGGTAAGTTGCATTGTTTTAAAAAAGTGGTCTGGCCAACTCTTCTAAAGTTTATTTGAAAGCCAACACTGTACTTTTGGCTGAGCCAAATCAGTTACATTGGTTGATGTATGTACTAAATAAGTGTTTAGCTGCAGTGATTGGTTGGTTACTTGCATTGGTAGCCATAATTTCTTATCTGGCAGTCACATGACAGTGACTCTTGTAAATTGTTTAACATGAATGACGAATCTTGAAAAATCATGATATCATCTAATGAATTGTGCTTAAAAAAAGTGATGAGGTTCAATGCGGACTGCAAAGGCAAACAAATTTTGTTGACATGAATTAATAAGGCTTTGAATGTGTTTATTTTCAGCATATTTTCCGTCGTGTCAAGAAAAGTCGTGCGACCAAGAAGGGGTCAATTATCGAGGTAAGGAAAGTTGCTGAATCATTGATACTCCTAGCACTTTGCTGAGGGGCCAGCCTTTTGCTAGAGTTTCTGACTGTAAAGGGAAAGTTAATTGCATATGATTAACTTATAGACATTAAAGGAACCAGTTTCCACCCAATCACAAACAGAAATCAGTTTCGGGTGGTGTATCTCTTAGGTTAGTAGCACTTTGTACTGAAAGCCAGTTATTCATCTAATTATATCATTAATATATATTTCCAGGCGGTGTTGCGTGCCCACATTTTTGGAGACCTTCCCAGTCTGCCTTACGGAAACAAGGATATGAAGAAGCAAGAGAAGGTTGCCCCAGAATTGCCAAAATTGCCACAGTCCTCTGTATAATGTGATATATGTAATAATAATCAAGTACAAAGAAACATATTTGAAGCTAAAGCACAATGCATTTTGATGATTATCACTGAAAGTGCTGTTCTATCTGATATTCACCAGAAGCGCAATTAATTTAATGTTATATGCTAAAAGTGCAACTAATTTATATCAAAGTGCAATTGATTTGATATTTTTTAGCAGAAGTGCAATTGATTTGATATTAGCTAAAAGTGCAATTGGTTTGGTTATACTCTGAAAGAGCTTCATCAACTCTAGAAGTTGCTTCATTCTGTGTGCATAATTGCACTTGACATTTGCAGTTATACTGAATTTGCTAAAAATGAAACAAACACTTAAAACACTTTCAGATGAATGAAAATATTTTCGTTGATGTTTATAACCAGAACAATATTTTGGGCATTTATAAAAAATATACATATATTGTATTTGCATACATATAACGTTTGGAGCATCCCAATTTATCTGTTGTTTTTATTTTACGCAAAATATGAAGAGACAGAGAAAAACATTTATTCAAATGTTATAATATTTATTTATAGTGTAATGTTGTCATTTTGTCTTAAATTGACTAGAAATTAAATTGATGCAGTGCACAATGTTACATGCAATTAACCAGTTTCTTGAATAAAGATAACTGCTATTCAAAAGATCAGTGCTTTGTGTGATATATGCTTGTTATATTTATCATGAATTTGTTAGGCCATGTACAATATATAATGTAAATCAATCAACCTGATTGTTTACTTTGATCATTAGTAAGTCAGTGAACCGAACTTTAGATGATCTGTTGGAACAGTTGCACGGATATTCATGTTTTATTCGTTCAAATCAAAATTAAGATAGTCCAACCATGATCATGGTATTATTTTAGTTATGTGACCTCCTGCTCCCATTTTATTTCTGCAATGATTATGATAAATCTACTTTGTTTTGTCCGAGTTTTGTTGGTTATGTCCACTGGCAAAACTTCCTTCTCAGTTCGGAGCGGGTTACACATTCAGTGTTTGTTACTACCGTATAATGGTGATCAATATGAGATGAATAGATTGCGGGTCTGGCAAATGTTCACATATATTCATGCGGAGATGTCCGTGCCGTGTATTTAAGTTGCCCCCGTAAAGCATTGGATGTGAGCAACTAGAACAAGGCACCACTTAACCATATCTATCTGTCTATCTGTCTATCTACCTATTTCTCTGGTGATACAACCTGCCTCCATTTTCTTGTCCTATGGGCTCAGACCAAATTGAGTTCAAAGAGCGGATTTCAAACCCATTAACTCAAAGGCAGTGATTGCACAAATAGGGAATCTAAATCATCAGGCTGTGAGGAATAATAAAATTAGCTTGAAATGTCACATTCTGTGAGTCATGATACACCATGATTTGTCATGATCATTACATTAGTATTGGAAAAATATATGCAGCTGATGATTCATGATCACTACCATGTAATATAGTTGTAAATGTGACTAAATATTGGAAACACTTTGACATGGGATGATGAGTCATCATAGGATTTGTCCTAACTGCAAAACCACAGCCCATACGCACAAGAGATTTTGTTTGTCAGCTGTTGAGAGCACCAGTGCCAGTCCAAGGCAACTGGAGGCCAACAGGATGATGCCATGGGAGGAGGAGCGGTTATGGATAATATAAAAATATGCTTCCATCATTAGCTTGGGTACTGCAATGTTGAATCGGCCTTGGCTTGGCTTGGTGCTTTCTGTAAGGCCAGACATAATTGATCTTTAGTTTCTCTAATCTTCTCAAGACACTTTTTCTAGGGTATGTCGGTAGGACGAAAAAGAAGGTGAAATCTCAGTTTTTTATACATGTCAATTTGATAAAAATTGTGGGTGTGATAATTTTTTTTCCATAGGCAGAAAATCGGTTAGTTCGGTAGCTCTGAGAAGCGAAAAATTTTAAAAGTCTGGCCTAAATGACAATAATGTCCTGTCTAGCCTCAGTAAAAAAAATCATTCCTTCTTTCTCTTATTTACAATGTGTTGTTCGATCTTGAAATCAAGTTTTGTATAGCGAGTGCTTGAAATAAATAACTGACTCTGGTACATGTATCACAGTGCAGTACTTTCTCCTCCAACCCCCCCCCCCCCCAAATATGTAATGGTTGACCCCAAATGTACTTACTGTTCAATTTCCTGACTCTTCCAGGCCTTTCCTTCTTATGGGCACCACCTGTTTCTGCATGTAGTTGTACCATTCTATACACAAATCCCTTGCTGACACAAAGGCTTTCAGATATCTCTCGTACGCTTTTATCATGCAAATATTTCAGATAAATGACTCTCCATCTCAGCTCAGGTGGATAAGCCTTAATTTTGGCAGATGAATAGGAAATTGTCATCATGAAGGAAGACCAATCACTGCCAGAGCCTGGTTATGACAAATCATCCAAGTGATGACCAATCATCCCATGTCAATATCTTTCATCCAAGTGATGACCAATCATCCCATGTCAATATCTTTCATATACAGCTTTGGATCTTACAGATTCACAGCTATGGCATGTAATCTCGATCATGAATCATCAACAGCATATATATGCTTCCTATACTGATGCAATGATCATGACAAATCATGGTGTATCATGACTCACAGAATGCAAAAATCAACATGAACTTGAAAGGATTTTTCCTATATCAAAGTGTTTCACTGTAATGATAGTAATGTCCAAAACAGTTGCACACATATCATAGATCATAACAAATAGCTTTTAGGCAACTGCCAGCACATTAGCAATATATCTATTGGCCTTCAGTCATTCATGTGTGATTTCTTCACATTGTATGTTAGCTAGTGCCGGGCAACTAAATGCTAGTAAATATAGAATTGAACGGAGAAGAGCGAGTAATGGATGCTTCGAAAGCATTGCCAATAAAGGAAAGATCTGGCATTGGGGTTTTACTTGCTGGTAAATATTATCAGGCCCATTAATGGCTGCATAATAAACAATTTCATTAATCGCCCATCTGCTGTTGGAAAAATGCACTAGATTTTTTTCCTTGATCACCGTTGACTGACATGGATATGGCATGGAATACAAAAATCTTACCTTCCAGGGAGACAGAGTCTAAAAACAATGTTCGTAAAACAGAGCATTGGCCAAAAGGAGAGCTCCACCTTGAATATGAAGATGAGTAAGTAATTAAGTGACATAGATTTAATAAATAGCATGTTTATTCGAACAAAATTAATTAATTAATCAATTGATGCATAAAAAGTCTATGTACTGATTGAGTTCATTCAAATCAATGGGATTATAAGACACCTGGTCTTGCATCATGCATCTATATAGGCCCTTTACTACCCTGGCAGTACTTTTGTCTGCCAGAATCACACAATGTTTCTGGTACTGTTCATTGTTTCTCACACACAGCCATGAACTTTTGAAGCAATGAACTTCTTGATGTTATCTGCATCCATGGGTCTTCCAGAATAATTCCTTGAGTATCACAACTGACTTTTGCCAAAGGTTGAAGCTTTTGTTGAGATGGTCATCCTTAGGACAGTTGTGACTGCATCTTCAGTGTGGTTCCGGTGTGGGCACAGCAAAGTTCATGAAGCGTGACATGAGCATGTGATGACAACATAGCTTCCCATCCAGACATGCTACTACTCTGTTGTGACACCTCCAGGGTGGTCTCCAGACTTTGCGAACAGTTTCCACCAAGTAGTCATGACAATATTCTTCTTTTATAAAGAGAATGCATCTAGATTGGCTGACAAGAATTACGAATCTGAAAATTGGTTGAATAGGATAACTTCTGGAACTCAATTTCAGTACTATTTCTATTTTCAGGTATTTATCTTGGCTCAGGAAGAACATCGTTGACAGGAATATCTTGAACAGAGAAATTTTCGAATGTTGTGTCAACAACTTTCCCAATAAGTTTGATGTCGTATGCCAAGTCATGAGAGAAACAAATACAAGATTTGGTTTTTTTGATCTTGAAGAACATGTGAAAGCAGATTCTTGCTTGATTATAGCTGCTGGTGTCCCAGCTGTTGATATTTGTCTGAAGATAATTTCAGAAGCTGATAATGAATTCTTGATGCACCCAGTTAAAGAAAAAAAAATGTACAAAGGTACAACTGCCCTGCATTGTGCTACTGTCAACGGATTGGAAGTAGTTGTCCATGCACTGCTTGAAAAACTTGAAGCAGAAGAGCGAAAGAGACTGATTGAAGCACATGTCACTGGATCATACATCTTGAACAAAATGGGAATCAGCTCATTACCATTACATGAAGCATGTTGGATTGGAAATCGAAATATATTTGAAGACTTGCTGATTCATGGAGCAGAATTAGATGCGAAGGACTGGAAAGGAAACACAGTTCTCCACACTCTTGTAGAACATGGAAAGACTAATCCCGAAGAGGCTAAGCAAAGTTTTTCTATGGTCTTGCTCAGTGATTGCTCCAAGAAATGGTACTGTGAGAAGTTTGGTATTGATGGGAAGACTTGGGATTCTCAGGATGATTGCAATTTCAGGAAGTATATGTTACTCATGGAAAATCAAGATGGCTACACTCCACTCACATATGCAGCAAGATTTGGTTCGTACTGCATGATAAACTTCATTCTCAATATTGAAGGTGTCCATAGGAAAACCACTTGGAAGTTCGGACCAAAACTATTTGTCTTTTACAATATGAAAGGTATAGATTCAACAGTCACACACAACCGACAACCAGGCAAACCAAGCTTGTTTGAGCTTTTAATCTGCAGTAGAGTTACCAAGGAATCACTTCCAGTTTATGCTATACCAGCTATCGAGCAGCTAACTGAAAAGAAATTTCAGTTTCTTCTGTGTCCTTTTGCTTTTTGGGTGGTGCTCCACATTTCATGCATGATTATTTGTTATCAACTTCCTCGTCAGTTTATGGAAACTCTACAAGCTGTTTCAAATAATGCTACAGAATACGGTGCAATGCAGAACGTGTCAAGTATTCATGTCATTAAACAGTCAAACAGTTTGTTTGCAATGACAATATATTTGTTTTGCTTCATGGTATATGTTACTCTTGTTCTCATGAAAGACGATGTTGAAATTTTATGGTTTTTGTTGAAGTATTTGACGCGAGGGTATTCAAGGAACCCCGTTTACAAGGCTCCAATAGAGGCAATATTTAAAATTGATATTTACAGAATATTTCTGGTATCTTTTTGCATATTCCAATCTCTTGCAACATATCACCTATTTATTAACCAAATAATTGTCACTAGCTACACTGCTTTTGCCACGATACTCGGCTGGTACTTCCTGGCTTTTTTCACTCAAGGATTTCAGAGAACTGGATATTTTAGTGCCGTAATGCGATATGTTCTGTATACTGATCTTTTCAGTTTTGCAATTATCTTTCTTTTGTTGTTGTGTGCCTTTGGAATCTCTATGACTATAGTTGTTGATGATCCTGTTAGCTCTTCAGGTGTTGATGGATTAAAGAGTCTAAAACAAACTTGCCTCTTCCTGTTTCAACTGATGACAGGACTGGTTTCGTTTGACCAAAGAGCGCTACAAGACAATGACATTTTAGCTATCATATTTATCACATTTGTGTGCATGGCAGTAATTGTATTGATGAACATGTTGATAGCAGCTATGAGTGAATCATATGCAAGTCTGTCTCAGTGCAAGGCTGAACTAGGAATCCGTAGTAAAATATCTGTCCTTTTGACCATTGAGAGACAGGTTGGTTCAATTTTCATGGCTTTTGCAGCCAAAAGGATAACCGATCAAATAGATAATGAGCAGGGAATTCTTCTAACAACATTGGAGCCTCCCTCAATTGCTTAGTTCTAACTTCGAAGTTGAGATGGAGTTTTAAGTACTATTTTAAATATACATTGCATTAGTTAGTTGTTTGTATCTGAATACTTTCATGGTTGGGATTGTTGCATTAAGGAAAAAAAAAGGTATTTTATATCTTATTTTGATATTTTTTTCTCAATTAAAGCTAAAAAAAATGTATTTTGACCAGTTAGCTGGAAGACACATATATTTATCTCGGCAGCAACATTTTTTATGTGACCTTATTGTATTATATTCAAAGATGATGTTTTCGTATTATTTTAAAGATAATTTCTGTTTTTATTGTTCTTTTGACTTCACAAGTTAATAATTCACATATAGGCCTATGTAGAAATTCTCAAAAGTATATGCATATGCGTTAATAGTGCTTTCTATATTTGAATCCTATCCTGAGCAGAACCTTTTTTTGTACTGTGTACTTACGATGTACTCTCCCCTACTTAGGAGCCAATTTTTGTCCTGTATAGACCTGACATTGGGCGTTGTTGTTAGTTGAATTTGAATAAAAGAAACTTTAAAATCTTTTGACATTGCTTTGTTATTGTATTGCCTTTTTAACCTTCTGATTTATTGTGTGGACAAGTATTCTTTGTGTTCAGGCTACATGGTTGAACAGCTGTGCCAATGCATTAGATAATCACTCGTGCCAAATCAGTTATTGGAAATAAAATGGCCCATATTTTGATAGATATATAAATGATTACATATGGCGAGAAGAGGTATGGGCCTTGATAAGGGCCTTTATGGATGTAAGCAGCATCAGACCGTAAGTTTAGACCACGTGAAATTTATCACATTTATTCCAGTACCGTAATATGGGGTGAATAGGGACACTGGGGTGAATCGGGACAGAACAGGGAAACGTTTTATTTGCTCAAAAAAAACCTATTTCTACTAGCCTTAGGAATTTGATTTTTGGTAAATTTCTAGAAAAAAATGCCAGCGCATATTGTGATAGAATTTTGTGCTTCTGACTGCAGGCAGTGAGGAGCTGCAGCACCTTAAACTTGGCACTGCAAAAACGACTTTTTACAAGGTGGTCAAAACTTTGCATGAACCATAAAAAGTATAGGCCTAAATACTAGAGCCACCAAACTTGCAGAAAACTTTAAAATCTGTCTAACATGTTTTAGGAGACCATAATTAAAGACTGGATATGGGATTATGTTTGTTTGGTCCTGGGTTCAGATCCAGGTCTATGGCAAAGTTTCGGGATTGAACAAAATAAACCTACTTATTTTCATTTGAGTGTGCTGGCATGGCTTTTTGATGAATATGATTGAACCTGGCATCATCTATAGTGGATTTAGTCCAGAATTATCAGTCACGGGCAAAATTTGAAGAAAATTACAGTTTTCAAATGTTTTCTGTCATTTATCACATTTTTATAAATCTGCACATTATCAATGAAATTGACTTGAGATTTTCTTCAATTTTTTTTTTGCATATTTAACTTGTTTTCTAATGTTAATTAACAAGTTGCAATCACTCAAAGAAGGTAAGGAGTTTTGATTGTGGAAATAATGGAGTGTCCCGATTCACCCCAAAGTGAGGGGTTAATTTGGACAGTGGTTTTCTGGGCCCTGATCATTGGAAATTTAAGATATCACTTGATGCTCCAGGGGATAGTTAGACCTTTTGCTTGGACACAATTTGACACCATATTTCGATTTCTGGGTTGATTTGTGGCCATTCTATAACAGAAAAACGGCCAAAACTGTCCCGATTCACCCCATATTACGGTAAGTGAAAAAAAAAATAGATGAAGTTTTCTCTATTTTATAACTTCCCTGATACATAGGCAAGAAAATCCATGCTATGCAGAAATTTTTCAGTTGAGCATCGATTTTCCCTTTGATTGACAAAATATTGATGTGATCTAAACTTTCGTCCGCTACTGTATTTCAAAGTGACAGACTATAAGGTGGAAATCAAAAGCTCTCAGGTGAGGATAAAAATTGATTGTGTGACAAAGTTTAAACTTTCAATACAAAAAACCTGTACAAATGGAGCTCATCATGCACTAGCCTAATGGTTCTTCGTCAACTGTACACACATTTGCAATATATTCAATATGAATAAGCAGCTCACAAGTAATGTCTTTGCCCGCAGATGACAGTTGATGGTGTGTGTCTGTTAAATAATGACACCTAAATTCGGGTAATGGATGCTTGGAAAGCATTGCCAATAAAGGAAGGGACTGGTTGTGGTGTTTTACTTGCAGGTAAATATCATGCCCATTAGTGGAAAGAAAAAGAACAACCAGAACTTTGAAGAAGAAGCAGCATCACTGCATATTTTATTTCACAATGAATATCTTCTCTTGGAAACACCCTTTAAACTTGTCCCAGCATCAGCATGGATAAGATGTGGAATTCGAGACTCAGGCCAACTAGGGAGACAGAAAATGACTTTTATTCTGCAGATCAATGGCCAACAGGAGAGCTCCTCCATGGAAATTAAGATGGGTTAGTATAATCAAATTGACTCGTGACATATCTGTAGAAAATTAATTTTCTAAAAATAATAATTGCTTTTAGATACATTTCTTCTTACTAAGTTCTTAGGATCAATCAAATGATGTTATGATAATTTCTTTCATAAAGCCTTTCATTTTTGAATTCAGGTATTTATTATGGCTGAGGAAGAACATCGTTGACAAGAATATCTTAAACAAAGAGATTTTTGAATGTTGTATCAACAACTTTCCCAATAAGTTTGATGTCATATGCCAAGCTATGAAGGAAACAAATACAAAATTTCATCCTTTCATTCATAAAGAATATATGGATGCAGATTCTTGCTTGATAGTAGCTGCTGGAGCCAATGCCGTTGAAATTTGTCTGAAGATCATAGCGGAAGCCGATAATGAATTCTTGATGCACTCAATAGAAGAAGCAAAAATGTTTAAGGGTACCACGGCTCTACATTGTGCAACAGTCAATGGATTAGAATCTGTCGTACATGCCCTTCTGGAAAAACTTGAAGCAGATGAGCGAAAGAGACTTATTGAAGCACATGTCACTGGCCCATTTATCCTTAAGAAACTGGGAATTAGTTCATTACCATTACATGCAGCATGTTGGATTGGGAATCGAAAGATATTTGAAGACTTGCTGATTCACGGAGCAAAATTAGATGCAAAGGACTGGAGAGGAAACACAGTTCTCCACACTCTTGTTGAACTTGGGAAGACTAATCCTGAAGAGGCTAAGCAAAGTTTTGTTATGGTCTTGCTGAGTGATTGCTCCAAGAAATGGTACAGTAAGAAGATGGGTATTCATGAGAAGACTTGGGATTCTCAGGACGATTGCAATTTCAGGAAGTATATGTTACTCATGGAAAACCAAGATGGCTACACTCCACTCACATATGCGGCAAGATTTGGATCATACTGCATGATAAACTTCATTCTCAATATTGAAGGTGTCCATAGGAAAACCACTTGGAAGTTTGGACCAAAACTATTTATTTTTTACAATATGAATGGGATAGATTCAACAGTCACACACAACCGACAACCAGGCAAACCCAGCTTGCTTGAGCTTTTAATCTTCAGTCCAGTTACCAAAGAATCACTCCAAGTATACGCTATACCAGTTATCAGGCAGCTAACGGAAAATAAATTTCGTTTTAATTTGTGTCCCTTTGCTTTTTGGATGATTCTCCATATTGTATGCATGATATTTTGCTATCAGCTTCCTCAGCAATTTATGGAAACTCTAAACTCTGTTTCAAATAATGCTTCAGAATATGATGGAAGGAAGAATGTGTTGAGCATTGATGTCTTAAAGAGGTCAAACAGTCTGTTTCCAATGACAATATATTTGTCCTGTTATGTGGCATATGCTTCTTGCTTTATCATCAAGGACTTTGTGACAATTTGTTGGTTTTTGATGAAGTACCTAGCACGTAGATATTCGAAGACTCCTGTTTACAAAGCACCTGCACAGGCAATATTTAAAATTAATATTTTCAGGGTTTTTCTGTTCATATTCTGCTTATTTCAGACCTTAACAACATATCATCTTTTTATGAACCATACTATAGTTCAAAGCTATATTTCTTTGGCCACAATATTTGGATGGGATTTTCTGGCTTTCTTCACCCAAGGATTTCAGAGAACTGGATATTTCAATGCCGTAATGCAACATGTTCTCTTAACTGATCTTTTGAGTTTTGCAATTATCTTTGTTGTATTGCTGTGTGGCTTTGGAATTTCCATGATTTTAGTTGTCGATGCTCCAGTAAACAATTCAGGAATTGACGGATTAAGGAGTCTTAAAGAAATTTTCCTCTATCTGTTCCAACTGATGACAGGGCTGGTTTCGTTCGACCAAAGTGCTCTACAAGACAGTGACATTTTAGCTGTCATATTTATCACATTTGTGTGCGTTGCAGTCATCTTATTGATGAACATGTTGATAGCCGCTATGAGTGAATCATATGCAAGTCTGTCACAGTACAAGGCCGAACTGGGAATCCGTAGTAAAGTTTCTGTCCTTCTAACCATTGAGAGACAGGTTGGTTCGACCTTCAATTCTTTTGCAGCCAAAAGGATTACTCATCAAATCAACGATGAACGGGGCATTGTTCTTTCAACATTGGAACCTCCCTCAATTGCTTAGAACTGAGTTAGAAGTACAGTGTACATGTTCAAAGGTGCACACTCAGTGCCACATGTATGATGTCCTCCAGTGTAGGATTAAAACAGGAACTTCTGGGTGTTGTTTTGTCTTCAATTATTACTATCAAAGATGTTTTTAAGGCATTTGTATCTAAATAATTTCAATACCATAATTGATGAATTTTAAAACATTTTTTTTTTATTTGACATTAATACTTTTAAAGCTAAAAAATTCCAATTTTCAAATAACTTGAGTACAAGTAAAAGTGCAGTGCTTGCAAAAGCCAATCTTGACTAATGAGTAAGCAGTTTGTGTTATTGTTTTGCTGTTCATCAACAATGTTAATAAAGTTTTATCTCATCTTATCTTATCTTATCCATGGCACAAATATGAAAAAACATGGGTGCATAATAAGTCAGGACACACTCATTAGCAATATATTCAACTCATGAGTGATGTCTCTGCACACTGATGAAGGCGTCTGTCTGTTAAATAATGATGAACAACTAAACTCAAGTAAATAGAACAAGATAGCGGATGCCATGTACTGGATGCTTGGAAAGCATCACCAACAAAGGAAGTGATTGCATGGCTGTGGTGTTTAACCTCTAATCAAATTAATCCCTGGGCCCATTAGTGGCTGAACGAAAACAACAAGAACTTACATCACTGCCTATCGGGGGGGGGGGGGGTTGGTCTAGTGGTAGCATGCTGGACTGCCAATCACTTGGTCCAGGGTTCTAATCCAGCTCTTGCCGGGTCACCTGGGCCTATGTTGGACGGCTGTTTCAATCATCCTTCGCCTCATTGCTGTGTCCTCCTCCAGTCCTAATTAGCCTACCAAGTGCATAAAGACAGGACATAAAGCCCCAATCATCCATCCACCACTGCATATCTATTTTATAACAACTACTTATCAGTGGTTTGAAACATACCTTAAACTTGTCCCAGCATCAAAACGGATAAGGTGTGGAATACAAAACTCTGAGATAGACATAAAAAATAATGTTTGTTATAATAAAAACTTTCACAAAACTCTACGGACAATGCTGTAACTATCACATAAAGCAACAGCCTCTTATGTCAAAAAAAAGAGTTGACCAGACATTATTACTAATGGCTTTATTGCAACAGAGATTGCATTAGCAAAATATTCATCATAAATCAGTGACTCATATGTGATTTCTTGCACAATGGTAATGGTCTGTATGTGTAAGCTAATGCTAGTAACTAAATACATTTATAGAATTGGGTTACGAAGGTCATTTAATGGACCTTTTAAAAGCGTTACCAATCACTCAAAAGTCCGCTTTTGGTGTTTTACCTGTAGCCCAGGTAAATGCCATTACTGGCAAGACAAAAATTAGCTAAAAGCCTTCCCACCACACATCAGTGCTCAGTATGCTGGAAAATCTGCTATTGGAACTATGCATAAAATATTCCCCAGAATCGGAATGGATATTGAGTGGAATACAAAACTGAGAGAGATCGAGCCAGAAAGAAATATCTACCATGCAGGACACTGGCCAAAAGGAGAGCTCCAGCATGAAAATGAAGACGGGTTAGTGCTTAGATTGACTTGATAAATGTAATCTATTTTGATATGCTTATCATTATATGTTTGCAGAATTATATATTTATTGCGATGTAATTCTACCCTCATAAAGAAGATGCTTATAGACAAGATCATGATACGATGCTGAAATCAATCTCATGTGATCATTTCTCACACTAAACTTTTTTTTTCAGGTATTTATTATGGCTGAGGAAGAACATCTTTGACAGGAATATCTTAAACCAAGAAATATTTGAATGTTGTGTCAGCAACCTTCCCCATAAGTTTGATGTCATATGTCAAGTCATGAGGGAAACAAATACAAAATTCTGCTATTTCAATCTTGAAGAACACATGAAAGCCGATTCTTGCTTAATAATAGCTGCTGGTGTCAGTGCTGTGGAAGTTTGTCTGAAGATCATTGCAGAAGCCGATAATGAATTCTTGATGCACTCAATTGAAGAAGCAAAAGCGTACGAAGGTACCACCGCTCTACATTGTGCAACAGTCAATGGATTGGATTCAGTTGTACATGCCCTTCTGGAAAAACTTGAAGCAGAGGAGAGAAGGAAACTGTTGGAAACTCACATCACAGGATCATACATCCTGCGCAAGATGGGAATTAGTTCATTACCATTACATGAAGCATGTTGGATTGGAAATCGAAACATATTTGAAGATTTGTTGATTCATGGAGCAGAATTAGATGCAAAGGACTGGAAAGGAAACACAGTTCTCCACACTCTTGTAGAACTTGGGAAGACCAATCCTGAAGAAGCTAAGCAAGGATTTTCTATGGTCTTGCTCAGTGATTGCTCCAAGAATTGGTTCTGCGAGAAGTTTGGTATTGATGGGAAGACTTGGGATTCTCAGGATGATTGCAATTTCAGGAAGTATATGTTACTCATGGAAAATCAAGATGGTTATACTCCACTCACTTATGCAGCCAGATGTGAAGCATATCCCATGATCAACATTATTCTTAATATTGAGGGTGTCCATAGAAAAACCACTTGGAAGTTTGGACCAAAACTCTTTGTTTTTTACAATATGAATGGGATAGATTCAACAGTCACAAATGACAGACAACCAGGCAAACCAAGCTTGCTAGAGCTTTTAATCTTCAGCTCAGTGACCAAAGAATCACTGTTTATGCTATACCAGTTATCGAGAAGCTTACCAAAAAGAAATTTCAGTTTCTTCTGTGTTCCTTTGCCGTTTGGATGATCCTCCATATTGTGTGCATGATTATTTGTTATCAACTTCCGCACCAGTTTATGGAAGCTCTACAGGCTGTGACAAATAATGCTTCAGTCCATGGGAGAACGCAAAATGTTTCAAGCTTTCATATAGTTAAGCAGTCGAACAGTTTGTTTGCAATGACAATATATTTGTTTTGTTTCATGGCATATGTTTCTCTTGTTCTAATCAAGGACAATTTGGAGATTTTATGGTTTTTATTGAAGTATTTAGCACGAGGGTATTCAAGGAATCCAGTTTACAAGGCACCAATAGAGGCAATATTCAAAATTGATCTTTTCAGAATAGCCTTGATTTCTTTTTGCATATTCCAGGCACTTACAACATACCACCTATTTATTAACCAAACAATAGTTAATAGCTATATTTCATTAGCCACAATACTTGGATGGTTTTTTGTGGCTTTCTTTTTCCAAGGATTTCAAAGGACCGGATATTTCAGTGCAATAATGCAACATGTTCTGCTTACTGATGTGGTCAGTTTTGCAATTATCTTTCTTGTACTGCTGTGCGGATTTGGAATTTCTATGATTTTAGTTGTTGATGATCATGGTAGCAATGCAGGAATTGATGGATTGAGGAGTCTTAAACAAACATGCCTTGGTCTATTTCAGCTGATGACAGGGCTAATTTCATTTGACCAAAGTGCCCTTCAAGACAATGATGTTTTAGCTATCATATTTATCACATTTGTGTGCATGGCAGTAATTTTATTGATGAACATGTTGATCGCTGCTATGAGTGAATCATATGCAAGTCTGTCACAGTACAAGGCTGAACTGGGAATCCGTAGTAAGGTGTCTGTCCTCTTGACCATTGAGAGACAGGTTGGTTCGACCTTCATGTCTTTTGCGGCTAAAAGGATAACTGATCAAATAGATAATGAGCAGGGAATAGTTCTTTCAACATTGGAGCCTCCCTCGATTGCTTAAAAGTTAGAAGAGGCACACTCACTTGTCTCAGTAGAGAGACAATGCTTCACAAAGAAACCTGCCTGTGATACATAATGCCTATATTGTTTTTACATGAGAAAATTAGAAACATACGCTTACATTTTACAGACAAAAGGATTGACTGCCTGATTGTGTGAAGTGACAAGTGTTTTCTCACACTGTGTTCAAGGCCTAAACTGATGACTGTTCTTCACATTAACATTTGATTATGCCCAAACCCATGACCAGACATTTCTGAAAGCATTGACCTTCCAAGAGAAGGCACCTTTTAAAATGTTTGCCCTTTGCAATTTGACACATGTACCTTTGATGTTATTTATTGTCAATAAGTACATGATATGATCATGGCATGTATTTTTATTTTAATATCATAAAATCAATACATTATATTGTACATTTTATGTAGAGAAAATAAATGTCTTAAACAAAAAGAAAGTCTTTATTTTTAAAGGTATGACTAACATAAAGTGACCAAATTGCGAAAAATTCAGGGCCAACTTCACCAAGACTGTTCAAATCTCAGTCAAACCCGATATAACTGTGCTTTCTATGTTTAATACTTCCATATTTCAAGAAGAGTTAAGAATATGTTTAACCTGACATCTAAAAGTATTCACTTTGTTGGTGAAACCAGGCTTGTTATTTTCTTGGTTCAGCAGCTATCCAAACTCCTTCCCGGACATGGAAACCAGATTTTGCAAATTTGAGTGGCACCTGGAAGAAAAAATGGTGACACATTGTGACAATTTGAAAGGGTAACACAAAAAAGTTGAAAAATAAAATAGTTCATAGTAACAACTAGAATCGCAAGCGATGATAATATGACCAGCAGGTGGGTGGTGAAGGTCTTTTGGATGTGACAGGGTCATAACATATTAACAAGTGTCCGCGGATTTAATCCCTGAGAAGAATGGCCAGTATCTCACATGTAGATGGATATCCGACTAGTAAAAGGGTAATCAGCTGACAGTCTTGTCCATTGTCATGATACGAGTATGGCACCTTTATGAGAATCCAGCTGGGTACGTGTCCCCAATATTATGCTTGTATGGGCATCTCACTTGTACATGTTCGGTTCTGATAGAAAATGTTATATTTGTCACTATTGTTAATTTATTACTATTTTTATTCCATTACCTCCATTTGTGAATTAATGTGAAAATGCACCTGAACCAGCAGCTTCGCGCCAGTTGTGTGGATTAAATAAACTCGATCAATCAATCATGGGTACTCCAGCGGCTGTTTCCTATATGGTCATGACTGGGGTATCCCACTTTCATGAATATAAAAGAGTACCCCAATGGCCATAATGGGGATGGATGACTGGGGCTTCACATCCTGTATTTATGCACTTGGAAGGCTAATTAGGACAGGCAATGAGGCAAAGGATGATTGACACAGCCGTCCAACTTAGGCCCTACCCCCCCCCCCCCCCCCAGTCATGATGGGGTATAACACTTGTATGAGAATCCCACTGGGTATTTTCCAGCTTCTCATTCTAGCTGGTCATAATAATATAATTTGCAAGCAATCTGACAATCTGTGTTGACCCCAAAATGACCATAGGCTCTGCCTACTGGTCATAATAATATAATGAATCTAGTACAGTGATGTACCACAATACGATCAAGAACTTGTTAAAGTCAAATAACAACAAAAACATAATCTGAGAAGCGACCACAAACTGCTGTTTACGAAACGAACCCTAACAGAGATGCAACAAAAATAAGGTGTTATAATACCACTGTGCAAGTGTTTTATTATGAATTTTTTTTCTAATATTATTAGTACCTTAGTGTTTGGTGATGGAACCAACTTGACACTCCTCAATATATGAGAGATAGCAAGTTTAGCCTCCAGCATGGCCAGTCTCATCCCTATGCAATTCCTTGGGCCATAGCCAAAAGGCAACCAGTCAAAGGGTCCAATGTTCTGCTTGTTTTCTGGACTGAACCTGTATAATTTGAAAACAATAAAAAGAGCATTGTCAGAGCAGTATGATTCCACACAGCGGGCAACCTTCAGTCACGGCTGAGTTCCCAAATGGTGTGGAGGCTGCATGATACTTTCAGCCTGTAAACTTGATATATGAGGGTTGCTTCACGCAGATTTTGGCACTCTGTGAGTGATGATAGCCGATGAAGTGTCATCTTCTCCACATTCAACATGGGGAACATAGAGGCTGTTTTATAAGTCATGATGAAGAGAAGGCCATTTTATTTGTCATAGCAGATTCAAGAGTAAAAATCAGATGTGTTTATCCATTCGTTTGCCTGTCACCAACAAGCGGGATTAGTCTCCTTAACTCAAATTCACATTGAAAGTATTGGGTATGATCATGAAAAATCATGAGCATGATGACACACAAAGTGCAATTTTCACAGTGCAACAGTCCACTCTGTTAGCATATCAAGTTTAAAGGCTGTAATTAGGCACTGTTGCCGGCAGTGTCTATACTTGGTCTGGACACCATGGAGGTCAACCCGCTAAACTGGCACCTTTTTGTGTGCCCCTTTGCATGGAAACAAGTAATTCTATCTAGTGATTCAGACCGGACCACCTTTGAGAGGGTGGTCCGGTATTTACAAAAGTGGTCCGGTCCCGGTCTGGTCCAGGATGAGGTGGTCCGATTTGTTACTGAACCGGTCAAGAAGCGGTCCATCAGCATTTCAAAAATGATAAAATGAGTGTGAAAACAAGCTATATGACATCAATTTCATTTTTAGATATGACAAAATTAAAATTCTTGCCTCTTAAAGGGCCTGTGTCAATTTGGATCAATGTGATGATGTACAAACCTTTCAGGGTCAAACTGCTCTGGGTTCTTCCATCTCTTCTCATCATAATGTATAGCAAGAACTGGGATGGTCACCATCTGCCCCTTCTTAATGTGGATACCGTTGATAGTAACATCTCTCTCACATACTCTTGTTAATCTAAAATAAAGAAAGCAAGAGAAAAAAACCGTGAAACAAAATTGGAAGTGGATGTCATAGTTCAGACAAGATGCTTTGTCACCCAACAATGAAAAATAGGTTTGTGAGAAACAGACAAAAAGAGGTAAGTGGGTGTCCGTGTAAAATTTTGTTTAAATTTAGACAAAATGGTTTGTTTTACAAAAAAATTAACAAGAATAAGGAAAAAGTCAAAGGGTCAAACTATGTGACCAGTTTGTGATTGCATGTTTCAATTAGAGTTTTGGACAGGGCCCAAATGTCAGCGGACCCTGTATGGGAAAGGCCCTTCCACATTGGCGTAAAAAGAATAATGCCCACAATATGGATGGAGAGGCCCATTTACTTATTTTGCCACAGGGTCCTAAATGACATCAGTCCATCCCTGCAATGGAGAGACCGAGACCGAGGCATGAGCATCCGAGACTGAGACCGAGACCGGCTGGACAAAAATGAAGGTTGACTGCCAAACTATTTTAGCTTTGTGCATTATCGGCATTTAGGGATCACTTACGATAGGCTGTGACAGTACAATTAGAGATTCAATCAATGACTCGAGTAAAACACTGAAATGAAGACGATAAGGGGGCAACCATTACATTTTTTAAGAACAGGGCATGGAACTGATCTCACATGGAATTTTGTTTTTTTACGGAAACAGTCACAGATTAGATTTGTTTTGAGTGTCTGACAACCTCAATTATGTTTACTTCTAAATCAATTATTGCAGACTGAGAAAGCCCATCCACCAGAAATTCATTTTAGACCAAGACCGAGGCCATCAAAAGTGGCCCCGAAGCCTGCCTCGAGGACGAGGCCGGCCTCGAGGACTCGAACACTGCCCCATGCCCCAAGGTAGTTTCACAAATGAATTCATGCAGAAAGCTCTAGTAGATTTATCTGAAGCCAAATAGTTACTTACATGGGTGCAATGGTAAACACTCGCATTATTTCATTGATGAACATGTCCAAGTATTCTATATTCATGACTGTGTCATAATCAATCACATCCTGCAGAAAAAGAAGAATGAGAATCTTACCATCCATATTTAACAACATTGGAGATTTATACTAGTCAATCATCACACAAGGGTCAATTAGTAATGGCCCATTCTCACGGCGAGAACTGGAATATCCCACAGGGGCAGGGGAGGTCCCAACCAGGGCAGGGGATGTCCTTATATCCCGCTGGAGATTTTTTTGACTCGTTCTCAATGAAAAAATCCTCGCTGGACATGCAAAAATTTAGAAAAATTTGGGCTGCATCCCGGCAACTTGGAAAAAAAGTTTCAGCGTGTTGAATCTTTTTTGGCATCCATGGAGGAGTTCTCTCCATTTCTAGGAACCCTGAGGGATACAAGAAGTACCTCTGTGGGATGTGAAAAATCGTCGGCGGGATGTCACAAAATCACACAAATTCACCCAAATTTCCAGGAAACACCATCATGCCGACGTCAAAAGTGCTCTGTTACGTGCCGTGAGACCCAAGCATACGCTGGAGAAGCCCAGGAAAAAGGAAGCCCATTTTTCATGGGCTTGTTCACCTCACTGAATTGGCTCCGTTGGTAGCATGATTGCCCATAGCGGCCAGGGTCAAGTCATGTGAATTTGTGGAAGGAGGCTAGAGAAAATCGGGGCAGGCCTATACTCATTGGTGGAGCAGTGACAGTGACTTTTATAAAAGAGCTTTGTTGGTGTGTTAACTTACACTATATTTCAAATATAGCATGGTCCAAATACCCTCACCTTGTCACCAACAGCCTCCATGATCTCTTTGTACAGTTTTTCTTGTATAATCGGTTTGGTTGCCAGAGTGTGCATCATGAACGACATGGTATTGGCGGATGTCTCGAATCCAGCTAAGAAGAAGAGGATCCCCTGGGCGGACACTTCATCTTCACTTAGGCCTGAAGTTGGTTGAAGGGCTTAGTAACACATATTAACATGCTGATTTGATGGTTATGAGTTACTTGATAAAAAAGCATCAAAAATGTAACTGAACCGAACAAGCTATGTTAGCTCATAGGAATTGTTACAATCTCACTGAATCATCTAATCTTACTTAAAATGCAATTTTTACAATGTACAGTGTATCAACAATCAAGAATATAATTATATCACCTTTCTTCGCAACACTACTATCATAGGTGCCGCCCAATTCTGAAGCCTCAGCTCGAACTTCATTGTCATCCGTGACGTCATTGTGTGCGTTTATCATGAGCTGGATCAGGTCTGTTCTTTTGTCACCACTTTCTGTTTTCCTGCGAGATATTGCTTCTTGTGTGACCTTGAAAAAAGCCATATTATCGGTAATTATATATTTAAGCTTGACTCTGGTACAAAGCTTTTCGCTTTGCATTTCTAGAGGTGATGTCAAACACTTTCAAAAAATATTTACCGCATTACTATGAATGTATGCACAACACCGTGGCAAATCTTACATAATCTTCATCTTCTTACTAATATCAAAAAAAGTCAGTGTCTGGGATTTATCGTTTCTACTCGATGCCTGGCCTTCTGAATTTCCACATGTCTTCCTCATGCTCATAGGGTGCCACTGCCACATTTTCATCCAAATTGGTTTCCTCTAAACGTAGTAATTAATGGTAATTACTTTTAAGCTGTTTCATAGACAATACACAAGAGGGCAGCACCTGCAAGATCTCTACCACCTTCCTTTGAGCACCAGGTTATTATATAATAATGTACTTCATTCTAACAGATGACAATCCCATGCACGGGCCTAAAGCATTACGAGGGTTGTCCCAAAAGTTCTGACCAATTTTTTTGGCAGACTTTTCTATTTGAAATAGCTAAATGCAATTTTCACAGAATAAATTTCAGGTATATGATCTATTTTGAAACAATCAAGACTGTAAGAAGTGTTTAAGTTACTGTTCTGTTACCATGGTTACGAGAGATCAGTGGACCCAGCGCAGCTCAATTTCTCAGACGAAATTCAGCAAATTTGCTGTGTTAAAAGTCAGAGAATTCATAGTAAAAAAGCAAATGATTGAAAGTAAATGTATTTCCTGATAAGCTTGCAGTCTTTCAAGATATCTTCCATTAGATTATAAACATTTATTTATATTTCTACCTGATCAGCTGAGGCAATTACAGAAGGCGTTTTCCAGCAGTTGCCTAATAGCGCTTGAGACGGTTTGGCTGAAACAATCTGCTGTCAAGAGGCAGTGCTCAAGAACCTTAGGTTCAAAACCCAATCTCATCTGCTTTAATTACCAGATTTGGCCGTCTGTAACTTTGTGTGATACTAAAATTTATATACCAGTTCAAAAATTAAAGAAATAATAGTCATAACAAGGAATGAAGCAGTCTCCAGATACACTGAAATTCCACAATTTAGGAACAGCCCAGTTTGGAGGACCCAGGTGATCACCTCAGCAAATGGGTTAAACTGATTCACAGTGACTTTAAATGTAAATGAAAAACTTTGCGATATTGTTAGGTTTCCAAATAATATTTTTCATGATCATCCATTGCATTTTTACTGTAAATTCCTTGCTTATTCACAAGCCTAGACACTTGGATTTAGCCTAAAAAATTGAGCTGCGCTGGGTGCACTGACTTTCTGTTTCTATGGCAACAGAAAAGTTATTTAAAATGCTCGAACAGATACCATATTTTCAAAAGGGATAGTGAGATACCTGAAATTGATTCTGTGAAAATTTCATACAGCTACTTCAAATAGAACGGTCAGCCAAAAAAATTGGTCAGAACTTTTGGGACACCCCTCGTACAACTCCCCCTCTTAAAACTATTTACATGGGCACTTATTGCTGGTATTAATCAATTACATAGTCATGGAGTTACAGAACTGCACTACGTATAGTAAATTACACCATCCAAATTTAGGGGGGGGGGAGGTTTATGTTTTTTATGCAATAATATTTCATGACATGTTGCATAATGCACATATAATAGAGGCTCCACCTGTGAATGCTGACAGACATGACCCTTCCTCCCCCCCCTAAATTTGGATAGTGTACTTCTCTAAGTACTGTGATTGACAAGCAATAAACAATGACTTTATACATGTACTCTCCTCATTAATTTATGAACCATCCCGGATGTTTTAAGGGTCATTGACAAAGGTCAGGTCAATGATTGGTTTGCAAAATCAACGATGAGTATGTTTGATATTATCAAAAAGGAACTGGCGATAATTATGTAGGTACAACAAAATAAATCTATTAGCATTTATACTGCATGCACATTGCACACCTGTTTAAAGAAATTGAGAACTTCCAAGTCAACGAGAAAATCCAGCTTGAGTCTTGTAATTATAGGCAACAGGAATGGAGTTAGCACTGAAAAGAAATGCACAAGAATAAGAAGCTATTAATAAGACAAATCCAAGAGTAACCTTTTTCAGGCCAATTTACATTAAAATTGAAGACAAACAGGACCCCACACTCACAGTATGAATCATTGAATATTCAAATACAGGGTAGTTCAAAACAGATATTGAACCATGCCTCTTATGACCTTTGGCTTTGTATCACCCTGAGTGGTTGGGCCCTGTCAGTTGCCACTTTGCCACATAGGCCAGTCCAGCCCGGATCATACAAGGGCGCCCCATGATCTGTTATACAAAATATCTGTTATGAAGTAGGTGCTGTCAGCTGGGATTTTGCCAGCTGGCAAATTTGTCAGCTGATAGTCAATGTTTGCCAGCTGACAACCGCTGGCAGTTGCGTCTTTGAAATTTACAGTTAGGTAATTAGAAAGAAGTGAGCAGTTCTGTAAGATCTGTAAGATCACTTTGTTCAGGCGGCTGGTTTTTGAAAAAATTATTTGCATGAGCTAACCGGGAGGTGCTGAATGCCGCTTGGGCTGGCTGGCAACCCAGCTGGCAGCATGACAGATATTTTCTCCCAGTTGTACCACAAAAGATGTGCAACCAGGAGCTTACACTGATATGGACATCATAAAAACACACTGTCACAAGGTGCCCCTGTTCATACTCACAGACAATAAGAGAACGAAGACTGAAGACACTGAAATACATGGCCTTTCTGGCATTTGTGACAAAGATATTCTCTGGATCATTAAGGCTGTTCATGTCTAGTCCAAAAGCTGTTGACCCAATAACATCCATGGTGAAACACCCAGATGTCCTAAAATCAATCAGAACATTTTAGACAACAATTAATGTAACAATAAAGTTACACAATTCAGTCTTCATCAGTAATATGGCGGCCACAATTGGCTTTAGTTAGTGACGGACTAAGCAAGCACATTCCCCTTTTTTGGTATTGTGCATGTGGGATCATAGGCGTATGGGAGGGGGGGGGGCAGGGGGGGCGGTCGCCCCCCCAAAAGTTTGGGAAACAGTAAGATTCGGGCAAAGAGGTTAAAAAATTTGGGCAGATGATTAGGTAAAAAATATTTAAAATTAGTGATTTCCAGGCTATTTTATTTGAAATGTTATTTAATTTGGATCTCGAAATTCGGGCAAATGTCGCTCGCCCCCCTAAAAATTGCGCGTCCCGTACGCCTATGTGTGGGATGACATAAATTATTCCATTTCAAGATGATTTCATGACTAAGTCCTATTTCTCTGTTGACCCGTAAATTCATGATCACTTTCAAGGGATGTGGATTTAAAGTAGGGTTCTTTGAGTCTAAATGGACATACGAGGGGTTTTCCAAAAGTGATATGTCCAACTTGCCATAACTTTTGCAATATTTATTACAAAAACATGATATCTGGGTCAGATAATATTGAAGTAATTCGAAAATGATCCTGAAAAAATCAGATCATAGAAACAAATATAAATGGTTAATTTGTTGCCATGGAAACCGAAAGTCAAATTTTAAAGATGAGAAGACATGTCCTATCCAGACTACAAAATTGAATAATCAATTTATCTATGATCAGAGAGAGACTCTTTCAAAAATCCTGCATAGTTATGCAGACTAAGCTTTGAAAGTTAGGTGGTCAAATCTTGTACTGCAAATGACAGCCTTTGTAAAAGACTACACTGATGCCATGACTAGCACAAAATTGACAGAAATGCAAGGACCTTAGATTTTTCTCTGCAAAAAAAAACAACAAAACAACAAAAAACAACTCCTTAGATCTTTGTAGAGGCTGGTGATCTTTGGCCTATGAGGATCACAGGGATGTCATGTGATTCTTCTATTTCATATGTCTCATTGATGACAAAGCAACCTTTTATACATTTTTATGCAGACACCAGGTGGCGTGATGTATCGTCTTGCAATAAATGTGGCACATCTGCCCAGGGAACATGACATAAATTAGTGGAAAACCCTTTATGCACTGGGTAAGTGCTGTAAGCAGGGGCGTATCTAGAAATGGCCTGAGGGGGGAGGGGCATTACTTGGGGTCAATATGGGGCTCCGCGGCTTTTCCTATCTCTTCCATGTTAATTTTTGGCCGAGGGGGGGTATGGCCCAATGACCCTCACCCTAAATACGCCACTGGCTGTAAAAAGGAAATGGTGAATTTATGTCCACTGGCCGTATGCCAAGAGTTTAGGGTGTCTACTTTTAAATGCTGTTAGATATGCAGCTAATCACTATCAGCAGTGGACTAAATGTTTCTGCTAAATCTGTACGATATACAGATCATGTTATCCATATTTTTTTGTTTGATTGTTGTTCGCACCTTCCGGACTTGTTAAAAACATGACATTTAAGGTCCTTCTGATGTTTATCTTTAGGCCTACAGGTAAATTTTGTAAGTTTGCATGTCTCACAACATTAAGCTTCATTTTCAACCGTGCAAAGTTCAAGTTGGCACCAAAACTGTGGAAATAAAGCCATTTGACCTTAAATTCAACCTTCCCTTTTTTTTTACAGTGTATAGCTGGTCCATGAGGCTCTCTGATGACATTGTTTGTACCATTTCTGTCTGACAATCTCAATGGACAACAGCACAGAATGAGTCACTGCTATTGGTTGTGAGACTCTGTATGTAGTCTATATATATATGCTTTAGCATGACATACATATTTCACAGTCAATTAAAGTCAATTAAAGGGTTCTTTGGGCTTTTATAGCCTATCAAATACAGGTCTGGAAATATGACATATTAAGGCTCTTCACTCCGTTACATGCAAGTTTTTCTTTACAGTCAGGAAATTTGATATAAAAGAGTGGACTGCTGCACTGTGAAAATGGCACTTCGTGTGTCATCCTGCTGATGATTTGTCTGGATCATACCCAATACTTTCAATGTCAATTTGATTTAAGGAGACTAATCCCACTTGTTGGTGACAAGCAAAGAAAACAATTATGCATCTGATTTTCACTCTAAAGTCAGTTTTGACAGATCAAACGGCCTTCTCTTGATCATGACTAATCAAACAGCCTCTACGTTTCCCATGTTGCAAGTAGAAATTATGGCACACGTTATTGGCTATCATGCATGATGAAGAGCCATTTTCACAGCGCAACAACCCACTCTTTTTGCATATCAAATTTCTTGACTGTAATCAGTCATTTTGACTTTTGTTGTAATTCTACTTCGATGGTGAAAGCTCAAAACCTCTTAACTCAAATTTGGACAAAAGTGTATTTTACCACCAGATGGCATTCACTGTATGCCCTCTATATAATAATTGAAGAACATAGGTTTGGCATTGGTTTATGCCCTCTTGTGGATGAATGTTAAAACCTCTCAACTCACATTGGCCAAAACTTTGAAAGCAGAAACCTCTTAACTCAAAATTACCTTTTTTTGGGAAGTTTGCAGTAGGCTGGACAAGAGAGGAAGTAATTATAAGTACAATTGTAATAATTTGATACATTTTAAGGTAGGTATTATGTTGAAATAGAAGGCTCCAATTTGGATGGGAAGCTGCCCATATTTGCCAAATATAATTCAGTTCAGACTCTGGGGCTGATCAAAATGCCCAAAAAGTGCACAATTTTCCGAACTCTCGGAGTTATGGAGAGGAGTGGTAGCTTCTTTTTGTTGGTAGGTATATGACCTTATGTGAAGGATTTTCATAGTAATCATAAAAGCATGAAATTTGGCACAATTGCATGTAGACCTGTACATCATGATAGGGAAACACTTCCAAATAACTCCTTAATTTGTGTAATTACGGCAATTTTCAATTTGGCAACCAATGGGTATGTCCGTCATTGTCAGATTCAGTTCAGTGGATTGAAATCATGGCCTCAACCTAGGGAAATCATTAGGACTTTGTGGAAACAGAAAAAAGAATTTTAACAAAATAGTGTTAATTTAATTTTCTTAAATCATTGTTATTGACTAACTGCTTAAAACTATTGAATTAAGTTAAGCGCCTTACTACGTCAATTTTGCACAAATTGATTCCGGCATTATCGAAAAGTCTTATATTTTCCACATCTGTACTAAAATTCCATTTAGTGCAACCAGTGTGGTGTGTACTGTGTATCCTATGTTTTGAGTGTCAAAGAAGACAGCTAAACCAATCCAAATTTGCTGAAGAGACTTATAATTGAATGTATCTTACTCCTTTGTAGTCTACGACTTCGTGAAATTGTGTTACAAGTGTGTTCTGATGATTGAAAATTACATCTATTGCACACATAACGCTTGAATAATTGTAATGTTTTTTTGCAAATGACAAAGTTAGATGACGTTTGAATTGTTTGTCCTATTTTTCAAAAGGTTGCAATTTTTTACTTCGGTTGAGGCCATGATTTCATTCAATTAAACTGTGTCTGGCATGCTCAATGTCGGCCATCTTGAAAAATGGATGTCATTTCCCTCTTTGGGTTATCGTGAAGCGCCTCTCTATGCAGATATACTTCACTGTTCACCTCAATACCATGGTCCATTACCTGATTGGTCCAACAGCCAACAGGTGCAATGACACATGACCCATATATAATATTCCAGTTATGCACTAACCTCTCAACTCAAATTTTTGAAAGCTGAAAACCTCTTATGTCGTGCAAATACAAGACACCTGACCTTTGTTGCCATGGAGACCAATTTCACATTAAGAAGCAAAATTATGCATTTTATTTACCAAAATATAAAATGGGTTGTCCTAAAAGTATTCCTGTGATTTCCAGACATTGTTTTTTTTCTTTTGCTCAATATTTTTGTCTTTAATTTGCCATAATTGTGTATTTCTGAGTTAAGAGGTTTTGAGCTTTCACCATCGACTTTCTTTTCAATGTGAAAATTAGTGTATCAAAGTTTTGTAAATGCAAAATTATGATAGTTATAATGCAAAGCAAAGGGTTTCTGCTTCTCTTGTTTTTTGAGTGGGGGTTTGACTTACTCTTTTGCATCAAATCCATTCTTGTCCTGAGACGTCTTCAAAATATTTTTGGTAAATTGTGCACAGCATTTGTTCATCTGTTTTACCATCTGAAAGAAAAAGTTTTTTTTTTTCTGAAACATTTGCTTTCTCCAAACCAATGTTTTGACCAAACAGGAAGTCATGTACAAAATGTACAGTGCTGCCACATTGTTGCATCATGGACAAGTAGTAAAACCTCACCAGTTTGAGTTTTCCCGAGCTGAAAGTTGGAGTGAGCAGATTTCGGACTCGTTTCCAGTCATTTCCCCTCAAAGTGTTCATCATGGAGCCAAAGACCAAAGAAATATACAAGGCAGGTGACACAAATGTCTGGAAATATGAAGATTACAAAAAAGCAGGAGAATAAGCTTAAAATGTCTACATGCCAAATAGTGAAAAATATATACCTCAAATGTCACAATAATATATATAGTGAATATTAGTAACACGCTGTTGTAAACAACATAGCCTTTTCTTCATTTGATCATAATAAATTATACTGCATGTAGTGTTTATGAATTTCCATTTGATCATAATAAATCATACTGTATATAATGTATGTAAATTTTATTTAAAGTCGTTTTCAATCTCACAACAAGTTAATTACAGGACTGTTGATAAAGGTAAAGCACTTCTGTACGACTAATTGAACAACAACAACAAAATTAAGAAAGTAACAATACAACGAAATTTTCTATCATGTCGTGTTATGGCAAGGTGCAAATGTTTGCGTATTTCATCTGAAGCCAGACTTCTTTCTGCTACAAACCACACAAAATTAAGTGTGTATCAGTCTCTAGTACCTTATTTTGTTGTGAGTAACCATGTCAATGAATGTTTAACATTGCAGCAAAATCGGATCACTGGTTCAAAACATATGAACAGCCAGAAAATAATCATTTTTTAGCATTTTAGCGTGACGTGCAATATTTTGCCAATGTAAAACCCTTAGCTTTGATAGTAATATGCAACATTTTGTCAAAGGCCAGGGTGCTAAGTTGCAGTCATGGAAGTTCTGAAACTGCGACTAGCAATTGATTTTTGATACTTTGTGTACACATCAAGGAGTGGCAATCAGAGTGCCAAGTCGCAAATGAAGCCAAAAAGTTGTCCCAACCCTGACGCACAGTTTCTTGTTTCACCCAGTCCCACTCAGACATGCTGCTATCAATTTGTCATTATAATGCCTTTCCTTCAGAGTGACTGAGTTCGTTGTAAGAAGAAAAGATGCCCCTGCACTTATGTATTTGCAGTTGATGCCAAAAACTGTTGATTGTCCCAACCCTAACATTCTGTCCCCACCCTATCATCTTCTGTCTAGCTCTTCTGCTTGCCCCGTGCAGCTTTCTGCGCTAAACCACTGATGCAGTTTTGCTGCTGTCTATTCAAAATTAGCCTTTGATGTGTTTGTTCATTTTTTAGACTGAAAATATTTATCTCAATAGAGACAGGGAATTAGGAGAATTCTGAGCTATTGATGAAAATGCAGGAGAAGACGTAATTTTAGTCACAGCTTAATGCTGAGTTTGTTGGATTTTAATCACTACATAGCTAGCTACATTTTGCAGCAAGATTCAGTGCATAAACAACACTTTTATTTTCACCTCTTTGTCATGCTCTTATCTGCACCAGGCCTAATATTTGCTAATTATAGACAATCAGAATGTTCTCAGTTGTTGCTTCAAGGTAAAAATTATGACTTTTTCTTTTGTTCAACCTGCAAATTTAAATGATGTTGCATGAGATTTGTGAACACTTAGCCAGAAAAAATGAGGCCTTTGTCTGCTTACTAGCTGATAGATTGTTTTTGTATATCACATATGGTTGGTGGCAGTATGCTTGGCATGCGAAACCAAAAAATAATGTTATAATTTAGAGAAAAATAGTTATATCATTGCATAATATTTTTTATAGTTTGTGTACACTTGGCCAGACATTGTGCATGATAAGGAATATAGGCCTATCAAGCACAGGGGCTCCTGCACCAAGTTCATGTGTCTATTTGTATAATAAAATATACATTATTTATAGTATATCAATACAAAACTGGCGTAGAATCCCCTGTGCTATCAAGTACTGTGAGGTTTAGAATAGAGAAAGATGCCTACTTAAAGAAATGAGACAAATATATGAATGTACATACATTTTCACTTGTGTCATTTCTTTATCTTGTTTTTTTGCAAAATCATTTCATATCGAAGGTGATTTTGCGATTTTGAAAATATTATTTTAAAAGAATTGAAAAAAAAGAAAAAAAAACCATTATTTAAAAATAACAGATCGATGAACAATTGAATATACATACCCATCTATCGGGAAAATCCCAGAATCTTTTAACAAAAACTTCATTGAGGAGTTCATCATCTGATAAGACAAACATCGGCCTTCCAAAAACATAAGTCCTGTTGTGTAAAAAAAAAATATCAAAAAGTCCAGACTACGCATTGAGTAACATATTTGTTTCTGCATTTTAAGACCCAGGGGCGGATCCAGACAGGGCAGTCTAGAGGCCGGGCCTTGTTTCAGTATTTACGGGCCTGTGTCATTGCGAAATTTCTTTGATATTATATATATATATATTTGGTGCGGGCCCCCTAACTCCCCCCCCCCCCCCGGATCGGTCACTGTCTCCCGCTGTTACAAGAACAACCATCCTCTTTCTGGTTTTTTAACCGCACTATTTTTTGTGTTAAATTTTGCTCCCCAAGAGACACCGCACTACCATGATAGCAGGGGCATTCTAAAACACAAGGAACATGGTACTGTTGGCCAAAAACAGCAGTATCCATGCTTATAATCAGAATACTGGTAAAGAGAGAAATAGGGATTTATTGCAGACTACTAGACACTATCAACGAATGATTGGCACAAATTTCTGTCAATCTGTTAATCATATTTACCCATAAACCTTTCCATATTTCTTAAAATTGTCCAGTTCATCAGCAATAATGCCCTGTAAAGGAAAGATAACCGGAAATCATTTTCAATTGAGTGCAACATATTTTTGAAGGGGTAAGAACTTAAATCATGATGCATGAATCGTGTGAAATTATATAATTCCATGCATTCAGGCAACAATGGTAACACCAATTGAAACCATTTATAAGGCAAACACCGATTGAGACTTTACGCTACTCCTCCCAAACTACTCAATGCCCACAACTACAAATTTGCAAGCAACTTTATGACACACCTTATAACAACCACAAGTGGCTGTGGTTTCTCAAACTCTTCATATTATACTATATCATATGTCTAGTGGAAATACTCGCTTCTCATTGGCCGACAGCCGTGCAATATTCTACGATATTGCACGCATGTTATTGCACGCTCATTTAACATGGGAAAGATTGGACAGACCTGAGAGGAAGCACCGTATTTCAGTGCTGCTGCAGCTACTTGCTGACAAACAGCTTGTGTTTTTTCGTTTTACTAAAAAATGAAATGCAGGGCAACGGAGGCACTTAGAAAGCTGGTTTTTGCGGCAAAAGATTCGTCGATTAAAGGGCTGTTAGGATATCAACTTTTTGTACTGATTATACGATTTGTTTTATCATAATAAAGCAATAAGTGGCCGAAAAACAGCGTTTTTGCCGATTTTTCAGTGATTTTCTTGTATTTAGAGGTCTAAAGTCTGCTATAAAGTTTTTCAAAAAAATCGAAAATTAAATCTATCATCAAGTATATCATTTTTGGATTCCTATAGTGTGACTTTTTTTTTGGTGAGTGAAATATTCATCCATTTCTAGTGAGATGAATTTTAAATATGTGGTTCAAAAGAAACACAAATGGAGTCGTGCAGCAGCAACAATTTCGTTTGTTGGTTTTAAATAGTTAAAGAAAGTCACTGCACTGCAATGGAAATATATAGAAAAATGATTGTGGTGGCCAAAAGATGCATGCGTATATTAAAGGGCTAAGTAGATATCAACTTTTAATACTGTGTATGTTATTTGTTTAATCAGAATAAAGCATTAAGTGGCCGAAAAACAATCTTTTTCTCCCATTTTTCAGTGACTTTGTTGAATTTAGAGGTCTTAAGTCTGCCACAAAGTTTGAGAAAAAAAAATTAAAGAAGACCAATCATCAAATATATATCTTCTATGGATGCCAAAAGTGTGAAACATTTTTTGTGAGTGAAATAGTTGTTGATACTACATTTCAAACATGCAGGTCAACGAAACACAAAAAGAGTTTTGACATCAGAATTCCGGCCCTTTTCTTAGCATTTCCCAAAAAAAAACATATGATATAACAGTTATTGCACATCACCTCGTGCAATATCAGTTTTTATGGCACCTCGGTGACTAATATTGCACTCGGGCTGCGCCCTCGTGCAATATTAGTCACCTCGGTGCCATAAAAACTGATATTGCACTCGGTGCTGTGCGATAACTGTATAATATCCAGTGCACTTTTTTGTCCTTTATGCACGACTATCAATCTTCTCTGATGTAGCACTCATAGGCGTACGGGACGGGCGCTTTTTGGGGGGGCGAGCGACATTTGCCCGAATTTCAAGATCTAAATTTAATACCGTTTCAAATTAAATAGCCTGGAATCACTAATTTTGAATAGTTTTTACCTAATCATCTGCCCAAATTTTTTAGCATTTTTGCCCGAATCTCACTTTTTCCCAAACTTTGGGGGGGGGCGACCGCCCCCCCTGCCCCCCCCCTCCCATACACCTATGACTCCAATGGAGGGAGGGAGCCAGGGAGGGGCCACTGTCTTCAAAGACTGGCCCTTTCCCCTTGTCTGCAGTTAATAGTCAATTACTTGGTTTGAAACTTCTGTTAAATTTTTCCTTTTCCATTTCACTGTTTTATCTCAAGGTCTCGCTCCTGCATTATGCACTCTTTCTCAAGTCATCACATACCTAAACCTCACTCTCTCACTGCCATTCTTACTCTCACCATACGCATTCTCACGGGTACGATTGCTAGTTAAATTAAAACACTGGTGGCTAACAGCATTAAACTGAACATGCACTGTATAAATAGAATCAGAATGAATTATCAAGTTATTACCTTTCTGATAAATGACCAACTTGTCCCTATAACTGGATAAGGAGTTGGACCAGGTATTCCCTGTGATGAGAAGACGGAATACTGTCGCTTGTACCACCTGTATGCAAATTGGAATCATCACTATATAGAAGTAATAAAGAGTTTCTTGGAGTTCAAATGATAAGATTGCATACACATGTAAGTTTTGCATAGGTGCTTTAGTCTGCCAGCTTTACAGCGAAACACTTTGATATAGAATAAGAGTGAACCGTGGCACTGTGAAAATTGCACTTCATGATTCATGATAGCCGATGAAGTGTCATCTTCTCTACTTTCAACATGTGAAACATACAGGCTGTTTGATTAGTCATGATCAAGAGAAAGCCATTTGACTTATCATAACGGATTTTAGAGTGAAAATCGGATGCCTTTCGTTTGGATGTGACCAACAAGTGGGAGAAGTCTCCTTCAATCAAATTAACATTGAAAGTATTGGGTTTGATCATGACAAATAATCAACGTGATGACACATGAAGTGCTATTTTCACAGTACCACAGCCCACTCTAATTCTATATCAAAGTGTTTCGCAGTAATAAAATGCTATTTCATAAGTTATCAGATTTTAGGCCCGCTACATGATAGGTCGCTACATCTGCCTGATTTTAATTCAGATTTAAGAATGACATGACGACAACAAATGTTTCCACCAATAACTCACAGATAAATTTTATTGAATCTGACAAGAATTAAGCTGTGACAAAATTTGGCTGGTTTGGAAAACTCTTTAATGCTCAAAACTAAAACAGAGTGTAAATTTCAGATGAGGATGATCCGATCAATGATGAAAATCAGTAGACTGTGACCTTTTAAACAACAAGCATCTGATTAAACTAATAAATAAATCACTATGTCTTAAATAATTATAATTTGTACTGCTTGAGAGTAAACATGGTGAATCTTTTATGGCGAAAATTACAAGTGCAGGAGTATTTTCTACGCAAGATTCGACAAACAAGATTTTTCAACTGTACGAATGTGTATTGTAAACTTTCTTAAGAGCAGAGATCCGGAGCCCATCACTGTAACAGAACAAGAAGTACTAAAATGTCTTAACTCAGTTAAGATAGGCAAAGCAGCGGGTCCAGATGGCATTGGTTCCAGCGTTGTAAAACTTTGCAGAGAACCACTGGCCCCTGTATTGCGTAACATCTTTGAAAAATCCCTAGAGGAAACATTCATACCAAAAATATGGAAAACCTCCGAATTGATCCCTGCTCCTAAGAAAAACCCTCCAACATGTCAAAATGATTATCGTCCAATTGCCTTAACCGCAATTATGATGAAATGTCTGGAGAAGATCGTAAAGAACATACTTACAGATCAGGTGAAGCCATATGTCGACAACTATCAATTTGCTTATACTGCTAAGAGGTGTGTGGAGGATGCAACTCTCTCACTAACTGATTACATCCTTAGTCATGTTGATCATCCAAATACAGCCAGTAAAAAGTTGTATTCTAGAATATTGTATGTCGATTTTTCGAGCGCTTTTAATACCATTCAACCAAACATTATGATGCAGAAATTAATTAATATGAAGGTCAACACTCGATTAATATTGTGGATAAATGAATTTCTTACAAATAGATTACAGTATGTCAAATTTCTAGATCGCACATCGAGTATGATTGTTACAAACACTGGCGCCCCACAAGGGTGTGTGCTCTCACCACTTCTCTTTACTTTGTATACCAGTGACTGCAAATGTAATCATGATTCATGCCAATTGTTTAAATATGCCGATGATACTGCATTAGTTGCGAAATGTACAAATAATGACAAACTATACAGAGAAAATGTTGAACTCTTCACTGAATGGTGTGTAAATAATTTCCTTGAGCTAAATGTAAAGAAGACAAAAGAGATGATTGCCGATTTTAGAAGATCTGTGTATGAACATCCACCGCTGTATATGAATGATGAACTGGTTGAGTGTGTTACCAAATACAAGTATCTCGGGACAATAATCGATCACCAACTTACTTTCAATGACAATGTTGATACTGTATACAAAAAGGCAAATTCAAGAATGTACTTTGTGAGACAACTTAGCAAACTTAAAATAGATAATAAGATCCTAGATCTCTTTTACACATCTATTGTACAGTCAGTGATAGCTTTCTCGATTATCTGTTGGTATGGTAACTGCAGCGCAACATCTAAGCACAAACTTGAACGGATCGTAAAAAACTGTAGCAAATTTGGTATCGAAGTAACAAGTCTTGAGAACATCTACAAAAAATGTGTTGTACAAAGATGTAAGGTTATCACGAGTGACAATATGCATCCACTGCATAGCCATTATCAGAATTTACCATCAGGCAGAAGATTTAGATCAATTAGGGCCAGAACGGCAAGATATGCCAAGTCCTTTGTGCCATCAAGCGTACGTCTGCTCAATGAGCAATAACTTTAATCATTAATCATTTATTATACATTTCTGTGAATGAATGTTTTTGTGATGAATGACTGATGTGTGTAAGTTGTCTTGAATGAATGTCTCTGTCATTGGATTGTACACCACAAGTTTAATGTTATATGATTAATAAAGTATTTATTATCATTATTATTAAAAATTCCGAAGTCTCCTGTCTCCACCACAAGACACGATTCCTTGACTTTTTTTTTAAACGTTCAATTCATGGGATATAATCATATAGTAGGAGAATTAGAAGATACTTACAGATAGGACAGCAACACGATAAATATCAGTATTAGTTGCCATGTGGGAATATCTAAGACTTCAAAAATCTTCATCCCTTCATAATGTCTTGCGCTTCCAGATGATTAATTTCCTTTGGTGACAGGAATCAATTTATGTATGGTCATTAATTTTCATGAGAAAAAAGACAAGTGCTCTGTCAAACACAAGGGCACTTTGATAAAACAATCAGAATGTCAATCCTGCAACAGATAAGGTGTTTATTGATAACCCAAAATATATGCCACTTTAGATAAGAACTGTTTTTACATGTACTGTAGATTTTGCAACTTGACATACATTTTTAAAAGAGGAATAAAAATTACCTGATTTCTCCGTGATCTTTGAGGCAGTTTACACATATCTCCATTCACACCGATTGCAGGCAATATTGCAGTGAGGGTTGTTTTGACATATCACCAGAAGTATATTTGGAATAATTATCTTTACTAAGATTTTTCAGAGTGAATTGCGTACCATTAATTCCGGTCTCGCAATCAGGAGTATAATATGGTACTTAAATATATATATATATGTGTATAGAATAGATTGTTATTTTATATTATCACAAATTATTGACAAATTGCTCACATTTATTTTCTATGCAGAATTCTCACTTTTTTCAGGTCACCATTGTTTGGCAACTTTTCTGATAAATGGTATTCTCAGCATGCGAATAATTGCCACCTGGTAAATTTGCTTGCCAGTCAAGTCAAATGAACACTTTACTAACTGAATTTTTCTGACCGATTTCTTTGTAGTTGCTTAAAATTATGAGTCAAAACCAGCTTTTTCTAACTAAAAATCACACAAAAATTTAAAAAAATATTTAAATTGTTTGATTAATTCAGTCATGTTACTGTCAATTGTGATATCATGATTAAGGACAAACAGGACAGGCCTGCTAGGAAAAATGTTGCTAACTATTCTTTTCACATTTTTTATCATTAAATTACACATATGCTTTCTTTGATGCAAAATTATTTGTGCTGTGAAGTCAAAAAGGTGCCAAACAATGGTGAGTTGCACAGTAAAAGTGAGTGCACTGCACCTATAAAGCGTACACTGAGCAAAAAAAGAAATGTCCCATTTCCAACATACTGTTAACTTCTGACATACAAGGATTACCCCTGTAAAACTGACATCAGAATTTGTATATTTGTCCAAAGAGTCAATGAAAATTTTGTTTGGATAAACTCATTCAAGCGGAACATGAGCAGTGGTCAAAATGTCTCAAGCACTAATTTGGTCTATGTTCTGGCAGGTGGGTGGTGTAGTGGTTAAGGTCCCTGCCTGTTCCGCTGAAGGTCTTTGCCTGCATGGGTTCGACTCCCGGTTGGGGAACCTGAAATTTTCAGTGTACCTTTATGAGCAAAATCCCAGCTGGATGTCGTTCGGATGAGACATTAAATTGGCGGCCCCTTGTATCAGTGTCTGTGCTGGGCAAGTAAAAGATCCCTCATATGGGGTAAATGTGTAACATGTTGAGAACTCCCACTCTTTCTCCCATCTCATCAATCAACCCTCGTGAGCTCCCAGAACTGGGCTTAGAAAGCTGCACTTACCATATCTATCTATCTATCCATCTATCCATCTATCCATCTATCTATCTATCTATCTATCTATCTATCTATCTATCTATCTATCTATCTATCTATCTATCAAACAAATTGTTTGAAAAATCTGAAAACGTCAGGCCTGTCTCTTTTAATGCTCTGGAGGAAGAAAAACAAGCTTAAATGATCAGAGCATCCCCATTTATTGAAGAAACACCATGCCGAGACTGCCAATTAAGCATCAAGAATGAGCCGTTGGTGTTCTGCAAGTTGCATGACCAGTGAGTAAGTTGCAGGACTCACTTTTGATTGCAAACTGGATAGCTTAGGACCAGTACCACTACCCCTTCAGTACCGGACCACCCCCAGTTCCAAAAAACCGGTCCATAGGTTGTCTGTACCGGTACAGACAGGGTCAATAAAAGTGGTAAAATGCAAAAAAGAAGAAGAAAAAAGAAAGCTTTTCATTTCTCACACCTTTTCTGATGATGTTTGGTGAAAATTGTGCGTGAATCGGAAACCAATAGGTAGCAGTATACCGGACCACTATCCCCCTGGAATGGTCCAACTTACCCCTGGTTCTGGACTGGAGGTGGGCAGTTGGGTCCAGTCTGCAACACTAACTCACTCAGGGCTTACTTCAGACCAATGGGGTGGATATTATTCCATTACCAGCCTTAAGTCCTTGGAAACATGAACCCTGTACATGCCTCGGATGCCCTTGACAGAAAAGCCAGGCATAGAGAATTAGAGATCCCCCCTCCTGGAAATGTCCAAGAAATGACAGATGCTCTGGTGAAATAATGAGCCAACATGCTCCATGGAAGTTCTGAAGCAGCTGGTGAAGTCCGAAAGCAGCCACTGTCAAGCCGTAGTGCATGCAAAGGGCGGCCACACTCGGCATTGACATGTTGTGATTTTTCAAATGCACCCCTTGTTGACTTCTACTGTTACTGAGAAATTACTGTGAAGTCCATATTAATGAAAGTCATTCATGTTGTTGCAATGATGTTCTTCTATACTTTCATTAAGTTTTCGAAAATTAAAAAGCATAATTTGGACCTTTGTAATCCTGTTGACCTAGGAGGACGTTTCTTTTTTTGCTCAGTGTATAAGCACAGAATCTCAAAACATTTATATGCACTGACTTGTTTTATTTCCATAAACACAGATAATAAATTGTCTATATTCTGTTGCTCCATGTGTGAATGCTGGAACTTAAATAAGTCAAACGATTACATCTAGTTAGCACGATGCAAAATAGGCAGCGATGAAATTTTCTTGCCTTATATCCTGAGTCCTGGCGGAAAACCAAGCACTCCATTTTTATGAATCATACGTGAAAATTCAAGTTCAGGCAACAAGTTTTGGGTTTTATTTCGCATGAAAAAATATACACAAATGCTGCTTAGCAGTATATAAAACAGTCATAATTGAACTGGCTATGTCTGCCACCTTGTTCCCCTAATTACAATGTACAATGTAATGTGAGCAGTGTAGAAAGCTACACAGATATATTTGGACAGAACTAAATGTGAAATCAGAAAGATGACATAAACAAAAGTAATTTTGATATCAGAAGAAGCCCTGGACTCGAAAGCACCAAAGACCTATGAATTAAGACAACCAAACGTAAAACTAATGAGCGTCTTGCAATATTAAAGTACTTGTTGGGCTAGTTAGGACATTGGAGGACGCAGCAACGAGGATGATTGAATCTGCTATCCAACATAGGTGAAAGTGACCCCTCCAGAGAATCAAACCGCTGACCTGGCAATTAGCCGCAGGCCCAGTGGATTACCAACTGAGATAACCCTCCTCCCTATAGGCAACAGAAGGAGGTTCTGATGTTGAAATAAGAATACCCCATTCATTATCCATTTGACACATTATATTTTTGGTCACAAAAGTGTTGTACATAGGATGAATTTTACTTTCAATTGTCATCATGGCTGACAGCTTACTGCGAATTCCCAGTTCAGCCTTGTACTGCGACAGACTTGCATACGATTCACTCATGGCTGCTATCAACATATTCATCAACAAGATAATTGTCATGCACACGAATGTGATGAATATGAAAGTCAAAATGTCATTGTCTTCCAGAGCACTTTGGTCTAACGAAATGAGACCTGTCATCATGTGAAACAAACTGAGGCAGCTCTCCGTGACACTGGCATATCCAGTTATATCAGAACTCTTGCCAGGATTATGTAAGACTAGAACTATAGCAATTCCAAATCCACTTAGCAACACAACAAAGATAATTGCAAAACTGAAAAGATCAGTGAAGAGCACATGTTGCATTACTGTGTTGAAATACCCGGTCCTCTGAAATCCTTGAGTAAAGAAGATCAGAAAGTACCATCCAAATATTGTAGCCAGGGAAACATAGCTATCAACTATGATTTGATATACAAACAAGTGATATGTTGCAACAGTTTGCAATATACAAAAAGCAGCAAGAACACATCTGAAAATGTCAATCTTAAATATAACACTTACTGGCGCCTTGTAAACAGTATTCCGGAAATGTCCTCTTGCCAAGTACTTCACCAAAAACCATGAAATCTCCAAGACATCTTTTAGTAAAAAGATACCAATATATGGGAGTACCATGGCCAGATATACTGTCATAGCATACAGAGTGTTTGACTGCCTTATAATGTCAAAGCTTGACACATTCAGTTTTCCTCCTGTGTGATTAACATATTTTTGATAATTGTGAAGATCATTCACAAATTCTACAGGAATTTTATAACAGACAACCATGCATGCGGAGTGAAGTAATATCCAAAACAGGAAGCTAACAAGGAGAAAGTTCCATTTTCTTTTGGTTAATTCCTGAATAACAGGAATGACGTACACCTGGAGTGATTCTTTTGGAATAGGACTGAAGATCAAAAGATCAAGCAAACTTGGTTTACCTGGGCGGTGGTCACGTGTGACTGTTGAATCTATCCCAATCATGTTGTAAAAAACAAAACGTTTTGGTCCAAACTTCCAAGTGGTTTTCCTATGGACACCTTCAATATTGAGAATGAAGTTTATCATGCAGTACGATCCAAATCTTGCCGCATATGTGAGTGGAGTGTAGCCATCTTGGTTTTCCATGAGTAACATGTAATTTCTGAAATTGCAATCGTCCTGAGAATCCCAAGACTTCTCATGGATACCCATCTTCTTACTATACCATTTCTTGGAGCAATCACTCAGCAAGACCATAGAAAATCCTTGCTTAGCTTTTTCAGGATTGGTCTTCCCAAGTTCTACAAGAGTGTGGAGAACTGTGTTTCCTTTCCAGTCCTTTGCACCTAATTCTGCTCCAAAAATCAGCAAATTTTCAAATATGTTTTGGTTTCCAATCCAACATGCTTCATGTAATGGTAATGAGCTAATTCCCATGTTCAGGATGTATGAGCCGGTGAAGTGTGTTTTCAACAGTCTCTTTCTCTCATCAGATTTAAGTTTTTCCACAAGTCCACTGACGACTGGTTCTAAACCATTAACTGTAGCACAATGCAGAGCAGTCATGCCTTTGTACTTTTTAGTCTTCTCAATTGAGTGCATCAAGAATTCCTCATCAGCTTCTGCAATGATCTGCAGACAAACTTCAACAGCGCTGGCTCCGGCAGCTATTATCAAACACGATTCAACTTCCATATGAATTCCAAGGTTGAAACAGTAAAATCCAATTTTTGTTTCTCGCATGGCTTGACATACCACCTCAAACTTATTATAAAGGTTGTTCTGACAACATTCAAATATTTCATTATTCAGAATATTCCCTTCTTTTATGTTTTTCTTGAGCCAATTAAGATATCTGAAAGAAATATATTGAAAACTGTCAAAAATTAACCCTCATATCATGTCGCAATGAAAATGTTGGATTCAAAGAATGAAGTGTTTACCATTAGGGTACACTCTAAAAAATTGTCGGGACAAAATTGGTTTTTTAGATTCAAAATGGTTTTTTGAAAAACCAAATTTCAATGCAAAACCCACATGGATTTTTTAAAAAATCCATGTTGGTTTTTTGCATTGAAATTTGGTTTTTCACAAAACCATTTTGAGTCTAAAAAACCAATTTTGTCTGAAATTTTTTAGAGTGTAGCCTCAAAACAATCCTCAGAGGAAATTTTCCCTCAAAATTTCATCTCTATAGGCCCCTAATAGCTTTTTATGAAACTCTAGGAAATCTTCGTAGCCGACAAAAAGAGAAGAAAATAAAAAATAAATGTGATATTGTTCGAATGGAAAAATACGGATTTGTAAAAAAAAACTGTCATATTTGAATTTTTCACCATGTCAATGTCCCTTCAAAAGCAGTGTAAATAATTATTGTATCAAAAATTTTCAAAGTCGCAAGTAAAAACAAAGTTCTACGCGTCTTTTGCTGTTGATGGTATAAAGATAATAAAACAGATATATGTGTCTTTGATAGCACACAATAAAAAATAAAAGCATCTCTATGTGATGAACACAAAAGTGCTCAAATATAGTTACATAGCTTGTAATAATATAAACACAAATAAATGAATACTTACTTATCTGTTTGTTCTGGATGAATCTCTCCTGGTGGCCATTGTTTGGCATCCATTGTGACTCACTGTGAAAACAGTTATGACCAACACACGCGATCTTACACTAAAAAAGGAAAAATGTAATGTAACTGCACACTTGGCCTAAGCTTAACTGTGGGACAGCGAGGCCAAAAAATATTACACTCAGGTAAAATCAATCTTTCCTGGAGAATTCCGAGCAGTCGTCCCAGTGTAGCTGTTCACTGTTTTATATCATTTGGCCAGGGCTGGTACTGCCTTACAGTGGCAGAGGACTGTGATGGGCCAAAATATCGCACAGCCACAAGGGAAGCCACTGAATATATGAATATATTAGCAATGGTTCAGTCAAATTATGGCATTATTGAGATTATGTGCAGTTTCGACAACCCATAACACCTTTGACCAATAAATAGCCTTGCCCCCAATCCTTCTGCACTGAAAAAAAAGGGTTTGGTTAAAACAGACAAAACAAATGTTAGCTGTTGACAATCCAAAGTTTCAAAACCTTTTTTTTTTTTGCAAATGTAGACAAAATGCATGCTTATTTTTTACATAAACATTTTTGGCCAAATCATGAACAAATTTATCAGAATGGGCGATTTTCTTTGAAAAAATCTTTCCCAACAAACTAAAAAATGTTTGGATGGACAGTAACTATAAACAGACAACACTCAAAAATCTACCTTGCTGAAAATAATGTTTGCCTTGTTGAAAGTAATGTTTGCCCTGTTTCAATTGGAACATGCAGTGGTAGAAAATCCCAGCTTGCCAAGGTAGTCTTGAGCTATGATTTTGGATTTCACAGGCTGTAAGTACAGCCTAATATAATATGATGCTATGTGAGAAATATCAATGAGATCTGATACAAAGAACGTTTAACTAATACGTTGTTTTCAGACCAGGAACAGAACTCTGGACCTGGGATCTTCAGCCACACACTGACCCTGTCTCTTTCTTGCAAATACCCTCACAGGCTCACATGCAGCGACTCCGATCTTTGTGTTGATCGGTTTCTGGGTTATTGTAAACAGGAGATTCCTTTGAAGTTGATTTCACGATTTCTTTGCTGTTGGTTTTCAGGTAAATTTTTGTTAGCTGTTTATCTGAGAAAATAAGCTTCAAATTTTATCCGCTTTAGTCTGCAGCAGGCCACGGTTATTTTTATGATATTTTGACTTCACATTTGACTATAAAATCAAGCAAAATTGTCAGGTTACTTAAAAAAGATTGGTTTATAAATTGGGGCATGTTGTACTCGGGTAACGTATGGTGCATACTGATAAGATTTCTGGGTTCAATATCTAATCAAATTCAAGTACCAACAATGAAACATTGTAAAAAACAACAGAAACCATAAAAACAGCTTTCAGTTCCATTCATACACAAATGCATTCACTGCGGAATTAGAAATTAGTTTGACTTGGGTTGTGTCGACTACATGTCAAGTACAAGTGAACACTCAGGCGTATTTCACAGAGGGTCAGGGGGGCCTGCAGCCCCAACTGGCATCAGGGCAAATGGCATATATCAGGGCAAATCCTGACCAATCAGGGCAGGTCCACTGCCCTGGTTACATCCGCGCCATGTTAAATTTTCAGGGCAAAATAGCGACAGCCCCCCCACAAAACGCGTGTCCCATATGCCTATGAGTGAACAGCAAGAAGAAATGTGTGAAAAGTCAAGTGCAGCGAGAATTCCTGTAATAGTTGTATCAAATTAAAATTATGCTCTGTCGTACAGTTTATGTGCGCTGAATCTATACATTCTGAGCGTTAGTTTTCGTCGCCAACCTGCTCACATACTTATCTTAAACTATTCCAAAAATTATGAGTATTCACCATCTGAAATTAGAAGCAAACCACCAGCCGTTACTTCCTTATTTGTTTTAGATTCAGATTGAATTGATGCATTTGCTCTGTAACCTATGTATGGATATGACTTAAAATAAATATTGTAAATTCACTGATTGTATAACAATCCACATACAGTGCCCCCTGTTAATAAGTGAAACCCATGACATTGTGCCATTGCATCAATGCTGAACATCCTTAACAAAACTGCTTCTGTAAATATTTAATTTTTATCCGATGAGAGGAAAACATATTGGGTCATAAGGGCCGATATGTGAGGCATGTGGGATAAAAATGGCAGGCAAATTTCTTTGCTTTGACCTAAGATAGAAGGGAACATTCCTTTTACAGCCATACTTTGTTTAATGAGTGACACCAGTGACATGTTTTCTGATGACGAGGTCATTTTGTTTTCCACAGTATCCACAGGAGGGGAAAAATTCAGTCGGTCTTGGGATATAAGTATGTGGAGTAGTTGTCTAGAGATTTAGACCCACCATAAATATTTATATTGATTTGATGTGGTTTAAAAAATATGGTAAATGAAAGAACAATTTTCTGTGACATCACTTTTTTGTTTTTTTGGTATATTTCGAATATTGTTAAAGTTTCCCCATAGAATTGTAGTACAGTTCTATGGTTCCACAATATAAGCACCTCAGTTGCTAATAATCTGCATTTTATAATGAAAGTAACTTCTTTAAAAGAGGGAGAAGGCATATGATTAGAAAGAAAATAATATTTTAATGATTTTGCCGAAAACTGTTTGAGTGACCCAAAAGGCTCAGTTACTGTATTCGCAGTTAGGTATTGGCAAAATTCTTTGATAAGTAAGTGAACCACCCTTCCCTATGATTTAACATTGGGCTGGTGTTTCACTTATACTTATCTAATACTTTGACCCATATCTAACTCCGACTACAGCAAAGAAAATTGGCTACCATTGTTATCCTAGATGCCTCGCAAATCGGCATTATAACCCAATATGTTTTCCTCTCATCGGATGAGAATTCAAGCAGTTTGGCTGAGGATGTTTAGCATTGATGCAATGGCACAATGTCATGCATTTCACTTATTTACAAGCGGCACTGTATTCAGAAACAGACCGGTGCATGATATCCTGTTTGAATTTCACTTTCTCACGACCAGCTTCAGTTTGCATTGCAGTAGACGTACATCACAGACTAATCAGAACTGTAATCCATCTATGTAGGGTACACCGTAAGATAAGTGACACCCAACAGATCATTTATCATCGTGTGCATTGATATAGGCCCATATTTCTCATTTCAGTAGGTAAGTCCAATTGACAAACATCATGCATTTATTTTTCTTTCAGCAAATATGCAGAATAACAGAAAGTGACAAAACAAGTATCCCTGTTTTAGAGAAGAAATATGTCTTGCAATTTAATAAGTTCAAATTTTCGTCCAGGGCTAGACAATTTTAAAATGAGTCGTGACCAAAAAATGTTGAGCAATACTTAGTCTTATTTTGGGAAAGTCAGTCATTTTTCTGAAAGTGACTGACCTTCATGGCTGTCATCTGAAACCTGTTTCCAGCATTGTCATATACACTCTTGCTCATAAATTTATATGGAATATAGGCACATGTCAAAATGTGAGTAGAAATTGGGTAACACCATTTCATTATGGGAACTGCAAACAGACTTCCAACAAATTTTCAAGATAAATGTGGGTCCATTCAACATTACAAAGTGGAAATTTTATGAATTTGGAGAAAATCTTGAAAACTGGGGTCAATAATGGAAATACTGAAAAAACATCAAATATTCCAGATTTTTGAAGGGTTTATATCACATGAAATATTGTTGATACATGAAAATGTATGACAGCGAAAGAATAATTTGGGTCAAAATTAGTTAGTAACATAGTCCATATTGCACTCGAAGGCACTCAAGAACTACAAATTAAGACAACCAAACATAACACTAATGAGCGTCTTGTAATATTAAAGTTCTTGGTGGGCTAATTAGGACATTGGATGACACAGCAATGAGGATGATTGAATCTGCTATCCAACATAGGTCAAAGTGACCCCTCCAGAGAATCAAACTGCTGACCTAAGAATTAGCCACAGGCCTAGTGGATTACCAACTGAGATAACCCTCCTCCCTATAGGCAACAGAAGGAGGTTCTGATGTTGAAATAAGAATTCCCCATTCATTATCCATTTGACACATTATATTTTTGGTAACAAAAGTGTTGTACATAGCATGGACTTTACTTTCGATTGTCATCATGGCTGACACCTTACTGCGAATTCCCAGTTCAGCCTTGTACTGTGACAGACTTGCATACGATTCACTCATGGCTGCTATCAACATATTCATCAACAAGATAATTGTCATGCACACAAATGTGATGAATATGAAAGTCAAAATGTCATTGTCTTGCAAAGCACTTTGGTCTAACGAAATGAGACCTGTCATCATGTGAAACAAACTGAGGCAGCTCTCCGTGACACTGGTATTTTATTTTATTTTTTTATTTTTTTTCAAAAATATTTAGGCTGGGTAACAGGATCCCAATATGCTGGGTTTTTCACCTGGCCCAGTGTACAACAAAAGTAAAAACAAGTAAAAACAAATTAAAAATTAATATCGCATTTGATAACAAAAATATGGCCATTAATTGAAAAATGTCCTTGCCTGGGATTTGAAAGTGTCAATATTCGTACAATTTTGAAATTTACTTGGAATAGCATTCCACGAGATCGCACCTCTATACAAGAAAGACTTTTTCATCACTTCAGTCCTACAAAAAGGAATTTCAACATTCATAGTATTTCCACTTCGCGTATTTACATCATTAGACTCACATGCCATAACAATCGAATTTACCAAGTAATCTGGGGCATTGCCGTGAATACAATTATACATCTGTATTGAAATAAAATAATTAACGCGTTCAGATACAGTTTGCCATTTCATCATTTTAACCAGATCAATACCTCTTACATTTATGAAATCAAAATTAGAACAGACAATTCTTGCAGCCCTATTTTGTAATCTCTGAATCAAGTTAATATTTGAATTTGTACAACCCCATACTGTACATGCATAGTCGAAAATTGGTTGAATGTAGCTCTTATAAGTTAAAATAAGTACTGATTTAGGGACAATATGTCTTAGTCTTGAGAACCATGCTAATTTGGCTGACAGCTTTTTTGTAAGTTCATTAATATGAAAATCAAATTTTACTTGTTCATCTATATAAACTCCTAAGTATTTAGTATATTGTACAATTTCAAGTTGAGAATCATATAAAGATACAGAAAATTCATTTCTCAATTTTTCATCAACTGACTTAGCAATCAACATAGCATTTGATTTATCTACATTCAATACTAATTTGTTGGCATTATACCATTCACTAACATCATCAAGAATTTCATTCATAGTACTATTTACACTGTTTACATCATCACCATTTACATATATCATTGTATCATCGGCATACATAGTACATCTTCCATTACTTACATGCATGGGAAGGTCATTCACAAAAACCATAAATAGAAGAGGCCCAAGAGTAGACCCTTGCGGAACACCAATATCAATATTTACAGGACCAGATAGGACATTATTAAAAAAGACACTGTGAGTTCTATTAAGGAGATAAGATTTAAACCAAAGTTGTTCTATATCATTTACACCATATTTCTTTAACTTTTGTAACAATAGATCATGATTAATGGAATCCAGCTATATCAGAAATCCTGCCAGGAATATGTAAGACTAGAACTATAGCAATTCCAAATCCACTTAGCAACACAACAAAGATAATTGCAAAACTGAAAAGATCAGTGAAGAGGACATGTTGCATTACTGTGTTGAAATACCCGGTCCTCTGAAATCCTTGAGTGAAGAAGACCAGAAAGTACCATCCGAATATTGTAGCCAGGGAAACATAACTGTCAACTATGGTTTGATTTACAAACAAGTGATATGTTGCAACAGTCTGCAATATGCAAAAAGCAGCAAGAACACATCGGAAGATATCAATCTTAAATATAACACTCACCGGCGCCTTGTAAACACTATTCCGGAAATGTCCTCTTGCAACGTACTTCACCAAAAACCATGAAATTTCTAAGACATCTTTTAGTAAAAAGATACCAATATATGGGAGTACCATGGCCAGATATACTGTCATTGCATACAGAGTGTTTGACTGCTTTATAATGTCATAGCTTGAGACGTTCAGTTTCCCTCCTGTGTGATTAACATATTTCTGATAATTGTGAAGTTCATTCATAAATTCTACAGGGATTTTGTAACAGACAACCATGCACGCAGAGTGAAGTAATATCCAAAACAGGAAGCTAACAAGAAGAAAGTTCCATTTTCTTTTAGTTAATTCCTGAATAACAGGGATGACGTACACCTGGAGTGATTCTTTTGGAATTGGACTGAAGATCAGAAGATCAAGCAAACTTGGTTTACCTGGGCGGTGGTCACGTGTGACTGTGGAATCTATCTCATTCATACTGTAAAAAACAAAACGTTTTGGTCCAAACTTCCAAGTGGTTTTCCTATGGACACCTTCGATATTGAGAATAAAGTTTATCATGCAGTACGATCCATATCTTGCTGCATATGTGAGTGGAGTGTAGCCATCTTGGTTTTCCATGAGCAACATATACTTCCTGAAATTGCAATCGTCCGGAGAATCCCAAGACTTCTCATGGATACCCATCTTCTTACTGTACCATTTCGTGGAGCAATCGCTGAGCAAGACCATAGCAAAACTTTGCTTAGCCTCTTCGGGATTAGTCTTTCCAAGTTCGACAAGAGTGTGAAGAACTGTATTTCCTTTCCAGTCCTTTGCATCTAATTCTGCTCCATGTATCAGTAAGTCTTCAAATATATTATGATTTCCAATCCAACATGCTTCATGTAGTGGTAATGAACTAATACCCATGTTCAGGATGTATGATCCAGTGAAGTGTGTTTTCAACAGTCTCTTTCTCTCATCAGCTTTAAGTTTTTCCAGAAGTCCACTGACGACTGGTTCTAAACCATTAACTGTAGCACAATGCAGAGCAGTCATGCCTTTGTACTTTTTAGTCTTCTCAATTGAGTGCATCAAGAATTCCTCATCAGCTTCTGCAATGATCTGCAGACAAACTTCAACAGCACTGGCTCCGGCAGCTAATATCAAACACGATTCAACTTCCATATGAACGTCAAGGTTGAAACAGTAAAATCCAATGTTTGTTTCTCTCATGGCTTGACATACCACGTCAAACTTTTCATAAAGGTTGTTCTGACAACATTCAAATATTTCATTATTCAGAATATTCCGTTCTTTTATGTTTTTCTTGAGCCAATTAAGATATCTGAAAGAAATATTGAAAACGGTCAAAAATTAACCATCATATCACGTTGCAATGAAAATTTTGGATTCGAAGAATGAAGTGTTTACCACTAGGGCAGCCTCAAAATACGCCTTAGAGGAAATTTAATTTTCCTTCAAAATTTCATCTCAATAATTGCTTTTATGAAACTCGAGGAGATCTTCAACAAAAAAAGAAAAACAGAAAAAATATATGTGATATTGTTCGAATGGAAAAATACGGATTTGTCAAAAAAAATTGTCACATTTGAATTTTTTCACCATGTCCCTTCATTCAAAGGCATCATAAATAATTATTGTATCAAAAATTTTCAAAGTCGTAAGTAATAAGGATGTTCTGCATTTCTTTTGCTGTTGATTGTATAAAGACAATAAAACTGATATATGTGTCTTTGATAGCACAAAATAAAAACTAAAAGCATCTCTATGTGATGAACACAGAAGTTCACAAACATAGTTACATTGCTTGTAATAAATATAAACACAAATAAATGAATACTTACTTATCTGTTTGGTCGGGCTGTATCTCTCCCGGTGGCCATTGTTTGGCATCCATTGTGACTCACTGTGAAAACAGTTATGACCAACACAGGCGATCTTACACTAAAAAGGGAAAATGCAATGTAACTGCACACTTGGCCTAAGTTTTACTGTGGAATAATAGAAAGGCCAAAAAGATTACTTTCACCCTCAGGTAAACTCAATCTTTCCTGGAGAATTCCAAGCAGTCAGCTCAGTGTAGCTGTTCGCTGTACTTATAGCATTTTCCCAGGGCTGCTAGAGGACTCTGATGGGCCAAAGAAGCACACAGTCACTAGGGAAGCCACTGAATAAATTGATATTGAATATATTAGCCATGGTTCAGTCAAAATTTGCCTTTATTGTGATTACGTGCAGTTTCGACAACCCATGACAATTTAACCAATAAATAGCGGAGACTGGGGTATATTGTTCCACGGGGTAAGTTCTGCCGCCCACTGTTGGGGTGAAATGAAGAACTGGGTAAAGAAGGCAATACCACCCATATTGATATACTAACTTGGTCAACATCATTGGGCACCAAGAAAAAAACTGGCAGATGTAATATAATGAAAAGCTACACTCATAGATTTAATTCTTTTGCTGATAACTTGAAGTGCCGAGGACTGACATTCTTGTTTCTCAGTCATTTGGTATTTGTAATAAGATGAAGTCCCTCTGCTAGGATGGAGTTAGGAGTTATATCTGGACATTTGAGTTGTTAGATTTTATCTCGCATTGCTTGTTTATTTGTTACAACCAGTTGTATCCAGAAAATCAATTTGGAATAAGTTGTGGCATTTGGATTGGGGTGAGTTGAGCCAATGGTATGATAAAGGATTTCATTTCTACTCATTTGTTTTCTTAATTTTAAGCAAGGCCTAAACATGTTGTGAAAAAACATACACTGAAAGGAACATACATGTGTTAAAAGTGTTGTACCACCCTCTTAACAATAAATAATTCCAATTTTTGCAGCATTTTTAACCATCCTTCCCTATGATTTAACATTGGGCCTGTCTTTCACTTACTTGTCAAAGACTTTGACCCATAACTAACTCTGACTACAGCAAAGAAAATTGGCTGCTATTGTTATTCCACATGCCTCGCAAATTGGCTTTTATGACCCAATATGTTTTCCTCTCATCTGATGAGAATCTGTGCTTCCACAAGCAGTTTGGCCGAGGATGTTTAGCATTGATGCAATGGCACAATGTCATGCATTTCACTTATTTACGAGCAGCACTGTATTCAGAAGCAGACCGTTGCATACTATCCTGTTTGACTTTCATTTTCTCACGACCAGCTTCAGTTTGCATTGCAGTAGGCTTACATATCTCACAGACTAATCAGAACTGTAATCCATCTATGTAGGGTACACCGTAAGATAAGTGACACCCAACAGATCATTATCGTCGTGTGCATTGATATAGGCCCACATTTCTTATTTCAGCAGATTTTAAGGCTAGATGACAAATGTCGTGCATTTATTTCAGCAAATATGCAGAATAACAGGAAGTGACAAAACAAGTATTGAAGTGTCAGAGAAGAAATAATTATGTCTTGCAATTTCATATATAAGTTAAAATTTTCCTGAGCAATACTTAGCCTTATTTTGCGAAAGTCAGTCATTTTTCTGAAAGTAACTGACTGTCATTGCTAACATCCGAAACCTGTTTCCTGCATTCTCATATACACACTCTTGCTCGTAAATATGGAATATTATAGGCACATGTCAAAAAGTGAATAGAAATTTGGCAACACCATTTCATGATTGGAGCTGCTGACAGACTTCCTACTATTTTTCTGGATGAATGTGGGTCCATTCAACATCACAAAGTGACAATTTTATGAAATTGGAGAAAATCTTGAAAACCGGGGTCAATTATGGAAATGCTGAAAAACGGTAAATATTCAAGATTTTTGGAGGGTTGAAATGACATGAAAAATTTATGATATATAAAAATAATTGTGTTACTAAAAGAATAATTAGGGTCAAAATAAGTTAGTAACACAGTTTATGTTGGAAATACCCTCTAGGGGTAGTCAGGACTCTGATCTAAATGGCACACCTAATTTTGTCGTGATTTATGAAATTTTTTTCTAAGATAAGATAAGATAAGATAAGATAAAACTTTATTTAACGTCGGTGATGAGAGTACAAACAAATAACACAAGCTCTAAGCTTTTGGCCGACAAATTTTAAAATAACAGAAACAAGATGAGATAGTGAAGTTATATACAAATGAAAAATGAATGAATTGTCTAGGTTTTAAATTCTTTCAATAAATAACTTTGTACCATTGCATATCATATTATGTGTTTTCGTTATAATTCTGTGATTACAAAGAATTTCTTAAGCATAGTATACATGTACCACATTCGCACTTACTCAGATAATCATTTTTTCGTAAGTCGAATTTGAAAGATTTTATATCAACTGAGCATTTTACTTTATAAGGTAGAACATTCCATAACGAGGGACCCTGATATCTTATTGACTTCTTACCATATCGAACTGTATTGAAAGGTGGCTGAACTAACTTGTTATTGTCCCGCATGTTGTATGGAGATATTTGTTTGTCAAAAAAAATGTACTTTTAACAGGTGGTGCTAAGCCGTTTATTACCTTGAAAACAAATTCTACCAGATTATTCTTACTTATTACATGCAACATCTTTTTGTCAGTTTTTATCAGTAAGTCAGTATATGAACTTTCATAATCATTGCAAACGAGTCTCAAAGCCCTTTCATTTAGTTTTTCAGTTTTTCTATCATGTCCGAGAGAGAAAGTGTGGTAGGCAACAGAGCAGTAAACAAAGTTAGAAGCTACAAATGCCTCGTATATCCTTAATCTGCCTTCATAATCAATGTACTTACATAATCTCTGAAGTGCATTTATTTGCCGAGCGGCCTTTTTTGAAATAAGTGACAAGTGGTGATTAAAGTTCAATTTATCATCAATATGAATACCTAACAGTTTTACCACTGATTCTGATTTAACAGTGTTATTGTTAATTTTAAAGTCTATTGTAGTGTTGTCTTTACTTAAAAGTATTGCCTGAAATTTTGATGGGTTAGCTTTCATGTAATTAATTTCAAACTATGTAATCGAAATTTTAGCAGCTTTTTCAAGCGTGTCCTTGACATTTAATACATTTTTGTGAGAGTAGGATAATGTGTTATCATCTGCATAATTGTACACATCACATGTTTTCTTTAATTCCATTAGGAAATCATTGATAAATATATTAAACAAAAGTGGACCCATGATTGATCCCTGTGGGACACCTGTTTTTAGATTTAGCCAACTACTTCTTATATTTCCTAATTTGACAGCTTGTCTCCGATTTTGTAAATAATCCATAATAAATGAGCAAGCTTCTATTGAGACACCATATGCATGTAATTTGGCTATTAACAGTCCATGAGGTAAACTATCAAAAGCTTTTGAGAGATCTATTAGTATACATCCGACGTGACAATTGTTATCAAGGGCTTTCCTCCAATTTTCAATACATTTCACAAGTACATTGTTACAGCTATACATTTTACGGTAAGCAGATAAATCATCTGACATATTGTTTGACATGAAATTGAGTAACTGATCGCACAAAACTTTTTCAAAAATTTTAGAAGTTGACGGGAGAACACTTAATGGTCTATTGTTTTCTTTTGCTAGTTGATCCGACTTTTTATAGAGTGGTGTTACTTCAGCCTTTTTATTGCAGTCAGGAAATTTACAGGTTGTGATGCTTTTATTTATTATCGGAGTCAAAGAATTACAAATGTAATGAGAGCCTATATTCAAGAATTTAGGGGAGATTTTATCAAATCCAGTTGCTTTGTTTGTTTGAAGATGTTTAAGTTTGTTGAGTACTGTTGATTGATAGATTGGTGTGAAATTAAATTTTTGTTCATTGTTTGTATGTTCATTGATCAGCTTTACACTTGGATGGTCTTTGTAGTGGTCAATGACCTCATCAGCTGACATTTGCTTCACTTCATTTGATTCACAGAGATCACTTGTGACATTGATGAAATATCCATTGAAAGCGTTACTAACGTCTATTGGATCGCTAATCAAAGAATCAGATTCACATAAGGTGATCTTATGATTGTTTTGTTTTACTTTGTTTGTCATAAATGGCTTGATTACTTCCCAAAAATGCTTTCCTCTGCTTTTTTCTGTGTTACAGTTATCTTCAAAATATTTCTTTAATGATGTCCTTTTTAGTTTACAGACAAGATTTCTTAGTTTTTTAAAATTTAGCCATGATTCTCGACTTTTGAATTTTTGAAATTTTCTTTTAAGAGCTGCTTTAACATTTAGGCCCTATAGCTTTTCTGAGATTGTCATTCATATAAGGCAGTTGTCTATGCCTCACAATTTTCTCTTTTCTTGGTGCATTTTTATCTATTATATCTGAGAGTAAAATGTTGTGAAACCATAATTGATCATCAACATCCTCAAATACCTGGGAGACATGAAATGGGGCAATTTCTAAATCTTTTTTATAATACTCTTCATTGAAATTTTTAAACGATCTATAGTGTACTAGTGTTGGGACTTAAGCTCTGAAATTTAAGGGATAAAAGGAAGAGGATGCATATCTAGGATGTATAATTTCATTTGGCGCCAATGATGCTTGGTTCGACCCAATCGGGAACAATCATGATTGAGGAATTTTGACAATTTCTTGAAATTTGAAAATTTCTGGACTATGTTTATAAACATCAGAACCACTTTGTCTCCTCCGCCTTCAACCCCTTAAAATTTCAGATCTAATATAACGCTCCGTTAGAAAGAAAAATATTTACAAATCAAGAAAAAATAGGTGTGCCATTCAAATCGAAGTCTATATTACCCCTAGCTAGAGGGTATTTTCCCAATATGGACTAGGTTACTAACAGCATTTGACCCCAATTATTCTTTTGATGTCATTTATTTTCATATATCAACAATACCTCATGTGATATGAAACCGTTGAAAAACTTGTTGACATGTGCCTATATTTGATATTTATGAGCAAGAGCGTATTACATACATGATAGTCAGAGAGAATACAATGTAGCTATTGGTATGGGGACTCAGGTACAGTTACTGCCGGTTATGCCTTCATTGGTAAATTACAGGAAACATCTTTGCCAATAGGGTTATCTGTGGTGGAAGAAATGAACACCAGAGATAGACCAAAAGTAATGACTGACTTTTGTGCCACCTGGTGTAAGAAGAACAAACCAAAAAGACAGGAATGCAAAGTGCAAGGTAATCTGGGGTATCCCACGTAGCATAGGTGTACCGGAGGATGCTGCCAAACTTGATGACCCCCCCCCCCCATACAAATTTGTGATGATCAAAAAATTTGGCAAAGCCGCTGAAATTTCAGACCGATGATCAAATACAATGTGCCGTGGTACCTGCGTCATAAGATCCCTTGTTGTAAGACCAACTTGACTTATGTGACCTCCTTCCTCTCGCACTGAGTAGCGTTTTTAGTGCATTTTGCACTCTGAAAAGAGACCGCACCCCCATGAAAGACCACTTCATGACCGCCGAAGGGGTGGTAACCAGAGTTGAATTCGAGGCCAGGACATCCGAGATCGAGACCGAGACTGAGGCATTGACCTTCCGAGACCAAGACCGAGGCATCAGCTATCGAGACCGAGACAGAGACCGAGGCCGGCTGAACATAAATTATGTTTAATTGACAAAATACTAAATTTAATGCAGAATATTTGTTTAAAGTTTTTCAAAGAAGGAGTTTGTTGTTCAAATAATGCAAATATGTGATTATAAATGTTTATTGTAGTTTCTAGAAAATTTGTTGTTAAAGTTATCTTTGAATTGTTTTGATGACTTGCAAGCCCATATAGGGCTGGCTGTATTTTTTGTTAGACAGGTCATGTAAATAAAGAATTTGTCTGTCTGTCTGTATTTTCAATTTTTACTATCTTTTTTTAAAGTTATATTTCTGTATTTTCTTATTCATTATCTTTTCTGCTTTTCAGCCTTTTCTGTGTCTTACTTTGCTGCCAACTGTCAATGGTCCAGTCCTCCTTCTTTTTTCCTTTTCTCCTTTCTCTCCTGAAAAACTCCTTTTATCTTCTGCTTCATCCGTTGTAATGTATAATGCATTATGCATTGGACCTCACAGAATGGTATAAAGTTTGTAATGTGAACTTACATTGAAAGAGCAGTCAATCCTTCTCTTGATTAAGCTGCTCTATATCTGCTTGATACAGAAAGGAAAGTGATAATTTAGATCTAGAATCACTTCTGTTGATCTGGAAAAAAGGCTGTTGATGTTTCATATCTCAGTGATATGTCATGTCGATCACCTGACATTTATGTAGTCACGAGGCACAGTAAAATCAGCTGAGTCTCTTTAACAGCAGCGACTGTTATAAACACAAAAGATTGTCATTTTTATGGAGCAAAAGCTTGTTTTTGTGGTCGTAATGATGTTTCGTGTTGGTTTACTTTAACTGCTATGAAAGTGGCGCAGCTGATTCACAGCCAGGCTCCAGAGAGCGGTAAACCAAAGTGAATTTTTACCAATATTTGTTGACTTATATATTTATAGACTAACTTATCTCACAACTTTACTAGACAGTTGTAACAATTCGGCTTATGCTTTTTGGAAATTTCAGATCTTGAAAATTAATTTCAGCAATAATATAAGCAACATTAACCCTCGAATCCCTTCCCATGTATGTTTATTCAGCATAATTGACCCATATGCAGTTTATATATATCTATATATATAATTGGCGGAAGGATAGCAATCCAAGATAAGGACTCTTCCAGTAACATCAAATGTCACACGAAATACAGCTTCTGTTAATATGGTGACAGTGATGCTGACAAGGGAAAAGTGCATGGAGCTATCTAATCCGTAATGCATATTTGCTGTTGGTCATGTTCTGTTTTGATGTGGTATGACACACCTTAAGATTTATCCTTTTCATGGTATATGCAAATATGTAGACTCTTGCTCAAAAGTCTGAAATATTTTGGATTTCGAACTCAAAGATAGTCATACACTGATCTTAACTGGTGACAAAGGCTACTGGTGTTCTCAAGTTCTTATGACATCGAAACAAACTAGGCAAAAGTGTTCATTGTGACATTGGTGATGGGAGCTTGCTTCACCCAGGGATGGACTTGCCGACTTCGCGCCCATGCCAAAATTAAATAAGTCAATGGGAAAAATATTTTAAGCACCATGCCATGTATTAAATTGCATAAATAATTATTTAATTGAAAACTTATGGCAAAGTTACACATTTTGACTTTTTTTGTGAAATATATGGGGCCCCCCTGAGTGTATGGGCCTGTGGCAGCTGAGACTTTGCCACATAGCTTAGTCTGCCACTGGCTCAACCTCCTCCTAATCCACCTTCTTCTCCTGCTGTTTCTCCTCCTTGTGAATACAAACTCCTACTGCTTCTCTATAAATATGATACACCCACGTCCAAAACAAAAGTGCAGCAAAGCTATCATGCAGGAATAACCAAAGAGAAATTGTTCCTTTTTTGTTCTTCACTCCAGGAGTGCAAACTTGATCAGGTGGTAATGTCTGATCTTCCAGCAATTAAACAAGCAAACCAGCTTACGGCAATCAAAAATGACCTGAAGAAGAGTATTTGTTACATTGAAAGCAGAATGATGGTGGCTTATTTATAGCAAATAGGCAGAATTAATCCTCAGTATCTTGACATGAAAGGTGCAAAATTCCACAAGTGACTTAATCTATTGGAGACTTCTGTCAAGAACTAATAGCAATTATTGATGAAAGATGAATAGCACATTAACATTCTTATTAATAGCTAGGAGAAAACGTCAATTTGTAGAATGCTTTTATCAATGATAGGGTAGGTACTATTAGACTATGCGATATCCATCATGTCTTTCAAGAGGACTTAACATTAATTTTTGATTTTCTTAATCACAAACAGGATTCAAGCTCTATATGTAATTTTGGCCAAGGCTGTGGGCCTATATTTTTGCCTTATCGTATATTTTGCTTTTATTTCAGCATTACTGTATTTTCTTTATTCATAATCTTTTCTGCAATTCTGCCTTTTCTGTGTTTCACGTTGCTGCCAACTGTCAACGGTCCGGTCCTCCTTCTTCTTTCTATTTTCTCGATTCTCTCCTAAAAAACTCCTTTCATGTTTTGCTTCATCCATTGTATTAAATGTGTAATGCGTTATGTATCGGACCTTCACAGAATGGTATAAAGTTTGTAATGTGAACTTGCATTGAAAGAGCGGTCAATCTTTCTCTTGATTGATCTGGAATCTGTTTCTCAGTGATATAAATCTGTTGGTCATGTAGGCAGCTGTGTCTCTCTAACAGCAGATGCAGATATGAATACACAAAATTGTTATTTTATGGTACAAAACAGTCGCTTTTATGGTAGAAATTATGTATCTTGTCGTTTCAGCGGCAACTGCTGTAAAGGTGGTGCAGCGGGTTTTACAGTGTGGCTCCATGGAACAGTAAACGAAGTGCACTGAAAAAAAAGGTTTGTGTGAAACAGACAAAACGAACGTTAGCTGGTGTCCGTCCAAAATTTTGTGCAAATTCAGACAAAAGGCATGTGTATTTTTGACATTTCATTGTCAATCTTGATCAATTTTTTGTGTGATTTGATCAATGAAATGTCAAAAATACACATACCTTTTGTCCGAATTTATACAAAATTTTGGACGGACACCACCTAACGTTCGTTTTGTCTGTTTCACACAAACCTTTTTTTCAGTGTGCCGACTTGAATTTTTACAGACTAACTTATCTCACAGGGCAGTCATTACAATTTTGCTTTGGTTTTGGGATATTTCAGACTATGAAAAATCACCAATAATATAAGTGAAATATGCCCTAAAAATTCTGTCCCATGCATGTACATTTATACAAAATGATTGACATACTAATAATATATTTAAACTTATGGTTGGCTCCAGGAAGGATAGCGATCCGTGATACGGATTCTTCCTGTAATGTCAAATGTCACACAAAATACAGTTTCTGTTAATATGGTGACAGTAATGCTGACAAGGGAAAAGTGCATTCAGCAATCTGCTCCGCGATGCATATTTGCTGTTGGTCCTATTGAGTTCTGATGTCATATGACATGCCTTAAGAATTAATCCTTTTCTTGATATATACCAATATACACACTTGATCAAAATGCTTGAACATTTTGCATTTTTAGCTCAAAAGATACATGTAGTCATGCAATTATCTGAACTGCTGATATAATGGTGTTCTCAATTGAGGCAGTTCTAATGACTTCGCAACAGATGGGCAAACCATGATATCTGAGTGCCATCATCTCTAAATGAGGTGAATGGGCTCACTGTGACACTGGTGGTGAGCCTGCTCCCAGCTAGAGGTGGATTGCCGCGACTTCGGGCTGGTGGCAAAGTTAGCCAATGGTCCTGGAATTCCTTATCATGGGACACCGTGTTTTAAATTTGATAAATTGTTATTAGCTTGGGCCCTAATGTGAGGTCCTGTTCTATTCCGTTAATTTTTATGCTTCTCAGATTTTAAGCATAATGACAAAGTTTCGCTTTTTGACTTTTTCCGTAGTATTTTATTTTTTAGGCAACATGAATGTTTCCCTCTGTATAAAGCAAACAGAGATCAATCAAGAGAAATGTTTACCACTCTTTCAATGTAAATTCACAAAACAAACTTAAGTGTATTGGCCTGTGGCAGTTGTCACTTAAATGCTAGTCCGCTCCTGGTTCCACCTTCTCCTAATCCACCTTCTGCTCCTGCTGTTTCTCTTCCTCGTGAATTTAAATATGACACACCTACATCCAAAACAAAGTGCAGCAAGGCTATATTTCAGAAATAACCAAAGAGAAATTGACAATTCTTTGTTCTTGACTCCAGTAGAGTACACTTGACTGGAAGGTAATCAGGTAGTGCCAACCATCAGTCCTTAGTGACATAAAGTAGAATATTTGTTACTTTGGAAGAGAGCCAGTATCAATCCTCCGTATCTTGACATGAGAGCTGCACATGAGAGAAATCAAGTGACACAATCTACCGGAAACTTCTGTCAAGAAGTGATAACATTTAGAGATATATTTAGATATCTAGCGCATTCAAAGGTCTTATTCACAGTTGGGAGTACAACATCACCTTGTTGAATGCCCTCATCAATGACAGGATTGGTATTATTAGACAATGTGATATCCATCATGCTTCTTAAAAGGACTTAACATTTGTTGTTGCCTTATAACAAAACAACATTCAAGCAGTGTGAATAATTTGTCTGTGGCTGAAGACCTAAATTCTTGCCTTTTTGGGTCCTTGGAATTCATTCCGAGATCATTGTCGTCATATTCATTTCCTGTCAACAGGCAAAGTTGTCGTACACACAAAAACATTTCACAGACAAAATGGAAACACGAACTGGCGCATGTGCAAGTGTGATTAAGGTGGTACTTCAGCTTCCCTGGCTACAATATTGTGCTTCTCAGTGCTTTAATTGACATTCATTCAACACATTTCTACCGATAGTGGTCAACTCTTCACGCAAAGACTAGTTTGGAATATTTTACTGTGCTACCCTCTTGTGCATAGTGACAGCGCACCACATTACCACAGTTATATGCAAGTTCATTTCATTAATTGATAAATATTTTCATAGAATTTTATGTCAAAGTGTTTGAGGTTTAGTGTTCTTGTTCAATAAATAAACAAAAAAATGTTTACATATAAATAACAGAAGAAAATGCAGTTTCATAAAAAAGACAAAACTAAGTAACTGTCTTATAATATCTATTTAGTTTTGATGAATATGTTCGTAGGATTTCTAGGTCAAAGTGTTTAAAGTTTAGTGTTCTTGTTCAATAAATCGACAATAACATTTTTACATATAAATAACAGAGGAAAATGCAGTTTTAATATTTAATTTAAGCTTCCCTTTTTTTAAATACATAAGTCAATAAAAAATTTATGTGGTACAAATTATGGAATAAACCAAGGACTCTATGCATGCATTGCATGCTATTTTTCTATATAATTAGTAATTACAGAACACCTCTTTTATTTCAGTATTTCCCTTATTCACTATCTTTTTTGCTATTCAGCCTTTTTTGTGTTTCACTTTGCTGCCTGATGTCAACGGTCCAGTCCTCCTTCTTCTTTCTCTTTTCTCTATTCTCTGCTAAAAAGCTCCTTTTATATTCTCCTTTATCCGTTGTAATATATAATGCATTATGTATTGGACTTTCCGCAACTGGTTCCCTTGACTGGTATGAAGTTTGTAATGTGAACTTATGTTGAAAGAGTGGACCATATTTCTCTTGATTGATCTCTGTGTGGCAGTGTCTGCTTGATACAGAAGTAAAAGTGATAATTTTGATCTAGAATCAATTCTGTTGATCCGGAAAAAAGGTTCTGAACATTCCATATCTCAGTGATATTAATTTGTCAGTCATAATTTTCCTCTAGAATCCAGACAGTCATACTCGGCAGACCCAAAACTAACATGGGAAAGATAAGAAAAGCTGCAGTTTGCCACACATTTGCCACCCATGAGGTATGCTCCTAGACATAATCTTCAAATTCCATCCCTTGTCTATATAATATACCATTTATTCATGTCAGTCAAGACACAATTTTTTTTTACAGAGATCAAATACAGAATTTAAAATATTTAAAGTTAATTATTATCTAAGCTGCAGAAAAATTCTAAATGCGTACATTCTGAATTTTTCTGTGTGCTTATACAGCAAAGATTACATTATTATATATATTTAAAAACATAATTGGCTCCAGGGAGGATAGCAATCCATGATATGGGTTCTTCCCATAACGTCAAATGTCACATGAAATATAGCTTCAGTTACTATGGTGGCAGTAATGCTGACAAGGGAAAAGTGCATACAGCAGTCTAATCCGTAATGCTTATTCGGTGTTGGACTGTTGGTCGTATTCGGTTCTGAAGTGATATCACATACCTTAAGAATTTATCTCATGGTATATGTAAATATACACTGATTACGCTCTTGGATCAAAAGGCTTCAATATTTTGGATTGGAGCTCAAAAGACAATACCTTAACCGGTGACACTGACTACTGGTGTTCTTAAGTTCTTATGACAATACAAGAGACGAGTATACCGTGATATGAGAGTAGAGACGAGTATACCGTGATATGAGAGTGCCATCATCTCTAGACGAGGAGAATTGGCTAATTGTGACATTGGTGGTGAGCCTGGCTCAGCTTCGGGCCCAATGCCAAAATGAGTCGATTGATCCCAATTCCGTACCATCGGAGATATTTCAAATGAGGAAAGGTAAATTCTTATATCATACATACATGTATTAAATTTGGTAAATGGTTTTGGGGTGAGAAGGTCCTGTCACACTGTTAATTTGGTTGCTTCACAAAATTTTAAACCTGATGGCGGAGTTGTTCATTTTGCTTTTCCTCAAATTTTCATTTTTTGTCAGAATGACCAAAGAGAAACTGTGAAGGAGAGCCGACTGGACCAGATAATCAGCTAATGTCTGATTTTCTGAAATGCACAACTAATAATTTGGGGGGGGGGGGGGTGGGGTTTCAAGAGAGACCTAAAGTAGAGTATTTGTTGGTGTTAAATATACAGCAAAAAGTAAGAATTAATCCTCAGTATCTTGACATGAAAGTTGTACAATTCTGTGAGAGCAAAATCAAGTGACTCGATCTATCAGATACTTCTGTCAAGTAGTGACAACAATTATTGATGAAAGATGTATAGCACATTCAGATTCTTATTAATAGCTAGGAGAAAATGTCACACTGATAAACGCTTTTATCAATGCTAGGGTTGGTATTGTAAGACAATGTGATATCCATCATGCTTCTGAAAAGGACTTAACATTAAATTTTGTTGTTACGTTATCACAAAACAGCATTCAAACTATGTAAATTAATTTGTCTCTGGCTGCAGGCCTATATCCTTTCCTTATTCTATATAATTATAGCATACTAAGTCTTCTTTTATTTCAGTATTTTTAAAAGTATTTCCGTTATTCAGCCTTTTCTGTGTTTCACTTTGCTGCCAGATGTCAACGGTCCAGTCTTCCTTCTTCTTACTCTTTTCTCTATTCTCTCCCAAAAAAACTCCTTTTATATTCTGCTTCATCCATCGTAATGTATAACGCATTATGTATTGGCGTTCCTTGACAGGTATAAGGTTTGTAATGTGAACTTACATTGAAAGAGTGGTCAATCTTTTTCTTAGATTGAGCTCTGTGTACATGATGCCGAATGCAAAATGATTATTTTGATCTAGAATCACTTCTGCTGATCTGGGAAAAAGGTTCTTAACGTAACGGTTCCGTCTCTCATTGATGTTGATCTTCTAGCATCTGTGTGACCTGCTGTGTATCCTTAACAGTGGTGACTGTTAAATTATGAACACAAGAAATGTCATTTTATGGTGCAAAAAGGTTGTTTTTGTGGTGGCAATGATGTTTAGTGTTGGTTTTACAGGAACTGCCATGAAAGTGGGACAGCTGGTTTACAGTGGGCTCCAGGGATCACTGAGCAGTAAACCAGTGATTTTTTATAATATTTGTTGAGAAATATATTTATAGACTAACTTATCTCACCGGGCAGTCATAACAATTCTGCTTATGCTTTTCGGAAATTTCAGATCTTGAAATTCATTTCAGCAACAAAATAAGTGAAATTAACCCTCAAATTCTGTCCCATATACGTTTATTCAGCATTATTAACATGTATGCAGTGTAAATATGTTTATAATTGGCTTGAGGATAGCAATCCATGATATGGTCTCTTCCTGTAATGTCAAATGTCACTCGAAATAAAGCTTCTGTTAATATGGTGACAGTAATGCTGAGAAGGGTAAAGCGCGTACAACAATCTAATTTGTAATGCATATTCGCTGTTGGTCATATTCAGTTCTCATGTCATATGACATGTCTTAAGAATTAATCCTTTTCATGTGATATGCCAATATAGGCCCACACCCTTCATCAAAATGCTTGAACATTTTTCATTTTTAGCTCAAAAGATACAATGTAGTCATGCAATGATCTGAACTGCTGAAATAATGGTGTTCTCAATTGAGGCAGTTCTCATGCCTTCGCAAATGATTAGCAAACCACGATATCTGAGTGCCATCATCTCTAAATGAGTTGAACGGGCTCACTGTGACATTGGTCGTGAGCCTGTTCCAGCTAGAGGTAGACTGGCCTGGAATTCCCTATCATCGGACACCATGTTTTAAATTTGATAAATTGTTATTAGGGTGGGACTCGAAAGTGGTACCTAGGGTCCTACTCTGTTCCGTTAATTTGTATGCTTCAAAAATTTTAAACCTGATGACAATGTTTTGCATTTTGACTTTTTCCTTAATATTATATTACTAGGGAACTTAAATATATCCTTCCGCATCAGGTAGACAGAGATCAAATATTGACCACTCTTTCAATGTAAGTTCACATTACAAACTTGAGCGTATTGGTTTGGGCAGTTTCCACTTTTAAAATGCTAGTCTGTCCCTGGCTCCACCTGCCGTTTCTCCTCCTTGTGAATACAAACTCCTACTGCTTCTCTATAAATATGATTCACCCACGTCCAAAAAAAAGTGCAGCAAGGCTATCATGCAGAAATAACCAAAGAGAAATAGTCTCTTTGTTTGTTCTTCACTCCAGGAAAACTAACTTGACTGGATGTTAATCAGGTAATGTCTGATATTCTGAAATTCACAGAAATTGGGGTGTGGGTGGGAGGTCAGCTGCCAGCCATCAGTCCTTAGTGTTGTAGAGTAGATTATTTGTTACTTTGGAAGCAGAGAAAGCCAATTTAATAGCGAATAGGCAGTATCGATAAATAATATCTTTACATAAGTGAAGCAATTCCACACAAGGGAAATCAAGTGACAGGATCTACTGGAAACTTCTGTCAAGCAGTGATAATAATTATTGATGAAAGATATATTGCACATTCAAAGGTCTTATCCATAGTTGGGAGTACAACATCATCTTGTTGAATGCCCTTATCACAGATAGCGTCAGTATTATTAGACAAATTACTCAAGAGATATATAGCACATTCTAATTAGTAGCTAGGAAACAACATCATCATGTCCAATGCCCTTATCAATGATAGGGTTGGTGTTATCAGACAATATGATATCAATCATGCCTCTTGCAATCATCAAAAAGCTGCAACATTTTGGATTTTGGGCTCAAAGATATGCAATGATATGAACTGGTGACGTAATGGAGAATTCAATTGAGGCAGTTCTCAAGACATCAGATCAGATGAGCGAACCTTGGTATCAGAGCGCCATATTCTCTTGACAAGGACATTGTGACATTGGTGACCACGCCTGCTCCACCCATGCAAAAATTAAATAAGTCAATGGGAAAAGGAATTTGCTAAATTGTGTAAATTGTTTTTGGGGTGGGATCCCAAAATCTAACACCAGGTCCCCCCCCCCCCTGAGTGTATGGGCCTGTGGCGGCTTAGACTTTGCCACATAGTTTACTCTGCCACTGGCTCAGCCTACCCCTAGTCCACCTTTTGCTCCTGCGGTTTCTTCCCCTCCTTATTACAAACTCCTACTGCTTCTCTATAAATATGATACACCCACGTCCAAAACAAACGTGCAGAAAGGCTATGATCCTGAAAAAACCGAAGAGAGAATTGTTCCATTTTTCGTTCTTCACTCCAGGAGAGCCATCTTGACCGGATAATAAGGTAATGTCTGATATTCTGAAATGCACAACATATGGGGGGGGGAGCTACCAGGTATCAAGAGTGACTGAAAGTAGAGTATTTCTTTCTTATGATGCACAGGGTGCTAAATTAATGACAAATAGGCAGAATTAATCCTCAGTATCTTGACGTAAAAGATGCACAATTCCACATTAGTGAAATCAAGTGTCTTGATCTATTGGTGACTTCTGTCAAGAAGTGATAACTATTATTTCTGAAAGATGAATAGCACATTCAGATTCTTATTAATAGCTAGGAGAATATGCCATGCTGTTGAATAACCTTATCATTATATCAATGACAGGATTGATATTATTAGACATGTGATATCCATCATGCCTCTGAAAAGGATTTAACATTTGTTTTTTCCTTATCACAAAACAGCATTCAAGCAGTGTGAATGAATTCTTGCCTTATTCTATATAATTACAGCATACTTCTTTTATTTCAATATTTAAGTATTTCCCTTATTCATTATCTTTTCTGCTATTCAGCCTTTTCCGTGTCTCACTTTGCTGCCAACTGTCAACGGTCCAGTCCTCCTTCTTCTTTCTCTTTACTCTATTCTCTCCTGAAAAACCCGTTTTATCTTTTGCTTCGTTCATTGTAATGTATAATGCATTATGTATTGGACTTTCCTCGACTGGTTTCCTTGACTGGTATAAAGTTTGTAATGTGAATTTACCATGAAAAAGCGGTCAATCTTTCTCTTGCTTCATCTCGGTCTGCTTGATGCAGAAGGAAAATTGATAATTTTGATCTAGAATCACTTCTGTTGATCTGGAAAAAAAGGTTCTTAACATTCTGCCTCTCTGTGATGTTGATCTTCTAGCATCTAAGCAGTCACACTGCACTGTAAAACTTGCTGAGCCTCTCAACAGCAGTGACTGTTATGAACACAAAAAATAAAATAAAATGGGACAGGTGGTTTACAGTGGGGCTCCAGGGTGCAATAAACAAAAGTGATTTTTTTTCCAATATTGTTTGACTTATATGTTTATAGACTAATCAACAGGACAGTTATAACTGTCGGCTTGTGGTTTTGGAAATTTCAGATCTTCAGCAATAAAATTAGTAACATTAACCCTCAAATTCCATCCCATGTATGTTTCTTCAGCATAATTGACATGTATGTAGTGTAAATATATCTATACATGTATACAATTGGCTTGAGGATAGCAATCCATGATAAGGACTCTTCCTGTAATGTCAAATGTCACACGAAATACAGCTTCTGTTAATATGGTGACAGTAATGCTGACAAGGGTAAAGCGCATACAGCAATGTAATTCGTAGTGCATATTCGATGTTGGTCATATTCTGTTCTAATATCATATGACATGCCTTAAGAATTTATCCTTTTCATGATATACTATACGAATTATACAATCTTGATAAAAAAGCTGCAATGTCTTGGATTTCGAGCTCAAAAGATAGTCATACAATGATCTTAACTGGTGACATTGGCTACTGGTGTTCAAAAGTTCTTGTGACATCACAACAAACGAGGCAAATGTGATCATTTTGACATTTGTGTTAGGAGTCTGCTCCGCCCAGGGGGACTGGTGTAACTTCAGGCTAAATGTTAAATTTTTTGAAGCAAAATACCACACAATGTATTAAATTGCCTAAATTGTTGTCAGTTTGGGGCCCCCAATATTTAAAAACTGATGGCAAAGTTACGCATTTTGACTTTTTTCTTGAAATTAGGCCCCCCCCCCATTCCTGAGTGTATGGGCTTGTGGCAGCTGAGACTTTGCCACATAACTTAGCCTGCCACTTGATCAACCTCCCCCTAATCCACCTTCTGCTCCTGCTGTTTCTCCTCCTCATGAATTTAAACACCTACTGCTTCTCTATAAATATGACACTCCCATGTCCAAAATAAAAGTGCAGCAAGGCTATGATGCAGAAATAACAAAAAAGACATTGTTCTTTTTTTTTGTTCTTGACTCCATGAGAGCCAACTTGACTGGATAATCAGGTAATGTCTGATATTCTGAAATGCACAACATATGGGGGGGGGGGAGGATAGCTACCAGGTATCAAGTATGACTTAAAGCAGAATATTTGTATCTATGTAAGCACAGGGTGCTAAATTTACGACAAATAGGCAGAATTAATCCTCTGGATCTTGACATGAAAGATTCACAATTCCAAAAAAGTGAATCAAGTGACTCAATTTATTGGTGACTTCTGTCAAGTGGGGATAACAATCGTTGCTGAGTGATATTCATGAAGCACATTCAGATTCCTATTAATATCCGGGACAAACATTTCTATTGATAGCTGGGAGAGGAACAACATCACCTTGTTGAATGCCATTATCAGTGATAGGGTTCGTATTATTAGACAATGCCTTATCCATCATGCCTTTTTGAGAGGACTTGACATTTGTTATATGCCTTATGAGGTTCTGATCAAAAAGGCAATGTACAGTGGTCCCAGCGTTATAAGACTGCTCCTTCTGCAGTCATAAAGCAGTCTCTTACGGGGTTGCAGGCTCTCGTCAGGGTGCAAAATGCACTAAAAATACTTAGTGTGGGAGGAAGGCAGTCACATAAGGCAAGGTGGTCTTAAATCAAGGAGAATGGGGTTGATGGTTCATCGGTTATAAGGCCTTAGTTTGGATCTGCTATGTTGATAGCTCATGGCTGAGTGATTATGATTCAATTGCTGACTTGTGTTGGGGACAACTATTGGCTACACATTTATTTATTAAACTTATGGAGGCAAAGCATTTGAGCAGATCATCCAATACATATTATTGAAAATCATTTGGTTCTAATTGTGTTATAGTTGTGTCTGTCTGTTGTGACATATTTAGTGGATCTTCGTTTGATTATCAGGTGGTAGTATGTATGTATACCTTTAAGTTACCTGCGAATTTCCTTATGATTGTGTCACACCTTCCCTGTGAGCTATGCATATAAACAATTTCCTCAGAAAGCTCCAGCTTTCGCTGCAAAAACAAGATCATTCAAATAACTTGGTACGGTGTATTGTCCATCAATTGTTCAGTATACAAAGAACGAATGCTCGAATAATTTGCAGATACTGAAGTCCCTTCCAACAGCTTTGAGTTTATTCCAAAGTAATTGTGGTATTTATTTCTTAATCATACATCATCAAATTAATATGCTTGTGACATATATAGTGTCAGTTTTGTGCTTTGCAAAACAACATTGAAATAACGACAATTACAAACAAACAATCATTAACCATGCATCAGGGTTGCATTTGATTTGGAGTGAGACCATGTGCAGCCAAAAAAAAAAAAGCCTCCTTTAACCGATCGGATCACTTATACCCACCACTGTTCAAATCGGAAGTGACTTTCGAGCCAACTACTGAATGTAGTGTGCTGCAGGCAGGTGAGCCCAATGACTCTTCACACAGGCAAATTTCAAATCGAATTGGAAACTGGGTCAGTTAGTTTGGCTATTTAGGTTATTTGAAGTTTTAAAAATCATGTTCACATCCCACACAACTCAGTGGAAATGTGTGCAAATGCCAAAGACAGCAGATTGTGTAGTCTATAATGTCGTAGTCTGCACATTCAGTCGCAAAAGAGCTGGCTACACTTCACGTCCGGCAAATATTCCTGTCTTGTTTTCGCCATTCAATAGGAATAATCTATAAAGTTGACTCGCATTAAAATCTCCAATCAAATGCAACAAAGATGGGTACATATCATCAGTGGGAATGGTTAAAGAATTCAAAACATTGTATTTACAAACCAACAATTTCACCTTGATTCATGATTGACTTTTCGTTGTTACATGCATTACATTACATTTGTGATTTCATGTTTAGAAACCGCTGTTCATAGATTCAAACTTTTTGTCAACAACTGCCTTTCAGCTTGTATTGTATTACACTTTTCAAGGACATTTTACTCTATCGGAGAGAGTGAAGTCATAACTTTTTAATATCATTCTCCCCTAAAGAATAATATTCCATAGAAAAACTTATCTTTGCGGTCTGGAAGTCTACAAATGTGGATGTATACGTTGTAATGGGACGATAGTTCAATAATCATTGGTACGACTGTAATCATTTTGAGGAATTTTTATAAGTTCTATTTTTACCAGGATTTTCAATAAACATTTCACCGTTCCTGTGAATGTAACATTTAAAAATTCACGGCGATGTCTTACAATTTGAGTCTTCTATAAATTAAGAACCTTACAATTGATACACTAATAAAAGAGACACTGCAATTTTGTTGTAACAGGCAATTGCCACAAGCATCAATATGAAAATTATACAACAATTGTAAATTACAGTTTGTTAGGAGTCCAGTAGCATAATATTATGTTCATTTTCACAAGTTTTAAGTGTGAATGCTTTGTTGTGTCATGCTCAATAATTAAATCAAATAAATTTTACTCTTTAAAAACACAAAAATACATTTAAATTAACATACCAAGTAAATAATAACAGGCAATAACATATTGCACAGCAGTTCCATAACTTTTGGAGAAATATTTCAGCATTAGAATTTGCACTTAGTGAGTCATAATGCTGATTATGTGCCATAAGCAATAGCACTTTAATTCACTGAGACTTTGCTGCTTGTCGATGACTGAAAAACAAAGGGATCATGATTCATATCGAAGTGAACCATGATACGGTTCACTTCGATGTGCAAACTTCACTATGAAATGTTCCTCTATTTCCCCATACATGATGAACCATCTGTACATGAATATTTCAATCACTTACTCTGATGTATTAGAATAAAGTGTAAGAGATTTGGAAACTTCTCCAGAGAAGAATGAATTTGGTTTCTCCCTCAATGCCCTGTCCCAAGCATGAGAGATTGGATTCCAGACCCTTGTCTGTTCAAAAATAGAGGAAGAACAAGTGATTGTAATATTCAACAATAGGTTACCTTGATATTCAACAATAGGTTACCTTGATGGTGAAAAATATCCATTGTTTCAGACTAAACAAATAAGTAGGTAGTAGGACCAATAGTTTGAATGATAATCAGTTCAAAAGTTGAGCAAATCTAACGTCAGCATATTACTGGTTGATATTTTCTAAGTGTACATAAAATTACATTTGGGAATTTCTTACACATATCAATATGTTTTACAGACTCTTACTTCTTTATAACTTTCAAACTGAGATTCTACAACTCATATTAAATGAGATCATGAGGGTGTGGAGTGCTAGAGAATTACAGTCGTTAATTTAAAAAATAACATTTATTATAATAACAACGCAGGGAAACATTGATAAGTGAAATATAAAAGTGTACAACATTTGTGGCGAACAAATAAATTCAAACGCCGATGGATGATACTGTAATAATGGAAAGAATAGACTCCATATTTGTAGTAAGTTATCATATCAGAGATATATTGCTGGACAGGTCACCCTACCAAGCAAAATCAAAAAATCAAATCAAATCAGTGCAGCCCATTAAAAAACAGTTTGTTGCTAACCTGTAGCATATTTCATGATCTTGGAACTTAAAAAAAAACAGCAACAACAGATGTCAAAATACAAATGAAATGTATAAGTAAATAGACAGATGCAATGTGGCCAAAAAGTAGAAATATGTATCTTGTAATATTGCTCAGTGCTGTACAATATATATTGTACACTGAATGTTGTCAATTTGTATATATATTCAATACAATTTTATCTTTAAGATTTGATAAATATTTCAAATACACATATCTTTACAATGTATTATATTAACTTCAACTTTGTACACTCATCAGATGTTGGTAGTTCTTCAGCTTTAATAATGGAGAAAGCAAGTCTCGTGGTCAGCTGACTGGTGACGTCAATCCCTGGAAACAGATTGGCCAATAGCAGCGCTTCTAACATCTCCTATTGGACACCATGTTTCCAGCAAGCACCTGAAATAAAAAAGTTTTAAGATGTAGAGTATAAAGTTAACAAGGTAAAACAGCAACATCAGAGTTATGCCATATCAATCATATTAAACTTTGTCTGTTTGACAATTTGTAAAAAAAAAACTAGACTAGGCCTACTACCATTGCACACCACTTTTCAGTCATGTGTAAAGTGCTGCCTGTGAGTAAGTGAAACAGGTGTTGTTTTGCCATTGAGCTGATGTTAAACATCCTCCCAAAAAATTCTGCCAGCCGTACCTGCAGACTCCAGTGGCAGTCTGGTGAAAATGAGAACTGCATGCTGCTGCCACCTGGCACAAAAGTTGATTTTGCATACTACAGCATTGCTCTCCCCAGAAATAGTTCCAATTTCATTGAGCATTCACAAAATTTCTGTTCAACATTGATGTATACCAGAGTCAGACTTGGCAATCACATTCTCTAAGGAAGTAGACAAGGTCATCAGCACACTCAGAAACAGCCCCGGTTTCTTCCAAACAAAATTGTGTGAGTTCCTCAGACGGAAATGATGTGGACCGCTCGCAGGAGTTCGCGGAATAGCACACTCTAGGTGGCAACACATGACAGCATATGTTCTGATCTGCCAAGGCTTGAAAAAGAAGTGGCAAAGTAACAGCGGTCCTCTTGTAGACAGTCCCAGTGGTGTAATGGACAGCATCCCTGCCTTACATCCCATGCAGGCCAGGGTTCAATCCAAGGCTGGGGCAGACAAAATATATAAAACTATTGATGATGTCAAAATTTTATATTTAGTATGCCCTCTATATAAACATGAATACTCATGATTGTTGATTTTCTGCCACAGTACCTACAGCCATGGCCGTTCTTTTCACTCAGCAGCTATGCTTCACTATATGGATAAATTTTGACCTATCATAACATAGGTAATACTTACTCAATCTTCACCAAAATGTCAGGAATTATTATCAATATGTACTTGGAGGTATTCAGATAGAAATTGTTCAATGGAAATAATGTTACATAATAGCTGTGAGGCAAAATAATGCATCAGTTGAAATTTAAGCATATAATCTTATGGTCCTAAATTGTCATTCACATGATAGTAATATTCACCAAAGTGTCTGGATGTGTTGGGCACACACCAAATTAAACATGCATGACAAAATTACAATCAAATATGTGACTTTAACGTTGCTTGATCAGGTTTCGCTTGAGGTGTTTATGATTAGAAAAATTGTCAATTTCTGATGTAAGACTAAAGTAGTAAGAAAATTTCTTATGATGAAATTTAATTTGTTTCTTAAAATTCCACATCTATGGAAGGCATTTGACACAATTTTATTTCAAAAGATGAAGTGCACTTTATTCCTACACCTACTTAAAATTTGGCCATATTTAAAAATAATACCAGTTCTAGTAAAACCCGATGAAGGAAAAATTCTAACTTGTATTTTATAGAAATTTTGTCATGAATGCTTAATTGTTTGTGTACACAACACATCCAGAAACTTTGGTGGCTATACTACCATGAGAATAACATCTAGCATGATAACTGATTTTATGCATTGTTTTGCCTCACTATTTTTTTTTTTTTGATTTGTTTATTTGACATATATATTGGCATACATGTACAGGATTGCACAGAAAATCAGTGACTTATTTCCACTGTGGTCCTTGTGGATATCTCCGGTTTAATGGCGTACAGCAAGTGGTTATTGAGATAACATTATAAGAATGAAGATTTAAATAAAAAGAGACGATTCCTTTGCAGCGGCCTGTGTTCTTAAATAGTTTTTAACACTTTTTTTGAATGATGTTTTATTACTTGATGTTTTTATATTTGGTGGTAGGTTGTTCCACTCCTTGACTCTGACTACATTGAAATTACCTGAGGTTATGCCTTTTGAATGAGGGACTGCAAAGGAATTTTCACTTCGTCTGGTGTTATAGGCACTGCTGTTCAATTTGAATTTGTCACGTAGGTAGTGAGGTGCAGTTTGATCAAATACATTGTACATATGGTGTAAGATCAGCTGCCGGGCCCGATCATTCACATTAAGAAGACCAACTTGGTCTAACTCATGTTGACCGATGTGACTCCTTGGTCCTAAGTCCAGCACGAAACGAACTACTTTATTTTGCATAATTTGGAGAGATTTTTTAAGTTGTTTCTTCATCGGCATATACCAGGCTGAGATGGCGTAATCAAAATGACACAATATAAGACTTTTACATAGTATTTTACGAATTCTGAAATCTAGGGATTGTTTGTGTCTGTATAAAAACTTCAGCCTCGCCGTAGATTTGTTGATAATGGAGGATACAATTGAGTCGCCTGATAATGTATTATCAAGCTTGACACCAAGATATTTGGCGGTTTCTGATGCCTTGATGTTATGTTCATCTATTTTAATTACAAAGTTGCTGGTGTTATTTCGTTTCCTACTGGACGATAGGACCATAACCTCAGTTTTGCCTTTGTGCATAGACAGGCAGTTGTTCGTTAACCAGTGGTAGCATCTTGAGACATCTTCCGCTAGGAGGTCTGAGATGGTGTCAAGTTGCTTAGCACTTCTAATTAGGATGGTATCATCTGCATACATAATAGTGGTGCAATTTACACAGGCTGCTAGGTCATTGCAATATATTAAATAGCACCAAGGCCCAAGAATGCTGCCTTGTGGGACCCCACACTTAATAGTTTTTTCTGACGATGAGACATTGTCGGTGAAGACAGTTTGTTTTCTATTAGAAAGGTAGGAGACAAACCAATCAGGTTCAATGCCAGCTAATTTGATTTTTTCGCATAGTAATTTGTGGTTAACGCTATCGAAGGCTTTTTGCACATCGAGCATTACCATACCAACATAATTGCCGGCTTCAATTTCACTTCTTACAAAATCACGAAGCGCAATGAGACAGGTGTCGGTGGAATGACTGGTCCTGAAACCTGATTGGAGTGGGTAGTATAACTTATGTTGTTTGCAATGATTATCTACCTGTGTGTAGATTGATCTTTCTAGTATTTTGGATATTGAATTGAACACTTATTGGGCGATAATTCCCAACTTCAAGTTTACTACTTTTTTTGTGCAGTGGGGTGACTTTGGCATTTTTTACACAAGTTGGTACACATTTGTTTCTGATTGATAAATTTATCAGATGTGTTATAAGAGTCACTAGGTTGTCAGCCCCATCCTTTAGGAATCTGGATGAGATTGTGTCCAAGCCCGTACTTTTTTGAGGATTTAGATTTTTGAGTTGTTTTTTTACAAAAGTAGATGTTACTTCTTGAAGTTTAAACATGCTTGGAGAGACACCCAGGTTCCTGTAAAAGGTTTTACAGTGTTCAGATAATGCGCTGAAAGAATCAACAAGTGAAGGCAGTGCATTGACAAGGTTTTGTGCAATATTTATAAAAAAATCATTCACATGGTTGGCAACATATACAGGGTCAAAACATTTTTCACCATTAATGTTCAATACAAGCGGTTCTTTTGTTAAAATTTTTTGTTGATAACCTACACTTTTCAGTGTGGACCATAGTTTCTTACTGTCATTTCTATGCATTTCAACTTGATTTAGCATGTAGTTTTTCTTTGCATCTTTTATCATCAGCTGAGCCTTGTTCCGGAGTTTACAAAACTCCAAACGATGGTGAATGTCTTTCGTCTTATTATATTTACGAAGATGTTTGTCTCTTTCATGGATGCATCTTAGAATTTCATCCGTTAACCATGGCTCGCTTCGGATTTTAACTTTACGATGTCTGTAGGGAGCGATCTTATTAATGATGGTAACAAACATTTTTTCAAAATTCTCCCAAGCTTCATTGGTGTTGTTACATTTTAAAACATTGTCCCAATTTTCATTTACAATCATATCATTTAAAACATCACTTGAGTAATTTTTCAAAGATCGAACATAAGCAAACTTTTCTTTACCTATAGCGCTTCTAATTACTTTTCTAGTACAAAAGATCATATGGTGGTCGCTAAAACCAATTTCTATCGCACCAGATTGTTAAATTACATTTTTATCCGTTACAAGAGCATGATCAATTAGCGATTCACTTTGTTCACAAATTCTAGTAGGCTGTTTAATGATCTGGGTTAGCCCTGATCTTTTGAGAACATTATTGTAATCATTTAGTAATGTACAGGTTTTTGACTGTCCAGCCAAATCAACGTTCATGTCTCCAAGAATTATTGTCTCTTGTCGTGGTGTTAAGAACGATAACGCTTGTTCCAGGTGTTGCACAAATTCGCGTTGGCTCGGGGGTCGGTAGATACATCCGATCGTGATGGGTTTCGTCTTTTTCAGGAGGAGGTCTATCCATACTGCTTCCATCTGGTCCGTCATCAGGTCGGGTCTTGGGTTATACGCCAGGTCTTCTTTGACATATATGCACACTCCTCCACCCAGGGAGGATCGGTCGTTACGAATGATATTATACTGGGGGATGGCAATCTCTGCGTCCGTAAATGAGCTGTCGAACCATGTTTCGGTAACTGCAATCACACTTGCTTTAGTACTTGAAGCAAATTGACTGAGTTCGAAGATCTTGTGTCTGAGTGATCTTGCATTGATGTGAATGAAATGCAAGCCTTTGCCATGGAAACTTTTCCATCTGTCATCCTCATCAGCTTCGACAGGTGATGGAGTACTGTCAGCTTCAGCAGGTGGTATGGTCCTGCTCGTAGGGCTGCTTGGGGTTGTCTCTGCTTCGTTGTCAGGGATGATGGTTGGCAGTTCTGACCACAGGCATTTATTGCAAACGTAGTTCAAGTCACTGTCAGTGAGCACCAGGTGGGCATATTGTTGTTCTGTCAGAGACCCAGTGCATTTTACGTGGGTCCAATTCATGCATGAGTCACAGCTTACTGCTTTACTCTTTATCGTGATGCCCTAGCTGCATGTGGTGCATGGATATCTAGGGATACGTTTTATTGGTCCAGGGTTGTTTTCTACATCACCACATATCATAAGAAAACGTAGTAACAGTTTTTTCTTATTCGGATCGAGCGAGGTGTGCGATAATATAGCCACGTGTCTTTCATCAACATTCAAACGCTTGTGTGGATGGCTACAGTCTTCTATGATGGATCGTTCGTTTTCTTTCTGTTCATATATCGTGCGTGGTTGTTCCAATGAGTTTTCTAGACACTTGAGCTTGGCATACACAAGGATGAAGATGAGACAAATGTAACCGCTGCTGATCGCCGCCATTATACCGGAAATTTACAGTGCAAATATCATTTAATGCAATTACTTCAACCAGAACAACTTCTGCTCTGTACAAACTATAATTGCTCACAATTTAGTGAAGATTGAGCAAGTATTTGCTTTGTTATGATAGGTCACAATAATTGCACCACTACCCTATAAAATTTATAGCATCCTTAATTGGTCTGTTTATTGATTTTTTTTTTGGCCATTTGGGCATCCTGGCTTCTCCACCCCTGTCGATGCAGGCAAAAGATAATTGCCCTTTAATTATTCCCTTTGATCTCGGATTAATTGCCCCAGGGAGGTGCTTGTCACGCAATCAAAAGATCATCATCACTGTCAAGCAATCACATTTATGAAAATTTGTTTATCAACCAATGTCAGTTATTTTTCTGACACACTACAAAATGTTTTAATGCAAGAAATATTTTCATATTTGGGTGAATTATAGAATAAATCACAATCGCTCTATTATGTAATGTTACTATTCATGTCTACCTTTTTTAATACATAACTGCATAAACTAATAATTATGTTTAGAAAATTTGGATTATTACCATGTTGTGTATTTTTTATTCACACATTTCAAAATCTTTATCAACAATAATTCATGTTTAGTTGCTGTAACATTACAAAAATGTGTTTATCAATAAATACTTAATACAAATATTTGTGAGAGTTAAAAATTTTAATTTTGTCAAAATTATTTCTTTAGGTTATCTGTTCACTTATCATGTCTGTCATTTTAAAGTCAATGACTCAGCATTTGCCTGTTTTTCTGAAGAAAAAAAAAACTGAAGTGGTTGGGTGATATGGCTTTCCGTCATGTGTTTTTACACTGATACTTTTTTTTTCTTGAAACTGTTAGCTGGTATAAATAACTTAGAGGTCAAGGAGAGACCGTGACATTTTTGATAGCCATATCATAATGTCCGATCTTTGGATCAGCATTGCGCAACGTTGGGTATGCATAGTATTGGCCTGTTGGTCATTCTGTAGCTCACTGTTCAGTAAGTTTCCTTTAAATACTGGGCTCATTCAAGTCACCAGCATTGTCATTCTGATCAGTCACCTTGATTTTACAGAGAAATAAAGCGTAAATGTTTTGTTATCCTGATGATCCAGTTCCACGCAACGTGCGCTTTGTTTCTTTTCACCTTGCAGTGGAATGTTCCATTATGTTATAGGAGGGACAGTGTCAGGCAGTATAATGCAATGGAACAGTCCAGTGTGGGGCCGCAGGTATACATTTATGGGTCATTCAAAGGGGCTGAAGATGTGAACTCTGAAGACGTCTGTCAAGTAAAATGAGGTTTAACTAGGCCTATAGATCACATACATGGGGTTGAAATGCACATGTACTAATGCATTTCCTGTAAATATTGAAAACAGGAAAAGCTATTGCGAAAAGTACAAGGATAACTAAAAATAGCTGTACTTATCTCCACCCAAATTTGTTCATATCATTGCGTAAAATACCCAAGGTCTGCCTTTTGGAGGCCTGAATGCACTCAGAATCTAAAACACTGTAAATTTCAGGGAAAAAAGAAAAACAGGAAAAATAAATTGTTTTCAAACGCAGTGTAATTGAGTATCACGGGAGCTTTTCGATTAAATACATGAAACTTTACAGCAAGATGCCTTTTAGAGTTGTAGTGCTTTTTGAAATTTGAGTAGCTGAAATGTTTGCTATTGATGAAACAAATGCATTTTTTTTGTCTCAGGAAGTAGTTCCACTTTTTTAGTCTTAGGAACTAGTTCCTAGAGTTTATGCAATTTTTTTAAGCTTAAAAGTTTTAATATTATTGTGTTGATCTTACAACTATGTCACGAAGATTCCAGGTGATTGGAAATGCAAGAGATGTTAGAATTGTGGCTGGTGCTATTTTATTCATTATTTAGACCCAAATAAATATACACAAAGAAACGAGGTCCAAAAAAATTGGAGTATTTTTGTATTTGCCTACTGTCTATCTTTACATGACAACCAATTACCTTCATGTTTCAGAATTTCTCCATCATTGACAAGGAGCAAAATCTGGCAAGAACAAATAGTGGAAATGGGTTATCCATGAAATGCACACTGTAATTAGAAATTATAGATTTTTTTTTTACCCCTAATGTTTCTGTTGAAGACTACAACAATTGGGCTCTGTTCGTTCAACCGTGGTAGGCCACACCTGTCATGCAACTATAGTAACTCCACTGTGACATCTTATCACACCTGTTGATTTTTAAATTTTGTGTGTAGACCAGTACTCAATACTCCTTGTCTTGGTAATTCTAAAAAAATTAATCTTGTCTCTCATCTTCTTTGTAATTCTTTGCATTGTCATTTTCTAAAGTTTTCAGTATGTTTGCCATGCACAAATTTATATAACCAATTTACCTTTGTATTGACTATATCAACTGACAAAATTACATGACTCAGTCAACAGCCAAACACCCCTGTTGTTAGCTAAAATACCAATTTTATTCTCAATCTTTCCTGATCACGTTACGGTGTGCATCAAAGGAATGTTGGTCATTTTGTTTTCAATGGTTCATTTCCCCTATGGACTTCCATTGGCGACATCACAGAACAGAACAACACACACCTGTAAATATATAAACCCACAGTAAATATACCATGTCAGGGTTATTTCAATTATCACATAACTAGCTATCACAGTATGAACACATCAAATGAACCTGTACAAAATGAAAACCTATCAGTTGATGTCTGAGGTCTCAAAGATAACTGAACCCACAACCAGCTTTTTACACAAATGCAGTGGTCCCTGAGTAACAACCTGTAAGTGAAAGAAAAACTGTAACTACTAACTGACCACATGAAATAGAAATGGATTTAAATACAATGCTAACTAATTCTTCGTGTAGATTGAATTACCTCGCTAAAAGTACAGGTCTATATGACCAGCCCAACCACCTGATCCGGGTTTTTCACATAACAATGAGCTGTACCCTGGCATTTTGGAGGTTCCGCTCAGTGAACGCCATGCAATTATGCCCGTATGCCATCTTGTGGCTGATATGCATCCCTCTTATGGGGGGTGTTAATTGCTTTTTAATTGCTGGATTATAGCATCCGAGGCAGATCTACTCCTGTGGATGAAACAAAAAGATAATTGCACCTAATTATCCTCCTTTGATTTGGATCAATAGCCCTGTGACTGTTCATGTCACGGAATCACATCTATTTAACTGTTCTCGATGATCATGTAATTATCTTTATAATTCAAAACGCATAATGAAACAGCGGCAAAGTCACAAAATGTTTGACAGAACCATTTTGACAGGCAGTCTGAACACAGCTCCCTTGAAAACACATTAAACCTGGGATGGGATTTACATTTTGGACATGAAGAATTTCTTTTTTATGGGAATACAATGCAGGCTAATTATGTAAAAAAGGATATTTGAATTGCATTTTTTGTGGATGATTACGAAGAAGATTGATCATTGAATTGTACGTTTAGCAGGAGCTCATCAACATAATGGGAATATTTATTTACTGGGTTCTGTATACTCCAACAGTGCGTGCCAATGGTCAACTCCGATATGTCAGAATGCCTGATGAATCTGACCATGGCTATCATCCAGATGATGCCAAAGCACACTTTAATGGATGTAAACACTACTTTGATGCACCACCAGGAAGTTTGGTAAGGGTTGAAGTGTATGATGATGGATTTAGTGATGATTTTGACAGCTCTGGTGATGAAGAAGATGATGATATTAACCGTATTGCCCAATGTGGAATAAAATGGAGAGCGTACAGAAGTTTTAAAACAGAAGACCACTACAAGTGTGTGGAAGAGAGTCAAAAAGTGTTCACAACCTATGAGGATTGCATTGCAGATTTTGAGCAAAGCTGCAAATGCAAGGAAAAATATCCTGATAAGACATTTGAGTGTTTTCCAGAGCTCTACAAATATGATTTTACTGTTACAGAGTAATAGGTAGAAATCTCTTACCAGTAATACAGTGGAGAGGATTTGTATATATTCATCGCAATTGTTTAATATAAACTGTGGAAGGTTGTAAGTAAAGACATCGTCATGTTGATACTTCATATTACTTCAACCAAGTAAATGCGAATGTATACATTAGTAGAAGTTAGTGAGGATTTACGACTAGCAGCAACTATATAATGTTTTAATAGATACGTATGTATATGTATAATATGTTTAATAAAATTGGAACAGGCCATAATTAAGGCAGTGTAGGGGCAAGCGATTGTGCATTGAGGAGTTGAAGATGGAAATTGTGAATAAATACAAGGATATTATAACTCCTTATATCGAATGCTCACCTTTAATAAAAGTATCTGAAGGATAATTGTTTATCAAAGCCATCCTACTGGACGTTCATATATATGATTGAACATCAAGACATTAACAGGGAATTTGTGGATATATTATTTGTCAGAAGAATTCAAGAGCTATAGAACAGCATACTTAATCCAGTACCTGACAGACAATACTCAGCAAGTGATTAAGATGATCTGCTTTTTGAGTTGTTAAAATTAATTTTAAGACCCTAATAAAATGCAAACAGTGAAACAAGGTCCAAAAATGTTCAGTATTTGGTATTTACCTACTGTCTATCTTTGCATGACAACCAATTACTTTCATGTTCCAGAATGTCTGAAGCACATTATCTATTTTTCAAGAGGTAGTTGGCTCCATCATTGGCAAGAAACAAAATCTAGCAAGATCGAATTATGGAAATGGGTTTCCCATGAAATTCATCCTGAAATTGAAATTTATTGATTTTTTACCCCTCACGTTTCTGTTGGAGAATACAACAATAGGGCCTGTTCGTTCAACCGTGGTAGGCCACACCTGTCATGCAATTATAGTTACTCCGCTATTCCATGTCATCACACCTGTTAATTTTTGAATTTGTGTATAAACAAGTGAATCATGTCAGTCTTATTTCAGTATGTGTGCCATGCTTGAATATAAGTAAGCAACATCTGTATTACCTATATCAACTGACAAAATTACATAACTCAGTCCACTGTCAAGCACCCCTGTTGTTAACTAAAAGACACATTTTTATTCACAATCATTCCTAATTATGTTACGGTGTACATCAAAGGAACGTTGTTCACTGCATTTTCAACTGTTCATTTCCCCGATGGACTTCCATTGGTGACATCTCAGAACAAAAACAGCACACCTGTAAATATATAAACCCACAGTAAGTATAGATGTTCAATAATGAATATACCACGGCATGTCACTATCATGTCCTTCATTAAAATTTTTATTATTCACATACACGGTCACACAAATGTATTTAAATCATCACAGAATCAGTTGTCACAGTCTGAACATAGCAACCAAACCCAAGAGTCATCAATGTATTATCTGCACAATTAATGAAAACCTATGAGGTTAGGTTGGAGGTCTCAAAATAACTGAACCCCCAGCCTGCACTTTTACACAAAAACCCGGGTGCTTGAGTAATAGCCTATTAATAAAATAAAAATTCAATAACTAATAACTGACTGCATGAAATAGAAATAGATTTAAATACAAAGCTAACTAATTCTTTGTGTGGATTGACTTACCTCACTAAAAGTATAGGGCTCTCAGGCATGTCCAACCTGTCGATCGGAGCTTTCACATGATAATGAGCTGTACCCCAGGACTTTGGATGTTCCGCTCTGTGAACACCATGCATGTCAGCCACAAGGTGGCATACAAGCATATTTACAGCCCTCTTGTGTTAAATATAAAATTTACGGCAAATTTGAGTCACTTTCAGACAACAACTTTGGCTGTTTTATAGACACATTCCAAGCTTGAAGGACAAATCTAGTAGGTTTTAATGAAATTGTCGACATGTCGGTGGCTCTGAAGTTGTTTGCTTCATCCCTTCGGTAAGAAATTTAATTAAATATTGAATTTATATGATATATGAGAAATCACTTTCAAAAAAATCACAGTTAGTCATTCGCATGAATTATTCCAGTCAAAAGGTTAAACCTTCCTGTCCAACTTTTGCAAGTGCAAAAAGTCCTTTTAGAATTTTATTTGCTCTCAATCGTGTCCATGCCCGCAAACTTTGATCAAGTGAACCTTAATTTGTTGATTGTCCTTTGTAAAACAAAGGTCAACAATTGCCATACTCAGACCGAGATTCCTCAGATTCCTTATTCAGGCAATATCATTTTCCAGTGTTATAACAGGAGACACACATCATAAATGCAACATTCGTTGGTAACCTGGAAATGTATGGTAGAAATCATGTTGCCACAACGTGAATACAATATTATGGTTTTTTTCACAACATTGTGAAACGTTGTCACAACGTCATACGCTGACATATTACCTTTGACTTTGCTTCGCAACGTTGTGACAGCATCACTTCTACCACACTATTCTACATAACTTTCACGAACATTGCGATGTTGTCACAATATTGCTGAAACATAGATATGCCCATTGGGCTGGTCCTTGCGGCATCTGGGAGTTGAAAGAAGCCTGTATGACAATCATGAGCACTCATTTATATTTAAAAGATACAACTCTTGCGAAATCAGTGATATCATCAGACGGGCCTAATGAGATCACTCGTCCATCCATGGGTGCAAGAGATGGTCTGTTGCAGGGCATATGTAGGCTCTGAAGCTATCCGCGTTGTTGTGCTGCTATTTTGAGTCAGACAGCATTCGCATGGATTGAAAGGTGTACCGTAGCAGCTATGTAGCCACTGAACATTCCAAACGTGTAGGCCTAATCAACCTCTGCTCTGTGGTGTATGAAACTCTTGCACTACGTTTCGACCCACTTGTAGACCTACCTTCCAAACCCCATATTAACCTCGAGACACCACAGGGTAAGAGTGCAACTCAAGCCTGGGCTTGGGAGCAATACCTCTCCTTTTGCCGACTATTTCACTTGGATTTCAACTGCAACTCATTTCCGATGCTTTAAATTTTTAAAACTAAAATCAAATTCTCAACAACTACAAAATCATCAATTTACAGTCCTTGTCACAAATATTAGTCATAGTCGGAATCAATGTCTGGGTCAGTGTTTGTTTCACACATTTCTAAGGTTCTTAACTTTCTCATTACTTCTTGGCATAACCATTCATCTCCCCTCCTACTGCTGTCTTCTGCTGGGATGATGTGAAGTATATTGCGTGACAATGCAAACACAACAGATTTTATTTTGCAGTCTTCCCGAAATGCAATGCTATAATCCAAGTCTTTTTTTTTTTCCTTCCTCCTCTGATTGTGATATTTCCCCATCATCAGTGTCATCCTCTTCTTCTTCTTCTTCTTCTCGGAATAGAACCTCCTCGTCAGTATCTGCCTCTTCCTTGACCATGGGGAATTGGCCTGCTCTGCCATGTTTGGTGATCTTTCTGGCCATATTCTCTATACTTTCCCCTGCAGTAGTTTCCATGCTTCTTTTACTGTGGATTTTCGGCTGACAATGTGATACTGATATACTTTCAGTTGTTCCTTTCTCTCTTTTCAAATTTTGGCATGTATTTTACTAACCGTTCAGTGTTGTATCCACTCCTGTTGAATGGTAAATTCCCAGTATCTGCATGTCCTGAATTTTGGTTTTATCGTACTTCTTGTATTCAGGGTGATGTTTTTCCCATTTTTTGAAGGTCCGTTGTCATTCTTTGCAGCAATCTCGCGGGTATTATTTCATCTTTAACTCTAAAGTTGCACACTGTCACAAATTTATGTATTGACGTTGTGGAGAAGTCATGTTTGCTGGGCGGTTGCATTGATTGAATTTTTCCATACATTTTCGCATGTGCGTGATGTGAAGGAAGAAAATTCAATATGTCTCTATCACATGGTTTTTCTGCTTTATCTATGCCCAACTTATCACTTATCAATCTAGTTCATCACGATTTTCGTTAGGCTTGCGAACACGGTCACTTCCTTTGTTGACTGTTTGTCAGGGTTGAAACAATTCAAGAAGTATATGTTTTGTCTCCTTTCACAGCTCTGCTTTTGTCAGTAGAGTTATTTTCTGGAAGGACTACTCTTTAATAGTGGTGAGATGCGGGGAAGAGGGGTTTATTTTTCTCCTCGGCTGTGGGCCTCTTTCGGGTGACATTCTGACAGATACGAAGTTTATTGTCACAGGTGATTTGTCATAGTTCCGTTTTCAGTATTCTTTAAAGCTTCATTTCTGTGAGCTCTCTGAGAGGCCTAATTGTGAAATCTCACAGCAAGGTGAAAGGGATGCTATCAACGAGTAGGCCAGCCGCACGGTCACACGCACGCAGCAATGTGAAATGACCAACATCATGAAATATCATAAAGCAACATGACTTCATGATAGATCATCTCGGATGTTATGTTACATCACCGCAAGTTACTGATTTGCAATTCCTTTCTGTGCATCTGCTCTGCTCGGCTTCAGGTAGAAGTCCTTTGTTTCAACAGATGATTCTTGTTTACCTCAAAACATTTCCCATGGAGTGCGCTCGACAGTGTCGTGGCTCCTGGCTTCGGTCCTGCAGTCTGTTCCATTGCCATGTTTTCTTGAGCGATAGCACGCACAATTATTCTCCTGCTGTCTGGCGTCACTCCTCAATAAAGAATTCAATGTCTTCATCCTGGTCGACCAAAAATTTCATCTACTCTGTGTGTCGTTCACAATGACATGCTTTACCCAGGGAAACATTACCTTTTACCGAGTGGAAACTGGTTTACTGGTAAACACTGTGCTATCGGTCCTTATTTCATTGCTTTATTTGGGATTTTGTCTCTTCTTCTGTTTGGTCTATTCAATGCTTGTCTCAAAGGGATCCGTCATCTCTACCATCACCGCTATTTTCTCCACTCTTGATCCAACTACGGGCAGTTCTTTGTCCATTATGCTGATATCGCATGCCTGTCTTCCACCACTATCTCTCATGCCTCTGCCTGCAGTAATACTCAATTCATATTCTGTTGCCGTTTGTTACTGTTTAACCGCATCTGGTAAACACCCTAGTTCAAGTCTTCCATCGTCAACAGCCGAATTTGAGGTATGACCGACTCCACCGTCATACCAATGGCTGAACCTTGACTGAAATAATTATTGCTGCTCGTAGGACTGCGTCATCGCTGTCTGGACGAATGATGGGTTATCCGACAGATCAGTTTTTATTCCCGCATGATGAAACTCTGTGGAATCTCTCAGCAGTTTATTTCCGCTCCCGCAATTGGTTAATATTCATCATCTTGGCAGTTCAACTCACTTGCCTTCCTATTCGGAATGACGCGTACTAAATGAAGAAATTTTTTTTTACGGTTAATAACCATCGTCTAATCTTCCTCTGAAGCACCTGGCTGCTTCAGGTAATGGTCTTGGGGCCCCCGAAGTCTTCTATCCGCCAGGGAGAGTCCGAGAATGTTCAACTGTCCGGTTAGAAGCTTGAGCGGCAAGAACGAGGCGCCCTGCGGCGCCTCGTTCTTGCCGTAACTTCCGATATCCTCACGGTGAGCTATTTTCTTTCCTGTCTGTCGGGTCGTACAGCCGAAGTATACATATTGCGGTAATGCCGATGAATCGCCCTCTTGACCTATGGCATTGAGAAGCCAGCCGTACAGCGTACACCCTTCGATCCATGCCAATGCTTTATTAACTCCAGATGGCAGCACAACAACACGGACATTTCAAAGCGTCCAATCGACACCTAACGGGATTCTCATACAATGGGATACCCTTATTATGACAATGGACAAGATGGCGGGTGAGATACCCCACAGCTACTTGGATACCCATCTATAAGTAGTATACCCTTTCAAGAATGAGGAGATGAGGGGATCAACCGTTGTATTCTAAAACAAGTGTAATATGGAGAAAACTGCCAGTGTTATACCCGTCTACTAGTGGGTACCCATGTATGAGTGGGATACCCATCAAAGAATGAGAGGATGGCAGGGCCAACAGGTTGAATTTTAATACATGTGGGATATGGAGAAGACTGCCAGTGGGGTACCCATGTGTGAGTAGGGTACTCAAACAATATGAGAAGCTTGAGGACACCCAGTTGAAATTTAATTTGTGCAGGAATCAAGACAATGGAGAATACAGCCTATGAGATAACCCAATTGTACTGGAATATCCTTCTACAAGTGGTATAGCCCTTCCTCAAAAAAGATGAGGTTTTAGACCACACCCAGTGATCATAGGAATCTCAAAATCAAACAACATTAAAATTAAACACATTATTATTAAGACACTCAACAATAAAAAAGAAGTTCACCACCCAACTACTGGTCATATTATCATTGTTTGCAATTCTGGTTTTCCTCATTACTCACCGAATAAACATTCCTGCTTAGGATATTTCTGCTTGAATATATTGTAGAGGTGTTGTACCAAGAACACACACAAAATACTCATATTTATTCTTTAGTAAAAAAACACAGACGTTTGCAGATTCTCAAATATCCGGAAAGCTCTCGCTCCTTCAGTTAAAATCTAATCATGTCTATATGATTTTCAATATCCATCTCATACATGTACAGGGTTTATACAAATCACTGTCTTCGCAAGTGACACACAAAGCAAACACAAAGCTACGAATTGGTGGAAGGCTTGTCTGTTCACATAGAATTGTGTGGAAGAGGTTATGTTACCACAACATGAGCAGGGCATTGGGAATTTTTCACATTTCAAAACATTGTCACAACACCGAATGCCGATGTCAAATCGTCGACGTTGCTTCATTACCTTGTGAGAACATTATTTCTACCATGCAATTGTACACGACTTTCACCAACATGGCAACGTCAAAACGTTGATACAATCCTCATTTGGGTTTAGAGTTCGAAGACAAACCAAGAGAGCTTGTAACTTAAGCCATCCTGCAGTTGTTGAAGCTAGGTTCATGTTTGAGAAGTGACGATTTTAATGAAAATCACTGTTTCAGACAACAACTTTGGTAACTGAAACTTTTTAAAAAACACATTTCAAGCGTGAAGGAAAATCATGAGATTTTAATGAACCTGTTGGTGGTTTAGAAGTTGTTTGCTGCATCCCCTCATAAAGAAATTTAAATTAAATTGTTGAATTCATATAACATATAAGAGATTGCTTTTGACAATGAATGATAACTGTTCATTTGAAATGAGTATTTTGATGATATGATTAAATCTGCATGTCTGCCTAGGTGTCGATTGGACGCTTTGAAATGTCCGTGTTGTTGTGCTGCCATCTGGAGTTAATAAAGCATTGGCATGGATCGAAGGGTGTACGCTGTACGGCTGGCTTCTCAATGCCATAGGTCAAGAGGGCGATTCATCGGCATTACCGCAATATGTATACTTCGGCTGTACGACCCGACAGACAGGAAAGAAAATAGCTCACCGTGAGGATATCGGAAGTTACGGCAAGAACGAGGCGCCGCAGGGCGCCTCGTTCTTGCCGCTCAAGCTTCTAACCGGACAGTTGAACATTCTCGGACTCTCCCCGGCGGATAGAAGACTTCGGGGGCCCCAAGACCATTACCTGAAGCAGCCAGGTGCTTCAGAGGAAGATTAGACGATGGCTATTAACCGTAAAAAAAAATTTCTTCATTTAGTACGCGTCATTCCGAATAGGAAGGCAAGTGAGTTGAACTGCCAAGATGATGAATATTAACCAATTGCGGGAGCGGAAATAAACTGCTGAGAGATTCCACAGAGTTTCATCATGCGGGAATAAAAACTGATCTGTCGGATAACCCATCATTCGTCCAGACAGCGATGACGCAGTCCTACGAGCAGCAATAATTATTTCAGTCAAGGTTCAGCCATTGGTATGACGGTGGAGTCGGTCATACCTCAAATTCGGCTGTTGACGATGGAAGACTTGAACTAGGGTGTTTACCAGATGCGGTTAAACAGTAACAAACGGCAACAGAATATGAATTGAGTATTACTGCAGGCAGAGGCATGAGAGATAGTGGTGGAAGACAGGCATGCGATATCAGCATAATGGACAAAGAACTGCCCGTAGTTGGATCAAGAGTGGAGAAAATAGCGGTGATGGTAGAGATGACGGATCCCTTTGAGACAAGCATTGAATAGACCAAACAGAAGAAGAGACAAAATCCCAAATAAAGCAATGAAATAAGGACCGATAGCACAGTGTTTACCAGTAAACCAGTTTCCACTCGGTAAAAGGTAATGTTTCCCTGGGTAAAGCATGTCATTGTGAACGACACACAGAGTAGATGAAATTTTTGGTCGACCAGGATGAAGACATTGAATTCTTTATTGAGGAGTGACGCCAGACAGCAGGAGAATAATTGTGCGTGCTATCGCTCAAGAAAACATGGCAATGGAACAGACTGCAGGACCGAAGCCAGGAGCCACGACACTGTCGAGCGCACTCCATGGGAAATGTTTTGAGGTAAACAAGAATCATCTGTTGAAACAAAGGACTTCTACCTGAAGCCGAGCAGAGCAGATGCACAGAAAGGAATTGCAAATCAGTAACTTGCGGTGATGTAACATAACATCCGAGATGATCTATCATGAAGTCATGTTGCTTTATGATATTTCATGATGTTGGTCATTTCACATTGCTGCGTGCGTGTGACCGTGCGGCTGGCCTACTCGTTGATAGCATCCCTTTCACCTTGCTGTGAGATTTCACAATTAGGCCTCTCAGAGAGCTCACAGAAATGAAGCTTTAAAGAATACTGAAAACGGAACTATGACAAATCACCTGTGACAATAAACTTCGTATCTGTCAGAATGTCACCCGAAAGAGGCCCACAGCCGAGGAGAAAAATAAACCCCTCTTCCCCGCATCTCACCACTATTAAAGAGTAGTCCTTCCAGAAAATAACTCTACTGACAAAAGCAGAGCTGTGAAAGGAGACAAAACATATACTTCTTGAATTGTTTCAACCCTGACAAACAGTCAACAAAGGAAGTGACCGTGTTCGCAAGCCTAACGAAAATCGTGATGAACTAGATTGATAAGTGATAAGTTGGGCATAGATAAAGCAGAAAAACCATGTGATAGAGACATATTGAATTTTCTTCCTTCACATCACGCACATGCGAAAATGTATGGAAAAATTCAATCAATGCAACCGCCCCAGCAAACATGACTTCTCCACAACGTCAATACATAAATTTGTGACAGTGTGCAACTTTAGAGTTAAAGATGAAATAATACCCGCGAGATTGCTGCAAAGAATGACAACGGACCTTCAAAAAATGGGAAAAACATCACCCTGAATACAAGAAGTACGATAAAACCAAAATTCAGGACATGCAGATACTGGGAATTTACCATTCAACAGGAGTGGATACAACACTGAACGGTTAGTAAAATACATGCCAAAATTTGAAAAGAGAGAAAGGAACAACTGAAAGTATATCAGTATCACATTGTCAGCCGAAAATCCACAGTAAAAGAAGCATGGAAACTACTGCAGGGGAAAGTATAGAGAATATGGCCAGAAAGATCACCAAACATGGCAGAGCAGGCCAATTCCCCATGGTCAAGGAAGAGGCAGATACTGACGAGGAGGTTCTATTCCGAGAAGAAGAAGAAGAAGAAGAGGATGACACTGATGATGGGGAAATATCACAATCAGAGGAGGAAGGAAAAAAAAAAAGACTTGGATTATAGCATTGCATTTCGGGAAGACTGCAAAATAAAATCGGTTGTGTTTGCATTGTCACGCAATATACTTCACATCATCCCAGCAGAAGACAGCAGTAGGAGGGGAGATGAATGGTTATGCCAAGAAGTAATGAGAAAGTTAAGAACCTTAGAAATGTGTGAAACAAACACTGACCCAGACATTGATTCCGACTATGACTAATATTTGTGACAAGGACTGTAAATTGATGATTTTGTAGTTGTTGAGAATTTGATTTTAGTTTTAAAAATTTAAAGCATCGGAAATGAGTTGCAGTTGAAATCCAAGTGAAATAGTCGGCAAAAGGAGAGGTATTGCTCCCAAGCCCAGGCTTGAGTTGCACTCTTACCCTGTGGTGTCTCGAGGTTAATATGGGGTTTGGAAGGTAGGTCTACAAGTGGGTCGAAACGTAGTGCAAGAGTTTCATACACCACAGAGCAGAGGTTGATTAGGCCTACACGTTTGGAATGTTCAGTGGCTACATAGCTGCTACGGTACACCTTTCAATCCATGCGAATGCTGTCTGACTCAAAATAGCAGCACAACAACGCGGATAGCTTCAGAGCCTACATATGCCCTGCAACAGACCATCTCTTGCACCCATGGATGGACGAGTGATCTCATTAGGCCCGTCTGATGATATCACTGATTTCGCAAGAGTTGTATCTTTTAAATATAAATGAGTGCTCATGATTGTCATACAGGCTTCTTTCAACTCCCAGATGCCGCAAGGACCAGCCCAATGGGCATATCTATGTTTCAGCAATATTGTGACAACATCGCAATGTTCGTGAAAGTTATGTAGAATAGTGTGGTAGAAGTGATGCTGTCACAACGTTGCGAAGCAAAGTCAAAGGTAATATGTCAGCGTATGACGTTGTGACAACGTTTCACAATGTTGTGAAAAAAACCATAATATTGTATTCACGTTGTGGCAACATGATTTCTACCATACATTTCCAGGTTACCAACGAATGTTGCATTTATGATGTGTGTCTCCTGTTATAACACTGGAAAATGATATTGCCTGAATAAGGAATCTGAGGAATCTCGGTCTGAGTATGGCAATTGTTGACCTTTGTTTTACAAAGGACAATCAACAAATTAAGGTTCACTTGATCAAAGTTTGCGGGCATGGACACGATTGAGAGCAAATAAAATTCTAAAAGGACTTTTTGCACTTGCAAAAGTTGGACAGGAAGGTTTAACCTTTTGACTGGAATAATTCATGCGAATGACTAACTGTGATTTTTTTGAAAGTGATTTCTCATATATCATATAAATTCAATATTTAATTAAATTTCTTACCGAAGGGATGAAGCAAACAACTTCAGAGCCACCGACATGTCGACAATTTCATTAAAACCTACTAGATTTGTCCTTCAAGCTTGGAATGTGTCTATAAAACAGCCAAAGTTGTTGTCTGAAAGTGACTCAAATTTGCCGTAAATTTTATATTTAACACAAGAGGGCTGTAAATATGCTTGTATGCCACCTTGTGGCTGACATGCATGGTGTTCACAGAGCGGAACATCCAAAGTCCTGGGGTACAGCTCATTATCATGTGAAAGCTCCGATCGACAGGTTGGACATGCCTGAGAGCCCTATACTTTTAGTGAGGTAAGTCAATCCACACAAAGAATTAGTTAGCTTTGTATTTAAATCTATTTCTATTTCATGCAGTCAGTTATTAGTTATTGAATTTTTATTTTATTAATAGGCTATTACTCAAGCACCCGGGTTTTTGTGTAAAAGTGCAGGCTGGGGGTTCAGTTATTTTGAGACCTCCAACCTAACCTCATAGGTTTTCATTAATTGTGCAGATAATACATTGATGACTCTTGGGTTTGGTTGCTATGTTCAGACTGTGACAACTGATTCTGTGATGATTTAAATACATTTGTGTGACCGTGTATGTGAATAATAAAAATTTTAATGAAGGACATGATAGTGACATGCCGTGGTATATTCATTATTGAACATCTATACTTACTGTGGGTTTATATATTTACAGGTGTGCTGTTTTTGTTCTGAGATGTCACCAATGGAAGTCCATCGGGGAAATGAACAGTTGAAAATGCAGTGAACAACGTTCCTTTGATGTACACCGTAACATAATTAGGAATGATTGTGAATAAAAATGTGTCTTTTAGTTAACAACAGGGGTGCTTGACAGTGGACTGAGTTATGTAATTTTGTCAGTTGATATAGGTAATACAGATGTTGCTTACTTATATTCAAGCATGGCACACATACTGAAATAAGACTGACATGATTCACTTGTTTATACACAAATTCAAAAATTAACAGGTGTGATGACATGGAATAGCGGAGTAACTATAATTGCATGACAGGTGTGGCCTACCACGGTTGAACGAACAGGCCCTATTGTTGTATTCTCCAACAGAAACGTGAGGGGTAAAAAATCAATAAATTTCAATTTCAGGATGAATTTCATGGGAAACCCATTTCCATAATTCGATCTTGCTAGATTTTGTTTCTTGCCAATGATGGAGCCAACTACCTCTTGAAAAATAGATAATGTGCTTCAGACATTCTGGAACATGAAAGTAATTGGTTGTCATGCAAAGATAGACAGTAGGTAAATACCAAATACTGAACATTTTTGGACCTTGTTTCACTGTTTGCATTTTATTAGGGTCTTAAAATTAATTTTAACAACTCAAAAAGCAGATCATCTTAATCACTTGCTGAGTATTGTCTGTCAGGTACTGGATTAAGTATGCTGTTCTATAGCTCTTGAATTCTTCTGACAAATAATATATCCACAAATTCCCTGTTAATGTCTTGATGTTCAATCATATATATGAACGTCCAGTAGGATGGCTTTGATAAACAATTATCCTTCAGATACTTTTATTAAAGGTGAGCATTCGATATAAGGAGTTATAATATCCTTGTATTTATTCACAATTTCCATCTTCAACTCCTCAATGCACAATCGCTTGCCCCTACACTGCCTTAATTATGGCCTGTTCCAATTTTATTAAACATATTATACATATACATACGTATCTATTAAAACATTATATAGTTGCTGCTAGTCGTAAATCCTCACTAACTTCTACTAATGTATACATTCGCATTTACTTGGTTGAAGTAATATGAAGTATCAACATGACGATGTCTTTACTTACAACCTTCCACAGTTTATATTAAACAATTGCGATGAATATATACAAATCCTCTCCACTGTATTACTGGTAAGAGATTTCTACCTATTACTCTGTAACAGTAAAATCATATTTGTAGAGCTCTGGAAAACACTCAAATGTCTTATCAGGATATTTTTCCTTGCATTTGCAGCTTTGCTCAAAATCTGCAATGCAATCCTCATAGGTTGTGAACACTTTTTGACTCTCTTCCACACACTTGTAGTGGTCTTCTGTTTTAAAACTTCTGTACGCTCTCCATTTTATTCCACATTGGGCAATACGGTTAATATCATCATCTTCTTCATCACCAGAGCTGTCAAAATCATCACTAAATCCATCATCATACACTTCAACCCTTACCAAACTTCCTGGTGGTGCATCAAAGTAGTGTTTACATCCATTAAAGTGTGCTTTGGCATCATCTGGATGATAGCCATGGTCAGATTCATCAGGCATTCTGACATATCGGAGTTGACCATTGGCACGCACTGTTGGAGTATACAGAACCCAGTAAATAAATATTCCCATTATGTTGATGAGCTCCTGCTAAACGTACAATTCAATGATCAATCTTCTTCGTAATCATCCACAAAAAATGCAATTCAAATATCCTTTTTTACATAATTAGCCTGCATTGTATTCCCATAAAAAAGAAATTCTTCATGTCCAAAATGTAAATCCCATCCCAGGTTTAATGTGTTTTCAAGGGAGCTGTGTTCAGACTGCCTGTCAAAATGGTTCTGTCAAACATTTTGTGACTTTGCCGCTGTTTCATTATGCGTTTTGAATTATAAAGATAATTACATGATCATCGAGAACAGTTAAATAGATGTGATTCCGTGACATGAACAGTCACAGGGCTATTGATCCAAATCAAAGGAGGATAATTAGGTGCAATTATCTTTTTGTTTCATCCACAGGAGTAGATCTGCCTCGGATGCTATAATCCAGCAATTAAAAAGCAATTAACACCCCCCATAAGAGGGATGCATATCAGCCACAAGATGGCATACGGGCATAATTGCATGGCGTTCACTGAGCGGAACCTCCAAAATGCCAGGGTACAGCTCATTGTTATGTGAAAAACCCGGATCAGGTGGTTGGGCTGGTCATATAGACCTGTACTTTTAGCGAGGTAATTCAATCTACACGAAGAATTAGTTAGCATTGTATTTAAATCCATTTCTATTTCATGTGGTCAGTTAGTAGTTACAGTTTTTCTTTCACTTACAGGTTGTTACTCAGGGACCACTGCATTTGTGTAAAAAGCTGGTTGTGGGTTCAGTTATCTTTGAGACCTCAGACATCAACTGATAGGTTTTCATTTTGTACAGGTTCATTTGATGTGTTCATACTGTGATAGCTAGTTATGTGATAATTGAAATAACCCTGACATGGTATATTTACTGTGGGTTTATATATTTACAGGTGTGTGTTGTTCTGTTCTGTGATGTCGCCAATGGAAGTCCATAGGGGAAATGAACCATTGAAAACAAAATGACCAACATTCCTTTGATGCACACCGTAACGTGATCAGGAAAGATTGAGAATAAAATTGGTATTTTAGCTAACAACAGGGGTGTTTGGCTGTTGACTGAGTCATGTAATTTTGTCAGTTGATATAGTCAATACAAAGGTAAATTGGTTATATAAATTTGTGCATGGCAAACATACTGAAAACTTTAGAAAATGACAATGCAAAGAATTACAAAGAAGATGAGAGACAAGATTAATTTTTTTAGAATTACCAAGACAAGGAGTATTGAGTACTGGTCTAAACACAAAATTTAAAAATCAACAGGTGTGATAAGATGTCACAGTGGAGTTACTATAGTTGCATGACAGGTGTGGCCTACCACGGTTGAACGAACAGAGCCCAATTGTTGTAGTCTTCAACAGAAACATTAGGGGTAAAAAAAAAATCTATAATTTCTAATTACAGTGTGCATTTCATGGATAACCCATTTCCACTATTTGTTCTTGCCAGATTTTGCTCCTTGTCAATGATGGAGAAATTCTGAAACATGAAGGTAATTGGTTGTCATGTAAAGATAGACAGTAGGCAAATACAAAAATACTCCAATTTTTTTGGACCTCGTTTCTTTGTGTATATTTATTTGGGTCTAAATAATGAATAAAATAGCACCAGCCACAATTCTAACATCTCTTGCATTTCCAATCACCTGGAATCTTCGTGACATAGTTGTAAGATCAACACAATAATATTAAAACTTTTAAGCTTAAAAAAATTGCATAAACTCTAGGAACTAGTTCCTAAGACTAAAAAAGTGGAACTACTTCCTGAGACAAAAAAAATGCATTTGTTTCATCAATAGCAAACATTTCAGCTACTCAAATTTCAAAAAGCACTACAACTCTAAAAGGCATCTTGCTGTAAAGTTTCATGTATTTAATCGAAAAGCTCCCGTGATACTCAATTACACTGCGTTTGAAAACAATTTATTTTTCCTGTTTTTCTTTTTTCCCTGAAATTTACAGTGTTTTAGATTCTGAGTGCATTCAGGCCTCCAAAAGGCAGACCTTGGGTATTTTACGCAATGATATGAACAAATTTGGGTGGAGATAAGTACAGCTATTTTTAGTTATCCTTGTACTTTTCGCAATAGCTTTTCCTGTTTTCAATATTTACAGGAAATGCATTAGTACATGTGCATTTCAACCCCATGTATGTGATCTATAGGCCTAGTTAAACCTCATTTTACTTGACAGACGTCTTCAGAGTTCACATCTTCAGCCCCTTTGAATGACCCATAAATGTATACCTGCGGCCCCACACTGGACTGTTCCATTGCATTATACTGCCTGACACTGTCCCTCCTATAACATAATGGAACATTCCACTGCAAGGTGAAAAGAAACAAAGCGCACGTTGCGTGGAACTGGATCATCAGGATAACAAAACATTTACGCTTTATTTCTCTGTAAAATCAAGGTGACTGATCAGAATGACAATGCTGGTGACTTGAATGAGCCCAGTATTTAAAGGAAACTTACTGAACAGTGAGCTACAGAATGACCAACAGGCCAATACTATGCATACCCAACGTTGCGCAATGCTGATCCAAAGATCGGACATTATGATATGGCTATCAAAAATGTCACGGTCTCTCCTTGACCTCTAAGTTATTTATACCAGCTAACAGTTTCAAGAAAAAAAAAGTATCAGTGTAAAAACACATGACGGAAAGCCATATCACCCAACCACTTCAGTTTTTTTTTTCTTCAGAAAAACAGGCAAATGCTGAGTCATTGACTTTAAAATGACAGACATGATAAGTGAACAGATAACCTAAAGAAATAATTTTGACAAAATTAAAATTTTTAACTCTCACAAATATTTGTATTAAGTATTTATTGATAAACACATTTTTGTAATGTTACAGCAACTAAACATGAATTATTGTTGATAAAGATTTTGAAATGTGTGAATAAAAAATACACAACATGGTAATAATCCAAATTTTCTAAACATAATTATTAGTTTATGCAGTTATGTATTAAAAAAGGTAGACATGAATAGTAACATTACATAATAGAGCGATTGTGATTTATTCTATAATTCACCCAAATATGAAAATATTTCTTGCATTAAAACATTTTGTAGTGTGTCAGAAAAATAACTGACATTGGTTGATAAACAAATTTTCATAAATGTGATTGCTTGACAGTGATGATGATCTTTTGATTGCGTGACAAGCACCTCCCTGGGGCAATTAATCCGAGATCAAAGGGAATAATTAAAGGGCAATTATCTTTTGCCTGCATCGACAGGGGTGGAGAAGCCAGGATGCCCAAATGGCCAAAAAAAAAATCAATAAACAGACCAATTAAGGATGCTATAATTTATATAGGGTAGTTGCACCATAGTGCAGCATTGCAGACGAGTGAAAACTTACGGCCATGGCTGTATATTTCATTGATCTTATCATGTAAATATTTTGAGACATACACAGTATCTGCTTTGAAAATTTAAAACCATCTGCAATTCTTTTGTTTTTTAAAATGTTTATTATTGAAATCAACAAACGTAGCTTTTTTTCGTCAGTTTTCTTGCCAATTTGCACTTTTTAATACCAAGGAAGTTTTTGATTGCTGTTTCATTGCTTACATTAATATTCCTTCAAGATAATAACAAAACAGCAGACCCGCGTCTAAATAAATGTTGGTCTGACTGTAGGTACAGCCAGGACCTGACGTTTTGACTCGGCTGCTATGCTTCACTATAGGATTACCAGTGCACATGTGACTTTATTTTGGATTAACCCCTTATCAAGGCTTAAACCCATGTGGACACAGAACTTTGTCTAAAAGGCACTGCAGCTTCCATAAGATTGATACATCAGTCAGGTCAAATAATTAATGTTCATGATAGAGACAGCTTTCAAAATTGTTTATTGGCATATTAACTGCAAATTAAACTAAATGGTACACTGTAACTTGCCATTGATCACAAAAACTGATCACATAACCTCCTCATTACTCTGTATCATGAACTAACAACGTAAATTGTTTACCTTTTTTTTTTAAACTTGCCGTGCACTAACTGATCCAGTGGGGGTTAAAAAATGGCGAACAATTTTGCGATATTTTTTGTACATTTCCATTTGTGAACCCACAATTCTGACCTTTTCTAGCTCTGCGCTGGATGTACAAAACAGCACTGTCATTCAGCTGCAGGCAGTTAATTCTATAGATTTAAAGGGATTTAATGCCCCATCATAAATGGTGAGTGAAACGAACACCTTTTTTTTTACTGCTACCTCATTAGCAAAAGTGCATCTTAGAAAGGCTTGTATTCGAGCTTAGCAATGAGCTTTTGTAATAATTCTTACGTAAAAAGGACTTAGACATAACCAAGACACTCATACCATTGGAAAAGCAGCATCTTACTGACAATTTCGCACTGATTTATGTTTTTCTCAAAAACGAAACCTGCACTTTCAAAGCCAGATTAACTTGGCAGTTACCTCCCATTAGTAACAGACTTATAGATGTACATTTGACATAAATTTTAAATTCTTAGTTGTGCACAGCCAGTGATCTTTCAAATTCACAGAATAGCTAGGATTTCCATCTTTTCATGTCATATTTCAAAAACTCTTTGTGGCAAGATACTTCTTGCAATTAAATGCACTTTTCGCAGACATTTTAATTTTACAAGATTAGCAGTAGTGAGATAGGTATTTGGAGGTTGCAAATAATTACATGTAGCAAATTTGCTGCATTCATTGTCATATAGGCTATGGAGCGTTAATTCCTGTATGTAGAGTTATATATTTTTCACTATTTGGCATGTACACGAATTTGTAAACCTGCAAAAACGAACATATACACGAATTTAGCATTCGTGTAAGTGTGAAATATTGCTATTCACGAATTTGTGTATGTGCAATTACGAACATTGCAACCTTAAACTTGGCTAAAACTAACTCTAAACCTAATTTTAACACTAAACCCTAATTATATAGCACTTCCACGAATGTTAGTATTGGCAGATACACAAATGAATAATAAAGCACATTAACGAGTGTTAGTTTTTACATGTACACGAGCCCCTATGCTCGTTTTTTCATGTACACTAATTCGTACATGCTCGTTTTTACACCTCCACGAATTTGTGAACATGCCAAATAACGAAAAATATATACATGGTATGTAAGCACTTTGCTTGGCTAATCAGTAACAATTAGAATTATTTTTTTAATTTTATGTATGGTTTTAAGTGTACTCATTTGTTGATTGCTCTTTTTTATCTGATAAAGTTTTAACAGTCGAGTTCTCGGGAAGAAGGCACCTCATACTGACGCCATATCACTTTAAAGAACAATGGTGAAGGGGCATTTGTAATAGTACAAGCGGGGCAGATATGTAAAAAAATGGTGCATTCATATATATAGAAGTGTGAAATTTGGCACACACTTAAATAACATCTTTACACACCAATTTGAATAGGGACTCTTAGGGAGCCACCTGGGTTACTATTGGCATTCATTTTCCAAAGTGGCGGTCAATTCTGCGATTTTACTGCTTTTTGTGCAGTTTTCGCAAACAGAATTGTTTTTCCTTCTCTGGGCATTCAGAACATTACTGTAGCATTTTTTGTGGAGCCTGACTATTTTCAGCCTGGTTCAGTGGCGTAACTGAGGGGTCTCGAGTGGGGGGGGGGCACCTGGGGGGGCACGCAATTCTCTGGGGGGGCCAGAGTTGGAAAGTTCATATGGGGGGCACCTGGGGGGCACAGGTCCAATATGGGGGGCCAGTGCCCCCCCGTGCCCCCCCATAGGGACGCCACTGGCCTGGTTAGGATCCATTCTGGCAAAATCATTCAATCAACTACAGCATTTTCATTTTCGCGTTTTTAAATAGTTTCGTCAATATATGATAAATGTCAAATTTATTTATATACCTGAATACTTTCAGCTTTAGTACCCGCATCAGTGGGTTTCGTAAATTTATATGAAAATGAAATTAAGTAAGTGTTTTTTGTCAAATTTTGAAGATTTCAGCTTTTGGTTTATTTTGACAGAGAATTCATGGAAACCATTGATGATACCATTCATTTGAAAGCTCTTCCAATGAGAAATGCAAATAATTATATAGTTTGTTTAAATATCAATTCAGTTTCCAGAAAATAGTGCAAAACTGCAAAAATACTGTATTTTCCTCAACAGTTCTGACAAAATGGACCCTGACCAGCTTGGAAATCCTCAGATTCATCCAGAAATCAATTAACACTGTTTTGTAGACCAGTAGAAGGAATATTGAGCAATGTTTTCATGTGGTCTAGCTATAGACGCTTCACAGAAAGCAGGAATATGACAGAATTAGCATCCATTTTGAAAATATGGCCAGTGGCATCCCTATGGGGGGGGGCACGGGGGGCACAGGCCCCCCCATATTGGACCTGTTCCCCCCAGGTGCCCCCCCCCATATGAACTTTCCAACCCTGGCTAAAATATACAATTAGTATAGCGGGTATCCCCCCAGAGAATTGCGTGCCCCCCCAGGTGCCCCCCCACTCGAGACCCCTCAGTTACGCCACTGAATATGGCTGCTGTTGGTCAACTAGGTCAAATCTTAAGTGGCTCTCTATCTAAATACATTCTTCAATGTGTCTTTTAACTGTGTGCCAAATTTCATGCCTCTATCTATAAATACATAATTCCTTCCCTATTCATGACAAATCTGCCACGCTATACTGAGTACCTCTATATCTGGCTTCACACTGAATGACTGGCCTTCATAGTACGGGCCCTATTACAGTAATACATGGATTTTTCTAAAATCAGTCATATCACTTTGTAAAATGGGTTATTGTATGGTTATAGTAACATATCGCGTGAATCGCTATTCTTGAAATAGCTGTATAAGATTATCCCCCGCACTTTTGCTTCCTGTCACAGGGTTCCTGAATCTCTTCTTAATATGTCACAAGGCATCCTGCTGAAAGTGCTATAAATAGATTTATGTTGGATTTATTACTAGGTGCTTAGAATGTAATCTTTAAAACTGTGCAAGAATTTCCGGAGTTCATCATAGCCAAGGCTAATTTCCTTTCCATATGAAATAGATCTATAACCAAGCATAAGGGTTACGATTGTGATATATATACGATATATCGTGAAATAGGTTGGGTTTTGTCCATGCCTGTACATAAATATGAAATACGAGTATATTGAGTTATCCAATTGTACTATAGACTGGAAAATGCCCATTAGTGAAAAAAGTTTGACAATGCATAATAGGGTGCATCGTTTGCCCCCTAAAAATGAAAAAATTGAAATATTCACTTGCAGTTTTGCCATATTGTACCTTTGCCTGTAGAAACACATTCTGCAAAATTTCAATAAGATCTGAGGTGGCTTTAGGGTGGCACTTTTGTGTCAAAGTTGAGTTCAAAATTGTCAAAAAATGATGCTTTGAAAAGTCGCGGTTAGAAATATCTACCTTATGGTTGGCTGTATGATTTCAATTTATATACCATTATTCTCAGAAGAAAGTTGTCTTTAATTTGAATGGTAGAAAGCTATATTTCTGAAAATTTCTCATGCCTAAGTTTTTCGGAAAGCCTAAAGTTTCTAATTATTATGACAAAATGTTTGGAAAAATTAACTTAAAAGCTCAACTTCAGCCTAACTTTGACGTAATCGTAAGAAAAAAACATAAGGAACATTTTGGTGAATAAGTAGGAAATTGAAAATTTTTTCAACATAGTCATTCATCAAATTCAAATGTGCAAATTTTCATAAATTACATGTAAATATGAGAAATACAACAGTTTGTTGAGACACCGTTCTGCATCTCTTTTTCTTCTGACTACATCATAATGCAATCAAGGTTTTATCAGATGATGTAGTAGACCATATTTCCACTTTGTAGACTTCTTTGACTTCCCAAAGTCATATTAACATCCTTTGTTTTTATTTATCATATTTTACCCAATAAAAAAGAAAATATCTCCACTCAATTTTGACTTCTACTGAATGGAAACTATTGATGTTGGTATTCAAATTAAAGCTATCTTTCTAAGGAATCTAACTGTGTCACTCAAAAATCATTTCATATAAAATTGACAATATTATTCATAACCGCAAATCGCTAAAATATGACCTAATACTGAAATTTCAAGGCTGTTGTGCCACCCTTTGGCATTAGAATTTTTTCCTAAAATTTTTCAGGGCTTCTTTTATGATACAAGGGAACAATCATGCAAAAGTGCATGATGTTTTGAAGATTTAGGGGCAGACGATGCACCCTAAATGCATAATTGTGAAGTGATGCTGCATGTCGACGCTGTCATGTTAAAATGAGGTAATATTTTAGGAAGCCCTGGTATTTAGAGTGATGTGTAGGCATTTAGAAAATGGCTAATTATTGACACGTTTGTGTAGATGGCAAGCAGATATTAGCTGGAGGCCTGTGTGAGGCCGTACAGCGTGATTTGTAGCAGGAGGAATTTGACCTGGTAGGTGGCATGTACTAAAAAAAAAAAAAAAAGGGTAATCAGAAGGTTAGTTACAGGCATGTTAGCAGGCAATCGAATCAATGATAACATAGGGGCAACGCGCCTGTTGCGTAAGGTTCGGGCTGTCTCCAGGCAAAAACAGATGAAGATAGGTGCTGCCACCTGTCGGAAAAAGGTTATGAGAAGTGGCTCCCTCTGTGGCGGAGTAAAGTATGAGAATATGCTGTTTCATGCACTCCTGGTGGGAGATTGGTGGTGGAGTTGGCAAACGGAAATGAGAGGATTTAGACCGTTGTGGGGTCCCATGTGAAATATGAGTCCAAAAAAGTAGGATAGGTGGATAGTTTGGGTGAGTGACACGTCTGTGACAGGCGTTTATAGGTCGCAACTGGGGTGGTCATGTGAACTGAGTTTTAACTCAAATGTTAGAGGGGATGTAGTCATCCAGCCAACCTTCAACACAGCATGTACTATCAGACCTAATGCTATTTGCTTTATCAATGTATTATATGTATCAAAGGGAAGAGTTCCCAGAATAAGAATCCACTTATGTTAAGTAATGTGAGAATAGGTTGGTAAAGCAATGCTCTTTGGAAATATGTGAAACATTTATTTGGCTGCAAGCATAGGTTGATAAAAAAGTTTCAAACAAAAGGAAATAAGTTCAAGAAATAATTTGTTAGTAAGAAAAGCTTGGTAAAAGAATGTCAATTGTCAAACAATAGTTAATAAGTATAACAATAATTGGGTTGTAAGAATAGGTTGGTCACTCTAGGCAATAGACTTAGGCAAGATGTAAAGAATAACATATTTTCATAATCCAAGGGAAAATTTGAAATCAACACAGTTTGATTGGATGGCCTGTAATCAGTTACTTTTGAGACATTCCCACGAGAGGAGTTATCTCTGAACAAAAGAACGCACTGGCTTAGGGGAAACAACTGCGCAGTCATAGAGTCTCAAAGTTCAGCCTCTTCTGTTTTCTAATTACCATTAGGCTACTCAGCGACATACTTCCGTCTGATTGGTCTAGGACATGGCCATGCTCAAAAAATGTGATAAGGTCTTTTTCTACAAGGTGAGGTTGGTAGAATAATGTCAAATAATTGTAAAATGTAAATAAGTTTAAAAATAATTTGGCTGTAGGAATAGGTTTGTAACATAATGTCAAACAATTGTACAATATAAATAAGTTGAAAAAGAATTTGGTTGTAAAAATAGGCAAGTGAAATAATGTCAAATAATTGTAAAATGTAAATAAGTTTAACAATAATTTTTTTGTTAGAAGAAGTTGGCAAAATGATGTCGATTAATTGTCAATAAGTTTAACAATAATTTGATTATAAGAGTAAAGGTTGATAAACAAATGTCAAACAATAAAAAATAAGTGACAGTCACCTCCACCAACCATACCTAAGGTCTCGACACTTTCTCTTTCAAATTGACCTTTCACAGACCAAATGAATCTTAAAATTATTTTCAATTCTTAGACATCGTAAAGGACAAAGCTGTGCCATATGGTTAATGACATGTTGACGATATTTTACATAGCGTTCTCAGTATCACTGGGATTAGAAAAAGGTGTTGTCACAGTTTCTACTTTTTTTTGTATGGACCATCTCAGATCTGTGTTATAAGAGCTCTCCAAATGAGGAAAGATTTTACAGTGGAGGTCCCTAACTAAAGGGGCAAAAATAATCAGCCAAGTGCTACTTGTCATCAATTTATGTGTACTGCAGTGGTGGAGCTTCTTGAGTTTCTGGAGGGGGCCATTAGGAAATTGGCCTTGCAGATATACTTTCCCTATAGCAGGAGTACCCTCCAAATTTACCTCCAATATTAGGAGGATACTCATGCTACAGCAAAGGTAACTGTGACTACAATTTACAAATCAAGTATATATTTGCCCCTCTTTATGCTCAGTAGCTCCTTCACTGCATGACCTTGGGAGCTGTCATGGTTGAGTGATTGGGGACCATATCCAAAGCACACCTGGAGCATAATATTATCCCACAGAGATTTCCTTAAAAAAATTATATAGCCTAAGTGTATAAACATTTGAGACGACATAAGACAAGTGATAAAAGAAAACACTCTATGAGAACATTAGATATTCAACTTCTCACAAACTGGCCAGTCTAAAAGTGTAATAATCCAAATATTATGCAAGCCACAATTAGTTTGTTGTAATGGAAATAGAAATTTCATGTTCATGACAGAGAATTTAAAAGGGCTTCTCATTGCTTGGTTTGCTGTCTATGTTAATAACACCTGTAACTAGGCATGCCTAATCATGATGTAACATGTATTAGGTTTGTTAAATCACACACTCACAGTGGTACATTGGAGGTATAGATGCAACTACACATACAAAAAACATTATTTGAATATTTGGAAAATAAAATATGTGTTTGAAGAAACCTCAGGTCCCTACAATTCTTTTTTTAAAGAATTTCTTGTTCTTTTAGTTTCCAAGTTTCCAATGTCTTTTCCTTGGTTTCCTCATTAAATTTCGTAATGAACTTATCATAGTGTGGAATCTCTAGCACAGGTCATCTGAGTATGAGATAATTATCATTATTGGAGGCAATTTCTCTTTCATGAAAGTGAATGAGATTATACAACAAACTTAGGGTAGATCAAACCAAAGTCTACTTTAATGCAAATATCTATAGTCCAAAAAGATGGAGTAAACGTCAAACACAGAAAAATGAAAGGAAATTGTTAATCTGCATATTACTTTGGTTTTTAGAATGGGAATAATTGGTAGATTCACGAAAAAGAAGAATAACCGCTTTGAAAGGAGTTTCAGTTACAGATGAATTTGGAATGTGTGTCAATCTGTTCATAAAGCACCTGCTTATTTGCATAACCATTTTGAAATGCTTTTAAGAAGTGGCAGTTTCGTGACAGAAGTTGTTCTTTTGTTCAGTTTCAGCCTAAAATAGAAATCCAAAAAGATTTAATCAGACCATAATTGGTGGTCTCCTGGGACGTTCGGTTTTCTCTTTCGATGATTCATCTGGTCAGCTGTAATTTTGATGAGGAGATTTAAAAATGAAGTTTTTCAGTTGAATCAAGAGGTTAAAAGAAGCACCAGAAATATCATCCCAATGATATACCAAAAACATGAAAAAAGTAAAGAACAGTTTTTAAGCACCCAGCATAGTCTCTTATGGCTTTTGGCATTTGGTCCAACATAAATAAAGTACTACTCGATTTGCGGTAAATTTTCATAGCTTGGAACCATGAAATGGATGTTGTGGCCAAGTGGATAAGGCATCCGACTGCTATGCGCATGGTAACGGGTTCGAACTCCAGTCACGGCTTGGGGGAACTGAGCAGATCCTCCTTAAACCATTGCTTCACTCCACCCAGGTGCAAATGGGTACTTGGCAATAGGCAGTGATTGCAATTGTGGAATGCTTAACTATGGAGCGTGTGGAGTTAGCTGCACACTGGTGTATGCTCCCCAGGGAGCTGAGAAAGATTCAAGCTTGATCTTGCCTGTCAAGGATGTAATTGTTAATGTCGGCAGAGCTCATAGGAGGATGGCAGACGTTAAACCCAATACAAAAGCCTTGATTTTCTTGCGTTCTATTGAAACCTTTCGGAGTTTTCCCCTTGAACGTTGTCTTCAACCATATGGTTTGTGTTATGTTTTTGGATAATAGCCGACAACGTGAAAGTCAGAAAGTGTCTAAAGTTTTTTAATGTCCTTCCCTGATGCAGTTGACTTTTACAATGAAAAGGCACATTAAATATTGATTAGGCTCGTCAACAAATTTCAAGTAACGCTGAGTTATAGTTGCTATTTTGAACCAAATTGAATAGAGTTACATGTCATTTGATGATCTACCCTCAGTAGTCCTATCTCCTCCCCTTCTCTTTGAACACAAGCAATACCTGTCAGATCAAGAGGAACGAAGTGGTAACTGAAGTACAATGGAAGTTGCATTGTTGTTACCCATGCAGTGTCTAAGACAGGAAGCATTAATGGGAAGCCAAACATAGCTAGGGGAAGCCTTGGAGATGTGCAGGAGCCTCACCTATTTTAGCACTTAGCCTTTCTTTGCTCACAAGATATATACTGTTAACTTGAAATGTCTGTATTGTATTGTGATACTGATAGTTTGCTGTTCATATACACTAGTAAGATAAGGATGGATAGATGGGTGATTGGGACTTTACATCTTCTGACAATGCACTTCACAGGCTAATTAGGACCAGAGGAAGACATAGCAACGTGATGAAGGATGATTGAAATCACTGTCCATCTTAAGACTGGATGACCCAGGTCTAATTTAAAAAAAAAACACCATCATTCAATCTGTGGTCCTCATTTATAGGCAGGATGAAGAGTATGTAGGCTAACATGAAAACATGTGAGCAACATTACTTACACCATGAAGCCTGCTTATATGAAGCACAGGTTGATTAGTTTTTCTGTCACAAAGGGATTCTTGTTCAATTCAACCGTTAATTGCTTATGGCCATTTGATATGCAAAATGACAGCAAAATGACAGAGCAGTTCTGTTGAGAGTCCATCACTGATCAAAAACAAATTGGATTCAAAAGGGTGTGGTCTAATTTTGAAACAAATATTTTGGGATGTCACAAACTCAAAACAAATAATTAGTTACAAACTTTTATAGTATCCCAGATAAAGAATACCAAATGCTCTTGCAATCTTAACATGCTGCCAACTCTGAACTCTGCCAAGTTAGAGTGTGTGGGTACTTGCTTGCTTTTACTCCCCCCCCCCCCCCCTCAAAAACAAAAATGAATCTAATTGTCGCCATCTCAGCAAGATATTTTCTCTTCAGTTATCTACATTGTAAATTTATATGCCTAAATATATGATCTTCAATTCTTCATTTATTCGTTCATTACTTCCATGCTCCATCGGCCGAAAATTCCATTTAAGGTTCAATATCAGTCTGTCAGTATATCAGTGTATCTTGAATTATTACGTGTATTCATAGCCAAACGAATTTTGTATTGGTTGAATAAGGATAGGCCATTTAATGTAACTCAGTGTCATTGACATAATTAGTAGCTGTGCACAGCTGTGAATGGATTAATCGAAGATAATTGTACTGTTTTAAGTACAAACGAACAAGACAAAATCAGGTGATCACTTTAACCCCTTCCTTAGAAAAGGCTCCAAGTATCCAGCTCTCTCAGAGGTCAAGAGTTGTGCTCAATTAGCCAATAAGAACGCATCTTCCTCAAGATGGCATGACGTCATAGCTCTTTGCCCTTATTAGGAGTGCAAGTACCCACGCACTCTAACTTAGGAGAGTTCAGTTGGCAGCATGTCAAGATTGCAAGAGCATTTAGCATTCTTCTTCTGGGCTGCTATAAAAGTTTGTATCCAAAATAAGCTCTTCAAAAATAGCTTTCTAAATCAAGCCTCTTGGATGTTTATTTTCCGATTTTGACAAAGTTCACGTGTCATTGAACAGATGACACTTTCTAAATCTAAATTAAATTTTTCAAAAAAACTACACAATTGACAACCACGTTTACATATATTCTACATGTATATGTTTGATGGAAAAATTAACATATTAACCCATACATACTTTCCAATCCCTTATTCATTAATACAAGATTAGGAACTTTCAGAATATGGGCCATTCTCAAATATCGGGAAAAATAATATAGCAAAAATGTCCTGTAACGGAGGGGACAATGTGGTAACGGAGTGGAATTTTCATGTAAAAATCAACTGTAGGAACAACAACAAAAGGAAAAACAATAAAAGATTGATGTAACTATTGTTTTCAGAAGTACTTCAACTCATATCAGTAGATTTTGTGGTCCAAATGTTGATTTCTTGCTCATGATCTGGTAACGGAGTGGACGGTAACGGAGTGGAATGAATTTTTGCTTTTCGCTCGGTACTGCTTTTTATTTTGGAGATTAGATAAAATAATTGCGGACTATTAAAAGCTGTCACCATCAGCAATATATACATGAAATCACTCTTTAAAAGTATCATTGGTAAGCTTGGAAATGAAGGAAACGGAGTGGACATTTTGGTGAGACCAAAAACATTTTCTATGAGTATTATGTCTTAATTTATTGAATACATGTTTTATGAAGTCTGCAAGGCAGTGGCACTATGGCGCACATGCGTCTGATGATATTCAGTGAAGATGGCTCATAAAAAACAATAACGAACCGAGCTATGACCAGTAATGGAGTGGACAAAAAAATTGACATAAATTAGTGACACGTCTATTGTAGGCCTATCAATTTAATCAGTGAAAGAAGACCAAAAAAAATTTAATGTGAGCTAGATGTAAATTCAAGTCTATATTCTCATGAATTGTGCAAAGAAACTTTGAAAATAATGGTATATTACGAGAAAAATTAACACTTGATTTTGTCATGTCAGGTCCAGTAATAGGGAAAAACCATTGATTTTGCACGGATTACAGAACATAATGCACAAAAAAAAGGTCTAATGAATGACTTTTTGTTCCAAATGCAGTGGTTCTAAATAGAAATATGAATAACAGATGCAGAGTGATGCTTCAGATATTAATCGCATTCAAATTAATGTCAGGGAACTAGAATGACGCAAATTGTCCGAAATTTGAGAATGACCCATATATAACTGGGGGGGGGGGGGTGGGAGTTTTGGCTGAGGGAGTACTAACTTTTCACATTTGTTTCATGGGGGAGGTATTAATTTTTGACAACATTTCCAAGAGGGGGTAAGAAATTTTAACAAAGAAAAAATGTTTAAAAACACGCATAAACAAATTTATTTGGACCTTTTTATGCACAAAAGTCCATGAAATGACGCGAATCTCTACGCGTGGCCGTGTATAACAGTATATATATGGGGGGGGGGGGGGGGTGGGAGTTTTGGCTGAGGGAGTACTAACTTTTCACATTTGTTTCATGGGGGAGGTATTAATTTTTGACAACATTTCCAAGAGGGGGTAAGAAATTTTAACAAAGAAAAAATGTTTAAAAACACGCATAAACAAATTTATTTGGACCTTTTTATGCACAAAAGTCCATGAAATGACGCGAATCTCTACGCGTGGCCGTGTATAACAGTATATATATGTGTGTATTGCCTTGTATGTCGGGGGGGGGGGGGTACTAAAAATACGCATGAAACCTAATGGTGGGCTGCTTAAAATTCGCATGAAACTCAAGGTGGGGGGTATAAATTTTTGACAGGAAGTTCCAGCAGTTCTTCATGTACCCACATTTATGTGGTACTAACAATCAAGCTCTCCACCGCTGAACTGTTATACTGCAATTGATACACAGACAGCAATGGACGTTGCAACATTACCTTGCAATCCAACGGCACCAAAGAACATTGCACATTATGGTCCAGATTTGTTGACCACCAAAAAAAAGGAAAGATTATACTTATACTTATTTTGAAATATTTTGTAATATATAATTGCTAGCATACTATGGGTGTCCAGGGTATCTAGGTTCGAATGGATCCATATAAATTATATAATCATGGGCCTGCTTCTTCTTAAAAAAATATACAATGTAAATGCAATACTGGCCTAAATGTCTACAACTACAGTCCTGTGGAATTAACATTTTTGTTTACTGTTGCTGTATTTAATTTTTTTTTCCAGCAAAATTTAGTCCTAAGGTTTCAAAAAAATTCTGGTTATAGGTTATATTTATATTATACACAATTTGCCTGATTTGGAAAGTAATCTTGGTCATTAGGCCTATTTCTTTTGTTAGTGAAATGGATTAGGATTGGTTGTAAGAAAATCTACAGTGAAGATCATAACTGTTGAGTCCCAGAAATAATGCAGTTAATGACATGCTGCAGCAAATAGGCCTACACTAATAATTCACTTCAGACAAGGCTATGATACTGCCCTTATCCATATGATCTGTGGCATGATAAGTTGAGTATGTTAATCGATGACGTAATTGTGATAGTTATTATGTGAGGTAAATTCTTCATAATGAGCATCATTCACTCAGAAAATGCAGAAGCAATTACTCGGACCATGCATGTCAATCAGTTTTCTTATCAATCAAATCTGTAGTGGACAGCTAAGGCCACGAATAGATTGTAAATTCCAAAACTGATATCGGACAATCTACTTTTGGACTGATGACGATTATTGGAAGGTGACAAAATGAATTGTCAGCAAATAGTTAGGCCTTAGGCCTACAGATAATATAATGTAATGAATAAATTAATGAATATTTAGTTTCTTTATGTCAATATCAATGTCCGAATTGGTATGATACATTGAACTTGAAGGGGGACAGTTTCTTTCAGTTATAGCTCAATCCAGTGCTCGCCAGGTTATCTTGGACAAAGTTGGATGGTCAATTATCATTTTCCTCATTGCCATCCTCCTTCCTCCACCTGTTCCAATAAGCCTACCAAGTGCATAAATACTGAACATCAAGCCTAAATCATCCATCTATGTTTGATAAATTGATGTAAGTGCATGGCCTGATGTTACCAGATACTGTGCTATAACAATCCTCTCAAAAAAAATTTTAAAAAGTAGTTTAAAAAAATTATCATCATATATCAAGTGTTTTCGCTTTATAGATCTGCCTCTATATAAGGTTGGTTCATTGCTTCACCAAGTATAAAGGGTAGACATCGCAAGATTTATCAGTCATGGGACAGGCTGCTCTCTGTACCAAAGAGGTGAAATCAGATCAAGAATGATCAGAAAGTGTGTCAACCTGAGAAATTGTGTGAATCTCTCCTAGGTTGCAATATCATATATTTTTCATATACATATTTATACCACACCTATGAGTCAGCAGCCAATCAGAAGCCTGTATTTGGCTGGTATATTTCATATATTCTTTGTTGTTCACTTATATGCCCATGGGAGTATATAGAATATATAGGCCTCATTGTTTAACAAAGCTCAAAACACAAACAGCAAAGCTGTACCAAACAGTGAATTACTAACAAAAATTAAACAAAAGTATTATAAAATAAAACGCCTGAGACAAATCCGTAAATCCTTAAATTTGACCCCCTTCAGATTTTCATGTCAAGAACACAACTAATAAGGATAAGGGGTCAGCCATATTGGATCTCTAGGAGGAGGAGGAGGCTTTGATTTTTTTTATAGATAATTTCTTGTCCAGTTTAGGTGAAATAAATATTTCCTATAGAGTCGTCTTGAATATATAAAATAATTGCTGGTGGTGGAGGTATTTCTCAACATGGTTTTGTTTAATTCAAAAAGAAATATTTTAGGACATCATTCACTAAAAAAAATTGGCCTGTCAATTGGAAAATTAAAATTCCCACCACCCCCCCCCTTTATATCTGATGGTGATCCCCAACTATCCAAATGCATATATTCTTCTGATTTTTTAACTTTTTTTCCACAATTTTTTCGTTTGCCTGCTTTTTCCCCTGTTAAATCTGTTTTTTTTAATTCTTCGTCCCCCTAAATTTTCAAGAAAATCTTTTGTTCCAAACTTTTTTTTTACAACTCCCTCTCCCCCCCCCTTCCAAATTTTGTTTTCTGATTTTTTCTCAAAAATCCCCCCCCCCCCGAAATTGCAAATTGTATAACCCAATTTTTTTTTCAGAATTTTTTTGTACCACTGTTTTTTTTGGTCAAATTAATTTTCTTTCCAAACGTCCCCCCCACATTTTCCGAGGGGGGGGGGGATTTTTTTTCCACTTTTAAAAATTCAAACTGTTTCTTTTTAAATTTCCAATCCAAACATTTTTCATTATAATTTTGCAACTAATTGGCTTATTACAGACTATTGTCTTTAAAATCAAACTTTTGGATCCAGGCAGCACGGTCTTCAAGCTTTGGTGTTTACACATGTATGTTATTTGAGCATATATATTAAAGGTAGTTATTGGGAGATAAGATAACCCTGTATTTCAAGTAACTAACACAATGTCAAGGTCCACAGTATTAAAATCAGTTGTTTTCTAAATTTATAACCAAATTCTAAAAATGTAAGGGATGTCTCTGTAGCTTTTTTAGTGCGTCATTGAAAATTTCAAATACCTTTCAGATGCATTAGCCTTGATCAGAATATGTATAAATTTCATATCATATAATTGTCAACTGTGATTCCATTTGGATTTTTTTTCTTCAACTGATTCTTTCATGTGATTAGATTAATCCCACTTGGCAAATTGTTTGTAGCAGTTTTCTTCCTCTTTCCGTAAATCCTTCTTGTTTATTTTCTTTTAAAATCTCTTTGTTTTGTTTTATTTTGTTTTGTTTAAGGTATAAGTTAGTTATATCCCTTGTTTTCGTGAATATGTGATAATCCTCGGCTACGCCTCGGATATATCACATATTCACTCAAACGCGGGATATAACTGGCACTTATACAAGTGTCCTAAAAATCCCAGACTTAGACCTTTTTCTGAATTGTAGTGATTTCTTTGGTTTTGATTGCATAGCTATTACATTAGAGAATTCTATTTATATTCATGCCTGTAAGTTTCATTGGTCTGCATCATGAATTCAAATTCTAAAATTTCAGCTATGAAGGCTCCCTGACTTTACATAAAAGGTGTGCAATGGTGGCAGTCAATAATTCAGCCACTTACTAGCAGAAATTCAGAAATTTCATCAGCAATACCATGATTTGTCCCTCAATAGAGCCATAGAATTTTCATCTTGCAAATTATTTAAAAATAAAAAAATAAAAAAGGTGCTTACCTTATTTACAGATGATTCATGAAATGGGTCTTGATCTTAATGAGCGTGCCTTTCTTATCGAGTTTCTAAGAGCATCACTTTGTATCCGAACACTGCGACCAAACCTGCAATCGAAAGAATTATGTTTAATTAAATTCATTAATTTTTTATCAATAGGCGTACAGTGCACATGAGACAATTGATAGAGTGGAACAGTCAATAAAATAGATATTTTAACAATATGCTTAATTGTCTGGTTTAGACAATTAATCTACATTGTACAGCCTATATAGTAAAATGTTTGTCTGAATCTGACAATCTTCTTGTTTTCAGTGTGCCTGGGAAATTTATTGGGTTTAACTGTATAATGTAAATTTATAGGTGTGACTCATTCCAAGGTCATTTAGCACATTGTATCAAATTATAAATTAATCCAGGAAGAAACTGGACACATTAGTGGGACATCCTTCTTTCTGTTTCCTGCTTACTGAGCATTTGCATATTTCATGGCTAAGGCGTTGGGGCCATTCATTTAACTGTTTGTTTTAGTGGAAGAAGGTCAGCGTTATCCAGGGTATTCAAAGGTATCCAGGGATGTCCAAGGAAATTCAGGAATATCGCAGGGTTTTGAGCGGTATCACATGATGTTGGAGGGGGTCCCATTTTATGTTTCAGACAAGAAACATAATTAAGTATTGCAAAAAACAATTATATGTGCATGGCAATGAAACGATTTCATTTCACTAAAGTACACTTTTTGTAAAAGTTATATATATATATATACATACAAAAGCTCAACGGACAGTTTCTGTGGATTTCATTGATATTGACGCCGTTCGGAATCTCCTCAGATGATTTTTCTTGCCTGGCTAAAAGAGCCACACATTTTCTCCTGTCATTTTGAAACAATAGTTGCAGAGGGTACCCGAAGGGCACACAATGTTGCTAATTGGTGGAGGGCTTGTCTGTTGGTAAATTACAGAACTGTAGTAGAAATTATGGTGCCAAAACATGAACACACCATTGAGGTTTTTCACAACATTGCAATGTGGCACGCTAATTTCATAATTGTGATGTTGCTTCACAACTTTGCGACAATGTCATATGCACCATACAATTCTACATAATTTTAATTGCTGCAGCATACACCCTTATCAAAATGTTTGTTCCTGAGACATTAGATATAAGTAATATAATCATGTAGACAACGTCTAGTGTAGCGGGCCCGAGAGGTAAATCTTAACAAAATCTTGATATAGGCCTAATGATATAGTAACCTATATTTTTACATCTCGGCTGCGCCTCGGCGAAGACTTTAATACATATATAGTATATACACAATTTTTTAACTAGTTTTGAACCATTATGGCTTATCAGCAGCCTTCAGAAATACACATTTAGCACTATATGAATAACTGCTATTCACCCAAAGATAATTTCCACTTGTTTCTGGACTCAGTTTCAAATTGGTTGAATGTTTTGCATGTTTATTATGTGCAAGAATTAGAATCATGGGAACCTCAGTGCACTGGTGGTTTCATAGAAACTTAAGGATCCCACAACGAAGATGAAAATGTCGACTCTGATAGATTGAGAATGAACCCCTAGTGATAATCATTACATAAATGAAATTGCGCATTGCATTGTTAAAACTATATTCACTTCAAGAACAAATAAAAAGGTCTATAGGTCATACTTCATCAAAAATTGTTACGGAAATTGGCCAAGCAGATGATCAACCCCCCCCCCCCCCGCGCCTTACTTCGTCTGGGGTGCTCCGTAATAGAGGAGAATTTAGTTAGAAGAAGCATGTAAAAATGTAAATGTAAATGTAGGATTTTTTATTGTCCATTACTAACTCGTTGGAAATCCAAATTATTCCAGCACCTTGATCAACAGTGTAGATGTTTGCCCATTGGGCAATAACAGACACTGCTTTTAGCTACTATGGGTCTATATTGATCAAACAAAAAAGTTGTAAGAAACGATTTTGCAGTTGTCCTTACTAAAGAGATATAGCCTAGTGGTGTATATTAAGATGCGGTTGGTGACATGCTCTTTGAGGTTTTTGGTTTTGAAAGTTTGAGGGTCTCAGGGGGGCCAACATACATGGATAGTGCAGCCCTGGACGACCAGTTCTTGCCTCTGACTTGGGTTGATTGATAACATGATAAAATCACTCTAAAAGGTTTAATTTCTCTAATAATGTATATTTGGTATACATGAAAAACGTGACTAGTCAGATCACATGACCATATCGGGTGCCATATATATGCATATATATATACATTCATTCAAAAGCTCATGTAAAATCATATATTTTGATCCAAGTAATCTGAGATATCAGTAATTGGCTGTCAATTGCAGATTGGCTGCCAATTGCAGAATTTCCTACTCCAGTACAAGTCCTGCCTATCACATTTCATTACCTACTGTATACGGATATCCTAAATCGTGGAGACAATTGTAAAACCTGATGGGGATCTAATTACTTTTACAGGAAACGAGACTAATTAAGATTCAGCTTGGACTTCTGGTCACGACAGCTTGAGAGAAATAAGGATTAATTCAATTAACTTCAGTACATAACAATTAGCTCTTCTGCAACTGCACTTGAATCAGGCACATTGAAACTATTTTTGGACAATCATTGATCCGTTTTCCTTCTTTCATTAATTCCCGTGAAGTGGCTACTTCAAACTTTTTGAACGTTACTTCAAGGCATGGCTTTGTTTCTTAAAAATATGTACAATGTCATAACTCATAGATTGTTCAGATGTTATTGCTTAATAACTATTATACTCCAAATCGTAATTAAATATGGAATTTCAGTATGCAGTCACCGCATGTGTGCAAGAAGGAAAATAATTGAAAATGCATTAGCTTACAGCCATTCACTTTGATACCGAAAAAGAGTGTACTGTTGCACTGCGAAAATAGCACTTCTTGTGTCATCATACAGATGATTTGTCATGATCATACCCAATTCTTTCAATGTTAATTTGATTTAAGGAGACTTATCCCTCTTGTTGGTGACAGCCAAACGAAAGGATTATGCATCTGATTTTCAATCCAAAATCAGTAAGGACAAGTCAAATGGCCTTCTCTTGATCATGACTAATCAAACTGCCTCTATGTTTCCTGTGTTGAAAGTAGAGAAGATGACACTTCATCAGCTATGATGAGTCACAAAGTGCATTTTTCACAGTGGACTGGTCCTCATTTTTTCTTTATCAAAGTGAAAGGCTGTAAGCCCGACTGCACTTTTTCTAATGTTCTTAATATTATGCATTATGCAAGCATCTTTGTCATATCTTATCGCGTTTATCGCGTTTTCCAACTGCCTACAATACCTACGAGGGGTGTCCCAAAAGTTCTGACCAATTTTTTTGGCAGACCTTTCTATTTGAAGTAGCTGTATGAAATTTTCACAGAATCAATTTCAGGTATTTCACTATCAATTTTGAAAATATGGTATCTGTTCGAACATTTTAAATAACTTTTCTGTTGCCATGTAAACAGAAGGTCAGTGCACCCAGCGCAGCTCAATTTTTAAGGCCAAATCTAAGTGACTAGGCTTGTAAATAACCTAGGAATTTACTAAAAATATGCAGTGGATGATCATGAAAAATATTATTTGGAAACCTAACAGTATCTCAAAGTTTTCCATTTACATTCAAAGTAACTGTAAATCAGTTTAACCCATATGCTGAGGCGATCACCTGGATCCTCCAAACTGGGCTTTTCCTAAATTGTGGAATTTCAGTGTATGTGACGACTGCTTCATTTCTCATTATGACTATTATTTCTTTAATTTTTGAACTGGTATATATAATAATATATATTTTGGTATCACAAAAAGTGACAAAAGGCCAAATCTGGTAATTAAAGCAGATCAGATTGGGTTTTGAACCTAAGGTTCTTGAGTACTGCCTCTTGACAGCAGATTGTTTCAGCCAAACCGTCTCAGCGCTGTTAGGCAACTGCTGGAAAAAGCCTTTGGTAAATGCCTCAGCTGATCAGGTTGAAATATAAATAACAGTTTATAATCTAATGGAAGATATCTTGATAGACTGCAAGCTTATCAGGAAATACATGTTCTTGCAATCATTTGCTTTATTACTGTAAATTCTCTGACTTATAACACAGCTAATTTGCTGAATTTCGTGTGAGAAATTGAGCTGTGCTGGGTGCACTGACCTCTCGTAACCATGGTAACAGAACAGTAACTTAAACAATTCTTACAGTCTTGATTTTTTCAAAATAGATGGTCAAATACCAGAAATTTATTCTGTGGAAATTTGATTTAGCTATTTCATATAGAAAGGTCTGCCAAAAAAAATGGTCAGAACTTTTGGGACACCCCTCGTACATATCGCTCTTCAAAAAGTTCATGTACTCCTTTGCACAATAATCTCCGGGCCCTCTTTCGGAACCTAGGGGCAACCGACTACCAAAGACATTAAATTTTGGGCAAATCCCATGTGCAACAGAAGTCTCTGGTGAAATATCTAAATAGTGCATTGGAACGCTATTTTGGAATATCCAAATAGTATCTTGGGGTGCTGTTTCACCTTCTTAAAGGCATCTTCTACAATGTGAAGCTCTGGCAGAGAATTTGAATCCAGAATGCATCCTCTGAATTCTTTCTTTATATATATATTTAGGACTGGCTGCAGATCTTTGTGTGGTTTTACCCAAGGTATGGCCCAACTAGTGGGCATAGAAGTTACCCGGTATAGATACAACCAGCACGTTCGACTGTGTAGTGACTGTCATTCACTTCATGCATGCAGTCTCCACCAACTGAATACCTCATCTAAAATTCCCGCAACCTCAGCATGAAGTGTCACACACACTGGTTTGTCTTAATGCCATTAAAATGTAACACTTCGCTCGGAGTAAATGTGATACTGTGTGAATGGTAACAAATATTTAACAAGAGTCACAATGTCGGTTAGATGCATGCCTGCCCATAATCATATACCTGTAGGGCAGTACAAGTGATGAAGGTGTTGTGAAACATGGGTTATTTGGCAAAGTTGCACTTCCGGGATATTTTGCAAGGGGTATTGGCAAAGCATGGTAACCGTTAGTATTTTGGCGGAGAAAAGCTATCCTGTCAAAGTAGACATGAGGATTTCTGCCACCTGAAAAGTATACCCAATTAGCTAATCGGACTGTTAGTACTTTTGGTTGTAACAACGCCCAGGCTCTGGCTTGCAGCATATTAAGCTGCATCCTTTTGCAATTGATATGCTTGGTAGGCATTATGATATTGTGTATGAATGTGTCATTCTGTGGGTGCACCTATAGCCTCCTCATAATGGTCCTCATCTGCTCTATTAAACCAACACCAATGTCAATTGCAAAAGCAAAATGCAAATGCATTTGAATATTGCCCAACCCTGATCCCTATATGTAACCCAACAGTTTCATTTGAACAAACATTCAATTTATTGGTTTAAAAAGGGGTAAGATAGCAAAATTGTTTAGAGTGGGTCGGGACAAGAAGCCCGGGTTAGGTGAGAGGCCCCCCCAGGGTTATATCTAAACTTACATTTTTGGTGCTTTTTCTTATTGATAGGAACTGAAAAATTCTGAAATTCAGAAAAAGTGAATAGAATGCCTTAAAAATGATAGAAGAACCCCAAGAAATAACTTTCAAGCTGAAAGCGCTCACAAAAAAAATTGCCATAGGATTATAATAGGGGGCTTCTTGCCCGATTGGTGGGGTAAGAAGGCCATTTTATATTTTGTACAAAAAGGGCCGTAACTCCTTTATTAAAATTGGTAGACATTTGTTTCACTAGTTATAAGTAGAGTCAAGTGATCTCTTCCTGACAACATATAACCATTTAAATAATCTACCACAAAAAGGAGGTCAAATCTCATTTCGAAGTTAAGGGGGGCTGCATGCTCCGCGCTATTCTATTGGTTACTGATTATAAAACTCAATGATCAACTTAGTCAATAATCACAGCATTGTGAACTGTTGTAATGACCGACATGCCGGTGATATAAATGCTTGGCTGAGACTATGCAATAATGTCTGGCAAGCTACAAAGTTGATGTAATAATTATGATTCATTACCTGGGTCTTCCTAGCAGAGTATAGTATTGGCGTAACTCCTCAAGGTAGTTATTTAATTCATCCACACTTGCAAACGATGACGGTCTTCTTGGGGGTTCTGTGAGGGTGGACATTAGTCGTAGGCGGTCCCTTTGTGCGAGTGGGGATGACACAGATGGCGTAAATAAAGTCACAAAGATTCCTGCCAAAATCATGAGAGCGGGCACCGTGACGAGGGATGCCCACCAACCCCCGAGCCCAAGGGTCATTCGCATACTGCTCACAGAGTACCTGAAACAAAAAGGTAACTGTTATGTCAAGTTTTTCAGACTGAACATACCAACAATGTATTTGGACTTTGTCATGTATGTGCTGTACCTGCGAAAAAATAATTTTTTTCCACATTCAAGAAGAAAGAATTATGCCTACTTCAGCAGAAGGACACCAGAAATTATTAAGAAGTCGTTGGATGTCAACAACATTTTCTTTTGTCTTTCTTTTTTTAAACAAAATGACCTGTGATCTACAAAATAATTCTCATACAAAAAAAAACCCTCTTTCTTTTCTGACTTGTCCTCCAAATCAAGCAAAAGGGGTTTGTGGTAATAACAAAATGATTGGTAACCACAAATGGAATGAAAAATGTGATTGATGACTGTGGTCTATATATAAAACAGACCTACACCTACATAAGGTTGTAAGTCACACATAATCCCTGACATAAGACCAAGTTCCATTTGTCACATCGGAGCCGGTATTGTGTTTATTCATAAGATGCATCTCGATGGTAATATACTTGCCTCAGACTGTTGCACTATCCACACGAACAACAGTGGCGGGGGTAGCATGGTCCCTCATATTGAACTTGTGCGCCCCAGGTGCCCCTCCATATGAACTTTTCAACCTTGGTTCAAATATACAATTAGTATTATGGGTGCCCCTCCTGAGAATCGTGTGCCCTCCCCAGGTGCCTCCCCCCACTCCAGACGCCCTAGTTACGCCACTGACTAACAACCAAACAGCAGGTCTAACAATCAATTTCATGAAGTCTTATTTCCTTCCATTCACAAAGCAACCTGTTTATGTGAGAAAACTTATATGCACTGTGGGTAACATCTGGAAGGTGCAATATCCACTTCTGCAAATTTAATCTGGATGATGAGACTGGTATTCACTTTCTTTGCTCCATCTGTGATGACTTTTGTACTACTTTCTGACTCCTGGGAAATCAAAATTGTATTTTGTATGTAATAACTGCAGGTAAGCAGTCAAGTTATGTCCGCAGGGTAATTAAAGTGCCTTGTTAATGCGGCCATAAGTGCGCCAAACAAACTCCCTACAATAAGAAAAATGACCCATTCAGAATATTGAAAAGAACGTGCATGTATGTCTCAATGAAATTGAGGTTCGTTAAACTGCGTATATCAATAAATTTGATTGACTTACAAATTATAAGAGTGTACTGTTTTCTTGGTTCCTGATAAGGTATAATTATGATGTATGGCGATGCCATCGAATCTTGTAAATTCCCCTCCTGAGGTTTCTATTCTTTTATCGGCAAATTAAAGCCACATACAGAAGTTTAATGAACAAAAGTTAATTTATGAACAGGGATTTGTTGTCGGAGTCGGGAGTCGGAGTCGGGAGTCGGAGTCGTGGAGTCGGAGGTTTTAGGGTGGAGTCGGAGTCGGAGTCTAACTTTGATTTTCAGGTGGAGTCGGAGTTGGAGTCAAAGTCGAAAATCAAAGTGGTGACTCCTGACTCCTAAAAATAATTAATATAATTTACAAAAACACAGTTTCAAAAATGTGAAATGAACCCCAAAGTTTACATAAAACTTCCTAAGCAAGTATTCATGTACAAAATCCTATGAAAACTTTGTAGAATGAATTTTTCTTCTCTGTTAATCATATGTTATATTAATGTACAAAAATGCCGATAAGTGGAGTCGGGACTCGTAATTCAGGAGACCAAAGTAGTCAGAGTTGGAGTCACTTTTCAGAAAGTCAAAGAAGTCGGGAGTCGGTTTAATTATCACCCGTCTCCAAAGCCCTGTTAACGAAAATTTCTTATTTGCATAATTATAGTTAAAAATGTGGCAGAATAATAAAAATGACTTGCAGCGAGATAGTTTGTCTTATTTTTTAAACAAATGCTGTTCGACACCAAAACACACATCCTCACCTCTCAGTGTGAGGCTAGTGAACCTACCCTGACCACATGACATACTGTTTTGTGAAGTTGTAACATAAAGATTAACTCTCCTCCAGTGTGAAAGACATAATTAACAGTTTGAGATCTCTAAGAGCAATTGAATGGATGATTGAGTGATCATTGTTGTTTGTTAATTGTTTGAATGAGTTTCTTTGTAGTCGTAGAAAATTAAACTATTATTAAAACACGCTGGAAAAAAGCTGTAAAAGGATTTGAAAACTTCAGAAGTTTATAGTACTTGTTGGCAGGGTGAATGTTAATGAACCTGCTATGGGAGGATGAAAACATAGGCCTATATCACCAGCTCATGAGTCAGTCCCAGGCACCAGCAGTAAACGTCAAAGGAAAGGCCATGACATGGGGCCATGTGATGTACCTGACTAGGACCCTTCAGAGAGAAGAGTGTCCTGAATGTAAGAGAGAATAAAATACAAGAAACGCTAAAGGGCAAGCCAGCCACAACATTTTATTACCTAGTATGTGTGTATAATGGCAGTTGAAACGATGATAAAACCAGATCTCAGCGCACTTACAGTTCTACGAAAAAGCACAGAAACCAACTTGGAGTGTATTTGTCTGCATGACTTTACATACTGAAGTATCTGTCACTGAACAGAAGGCACTGTTATGGTCACCATTCCATGTGTAAGGGGAACCATGCACATTGGGACACAGGGCACAATTGGACAGGGGGTGGTTCTTGGTTTTTGCACATTGTCTTCTAAAGGCACTTCATATAATATCTAGTGCACATAGAGTGTTGTTACACCTCAAATGCAATTCCACTTCTGTGATTGGTCAGAATGACGTCACATGACAGGGATCATAAAAGACTGTTGCCCTCTCAGAGGGCATCAGTTATCCAAATTCACACTGAGACTGACTGCTTATCAAGATAGCTGTACAGAAGTGGGTGGTGGAACCACAGATGTTACCTAAACCTTTTTCATCTGATGAAAATGCGAAATACAATTTGATCCAAGACATTGTAGCAGCTTCACTTGTTTATTTCAACTGATTAACTGTGTATTTGTGACCTTTGTGATGCCACTCCATTGTGATGTCATAGAGTTGTGACGTCACCACAGTGAGGCTATAAATAGATTATTGCTCTTCACAACGTTAAATTACGATAGAACCAGTGGATAATATCATAAATATGACTTTTAAATCTGGATGACCACCTGATCAATGTCGAACCTTTGATGGAGAAATTTCCTGTCTCAAAAGTTATCTTCTTTGTCAGAATTGCATTTAAGGTATAACAAAACAATTATTGACTGTTACTTGGGGCAACAGTGCAATCTGTTTGACCCAAGGGAGCGACAGTCACCTTGCTGTTTCCCTCGGCCTTTGGCCTCGTGAAACAGCAAGGTGACTGTCCCTCCCTTGGGTCAAACAGATTGCACTGTTGCCCTCGTATCAGTCAACATTTGTATATTGTTATTAATTGACAGTTATGATCACATCACATTTTGCTGTCTGCATGGCAGCAAAAGAGTTGGCGCAGTCCAATCTCTTATAAATCCTTTGGATTTAAGCCAATAACTGGTACTACTGGTGATATTCATGCAAATGTCTGTACGAGTTGCTCAGTGTTTTCAACAATTATTAAAATTTTTCGATGTACAAAGCTTCCCATTGTGCTCCGTTTCACCATACAAATTCATGTTCCGACTCATCTTACACCCACAGGTTGACTCTGACTGAAAAACAATGTCCTCAAAAGCTAGGCAAAATGGTACCTTCACTCGGACTTTTCCAGGTTTATGCATAATTATGAAACAATGCAGTTGCTCCATGAAAGGTTTTTTGAAGTTCATATTTCGATAGATGATCTGATTCTAGACGAACACTTTTTTTCTTTAGAGAGAGGGTGGTAAGCATGCATTATATAGGTAACCTGCTTTTAATGGAGAACATACGGTACTAACCCTACAGCTGTGGAAGGATGAGATATTTGATTTTGTATAGCTGTTCGAGGACACCAGTAAGCAGTGGCGTAACTAGGGGGTCTCGAGCGGGAGATGAAGGGGCATGTAAGGTGGGGGGGCATGTGATTCTCAGGGTGGGCACTCACAAGTACTGATTGTATATTTTAGCCAAGGTTAAAAAGTTCATATTGGGGGCACCTGAGGGGGGCGCAGGTCCTATATGAGGGGCGTGGGCAAATTATGTCACAGTGTCACTACAGTTCCTTTCTTTTACATTTGAATAAGTGGATAGCCTCTTTTGCATCTTGATGCCATCTTGTAGCCCGGACCACACTGGAAATAAGTTTTTAACTTTTGTTTGCAATCCAAACTGCATTACGACAGTGTACTTTTGCATCTATGTATATCTATTTGTATCTGTACCCTCTTTTAATGTGGCTGAATAAAGTCTATCTATCTATCTCGATTTGTCATTGAAACACGTGTGACCTGTTCCACATCAAGTCACCATGGAGAAAACAATAACATAACATACAGTAATAGTACAATGACCATTTGTAACACTTTCAAATAACTGCCTGGGTGTAAATTGTATTTACAAAAGGCACAATACTATTTGTGTGGTGCTAATAACCATACCCAATGTCGTGTGTGTTGTCATATGTAATTCCAATGTTAATATGGCTCATAAGAAGACCACCCATATGTGTCACCTGAACGTACTAATATGGCATTAGTGCTTGTCGCATTAATACATCCTAATCAGGTCAGATGCCGGAAATTGATGCACCTCCAACGAAAGCCGTTCGGGTGGAAGGACATAGTGACACTACGACACTGTGACACAGTGGCTTGTTACTGTTATAATGTGACAATGCTAAGCTCGTTACATGCAATGTATCCTCCATGGCAACAACATAGACAAAATTTATATACGTAGCTGCCTACTAGCCGGTACCCCATCAGTGGCGGGTCCGGGTTGTTCCTCAGTATAAAATTCGTCAAGGCACAGAAATTTGTAAAAGATTATCACATGCAAGATCAGTCAAAAATATGTTTGTCAAAGCAACCATGCACTTCTTCTGAATAACCACATAAATTCACCACACATAGTGACTGGTCTCAAGCTATAGAAAGCAAGAATACCTATGTGTTCTCTTAATGTGCAAAAAAGTATGCACCCCAAAGGAGTGCGAGTGACTTTTGGATTCAGGATAAAAGTACAAAGTTCTCTATAGGAAAAATCAAATTGTTTGTCTTCTCAATTTTGCATTATCATTTGAAAGGTCAGGATCTATTTCTGGACTTTAGAGAACCCCCATGAGGTTCTATTGTGATTTCTCACTTGCAACATTTGAGGGTGTGTTGCCTTTGACAACTGTTTTGGAAATAAATAAATTACATCAAAGTATTGTTCAGCCTTGTTATAAACTTCCTCAACATGTTATACAGCCGGTAGCGGACAATTGATCCAATTCGGCCGTTTGATCGAGTTGATGATGCCGCTACCAGTACTCTCGTACTATCTCTTCATTTAAACAATGAAGGGCCAGTTCAGTATTTTCAGACTAAAGGCCATTTCTCAAGTAAACCAATAGCACGAGAAGCAGTAGCTAAACATATACAATCTGTGCTGTGATGGTATCAACAGTGCCTGAAAAAAAAAGGAAATTGGGTCAACTGGACTTAGTTGCTTATCAACAGCTTAGTCGCGTATTTTAAGGACACACTTTATTCTATTTCATGTCCTAATGCCTGAATATTATTGTACAATTATACACATTGGAATTATGTGGAAAAGTATTTTAATAGTTATGCAAAGCGTAAATTCAATCATCAACAATTACGGGATAATTTATAGTAGGGGATCTACCGCAGTGCATAAATGCAGGATGTAAGGCCCCGATCAATCCATCTCACCATTACAGAATCTGTCTACATGATGCAATGTTATCCGGAAACTCAGGGAATCGAAGGCAGAACTTCTAAGGGAACAAACTCTCGCCTTCGCATCGGAGAACCAAATAACACAACGACCAAAAGTGTGATCGTCAAAGCCATGAGTTAAGGCTTGGGAGATTGAACTGATAAATACCGACCACGTCCTATAGTTGATGCAAAGAATGCCCCTAAATCATTTAGGCCTGTCCTGCATAGGAAATGCTGCATTTGCCCTAATGCTAAGCAATGGACAACTAAGGGATGGTGAATATATGTAAACCAGAGTGAATGGAACCTGCCATCTGAAAAGGTCCTTATATTGAACACTGTATATAATGTGCACCTGCATTTATGCAGTGCTTGATTTTGTAAAAATGCTGATCAGCCGCTGAATAGAGTTTTTCCGGGGGATTTAGTAGGAACGTCAAAAAGGATGTCATCACCAGTGCATGGTATCATTTCCATTTTCAACATCCTTCTAGTAAACTTGCTTCCAATTACAAACATATCATTTGAATTCAGACAAGGCATGAGTAAACTTAATCCTGACCTTTGGACGTTCATATTTACATATATGTTTAGTCAATCATAATCATTCATAACCCAAAGGTCGGTGACACACTGAGCGTATTCAATAAGCTGAAGAAGGCCTTGAGAGATTTCAAAGATGGTCTATGGATTGATTTCATTCTTATAATGACTGTTATTTGATGTAACCTAACTTCTAACATATATACTCAACAACCTGGCAAAGTGCAATATAAGAAGATACACTACTAAAAAAATGTTATCAAATTGTTATTAATGCTCTAAAAATTCCTGTTTTGTCTACAAAGCAATTGACCCTTCCCTTGGGACGTTCCCCAGGAGTAATCCAGAGTAATAATATAAATCAAACTCACTTAGTTCTGGAAAACATGCAACTGTGTTGATTGGAAGTATATAATATCGTAAAAAAGTATTGGTTTACGAGCCATTCTCAAATTTCGGGACAATGGGTATAGCAAAAATGTCCTGTAACGGAGGGGACAATGTGGTAACAGAGTAGAATTTTGATGTAAAAAAGCAACTGTGGGAACAGCAACAAAAGGAAAATAATAAAAGATTGATGCAACTATTATTTTCAGAAGTACTTCATCTCATATCAGTAGATTTTTGGTCCAAATGTTGATTTAATGCCCATGATCTGGAAACGGAGTGGACAGTAACGGAGTGGAATGATTTTTTGCTCTTCGCTCAATACTGCTTTTTTATCTCAGAGATTGGATAAAATAATTGCAGGCTATTAAAAGCTGTCACCCTCAGCAATATATACATGAAATCACTCTTTAAAACTCTCATTGGTAAGCTTGGAAATAAAGGAAACGGAGTGGACATTTTGGTGAGACCAAAAACATTTTCTATGAATATTATGTCTTAATTTATTGAATACATGTTTTATGAAGTCTGCAAGGCAGTGGTACTATGGCGCACATGCGTCTGATGATATTCAGTGAAAATAGCTCATAAAAAACAATAACAAACCGTGCTATGGCAAGTAACGGAGTGGACAAAAATATTGACATAAATTAGTGACACGCCTAATCTATTGTATCAATTTAATCAATGAAATTATATATTTTTTTAATTGAATATGAACTAGGTGGGTCAAAATTTGGTAAAGCTGAAATTCTTGTCTCCAGTGTCTTAGAGCAATTTACACGGACATGAATTTGCATGCAAGGTTCGTGGTTGTCATTTCTTTTAGAGTAACATATCAGCAAAAAATTTGGCACAGAAAATGTATGGCAGACAACTTTTATCCCTTCCAAAAATTGAATGAAAGTGCCCTACCCCCCTGAAAACGGCCTGTCTCCACTAGCATTTTCCTTCACAAATCACCTCAAATAATTTAACTTGTCACCTTAATCCACCTCATTTATACCTCAAATTGAACCTTGACCAACACCCTTTCAAATTCTAAAACAAGTGGCTTGACTGATATTGTTACCCAAGAACAGGGGGCTCTTGTGTCTTTGTCTCCAATCTCATGTCATTAACGTCACACCCAGTGATTTTTCTCATAAAAAATCAACCGATAAACATTTTTTTATACCACTTCACTTTTGATGATCTTTAGGAACTCTAGCAGCTGACTGAATCAGCTGCAAGTCCATAAACTGCACAGAATATAGATAATTACACTATTTATACCAAAATGTCAGTTGTCCTACCTTGATTTGTCATTAACAAACGCCCTCCTGGCTAATTATGGCAATGTATATCTGGACAAAAATCACTGTGGAACTTGCTTTGGTGTACACAAGTCTTAATGTAAGCCAAGATTGGCATCACATAATGTATTCACTGGTTCAAGAAATATTGGTTTAAAATTGTCATTAACATCACATGTCATTAACGAACATGGTTTTAATCAACTATGTGTGATTCTAATGGCAATTTTGGCGCTATCACTCTAAAATCCCAATGGAAGTGACACTAGTAGTTGGCAAATGTGACGTCACATGCATTTTGGAAGTCCTGATTTATTTGCACAGTTGCAGCAGTATACCACTTCAGTAAGCTTCCTGGGTGCAGCGTACATATAAAAACAATAAAATTTCTTACATTTTTCCAATAATTTTTGCACTTATGATATATTACTAACTTATATGCACAATTAAGAGGCTCAGGAGTAATTTACCAGCCATTAGTGTCACAAGCGTCATATTTTGTCATTAACATCACGATTCACAGGTCAAAAATAGCAAATTTTTGGGCGTTTATTGCTTGATTTGAAGTTTAAAGAGTGTTACACAGGATCTTTTTTGACAGGAATCATTTGGCATGCGTACAGTTTAGTAACTAAATAGAGTTTGGTGTGCTGAAATCAAGTAGTGTGAAAGAAAAACTTAATGGAAGTGTAGAAAAAATGAAAAATGTAATTATTTGACACTTATTTTGATTGTGGTTGCTGTCAGGCAGATAGCAGTACTCTTTTTATTATATGATTGTTCTGTCTGTACCTCATACTACCTCTGCATTAGTGCAGGTGATATGATTGTGTTAATTTTGAGAAATATAGGGGGGTTTTTACAGCGTGATGTTAATGACGCCTAAAAGCAGTACCCTGGTATTTACCTCCACTGCACATAAAAACGGTGCTTCCTGACCCTTGGACATCAAAGTACAATGAAAGGTGATTGTTTTACCTAGCAAAATAAATCGAAAGGAGCTCCTTGAAACCTGCTTTCAAATTAGCTTTTTGCCTGACTGAAATTTCACCGTTTTCAAATTTTGACCCAGATATAAATTCAAGTCTATATTCTCATGAATCGTGCAAAGAAACTTTGAAAATAATGGTACATTAGGAGGAAAATGAACACTTGATTTTGTGATGTCAGGTCCAGTGACAGGGAAAAATGCAGTGGTTCTAAATAAAAATATGAATAACAGATGTAGCGTGATGCTTCAGATATAAATTGCATTTAAATTAATGTCAGGGAACCAGAGTGACGCAAATTGTCCCGAAATTTGAGAATGACCCTTACATGTATTGTCTTTCAGTGCAAATTGTGTTTTTGTAGAATTGGTGGATCTTATACACTCTTGCTCATAAATATGGAATATACCAAAATAACCACTATCCTTGTTTTATCTTTTACCCTTGTTTTGGGTGAGTCCAGATTTATAAAACTAACTTCAACATCATGAGAAGAGGTCCAACTAGCCCGATATGAATGACTGGAGTGGATTTTGCCTATTTTGAGGTTTTCATGAACAGTGGTGATAAACCAACCTTGTTTATTGTGATAAACTCTCAATTGCTAGCAGTCAAAACAATTTCTAGTTGAAATAATGGTACATTTTGGTGGGGCACACATAGGGTGTAAAATGCCATATCAATAAAACGTTGCTGGTTATCAAGCAGTCTTGGGATTTGAAAATGTAAAAAACTGTTCCATTGGAACAAGCATAAATATGACCCATTTTGACTGTGCTGTGATTTTTTGTCTCGGAGGTTCCACATGCTAATGACCATAGAATGGATAGATCAATATTTCCTGTGATGCCAATAATTTTCACAAATCAACACTTTTGGATGGATTTCTAACCCTACATAAAATTCATATTTAGGCTTTTTTTTGCATCGTTTTTCCAATTTCCTCCAGCCTCCCGAATTTTCAAAGATTTAAGAAAATATTAAAGTGAGGACTTCAAATAACTCTTCTGGAATCCACTCAAGTTCTTAAAAGTGCGATTTTAACCATTGGATGCAAATGGGGTAGCTACAATTCACTGGTAGTTTTCATGTTTTTGTATATTCCATATTTATGAGCAAGAGTGTAGATTTAAATTTGTAATGTCATAAAGAGTGTGATATCCTTTTCCTTGTCATTTTTTAAAGATATCAATGTGTCAGTTACCGAAATACACTGAGACTGCCATATATACCGAAAACTGTCTCCAATTTTACACCTCTATCCGCATGTATTCCCTTGGTGATTTCGTGGTAAATTATTATTGGTATCTTAAACTATGTCAGGGCCATCAGAATCTATTCACATTAGTGTTATAATTTCAACTATTTTACATGCTATAACAGTCTTTTAAAAATTTTTCTTCAATACTTTGAAAACAGAAATGTTATCGGCTGACGTGTGGTTCTAAGGAAAATTAATTAAAATATTCTGTGGTCAATTACAACTTTGTTTTTAAGCTCAGAATAGAACAGAAAAGAAATCCTAGAAGTTGTCTGTTAATTTGTGGCACAATCTGTGGTTTCAGAAGTTTCTTCAGAAATAAGACACTGCTCAGTTTAATTGTTGAATGATACAGCAGTGGGAGTTATGGCCTTGTTCCAATTTCATTAATTGCATGAAGTAGAAATATAAAAAAGTACGTATTTTCAGCAATATTGACAGGGGTCTGCGGATTTCAGGTGAATTTGTTGGACTTTTATACATTTTCAGCCAGTTTTAATCTACAAATAATCCCTATACCCGCACAAGCGCTTCCGAGCAGTGAAGAGGCGCTACATCAATTACTATTATCATAATAATAAAAGAAAGAGTCTCAATTAGATACATCAATTGCAGCTTGCCATTTGGTTACATCGCATCATGACAGCCTTTGGTCACATTTACAGCGAATACTGACACATAGTTAAGTCATATTATTGCTTCTTCACAATCATGGTTCCCTAAAACCCTCTTACGTTCATGCGATAAATTTGTGGTCTCGTAAATGTTTGTCCCTGCTTTATTGTTTTGTTGAATGGTAACATAAAAATGTCAAATAAATAACCCGATGTGTTTTGAATTACAGCAGCTACACTGCTTTATTCGCTTGTTTATGATAGATAGATAGATAGACAGATGGATAGTATAGAAAAGAATAGAATAGAACAGAATAGAATAGAGTAGATAAATCGATCGATCGATCGATAGATAGATAGATAGATAGATAGATAGATAGATAGATAGATAGATAGATAGATAGATAGATAGATAGGTAGATCGATAGATAGATAGATAGATAGATAGATAGATAGATAGATATGGCAAGAACAACCCTTTAAGTCTAGTTTTGGCCAAGCACAAGTGTTGATTGATGAGATGGGAGAGAAAGCCGGAATCCTCCAGATCTTACGTATATTTACCCCTTGAGAGCTAAGTTGTGATGTATATTTTACTTGCTCAGCATAGACATTGATACAAGGGGCGCCAATTTAATATCTCATCCACAAGACATCCAGCTGGGATTATGCTCATTATGGTCAACTGGAAATTTCGAAGAAATATCATTGATATGCCTTGAAATGATTAATACAGTGTTACTTCTTGGTTTAAAACCATTCGGCCCCATAAATGATAAGGGTAAGATATTCAGAAAAGGCACATATCCATGACTGTTATACGGCTCTAATAACTTGCAGACTTGGCACCCATCAGCACTGACATAGAAAAAACATTGACTTACAGTAGGCGAACTTCGAGTGTTTACATGCAATACACTTCTGGGCTGTTACTGACATCACAGCCCTATCCCTGCCATGTTACAGTAGACGTATGACGAGTACTTACATTCAGCTGCTAATGACCTCATAACAAGCCCTATACATTGCATTGAAATGAACTGGCAATTTGTCATTGAGTAGCTTGTGACTTCATTGATACTCAGTTGATGACACGTTTTCATACTATTGCAAGTATAGGCTCTGACCTCATACATTTCTTATGACTCATAGGAATAACATGGCATGGATAGGCTATGAGCTCACAAGCAACATTTCAGTCCAATTCTGTAAGCACTCGATGTTCGTCTACTGTAAGTGACCATAACTTTGATACCTCATAAACGCAGTGGCGTAACTGGGGGATCTCGAGTGGGGGGGCACCTGGGGGGGTACGCGATTCTCTAGGGGGGCACCCACTATACTAACTGTATATTTTTGCCAGAGTTGGAAAGTTCATATGGGGGGGCACCTGGGGGGGCACAGGTCCAATATGGGGGGCACGTGCCCCCCCGTGCCCCCCCATAGGGACGCCACTGCATAAACGTGTGACTGACTGATAGCCCATACATACCATGTTGTGTGATAGGTGTCATAGCATTCACCAGTGACCTCACTCCTGTCTCTCTGAGTAATAGGCCTGCAATCAACAGAGCTTGACCACTGTCAATGCTACTGATCCCCAGCTGATCTTGGCGTCTGCTGCTCCTGGCCATCCTGAACACAAGTGCTTCATTTTAGCGAAGTTATAACAAACAGATTAATCTTCCTCTGGTGTGACAAACAGAATTCACAGTTTGAGATATTCAAAGCAATCATATCTATGTTTGAATGTTTAATTGTTGTCTGTTTATTGTTCCAAATATTTCTTTGAGGAAAAACACAAACAATTATCTAAATTATAGATATTTCAGGCCAGAAAAAGCTATGAAGGATTAGAATACTTCAGAATTTTATTGAACTTGTTGGCAGGGCAAGTGTAAAAGAGCTATGCAATGGAGGGATGCCCCTGGCTTTCTTGTGTAGCTCCATTAATTGTTCATCAAACAGGTTGCTAAATTTTATATACACAGAAAACCTGCTTAGACACAAGCATGCATATAATTCCGTCGCACTTCTGCCATGATTTATAACTCACTATCGCAATTCAGATGGATAAGCTTTCATGTTGACTGACTGTGTCAACACCACATCTTTCATGAAGAGAGCAATGATTATTGTCAAATGGGTCAGATTGATGACTCAGTGACTTCACTTCATATGACAACTGTTCTACTGCCCATTCACTTAGCATTGCTCTGATACACGTCACTGAGCCAGATGTTGGTCACTGCTGCATCTATATATGTCATTAGAAGTCCTATGAGTCAGTGAAAGAGCCACCAGTTTCAATGGTAAAGATTGAAGCAACAGCTTTAGTGACCTCATTGATAGTCTGAAACCAGTCACTTGTAAGCACTCGAAGTTCGTCTACTGTAACAGCATTTTCAATACTTCAGTCAACTATTGTACCAGTCGGGAAGATAATTATGGTATCCCATCAATAATTTTACACATTGCATATACATTGCCTTTATGAAAGAAAAGCTTTCAATGGGAAGTCTATTCAGATATAGTACTGTTTGTAGTCTTTTCTGAATGCAAAAAGGTCAAATAGGTCAGAGGCAATGACAACACTCAATTTTCCCTCGAGGTGCACTTTTTGTCCAACACATTAGAGCACATGTGTGCATTAATGCTTTGGTGGCTTCGGGCTATGTATTTCACATGAGGTTTATTTAGGGATTGCAGTACAATACAATAGTAGTTTTTTTCAAGCCATGTCTCTTACACCTCTCGCAATTGCTCTGAACAATTCAATTTTTTACAGTTTGGACCTATGATGTCAAAGCTGGAGACTCCATTGGAACCTATTAAACTTAGGTGCAAGGCTGCAAGCTATGGTGTAATCGGTCAAACTGGCCAATGGTATTTCATGTAAACAACTTCATCATAGCCTTGCAATTGTGTCATGGCCAGATTAACCAATGATGCCACCGCACAAACTCAGGTGTTTAGCGGGAGTGAGGTTGCTGAAATTCAACTGAGCATGGTAAGGGGCCGACCAGATGATCTCGGGGGGGGGGGGGGGCTATGGATTTTTGGGAAAAAAAAGATTGTTTCCCACTTGACACCGAAAAAAAAAAGTTTGTTCAGCACATGGAAATAAAAAAAAAGTTTGTTTCCACCTGTAGCTAAGGTACCGCAATGTTAAAATTTCCGATAAAAAAGTTTGTCGCGAGTGCGCATGTGAAAAATTGTTTGTCGACGTGCCGCGAACGAAAAAAATAGTTCGTCGCGGGGGTAAAGTCCATAGCCCCCCCCCAACAATCGTCTGGTCGGCCCCTAAATAAGATAACTGGAAATTAATCACAGTTGTTCACCAATGTACAATGAGGAAAATAAGCATTTGACCCCCTACCATATTATCTGGTTTGGGCACTTGAGCTTGAGTGCTGTAGCACTCAAAAACTCTGAAATTTCTCAGTTAGATCTGGTCAAACATTAGAAGACAGGACGTATTGCACAAAAATTCAGTGAACGAAGCATTAAGTAATATATTTGCATAAGGATCCCAATAGTCTTCTGAATTATAAGTATTTGACCCCTTCATTTGCAAAGGGTTTATCGCCAAACTTTATGAAACAAACACTTGGAAAACTATCGTGACTGAAATTGATTGCAATCCAAACCTATCTCAATTGTGTTCCACCATTTCATTTAGCTTTTTATACCCTCAATTACATCTCCTACAATCTTTTGGCAATTTCTTCATTATGAAGATGCGCGGTTGAAAAAAAAAAAAATCACACGACACTAGAGTCTTTAGTTTTGACTGATACTAGTCTGGTGTTGGTACACAGGCCCTATATAACGATGTGGGGATGAAAATTTCAATGATTCATGACATTGTGTGCAAGTAAACAAAGGACAAACTTACTATACTGGATGATGCCGATCTGAAGTGCTACTACAATCTCACTTACACTGGAGTCCATGAGTGCAAGAACCATTTAAGAAAGTCCTTGACTAACCAACGATGATTTAGCAAAAGCTCTGTAAGCAGTTTGCCACTCTAGCAAAAAGAGGAAATGACCAGTACAACATGTCTCAGTAGGCTGAGATGATGCAGTCCGGCCATAGTGACTCTTTTGCAGAAGAATCATGCCAAAACTTGCTTAAAATTTGTATTTGATCATGTGGAAGTATTTTTCTGATGATCGGGGGAAATTCTAAAGAAACTTCGTCATGATTCTTCGGCGACAGAGGCACTATGACAGCAGTGCATCACGTCGGCCTACTGCGACATATTGTACTGGTCATTAATTATCTCCTGTTGGCAATGTTGCAAACTGCTTTCAGAGCTTTTGCTCACTCATCGTTGTTTAGTTTAGGACATTCTAAAATGATTTTTGCACTCATGGACACCTGTGTGGGTGCGATTGTCTTGGCTCAGCAGACCAGCATGTTCCAGTGATGATTCCTTCCTTTGTTTAATTACATAAAATGGCATCTATTATTGAAATTGTTACCCCAGATCATAATATAGCATCTGTGTACCAACACCAGACTAGTGTCAGTCAAAAATCATGTGCCTTGGGATACTTTTTTTTCAACCGGGCATCTTCAAAGTGAATACATTTTAAAAAAAATTATAGGAGGTGTTATTTAGGGCATCAAAACTAAATAAAATTGGGGAAAACAATTTTAATAGGTTTTTATTCCAATAATGTTTAGTTATAATAGTTTTCAGAGTGTTTGTTTTGTATAAGTCTGGCGATAAACTCTTTGCAAACCAAGGGGTCAAATACTTATTTCCGAAGACTATTGGGATTCTTATGCAAATATATTACATAATTCTTCTTTCACTTAATTTTTGTGCATTACCCATCTTCTAATGTTTGACCAGATCTACATGAGAAATTTAAGAGTTTTGGAGCAAGCGCAAGTGCCCAAACCAGAAAATATGGGGTCAAATACTTATTTTCCCCACTGCACTTCTGATTTAAATTGGATTTGAAATGGAGCTGTCAAGTCAAGCATTTTGTTTACTGTTTGCAGCTTTGTTGGATACTCCTTTCACTTACAGTGTAAAACTACCAACAATTACTTTAATCCTATATCATTTATTGGTTACCACAGTTCACAGGAGTTAATATGCAGACATAAGGATTATTTGACAGCTATTGAGCAGAGTTCCCCCTCCCCAGGAGTAGCCCGACCTTGCACCTGAGTTGTTGTGACATTATTGGCTGCTCTGGCAATGATGTAACTGCAAGGCTATGAAGAAACTGTCAACAATGGATGCTATTGCCAAGTATTGGCCAGTTTGGCCTATGGAATCATTGACTGCATCAATTTTGCATATCCTACAGTGCTTGGCAATTAATGGAGTATCCAACTATGACATTGTAGGTCCACTGTGGCACTGAGAAGGAAAAAAAAAACTGATTTCTTCAGATCATTTGCTAGAGCTGTAATGTAAAGACAATTTACTGCACAATCATGGTCATTTTATAAAAATACCATCCCTTGTATAAGCAGTTGTGTTATGTCTACTATTCTAGCTCAGTACTTCTGGTTGCGCAGCTATTTTAGCTTATATTAGCAGGGACTGAGGCAGATGTGATGATGTGAGTCCAAACCAAGGAACTCCCTGTTCTGAACATTATAAGGGTGAGGTATTTTATAAGTTTGCATCGGCACTGAGTTCCAGGCCCCTTCTAGATTTTTGAAAATTGAGTTTTAGGAGTGGGATTCAACCCCAAGACCTCAAAGCCTGTTGATGCACAAACAAGCACTCCCAACCACTACCCCGAGGAACACAACCTCCCGTGTGGATGCGATATTTCATAGGGGTGCAAAATACACCGATGAAAAAATTAGACGAATATCTCTTTCAGGCAAATGTTTAGGATCTTGGTTAGTTGCAGAAGAATTAAAAGAAAAAGTTAATTTTGTTGATAATTTTGATGGATTCATCAAATTACAACGGAGTGGAATGAATTAATACTTTCTGTACAAGGGGGACCCGGCCTCCAAAACTAAAGTGAAAACAAAAGATGATCAAATGCAGAATGCTGTTTAACAGATTGTCTTCTACAGGCCTTGCAAATGACCATAAACTCTTTCGTACAAATTTCTTGCATGGGATTTGCAATGTATTTGATGACCCTGTAGATGGTCATGCGGGTGGTTCCATGAAGTTTTCTAAAGTGGTTTTGGTCCTGTTACATATAATATGCTCCATGGGGAGTTTGGGTGCCAAAACACATTGTAAAGAATGCCCTAAAGATGTTATATGGGATTGAGGTCTGATTATCTTCCTTGGTAGTCCATCACTGCCATACTTTCCAATTTGAGGTGAGTCATAGTCAGTTATTAGTCACCCAAGCAGTGCACAGATGGGCATTTCCAGGCATACGCAAAAGACTCTCTTCAACTGACCCAGCAATAGGTCAATGCGTTACCAAAGCCCCTCCCTGCACATAGTGGCATTCGTTTGTCCTATATGCACCACATACATATCTGTGTACCCCTCCATTGACAATGCTCGTTTTTACGCCTCCACGATTTTGTGTAGAGTAGGTCGGGGCAAGAAGCCCAGGTTAGGTGAGAGGCCCCCCAGGCTTATATCCAAACTTACATTTTTGGTGCGTTTATCTATTTATAGGATTGAAGCTAGAGGCGTTTTAGGTGACGTCACAAATTTTCAGGGCAAACAGCACCAAACTATAGTAGAAATTAAAGAAAGAAAAAAATGTTCATGGTTTTTGTAACTTTGACTAATTCTTTGAAAGGGGTTGTCAGAAATAACTTTGGAAATTTTTAAAAGTATAATGGATATCTACATTGCTTCACTTTACGACTATCACATCGATATGATTTGGATCATGTTTTTTGCATTTTAGTTCAAAATATGGAGGTAAAATTAAAATATGTGGGTTTGGGGCGAGAGGCCCCACATGATAAGGGGCATGAGGCCCCCTTCACTGGGGGGTTGAAGCTGCTTCAGGAACCATTAATAATGTGTACTTTACATTTAAACTTGATAGAATAGCTAATTAAAATAGAAAAAAATTGGGTCCAAAATTGAAACAGTGCAAAAAATAAAAATAAATAAAAGTATGAACAGAAAAATTCTGAAATTCAGAAAAAGTGAATAGAATGCCTTAAAAAGGATAGAAGAACCCTAAGAAATAACTTTTAGGATGAATGCGCTTGCAAAAAAAATCGCCATAGGATTATAATAGTGGGGGCTTCTTGCCCGATGGGTGGGGTAAGAAGGCAATTTAAATGTTTTTACAAGAATGGCCGTAACTCCTTTATTAAAATTGGTAGACATTTGTTTCTCTAGATATTAGTAGAGTCAAGTGATCCCTTCCTGACAGCATAAGCATTCAAATAATCGCCCATAAAAAGTAGGTGAAATCGCACCTCGAAGTTCAGGGGGACTGCATGCCCCGACCTACTCTAAATGCCAAATGACGAAAAATATATACATGAATTTTCTGATTGCAATGTTCGTAATCACACATGGTCACATGTCGTAATGTCGTACAATTTCAGAAATTTTCCATTTGAATGGTGATTACATGTACTTTACAAATATCTATTATGCAATATTATACACCACTGGAAGGCCTGACTTCTTCTTTATCATGTTAGGTTTTAAAAAGTCAACTTTATCACAAAATGAGGCTTCTAGCCATCAAAACCCTCGGGAAAACAAGTGATTTTTTTGTGTCCCGCGTTACGTCAGATTTGAAAAATTCATCTAGAAAGTGAGTTTTCTTGCCAGTGACAAAAGATATTTTAATCTGGTTTTCTCTGCAGGAGTACCTGATTCCTACTCAAGCTCTTGAAGCTTAAATTTTTTTATCCAACTGTTACAGTGCCTTCTGTAGATCCTTTAATGTGCAGTGACGTGAACCTGTCCCTCTGGCAAAAAAAAATCAACACATTTTCTTAGATTTAGTCTGTAGCTATGAATATTAAAGCTAGGAAGTTCAAATATGTATCAATTAAATGCTCATAAGTTATATTTTCAAATGCATTTATCAGATTTTGCTTGCAGGTAAAATTCTTCTTGTGCTGCTTGTCTACTTTAGGCTGAACTTTTCGTAACACTTGCAAAAACCCGTAAAATTGGATAGGGGTTCTAAGTTTAAACCACGAGAACTCGAAGTAGGATAACCACACCCTGTGGATAAGGCTATTGCCTAAATGCTCATAAGCTATATTTTACTATAGTATAAAATATTGATATGTTTTCAATAATTTTCTCACTTCTGTGATGCTCTGAACAAGGCTGAACCAAATGTAACAGATACATGCTTGAAGCGTACAAGATTTTTTCGCTTAATGTAATGGACTTTCAAAAGGACAAAAAGGGCAGGCCACATCATCAAATGAATAAATAACAATTTCATTTGATAATCTTGCTCCTATATAGCCAAAAAAAGAGATACATATGGGTTAAATCCACGGACAGCTCCAGAATGGTATGCTCACGTGAGATTTTGATTTCTCATGCACAAGACAATAACTGATATAAGATATATTTGCAACATGTCATGTAAATATCTTATAATTTCTTATTTGCAATATCAGAATTTGTTCTCAAGTGTCTTGGTAATGTTTGAGAACATTTTACTTGAGATTTTGACAATAATCAGCCTTCTGGCACAGTTTTTAATATGATGCCTGAGAAAGGTTTTTTCTCTGTCGCAGTAACATAAATTCATTGACGTATATAAAGTCTTTTGGAAAAGAGGACGTATTTTTTGTTGCTTTGATTAGTAGGACCATCTTCTCAACTTACTGCAGTGAAAATTTCATGGGGATACAAGGAGTACTTTGTACTTTATAGTAACCTTACTGAAATACAGTCGTTTTTGAGAAAAATGCCTTTAAAGTTTGAGCTTTACATTGATTTGTATGGTGAATAAAATCAAAAAATAAGACGAACAGCCCTAATTTTTGTGAAATTATCCTGGTTTTTGGTTTGAATAGGATATTGAAGACCTAATTTAGACTTTTTTGATGAAAAAAATTTTTGGTCCAAAACTGCCATGTAACGCAAATTGTACGACTTTGTGACACGCGACCACATACACAACTGGAAGGAGCTCCTTTAGTTCTTTCTTGTGATATCAAACTGTATTTTTGCTTTGCGTATCATATTGAAATATATGTATATATATCGTCTTTTAAATTGTACATCTGGGATTTTGAGTGTAAGAGAATATCCTATAGCACTACAACATAATCTGTTACTACATTTCCGCATTAAGGCATATGGAGAAAAATATTCAACTTGGATTAGCAGCATTGCTGCACAAGATAAGCCTATATAGAAATGTCAACATAGGATCTGCAAGATGGAAGCTAACTTTGGCTTAACCGCTACTTTGAGGCATCAGTCAACAAGAAAAGTTTGTGGCGCAGCATGATGTAATGTACAGTGTTTTTACTATAGATGTACTCAGTGTCCTTTTTACAGCGAAACACTTTGATACATGGGAAACATAGAGGCTGTTTGATCAGCCATTTGACTTCTCATAACAAATTTTAGAGTGAAAATCAGATACATAATCCTTTCGTTTGGCTGTCACCAACAAGTGGGATAAGTCTCCTTCAATCAAATTAAATTTGAAAGTATTGGGTTTGATCATGACAAATCATCAGCATGATGACACACGAAGTGCTATTTTCACAGTGCCACAGTCCACTTTAATTCGATATCGAAATGTTTCGCTGTAAAAGTTGAGTAAATGATTGTCCTTTCAAAAGGGTTCTCACGTTGTTTAAACCTAATAATGAATGATATGCCAAACATTGTCACTTTAAATTTATAAATTTGCATCAGATTAGTTGGCACATAGCACTGACTGACCACCAGTAATCAAGCCACGATCACCCTTAGACAAGGCGACCATACACTGACCACAAAACAAGACCACACATCCCATAAATTTGTTGTCAAGGTAGCCAAGACAACCTCTTGAAAGGCAAAAGGGAAACCCCACAGGACCCCCAACGGAAGCCGAGGAGGCAACTATTTCCAGATTGGACAACATGATGTCACTATCTGTTCCTGTGATAACCCCTTTTGTGCCCGCTGATTTAGCAAGGGAACACCCTTATATGATTAGGTCAGGAGCATGCAGTAACCAGCCTGTTCTTCCTGCTCTGCAGTCAGCACAATAAGAATCGGTTAGTCTCGCCTGTTTACTCTAATTGGTTGATCAACTAACCACCTTTAATATCCATTTCTGTTTTCATATTATATTATATATATTGTATTCTTATAAATATTGTATTCTTCCTGCTCTTTCGTGTTTTTAGGGCATTTTGCACCCTGCCCAGGGGTGACCCAGTTCTCATTAAGCATGCTCAGACGTACTGAGCATGTGCTGTGAGCAATAACAAATTATGGCCATTTGGAAATTACCCTGATTCAAACTTACAAGGCCAGTTTTCACCACAAGTTACATGGGGTTCACTCATCGGCAAGGGAACACCTATATGTCTAAATTTGTAAAGGAATTTTTTGGTTTCGATCTGAACAGTGAACCCCATGTAGTTTACTTTCAAATGAAATTTTACAATGGATGATAAGGGCAGTTTTCATTGTGATGGGGCCATTACAGGACGCGCGAATGACTTTTTAAATTTGAAAGCATGCATGAGTGCTCACTGCACGTTCTGTTTATTCTGACAAACTTGACAAACTGTACACTATTTATTTCCATGATATTATGAATGCAAATTATGTCCACAAAGGCATCATGAAACTATAAAAGGAGTTAATCTATTAAGGCTATTGTCCATAATATGCATCTTAACACCCCTGCAACTCACTTTGTAGTATTCTCTCTATCTGTAAAGTCGCTCTGAAATATTTGGCCAGTAGCCAGTAAAGAAACCCGATAACACCAGATATTCTGTCCCTAACGTGGACTTAAAAATATACTGGCCAAAACAAGCACAAGCTACTCACAGAAATACATACGACAATAGGCACAGTCTGATATAAGTCATAATGGATGTTGTTGTATTAGAAGCTTTTGTCTGTAATCCATATATGTATGTATGAGCAAATAATACTATTAATGAATAATAAATGGATGAAAAAGTGAATGAAGATTTTGTATGTGTGGGATTTAAGAAGGACATTTACATAAATACGTAGTCCACATTTTTGGCAGGGTCCTTGTAAAGTCCTTACAGTCAAGGGAAGATGAATATATACATGATTCGTTGATTAAAAATTGCCGCCATCAGACTGCCATTAATGATATTGAAGCTCAGGAAAGAAATAATCATACTACAATTATTCTCAAATCACATAATTGTATCTAGAGTGAATGATTAATCATGCACCTCTTATGATACATCCAGGAAGTAGCACCAGCACTGAGTGACATAGTTATTTTGTACCATTTGTATCTTCTAATAACATGAATAATGTTGTATCCTTTGCACAGATATAGATGAAAACTGACTCATCTCCTCCAAGTGAACATGTGAAATGTGTACCAAATTTAAGGCCAAATGGTATTGCAGTTTCCCCCCCCCCCCCAAGGCAGTCAATATAAAAGACACTGTCAGACAGAATGATATGAGTGAATGCATTCAGTTCCATGGTTGGACTTACTATGCCATAAAGTCCCAATGGATGGTCATTACATTTCTCTAATAATGAGGTTGTCGAACATTTTTATTCTGTCCTTTTCCTCTCCTTTCTTTTTGTAGCACCTCTTCAAAGACGGATGACTACAAATAGTACGCTGAAGTCCATAAAACGCTCAACATGTTCTGGAAGTAGAATTCCAAATGCGGAACTTCTCCCCTCTGACTCATAATGGTTTGTCTTCTCAGAATAAGACACACATATGCATTCATTGCCACTCAAAGGTGTTACTGTAGAAACTAAACTGTGTACACTCACCACCAGTGAGCAACTAATTCAGTGGCATTGCTGCTCTGTTGCATGTAATGCAGGAAGAGATGCAAAAAATCTTGTTTCAATTACAAAACAGAAATTTAATCCAATATATTTGATTTAAATAGTATTTTTAAGTATAAATAGGATTTAAATCAACCTGTCATACATTGTCAAATATATATTGGAATTTGAAAATAAATATTGATTTGATTTGATTTGATTTTGATTTGAAGAATCTGAATTCATGTTAAATCTTGAATTGTTCGTAACTACAACTTCTGTGATAGTCAAAGTTAATTCCACGGAAGATAGATGGATATGGATACATGTATATTAAGTTCAGCCCTTTCAGCTCAGTTCTAGAACTCACTATAGTTGATAGTTTAGATGGGGAGAGAGTGACAGTCTCTAACATGTTGCACATCTTTTACAGCAGTACAAGATGAAAGTAATATAATCAAGTTGGAATTCAATACTGAAGATCAATCTAAATTTTAACTTCATTCAGATGCATCAAGTTCTCACCGAATACAAAATTTATGTAAATTGAAATGTGGGATTTTGTAAATCTCAGGTGACTGACATTGAGAGGAATTGCAAGGAATGACCAAAGAGATTGGAAAAGTTCTGATGAGCTCGTAACCCAGACTCTATTTATGTCCCACTGTATTTTTGCCGACTGATCCCTTGTCCCCTTTAGCCGAACAGCGAGGTGACCGGCAGAATTCAGGGTTATGCATGAGTAAACTCATTACTTATGTTTAAACTCCAAACTTGCGGCCTTTGCATCTGCATTACTATGACAGTTAGCATAAAATTGATTATGGTAACTAATTATCCACACTTAAATGTTACAGTTTCAACTTTCAGGGCAGTTGTTCCACCATTTGGGCTGATATCATAAGTGGCCTGGCAGTTGCTGCATCTGATTTCTGGCAGAGTTCACTGCTTCACAGCTCACTGCTGTTGTTGCCTCTGTCTTGTATGTATAAACTCTAGTGTGCAGAGTAGTTTTTAGGAGTCACAATTTAATAACTGTGAGGATCATTTTCCATACACTGCAAAATGTGAATTTTGAGTCACATCAAAATATTGATTGAGGTGGTGACATGGTTGTACAATTCTTTTGAGCTAGCAAACCATGCATGTTGTTTAAGTAAAATTTCTTGCCTGCAACTTGAGTATTACACATCAGATTCTGAGTACAATTGTGTAGCAAAGAGTATTCATAATGCATACTGAATGCAAATGTATATCTAAAAATATTTATTACAGATACTGTACTTACAAACACTGAGAGAGATGAACCATAATGAATTCATTAAATTCTTAATAAGAAGCAGGTGCGCTTAACAAAATAATTTTCTTGAAGCATTTTGTTTATCAGACAAATCAAAATATGTCTCCATGTATCTCTGCATGTAAGTAGTTGATCTTTACAAATATAAGCTTATTAATTTATCATATTCAACTCGGTAAAAACATAATATTTGCAATTTCAAAGGATTCCAATCTATTATCTTGTTTTAAAATAGATGAAGTAGAAGATGCGTTATTGCATTAGATTAGGTAAGATATTTACAAGTGAATCTCAGTTATGCTAAATTGCTGATTATGATTTTGAAATTGCAATTAACTCCAAAATATCAGGACAAGACGGAAATGAAGCGTAGATATTTGGCTTTAATGTTTACTTTAGGGGATATTGAATTCCAATAAGAGTCTAAATTAGAAGTTCTGTCTAATAAAGCAAGCAAAAGATGATAATTTGGAAGTTAAGAAGATAACTTAAAGTGAATACGAAGAAATGCCGAGTAAGACATGTCCTTTAATTAAAGCCAATTTAAGGTGGGGGAGTCAATGACCTGATTAGAGCATATTCAATGAACATTAAATGAATGCAGGGGTGGTTAAAATGCGTATTAGACTTAGTTCCTTAATTTATCATCAGACAGAGATTCTGCACTTGAAAAATGTACACTTACACAACATTCGCAGCAACAGATACTAGATAGACCTACAGTGCCGCCTGTAAGTAAGTGAAACGCATGGTATTGCAACAATGAAAAACGTCCTTAATTTTTTAATTTTGTTTACAAATGATCATTAGAAAGAATATAAAATACTTGTGATTTCCTATTTTTGGCATCACCATTGGATTGGGCATATTGAAAAATATATATTTTGACACAAAAATTATAAAAATCTGATAAGCTGTAGGAGAGTTATGCTAAATCAGACACATAAGATACACCACTGCTGAAACGTGACGTCGTCACGTCACAATTCTCACTTGACGTGACCAGTCATGTAAATGGGAATATCTTCAACACTAAATGTCACACAGCAACAACTAAGACATGGTTTCTGGTATTTCTGTATGTCAGGAAGTTTTTTATGATGCTATTTTTGCCCTAAAACCAACCATTCATTGACTATGATGCCTTATTTTGCCAGAGAATCTTGATTTTTTTCCATATTTTTCACTTTTTTTGCATTTGATCCTTAAAAACAGCATGAATAGCTTACAATATTGAAATTTTTATGACATCATTGCATTGGGAATATTGAAATACATATATTTTGACCCAAACATTATCAAAATCGGATAAGCCATTAAAGATCTAGACCAAAAACTGTATGCACTTATTTTTATGGTGGCCATCTTGGAAAATGGCCGCCAGGGGTAAACGCGACCGATACGCCGCGCCAGAAATGGGTTTTCTGGTGCGCCTTATTATTCCCTTTATACCCATATGCTCCGTTAGTGGTACCTCGTTCGACTAGGCTAGAGCCCCTGGGCTGCCGGTCTAGAACCAAAGTACTTGTGGAAGCATGAATACTCATCCGATGAGAGGAAAACATGTTGGGTCATAAAGGCCGATATGTGAGGCATGTCTGATAAAAATGGCAGCCAATTTTCTCGGCTGTAGTCGGAGTTAGGTATGGGTCAAAGTCTTTGATAAGTAAGTGAACCACCCTTCCCTATTAAATAACACCTGGCCTGTGTTTCACTTACTTATCAAAGACTTTGACGGTCTCTATAAAGTGTAGGTTTTTACCAGCTATACTCCACATATTTTTTGAAAGTTGAGTAAACGAGGGATTTTGCTTCCGCAAGAGTTGTCAGGTACAAGAATATAATTAATTTTGCACTGCATACGTTTTTAATAAAATAGATTATGGTTTCTTGGGCAACTGAACAGCTTGACTGAGTCTCAGTGCATTTTTGTAACAAAGTAACTGGGAGACAAAAAAGACAGATTTTGTATCGCAGTCATTGCAAAATTTTCATCATTATCATCACTGGGAGATTTTTTGTTCTTTGAGAGACTCTTATCAATTGTCACTTACAGCCATTTGGGCACATCCTCACCTCTTAGTATGGGCCAGTGAACCTACCCTGACCACATGATATACTGTTTTGTGAAGTTGTAACATAAAGATTAACTCTCCTCCGGTGTGAAAGACATAATTAACAGTTTGGGATCTCTGAAAGCAATTGAATGGTTGGTTGAGTGTTTCATTGTTGCCTGTTAATTGTTTGAATGAGTTTCTTTGTAGAAAACCATAAACAATTGTTTAAATCACGCCGGAAAAAAGCTGTAAAAGGATTTGAAAACTTCAGAATTTTATAGTACTTGTTGGCAGGGTGAATGGCAATGAACCCTGCAATGTGAGGATGTTTGGGCATGCCATTTGTGATGACCCATCTACAATAATATAGCTCAGGCATTCATAAACTGTTGAACAGTGCCAAAGGCAGAGACGACTAGGGGAATATTACCCAAGGTTCCCATTCATAGCATACCCCAGTGTTGGTGATTACCTTATGACACGAGTGATGGAAGTCTGGTCCATATTAATTTAGGGATGGCCAAGGTCACTTAATACAAATCACTTCCATTTAATCATTGTATTCAGTTTCGGAGAGGGATTCGAACTCACAACGTCAGAACCAGTGATTGCACAAATGAGCATACTTAACCATTACGCTGTGAGGAAAGTTTCAGGAGGTTAGTTGACCTCTACAAATCGACGGGTGAAAGCCATAAGGTTACAAGTGCCATTTTGGTAATTTTACAGGAGAGAGTTTTTTCTACCTTCTGGGATTATTACACAATTTTGGAGCACTATGTTGGTGTCATCTTTTAGAGTATAAAATCGGGCACAGACTTTATTACTTAAAATAATTTTACTAATTTTATTTGTGGAGAAAACTGGCAAAATGGTGGTTGCACCCTTATGGCTGGTTTTTACGAAGTGGAGCGTACTGAAATGTGAGTGCCAGAAGGGTTCAAGTCACAACGAAAATGGCCTGAAACTCCTCTGCTAATCACTTTTAAGATTAAATAAGTATTGTAGCAATGTTATAACGTGCCTACACAATGATTAAATGCTGTTTTGATGAACAGTTAGGCAGAAAATAAATTAATGGCACTTACATCCTTCTGGCTGTTTCGGCAACAGTGAGAAATTTTTTGAGTGAAGAGCCAGAAGGTTATAAGTGCCAACATGTGCACTCAGTGCATGCAAACAGGTTCTTGTTTAGATCCAATCTTGGCATAGCATGATAACTTAAACTAATAAAAGTCATCACAATGAATGCCAAAGCCATGCACAACATTTAACATACTGAAATAGGCAAAAAGGTGCAAGTGCCATGAAAATTGCCAGAAGGTTACAAGTGCCACAAGAGTGGCCAGAAGGTTACAAGTACCAAGCACAGTGCAGTGGTTCTGGTAGCTGCTGTAGACAATTGGCAATGTGGTTTAGGTTGCAATAGGTGCCTTAGGTATCAGTTACAAACACTGGGGGTGCATGACAGCAAACCCACAGCCTCATTGTGATGATGATGAAGGTCTATGAAGTGATAATTCTTAAGGAGGGGGGGGGGGGCAAACGCATCAGATATTGAGGGGGGGGGTTGTAATTTATATCTTAAATGAATAATTTCGGGCAGTTTTGAAAAAAAATTATATTGTATTTGGTGGATTTCCAAATATCAAATTTTTAATTTAAAGAAATCTAAAAACTGCATTTTTAATAAAAATTTAAAAAAAAATACAATTTTGGACAACTCATATTCAAAATAAGTATAATTCAGGGTTCCAACTCTTCCTATATTTCCTACAATTCCTGTACTTTTTTGGGCCTCCTATAATTTTCTATATTTTCGCAAAATTCGTATTAATTCCTATATTTCTTAAGTCTTGAGATATTTCACACGTATGTGCACGTTTTTGTCCATAATACGAAGTTTTAGCATGTTTTCCACCCGATAGGATAAATTACGAGGTGTTTTTCTCAACGACATGAAATCTTCAGCTTATATAATTATGATAGAAGCGATTCTGTGATTTGCCAATGGTTTCTTTGGAAATATGGTTAAAATCGAGAAAATTTTTGTAGTTGTAAATAAGCTATCAAAGTCGGATTTTACCAAATTTTATCATGAAAGTGTTCCACAATATTGTAAATCATACTTGCTAACCTTTGTGTCAAAAACATTGCAACACCTATCATCGATTTTGCAAGAAAAACACACGAGTGTCATAAAAACAAGAAACATTTCCAACAGTGTTGGAGGTCTAGAGACCAGCCTCGAGATCATATTTTCATGGCCTTGGCCTTGGCTCAATCTTGGATGCCAAATCTTTGGCCTTGCCTTGGTCTCTGGTGTCTTCGGGCCAGTTTTAGGGGCCTCGGACCGGCCTCGCGACCGCATTTTAATGGCCTCGGCCTTGGCCCGGTCTCGGAGGCCCAATCCTAGGCCTTGCCTCAGTTTCGGCTGTCCTCGCCTTGACTACATCACTGGTTTCCAATCTTCCCAATTGCAAGGCTGTGACCTTACAATCAAAAGAGGCATTTTTATGTGTTGATCAGCGCTGGTGTAATATATATTACTAAGAAATATGTGCAACTTCGAAGGTCGCAAGTTGATTTGGTACTGAGAATAAAAGAAAAAATGCCTGCTGACGCCAGATTAAGGTCAAGGTCACTCATGTCAAAACGCATTTAAGGTCTTACCATGATACAAAATCTCTATGATTTGGTGATCCAATGATCAATACAGTTAAAATGTACACAAGCTTTTTACAAATATGGCCACCAAGGTCACAAAGTAGATCAAGGTCACTCAATTCAGAACTCTTTCAATGTCTTACGGTCTTATGGTGATACATAATCCCTGCCAGTTTGATGATCTTATGGTCAATACAAGTGGAGTTGTTGCACACACAAGATTTTCACAAATATGGCCGCCAAGGTCGCAGAAGTAGGTCAAAGTCATTTTCATCAACACTCATTCAATAACTTACGGTGATACATGATCCCTGTTAGTTCGGTGATCCTGTGGTCAATATAAGTAGAGTTATCGCGTGCACACACTTTTCACCAACATGGCTGCGAGGTCACAAAAGTAGGTCAAGGCAGGGGCGGACTGGCCTATGTGGCAGAGTGGCAGCTGCCACGGGCCCATCCACTCAGGTGGGCCCACTCAAGATGTTCAAAAAATACAAATTCAAAGAAAAAAGCCAAAAAACTAAATTTTGTCATCCTGTTTACGATTTTGTGATGCAACCAAATTAACTGAATAGGAAAAGACCCTCTCAAGAATTTAACAAATTGTATGTGACATTATAATTTCCTTTTCACATTTGAAAATAACGCCACGGCAAGGAGGTATGGGCCCATTGACTTATTTTGCCACGGGCCCGAAATGCTGCCAGTCTGCCCCTGGGTCAAGGTCACTCATGTCAAAACGCATTCAAGATCTTATGGTGATATGAAATCCCTGTTAGTTTGATGATCCTAGGGTCAATATAAGTGGAGTTATCATGTACTCAAGCTTTTAACAAACATGGCTGCCAAGTTCACAGAAGTAGGTCAAGGTCACCCATGTCAATACTCATTCAAGGTCTTATGGTGATACAAAATCCATGTCAGTATCATCATCCTAGGAACAAAACAACTAGGGTTATTGTTCACACAGGGATGGTGGAGAGCTAGATGGACGGACGGACAGCTAGACGGACGGACGGACAGCTAGACGGACGGCCAGACAGACGGACGTCGCTACCCTCTGCAATACCTGGGCCATGTGAACATGGCTGAGGGTACAAACCAACACATAGTTGAAATAACTTTGACGCAAATCTGGCACTTGCACCCTTCTGGCGATTATTGTGGCACTTATAACCTTCTGGCTCAATACTTTATCAGAGGTTGGCACTTGAACCCTTTTCTAAAAATGCTTCCTGTAGGGTTAATAAATTTTTTTTCAAGTTCATTTTTGGCTAAAATGAAGGATACATCCTTCTAGATGTCAAAAATAGTCATAACTCATTTTTGGCCAAAATGGCACTTGTAACCTTATGGCTTTCACCCGTCGAAATGTGAGAAAACAGGGAGGAGAAACCAAACACCAACCATTCTCATTGTGCTGACTGTAGCAATAAAAAGAACTAGCTGGGTATACTGCTCCTGACCTAATCATGTAAGGGTGTTCCCTTGCTAAATCAGGGGGTCCAAAAGGGGTTATCACATGAACAGATAGTGACATCATGTTGTTCAATCTTGTAGTAATTGCCTCCTCTGCTTCCGGTAGGGGTCCTGTGGGGCTTCCCTTTACCTTTCAGGAGGTTGTCTTGGTTCCCTTGACTACAAATTTATGGGATGGGCGATCTTGTGTTGTGATCAATGTATATGGTCACCTTGTCTAGGAATGATCATGGCTTGATTACTGGGTGGTCAATCGTCAGTCTATGTCAAATGCTGAAAAAATTTACAGCATTAATGACAAAGTGTATTCCAATTTGATTAAGTGATGATGCCAGTTAAATAAACTTTTGTACTTTTCTGGCTTCCTAAACTTTGTTTTAATAGATTTATTAATCAGTCAAAAACAGTATCAGAGCCTTTTCAAAAAGGTTACACGGTCAGTACTGCTTTATAAGAACGATATGTATTAAATGACCATCTTTTAACTGAGCAAACTTTAGCGTTTTAAGTATATTTTACATCCCGAAAAGGGAACACACCCCTAAGGAGAATCTACCATGTCATCATGGCCGCATAATACAAGGGACTAATTTGATAATGAAAACCTTTAATTGCACATGTTCTATTCATTCAGACAAAATGACAAACTAGCCAATAATTATGTCAACATGAATGAATGTGCTACCTACATGACATTTTCGAAATTGTAAAAAGAGGTAATTTGCAAATATTTTGTCTCTTGTCAATAATACGCCCCTGCCATTCACGTTGTAGTGTTTTTCTCTTTCTGTAAAATCACTCTGAAATATTTTGTCAGTAGCCAGTGAAGAAACCCGATAACACCAAATATTCTGCTCCTGACTCGGACTTAAAAATATAATGACCGAAACAAGCACAAACTACTCAAAGAAATACATACAACAATAGGCACAGTCTTATATAAGTCATAATGGATGTTGTTGTATTAGAAGCTTTTGTCTGTAATCCATATATGTATGTATGAGCAAATAATACTATTAATGAATAATAAAAGGACCAAAAAGTGAATAAGGATCTTGTGTTAGTGGGATTTATGAAAGATATTTACCTGAATAGTCCTAACAATATTATTTGCAACTCACTAGTATAATAATGCTGTATCTGGGGTACGGATCTTGATGAAAACTGACTCATAATCTTCCTCACCAGTGTAAATGTAAGATGTGTACCAAATTTTGAGTTAAATGGTATTGCAGTTTTTTCCCTATCAGGCTGTTAAGATAACAGACGCTACAAGACAGAATGACATGAGTGAATGCATTTACTTCCATGGTTGGACTTAATAAGCTAGTAATTAAAGCCACTAAGTCTCAATGGGTATTCTCTTTACACCTCTTGACAACATGGTTGTGAAACATTTTTATTCCTTTCTCTTCCTCTCCTTTCTTTTTGTAGCACCTCTTCAAAGACGAATGACTGCAAATAGCACACAAAAGCCCTTAAAATGCTCAGCATGTGCCGGAAGTGGAGTTTCCAAACACGGAAAGTCCTCCCCCAAGGACCCATAAAGGTTTGTCTTCTCAGAATTGGACACACGTATGCATGTATTGCCACTCAAAGGTGTTATTGTTGAAACTAAACTGTGTCCACTCACCACCAGTGAGCAGCTGATTCAGTGGTGTTGCATTTAATGCAAGCAGGGTTGCAAAGAAGAAATGTTTTAAACTACAAAGAAATGTAACCAAATTTGTTTTACTTAAATCGGATTTTAAAAAATCAAATGAGACAATGGTTACATCAACATGTGACACACTTTATCAAATATGTAGGACTTTAATGAATCCTAGTAAGTCATTACTTGTTCCTTTTTTAAAACCTGATACAAAAATAATTTCACAGAAAGAAAAATATGTCTATGACTTGGTGTGTCTACGACTCAGAGTGTCTACGGCTTGACTTGAATTCCTGGCTATCGCTCTAAATTTTGACTTCTTTCAGCTGCAACAAGTAGCTGCCAAATTTTTTTTATCGTAAATTCAAGTGTGTGGTTTTGTAAAGTTTAGATAACTGATGTTGCAAGGAATGGTTGACCAAAGAGCTGAAAAGCTAAAATGAGCTTCCAACCCAAGCTTTAGTTATGTGAATTTGCAAATATGTAGAGAACCATTTTCCATAAAACGTATAAAAATGAATGAATGACCAGCATGAGTTACAGTTTGTGTATTTTTACAGGTCAGAAGCATGATATAATTTTTGTATGTCATGTTCCGCTATATTTAAAGTATCCTAGACAAGTTGCGCTTGCAGTGTGAAAGTCAAGAAATATGAAAGCCGTTCTTACGGAAAGCAGTGTAATCTTAAAATATCTTATCAAGTTTTGCCTCCCAACAGCTTATATTTCTGACTTTGGAGTGCAAATGTATATTAAAAAAATGCATAATTCACACTTACAAACACTGAGACAGTTGAATCATATTGAATTCATTAAATTCTTTATAAGCGGCAGATGCGCTTAACAAAATAATTTTCTTGAAGCATTTTGTTTATTGCACAAATCCAAAATTGTCTCAATGTATGCAGGCAGACAGGAGCATATCTAGAAATGGTCTAAAGGGGTACAATCACAGCTGAATGTGCAACTGTAGCCAGGAAAATTTACCTATACAAATGTAAGCTTATTAATTAATTTATGACATTCAACTTGGCCAACAAAGCATAAAATTGTATATCGAATTTTGCTGGATTCTTGTTTGTTTGCTTATGAAATAGATAATCATTACATTATTTCATTAAATTAGGTAAGATATTTTACAGGTGAATCTCAGTAATGCTGAATTGCTGATTATGATTTTGAAATTGCAATTAATGCCAAAATACCCGGACAAGACGGAAATGAAACGTAGATGTTTGGCTTTAATGTTTACTTTACGGAATAATGAATTCCAATATGAGTCTAAATAAGAAGTTCTGTCTAATAAAGCAAGCAAAGGATGATAATTTGGGATTTAAGAAGATAACTTGAAGTGAATACGAAGAAATGCTGAGTAAGACATGTGATTTAATTAAAGCTTATTTAAGGTGGGGGAGTCAATGACCTGATTAGAGGATATTCAATCATTTCAATGAACATTATATGAATGCAAGGGTGGTTAAAATGCGGATTTAGTTCTAAATTTATCATCAGACAGAGAAAGCAAATGAACTCTGCGCTTGAAAAAATTACATTTACATCACATTCACAGCAATAAATACGACTAAAACTTGAAGTGAATACGAAGAAATGCTGAGTAAGACATGTGCTTTAATTAAAGCTTATTTAAGGTGGGGGGAGTCAATGACCTGATTAGAGGATATTCAATCATTTCAATGAACATTATATGAATGCAAGGGTGGTTAAAATGCGGATTTAGTTCTAAATTTATCATCAGACAGAGAAAGCAAATTAACTCTGCGCTTGAAAGATGTACATTTACATCACATTCACAGCAATAAATACGACTAAATGGGCCAACTTGAATCCTCTAGTACTGAATGAAGTGACTAAGTCTTGCCTTGAGTGGGCCAAATAATACTGCTGCAACTTCATAAATTTGGAAAATAAAATGAGTCTTTTTGATCATATAATTAATCAGACAGATTCAGGGAACTTGTAAAGATCTGTCAGTAGGTGAAAATCAGTGTGGTTAGGAGTTACTTCTCATCTATCCATGTGTCTATCTATGTATCAATGTTCTATCTATCTATCTATCTATCTATCTATCTATCTATCTATCTATCTATCTATCTATCTATCTATCTATCTATCTATCTATCTATCTATTATTATTACAGAAAAAAATTGTACGATTTATTCTTGATTTAGGACCTAGGTCACATGTTGGTCAAAATGAATTAAATAGAGGCAGAATGCTGAGAACTAAAGATAGAGCAAAACAACTAATGCTAAACCACATGTACAATGTTTACCATCAATTTGCACACCTAGCTACATATTTCAGAATTTTAATAGAATATCGCACCGTTATCATACTAGACACATGGAAAGTAATTTTTTCTTACAAAAACCATGTGGAATAGACGATCAGAATTTTAGCTATCAAGGTATGTTTGCGTGGAACAATCTACCAAATGTTGTTAAAACTGTAAATAGTAAAGATTTATTCAAAGTTAAGGTAAAACAATTACTAAAAGCACAAGCACACTTAAATGAAATTTCTGGTATACTGTTACTCATTAATCATCAATATAGTATTACATATATATTTTCAACAGCTTGGATATAGCCTTTATTGCATATTGACGTCATTTTGTTGTCCGGACCACACTGGAAATAAGTTTTTAACTTTCGCGTGCAATCCGAACCGCATTACAACAGTGTACTGCTTACTATTATAATATGTCTGTACCCTCTTTTAATGCGGCTAAATAAAGTCTATCTATCTATCTATCTATCTATCTATCTATCTATCTATCTATCTATCTATCTATCTATCTATCTATCTATCATCTATCCATCTATCCATCTATATATCTATCTGTATATCTACCTATCTATCAATCTATCTTGATTCCCATCTATCTTACTAGGTATGTATGTATGTTTCCATCAATCTATCTATCTGTCTTTGAAAATATGATCCTTCTCTTCTTTCTTCTGGTAGCGACTAAAAGTATAAGTTGTACAGAAAATTGTGTTGCATTTGTGGCAGGCAGTGCCTCTCAGAGCTAGTGTAATGTCAAACATTAAATCTCCTTGTAATTTGATGAGCATGTCACTCTCATGCCGTTTCAATTTAATTGCATTATTGAGCCTAATTTAGTAATTGATAGCAACACGTGCGTCAAAAATATAGAAGTGGGAGTTGAAAAAGTGTCAGAAACGTGATGTTTCTATGACTTTCTTCTGTTTAATATTGTTAATGAGGCTTTATTTGAGTCAGAAAGTGTCAGAAATGTATCCTGTATCAACACCCTGTGGCTTTCTTCTGTGTAATTTAGGCCTATAGTAAGTGAACAATTGGCAATTTACGTCAGTACAGTTGTCCTGTTATGTCATCCTCCTGTAACAAGGTCTACCTTTAATATTTAAGTGATATTTAATTGAGGAAACTTAAGGTGGCTCGCTACTCATGGTGCAGCAATGGCGGCGTCACCATAGCAACAGCAGCCTGCTGAGCTCTGTGGACTGCTTTTTTGGTTTTTTATAATTCAGTGCGACTGCCGCTTCGTTTGTCATTTGCGTCACTTCTATTAGGGTTAGAAACTTCTGGTTTGAAGCATTAGTTGCGCTATAAACAGCACTATAACATGCCAGAGATTCAGCTTTATGGGCCAAATAGAAACTTTTGACACGCGATTTTCGGCGAGCAGGTCTAATTTCTAAAAATTGACTTGGAGATATAAATAAATTTTTATCTCAATTTCTATCGCGGTAACAAACCTTCTCTTATGCATTTTATTGTTCCTAACAATATTTGGAAATTAATGACAAAAAAATGAGAAATCCTATCCCGTCAATTTTTTTTAGCGCCATGGTTTATAAAAAAAATTAAAATTGTCAAAATCAAAACTTTTATTCCGAGCCCCTTGGAAAGTCCTTTAAACTAAATATATCTCTTTGAAATTGCAATCAGCAGTTCCATTGAAGTTTCTTCTTTAATTTCATGTTTCATTTCATAATATAGGATGCATGACCACTGAATGGCAGGACAAACTTCACAGAAAGAAAGATAAGAAAAAAATTGAGTTTTTCAGGTTTGCGTGGACTGACTTTCTTGTACATAACCTCAAATATTTTGAAAAAAAGACTGGTTGCGACCACTTTTTTTTACATATCCTTGCTGTAAACTATATTTTGGATCATTCTAAACTATTTTTGAGAAATCCTATCTTAGAAAGTTCACGAGTATCGAGCCACCTTAAACATACATGTACAATTTTCCATTGTACACAGTGTATTCCAATCTTTTCCTAACCGCCATCTGCTTCAATTAAGTAAATTTAGGGGAAGCTTGGGAAAGTTGGGCAGCAGGGACAGTTGGGACACCCTGGTTTTCACAGAAACTAAAAATTTTCTGTGAGAGCTGCAGCCACCAGAGTTTGATAAAAATTAAAATATCTGCAATGGATATAACACACTTGCTAATTTGCTTGTCACAATCTTCAGAAAGAAGAAAATTCAAATTGGATGAAAAACGGATGAGGAGAGTTGGGCAATCAGGACCGAGGCTTAAATCAGAGCGCCATCTGGAGTTGCAAGAGGCCTCAATTCTGGATTAATGACTTGGATGACCACCATACTTCAGGTTAAACAGATTATGTTATGATCATGAACTACAGCTTTACCAACCCTGACATATCTCAATTGCACAGTCTCAACTTGAATGACCCAAGTCTTTCACTTGATTGGGAGAGTTGGGCCAAAATTTACAATTTTCATATGCCTGCTGCTCATATTTTCCTGCAGATATATCTTAATTATTTCTAGTTTCTAGATGTATTAAATGAATAAAGCATTTTGTTTAAGCATTATCATGTGGTAAGCTGGAGGTGTGAGAACGGTAAAAAGTGGTTCATCTCAACACACTGTACAATCACACCCTTTGTAGTCCTCTTCCAGCATGAGGCTTTCTACCTCTTTGGATGGTATGCACCCAGGCAGCCCCATTCAGTGCCACAATGCTAAGTCACCCTACAATCGTCATCACTGCCTGTACTACCCTGTAGCCAAGTAGTCATTTACACCTGGGTGGAGTGAAGCACAGTCATATGGAGGATCTGCACAGTGCTCCATGCCATGGCTGAAAGTCAAACCTGCATATATCAGTTACCAGGCAAACACCTTATCCACTATAGACCACTATACCTCTTATAATGAAGAAACAATTTCACCAGTGGGCTGTTTGATTTAATTAACGTACATTCCGTTTGTTTTTAAATTATTGTCAAATTTAGGGTTGTTTAGAGTCAAGCATTGTCTCAGTGACCTCTTTTATGTCACAAATCTGAACATAAATTGCACAAAGCTGGCATTTTGCAAAGTCGCTCTCAAATCCACCATGAAGATTGCAATTAATATAATTTACAAAACACAATAGTTGTGCACATGGCATTGTAAAGTGGAAATGAGGGGGCAAAGGAGGCAAAAAACGTTTAATTGTGTTTACATAGTGTAGTTCGTGTTTGCACATTGTTCAAAATGGCATGAGCACCTAAAATTTGTGAACTAAAGTCTGGAAGATTGAGGCACATCTTCAGAACTTCTTAACACCGTAGGCCCGCATATTTTTCGATTTAGAAGAAAATACACTGTGGATGCAACGGTTTTTGATGGTATATCTAAGAACCTACAACCGAAAAATGTTGTTAAGGGTTCACCTGAATTGAAAAGGTTCAATATTGGCGGGAAGCCCCTATGATGGAGCTTTATACTGCCAACTTGAGAGAAAGGGGTTCCATTAAGGGAGTTCAGTGCAGCTGGATTATCTAAGTGTTGTTTTTGTTTGCTGTTGGAAACCTTCTAAAAGTTGAAAAATGAACCTTTAGGGTTCCTTATCTATATCGGTTTATAGAGCCCTTAAAGTTCCATAAATTATTACAAAACCTTTTTGATGAGAGTCAATTTCAGAATATTTATGATAGAAAGATGCGTCTATGTCCCGCATTCCCATTGAAACAAATAAATTCCTAGCTTGGAAAATTCCAAGAACCTGAATATCTGTAGTCACCCCCTTAGGATATCCGATAATTTACCAAAAGTGAGGCTGTGGTGCGATTCTTATACCTAAAGCCAAGAATTTATTAAACATTTTATTTAAGATCTTAAATTAACCCTGCTATTATGATTTATATATATATATCTACCTTTTTGATATCTCTCAAGCTATCAAAAATAGATTTGCAGTTTGGTCATTTGTCAAATGCCTGAGATTGTCTTCGACGTCTCATGAATGTTAAATGAAGGAGATGAACATAGTCAGTCTGCTGGGACATCCAAATGACAATTGTCGACAAGGCCTAACCTAACAGTACTGCAATGAGTACTGCAATGTATGAATTACTGATAAACATAAGAAAGAAAACTTCCAAATACGGTTGCCAAAGCAACAATCAGTGAATGGTTCGAGAAAAGAAGATGTTCATCTCAGCTAGATATTGTCTGGATGAGACTTTAGTTGTTCTTGAAATTAGGTACACCCTTCCATGGGTTACAGTTGTTCTTGAAATTAGGTACACCCTTCCATGGGTTGCCACAGAAGAGAAAATTATTGTAAATTGTTGCCCCAATCATTGTGGGTGTGTTTGGTAAATAAAGGATTCCTTACATCGCGTATATGAGAAATATGTAACAGTTGAGGCCTCTTGCTCTCTCTCGCACCTCGTCGATCTACCTTCCTGACGTGAACAATGAGCAGGCAGCACCAGTTTTAGAGGGCTGCACTCACTATACTTTGTCAATAACTAATGTGAAATCAATTTTCATCTATTGGACAACTGATAAGTACCACCATATGACGGTGTCAGAATACATGTATTACCAGTCAGTCACCACAACATAGCACTATAGCAGGTCAGGCAGGTGTGACCCATTTGTAAGATGCTTCCAAGCCGTATACTATAGTCTAATGGTTTGCTAAGTGTCTTATACTGTTATGATATAACCAGGATGTTACTATTTTGCAGGAACTACAAAGTAAGCCGACGAAACATGAAAAAGGAAAACATCCTTGGCATTACACATAACCTGCACAAAACAAATGTATTGCAAATTAGCTGGGGATCTGGTGAAAAAAGCTACTTTTGTCGACTCCATGAAGCAAAAATTATTCAGAAACTTTTACAAAGTTGTAGAAAATGAACTATTTACTAATAGTTGTTAGTATTTATATCAAAATACTGTTCATAAACCACCTAGGGACAGTTATGACTGCATAGAATGACAGGTGTGACCATCAATTCAGAGAATTAGGATAAATATTGGATATAAACCTTATGTCCAGTTTATCACATTTTAATGCACCGTCTAACCTCAAACATGCCTTGTATTGATTCAAATAGCTTCTGTTTATCTTGGAATTGTATTCTTAAAACTTTGAGTCAGAATATGAAACATTGGAGGTGATACACATAAGTTCAGTTCACTTTTGTATTTATTGTAGAATTAAAAAAAAAAAGTGCCCATGTTTCACCAAAATCTAACAAATTTTTGGAAAGTAAGATTCATAATATTCCTGCGGAGGATCGAATCTGTGCGAAATGCACTTTAAATGTAGTTGAAGATGAAACAGATTGCCTTATTATTTGTCCGAGTAACTCAATTTATAGGAATGAACTTTTCTCAACTGCAACACGATTTATAGACAATTTTCAAACACTAGACAACATAAGTAAATTTGTAGCAATAATGAAAAGTAAAGAGCCCAAATTGTTAATGAGTCTTGGTAAATTCCTACATCAAGCTGATGTATGAACCAGGTAAAACATCTCCTATGTTCACACAATCATGCCCCTGTGTATGTACTCCGATTGACTTTATGTTCTTAATATCACATTTTCTGTGCCATTGAATACGTACATAAGACTGCATCTGTCGACCCAATAAGCTTATTATGCAATTGTTTATAACTGTTCTTGACTGTGAATAACTATTGCGTGGGCACCGAAATGACTTTTTTGACTTACCAGAGCACCAGTGCATGGACATTTAAGCGGTTGCCGCTGTCCATGCCTGGTTGCTCTGGACTGATCAACATGAAAACGCCCAATTGTAACTTTTTAACGATATATGTATACTTATCATTAATGAATACCTGATATTTACGTTTCAATAGCTGCAGTCATTTTACTAATCATAAAACAATGACTTCTGTGAAGTAATTTTGTTTGTGGCGGGTATAGATATATAGTGAGCAACTAATTCTCCTTATCTGAATCGCTTATCAATTGGGTGGCTGGAACCTAGATTTATAATATCAGTATTCATATCTATCTTACATGTACCTGTTTTTAATTTACGTAATCAGCTTTGTCTCTGTATAATTTTTAAGCATTTTGTTTGCATTTTGTATTTTATATTTTATTTTGATGACATATGTATCTGTAATGATATGAGAATGTCAATAAAAGATTATATATAATATTTAATTCAAGCTACATTCCATGCATAGTCCAAACAGTAACTCAATGGGCCACTTTTAACTTCATTTGGGAAGGGGGCAAAATGTCTTTCTTCGGACTCAATGCTCTTCCAATGGAGATTGCCCCATGAGAGCACACTTGTTACCGCCAATAACCACTATTGTGCCCAATAGGCCTATTGGGCATGGATATTAGGCCTTTGAGCAAAACATAGGGTCTTTTGGCAAATTATAGGGTCCTTGGGCAAACTATAGGGCCTTTTGGCATTACGACATCTTTTGGCATGACTTTCCCAAAGTCATCGCATCCTTCAAAATATCCGCGAGGCCTTTGGGCTAAATATAGGTCCTTTGGGCGCATGCCTAAATCACTCATTATCACTCACTCCCGACTATAGTGGATTTCGGCAAAGATCTTATACTTTGGATACATGCCAAAGTCACTCGCAATAACTCTTTTATACTATTGTGGATTTTGACAAATATCCAACTTTGGATAATAGTGAACTGACCAATGAGAATCCATCCTAATATCCACAGTAGGGGGCACTGTAGTTTGTCCAATGAGAATGCCACCTAATATCCTGTCCAATGAGAATCTGGCCAAATATCCTAGCCAATGACAGTCAAGTCTAATCTCCACAAAGCCATGATTGGCCAGTGGATATTAAGCTGCATTCTCATTGGACACACTGAGAATTCAATGAGATTCCAATCTTATATCCAACAGCCAATGAAAATTGTGCCTAATATCAAATAGGCTCTTTGGTCAAAGTCAAAATACCAAACCAAAATCCATTACAGTTTTTTGTGGATATTTTTGGATATTTGGGAGTGATTATATATGCTTTGGGCATACACAACACTGCAGTTTTAGTATGGCAAACCATTTGTAAACAATTGGTGTGAATTGGATATCCTGTATATATGCAATAAAATGAACAACCTGAGGTCCGAGGAAGGCCATGCAACTTTATTTTAGGTGATTTGTTGGTTTACAGTGGCACAATGGGCAAGGATTCAGGGAGCAATTGGAGCCAAAAGCAAAAGGAAAATACGAAAGTGCTTAAATTTTTCAAATAAGCCTGTAGTTCAATTTTATTTTGATATAACAATTAACAATTGTCATTTTATGATACTCTGAAATATTTTCCAATTGATATTTGACAGATTTCAGCCACACCAGTCAAGAAAATGTGATAAACTGAATCAGACGTTTATCTCACATATTCATCCAAATCTTCTTAACTAATGATCACACCTGTCATCCAATGTGGACACAATGATCCCATGGTAGTTTATTAGCAGTATTTGGGATATATATTAGTTAATAGTTCACTTTCTAAAACTTTTTATAGTGTCTGAATAATTTTTGGTACCTGAAATTGACAAAAGTAGCTATTTTCATGGGATTTTGTCACAATTTGCAAATCATTTGTATTGGACAGGTTACATGTACTACCACGGATGATTTCAATTGCATGTTTCATTGCCCACTTTGTTCTTCCTTCAAAACAAAAAGAAAACAGCAAGTGTCTGAATAATTCTTTGGTCTGACTGTATCCCATGACACCACTTACCCCCGTTGTCCAATGACATTTGGGCTTGGGTAAAATTAGTACTTAATATATATATTTTGATATGGCTTTTGTGTCAGCGAAAATAGTATGTTATGACAGCATATCATATTTGAGGGGTTTCACAGCATAATTACTCCAGAAAATGTGCACCAAAATAAATATGCCAAAAATGCAATATTCTAAAGATAAACAGATATTTTGGGTGCACTCCGAATATGTACTCCCTTTCCGAATATCATCTTTCCATGATATGACTAATATTGCTACAAGTGAAAATGACGGAGGTTCATAACTTGTTCAGCACTAGGCATAGGGTAGATCGCGGCAATGTATGATATTTTTTACCGGGGGCCGATTTTCCATTAACCATATAACCCAGGGGGGGGGGTACTTCACGGACTTTTGCATACGGATGCGCCACGGCAATTTTGAAAACCAGAACCATTTTAATCCGGAAATTGTGCCGAAACCACAAACCATTTTAATCCTTCACTAAAATTTTTGGCAACCAATTTAATCTTCATGGTTTTTTAAAACATTTTAATCCCATTTTGAAGCCGATTCTAACGGTACCAAACATGTTGGGGTTGCGAAAACCAGAACCAAATTAATCAGAATTGTCAAAAAACCAAAATCATTTTAATCCAAGAAGGCCAAAAAGCCTAAACCATCCAGCGGCGCCTCTATATACACCCTTATAGAGTGAGTACCCCCCCCCCCCGGGCCATATAGCTCCTATATGTTTCAATAGTTCGGGTAAGTTAAATACACAAACAATCAATAAAAGTAACCAGTTTAAAAGCTGCCTGAAATACATTATAGATGCCAGGACCATTCATAATTCATTTATTTTACTGCGGCCACACTGCAGGTTGATTTACGTATTTGGACTTGAGTTGAGCACCACCGGTAGAGAATTTCTGGAATAAGCAATGAGACTTGCATTTTGAAATAAAATAATAATCATGTCAAAATTTTTTATTAGAATTTTTTACTGGAATATCAGTTCAGTCCATGCAAAGAAACATCTTGCGATATTGTAAATCCAGTTTCCGGGACTTCATGTTTTATGTTTTGATTGACACTTTTAAAATTGGCCTTCAATGCAATAGAAAACATTTTATAACCCATACATTGCCATGATTTTTTTCTGGCACCTCTGAGACATGTTAGACTCATATTTTGGAAAGTTTCACAAAAATAGCACATTTCAAAGCCTAAATAATTTTTTTAAATTTTGTATTGAAATTGGCGAAATGCACATTTTTTTGTGTAAAATTTGCTACAAAAAAGTTTTTCGTCAACTAGGCGCAGTTTCACATGACATTTTGCTTTTGGTTGTAGGGAAGGTCTGAATTTTGCAAAATCTCAAATTTTATAAAATGGACCTTATAGAAAGACTGCAAATGGTCGCAGTTAAATAAATAATTTTGATACTATAATGCGGATGGACCTCAGAATTAATGCCATCAATTTGATTTGATTTTAAAAATATGAGCTAAAATCAGGTTTTGCGACTTTTTGCTGGTGAGTGTATTATTTTATTTGTTTGACATTGACTCCTATGGGAAATTGCCAAGTGTATGCAAAATTCTGACCTCAACTCTGTAGAGCTGATCTTACCTAACTTCCTACAGATTTACAATGCACATTGTATTGATATTTGATTTCTGTGCCTCAAATGCACATCCTGTAATCTTCTTTTTTTCACTTTGTCTGCCTCGCTTGTAATGTTACTTCTCTAAACTATTGTTTTGTCTCTTTTTCCAAGAAAAGCAATTAAACATACGATCCTTGAGGTGTCATTTTACTCAGGAAATCGGGGAAGAAATGTCTCAACTCTTTGAGACATGTTCAAATTGCCATATCATGCAAAAATTAATTGTCTTTTGTACACATCTAAGATATCGAGATGGAAAAACTGTGCGAGTGAACATTACAATGTGTCTGAGTGAAATCGATTCTTAAGATCTGGTTAATTTGTACACTTTTGAATTGAGATCAGAAAGACAGATTTTTCAAATTGATGCTGAAGGGTAATTCATCTCAAGGCAACAAGGATACAAGGTGTCATTAAGGCAATCACATGTAGGGAAGAGAGGGGCACCAGGAGCCGCTTTTCCGAAATTAAGCTCCTGAGCCTAAAGTTTCAATGGTAAATAGCTGGTTGCTTTATATATCATATGAAGACCTCTTGGCTACAATATCCTGTGTTGTTACATTATATTCTTAATTTTTCAATAGTCAAAACATTGTCTTTACAAAATGTAGTCTAGCGGCTCATCGTGCCCCGACCCTGGGGCACCATGAACCATGGCATGGGGGGCTGTTTACATACATGTATTATCCTTCTCATTCAACTGTAAAGAACTGATACCTTTCCCTTGGCATACACCACAATATGGATCAGATGGATTTTACATATTTTTCTATGAAATAGCACAAATGTGTCCTAAACAGCTGCTGATGTCTTGCACTATAGTTCTGAACTTACAACAATAGAGTTGTTGTTGCAATTCAGCTTTAATTGTACACTAAAACTTTATAGAAAATGGCTCATGGTGCCCTATCTCCAAGTGGCTCGTGGTGGCTCATTTGTAAATTTCATTTATTAATGCATATCACCATTTTCCAGTGTATCATAGTGTCAATGTTATGACATCATCCTAGCACATGCCTTGCCTTCTCTAAGAAGACTAAATTTTATGACGATGCATAAATAGTTGAAGTACCAGAAGTAAAAGTTCCACCTCCCAATATGTTTACTTTTCCCTCAAATTCACTGGTCAAAAGTATTTTTTTCAATTCTTGGTCCTATATTGAGTAGAACGATTATGATTGCTACCCTAGCCAGTTCTACACTACTAAAGGAATATATTGTTTTCATATCGAGCAGTTCTATCTCGCCGTTTTTTTTTGTAGGGGCCATGGTTCATGGTGCCCCGTGGCTCATGGTACCCCGCTCTTCCCTACAGTGTATTTACAGGCAGGAAATTTGATATGCAAAGAGAGTGGACTGTTGCACCCTGAAAATGGCACTTCATGACTCATGATCGCCGATGAAGTGTCATCTTCTTTACATTCAACATAGGAAACATAGAGGCTGTTTGATTAGTCATGATTAAGAGAAGGCCATTGGATTTTGTCGTAATTGATTTAAGAGTAAAAATCACATACATAATCCTCCGTTAGATTGCTTATCACTAACAAGTGGGATTGGTCTCCTTTAATCAAATTAACATTGAAAATAATTGGTATGATCATGACAATCATGATGACACACTAAGTGCCATTTTCACAGCGCAGTGATCAGTCCATTCTTTTTGCATATCAAATTTCCTGGTTGTAATGTAACGGCATGACAACATATGGTATGAAAAGATTATGCAAAAAGAAATATCTGATACAAAATTTGAAATTTTAAGTCAGCTCAAATGATTGAGTCAGATGGTTGCGCAATTAGTTTTAGCTAACATGACTTGTTGTTTTAAGCTATGATAATCTTTCCGTTGTTATAACTTAAAACAACAAGCAATGTTGGCTCAAAAAATTGTGCAACCATCTCACTCAATCATTTAAGTCGATTCAAAGTTCTAATTTTACATTATACTATTTTCAAAGCATTTTTCAGCTGTCTTTGTCACAAACGCAAGGAAATATGATTGTGTCCGTTTATATGACACACTGTAAATTTTGAATTTTGAGTCAGCTTGATTGATTGAGTGAGATGGTTGCACAATTCCTTTGAGCCAAGATAGCTTGTTGTTTGCAAGTTATAACAACATAAAGATTATCATAAATCAAAACAGCAAGCTATCATGGCTCAAACAAATTGTGCAACCGTCTCACTCAATCATTTGAGCTAACTCAGAATTTCAGAATTTACAGTGCATGATGAGTAATTATTGAACTCCCGTAGGCCTATGCACTTTATAAAAACATGTGTAAGTGAAGGAGTCATTTCATTCACCATGCGGTGGGTGTCAAATGTCTCTAAGTGACAAAATGACAAACTCATTTCAATGTAAAAGGTATAGGCCTAATGGACATTTTCAGTGATGGTAAAGGAAAATTTTGGTCGGAGGAACTCGTGACCAGTGCCAAGGATAAAAGGAAGGAGAACAAAGGAAGAAAGGAAGAAGAAAGGAGGAAGAAAGGAGCAAGAAAGGAGGAAGAAAAGAGGAAGAAAGGAGGAAGAAAAGAGGAAGAAAGGAAGAAGAAAGGAGGAAGAAATGAAGAAGAAAGGAGTAAGAAAGGAGTAAGAAAGAGAACGAAGAAAGGAGTAAGAAAGAGAACGAAGAAAGGAGAAAGAAAGAGGAAGAAAGGAGGAAGAAAAGAACAAGAATGAAAAAAAGAAGAAATAATCAAAAATGAAATAATGGAAAAATAAGATTCTGAAGTTGAAAAGAAGAGAAAACTGTTAGCTGTAGCCCTAGTTCAGTAGCAAACAGGAATAAGAGAAAGAAAGGAGGTACTGTGATAAAAGGGAATCTATAGAGCAGAAAGGAAGGATCAAAGTCACTCCTAAGTTGAAGGAATAAAAGAAAAAGAAGAAAAGCAAGCAAGAGCAACTTCTATATCGAAGAGAGGCTATAAGAAAGGAAGATTGAAAGAAGACAGATATAATATATATATCAAACAGGTATATAATGGAAAGAAAAAATATGTGAGAGAGAGAGGAAGAAGACTTTTAAAAGAACTGGAGACAGAATAAAGGAGGATGAAAAATAAAACTCAAGAACTATTTGAAAAGCAAAGATAAAAGTTAAAATTAAGAGATGACCAAGAAGAGAGAGAAAGAGATTGTTCAATCAAGAGCAGCAAAGTTCTGCTCTTACAAGAAAGAGAGATTGCAAGAAATGCAAGAAGGGACAGAACTCGAAACAAGAAAAGAAAGGAAGCAGAACCATACTTAGTCTAAGGCATATCAACAGGAAATTCTTGAATTTATACAAAAGGGATACTTTTAAAAAGGTCCACTGTTAGTATATGCGAGAACCTTTCCAAGACAAACTCAATCAGGAAAGTCCAAATCAGACCACTACTTGCTGCTGCACAAAGTGAACTGAGTTATCACAATTTCTTTCTAATTTGAAAGTTTTTTTGACACAAAATACATATTTTGAAAAGTAGAAAATTCACAACAGGATTTGGTAGGCCCATTGAAATCAAACTTGAAAAAAAAAGAAGGTAGGAATATATCAAGATACCCAACTAAAAAGGTCTATAAAGACAACAAATTCTTTCGACTTACATCATCAGTTTTAAAAGTAAATTTTAAAGAAATGTTAAGCTTACCTTCAGTCAGGATAGTTGGTTATTATCCGTTTACTGTAAGTCTTTTTTTCAGTTTCTGATGTAAAACAACCCACAGGTAGTAACTGACTTGATTGGACAACAAGTTAGTTTGTCTGCTTTACTGTCTACTATAGATCTAACTGTTGATGACTTGTGGCTGCGGGCATAAGAACTTGGGATATCTGTGCAGCTCCGAACAGTCTTGAAAATCCTGGCCCTGGTGGCTGACAGCAGAAACAACGCCCCCATCAGCAGTGCTGCCTGCCTTCCAGCATTGGAACAGTATGCCATATGCAACTGACAGGCCCAGAAAGTTCATTAAGCTGTAATTATAGGCCATATGTGTTAAGCTGTATGGAAAACTGCAATTTCCCCTAAAACAATAGACTGTCTGACAGGTAAAACGTTTTAGCCACAGAAGACAGAAGGTGTGTGATATTATTTGCCCGAAAAAGCAGTTGCGTTACCTATTTTGCAGTAAGCCAAATCAAACCGCCTTTTCTTCTTATAGAATGTGCTTATAGTTAGCAGTTTTCACTACATGTATATTTCTTAATTATAAATTATTTATTTCCCACATAATCCCACTCAAGTGATTATATAGAGTGATGCAATTATGAAATAGGTCCAATAATTTATAAAATGATTCTGTTTTTATTTCATGTGGCATTATTAGTTTTGCCTTCCAGACCTCCATAATTCTATTTCCTCAGATATTTTAGCCTCCAGTTTCTGGCCAATGATCTATCACTTGCCATCACCAGTCTGATCTGGCAAAACGGCAGCTTCATGGGCATTCACAGGAGACAACTGTTATTATCCGAACTTCAATGGACCTTGCTATTTTTAAGGCTTTGGCAATTTTTGTAAGCACATTGATTATGTTAGGCTAGTTCTTCTGGCAGCCCATTGGCTGACAGGCTGTGATGTCGAACTTGCATTGGGTTTTCCAGACCCAATTTTAACTCTGACGCTGTGTTGAAACTGTGACCCTCAGTATTGGTGGAATGATACTGGAATCACATTTGCCAGAAGCCAGAGAACCTGACCTAGTTTAAAATGACATCACAGTTTGAAGTTATTTTACATTATTATTATATATATTGCAATGCTAGAGAATAGTCATCTGTGACATCACAGTTCAACAGCAAATAAATGAACTTGAGATTCCACGTAACTATAACAAGGACTGTAACAACTCTAATTTTCTAAAAGTAAATTTATTTAATTAATTTTTTTTGCACAAGGTCTTCAATACACCATGCACATTAACATTGTCAAAATTATAAGACTGTGAGGATTTACAAAGTCAAGGGAGTGGTCGACAGACCCCCATGCATTTTTAACACTTTCTGTTACAGGTGATTTCATTTAATTACCATGTTGTAAAGAGGGTATTTTATAATGTGATTCTGGTCATCCAACCCTGACTTTGTAAATGCAATGCATAATATACTTTGCTTGCTGCATCCAATCTATCAAGTGCGTGACGTTTTTAGTGAACATAAACCAACAAGATTAGGCAAAAACGTGATGTAGCAAGGTGGATAGAGACTGTGCTACTGAGAATCTCGTACTAATGAAATCGCCTGTAACAGGTATGGTACAAAGTGTTACAAATCAGATGCATAGGGGTCCATGGGCTACTCCCTTGATTTTGAAATTTTAGCCAAAACTTGGAAATCACGATTGTTTGCAATCCATACCCAACCATGGCAGGCAGACAATTATAAGCTCTTAGGTAAGTTACAGATGAACTGTCGATGACCATGTCTACAGGTGCATTTATACATCCTCCCATTGCAGGGCCCATTTTCATTCACCCTGCCAGCAAGTCCACTAAAATTCTTAAGTTTTCAAATCATTCAACAGTTTTTTTTTCTCCGCGTTATTTGAATAATTGTTTATGGTTTTCTACAAATAAACTAATTGAAAGAACTAACAGTCAACAATGAAACACTCAACAATCCGTTCAATTGCTTATAGAGGTCTCAAACTGATAATCATGTCTGTCACACCGGAGGAGAGTTAATCTTTTTGCTACAACTTCACAAAACAGTGCATGTTATGGTCAGGGTGAGCTAAACAAGCTTACATCGAGAAGTTGAAGATAATGGAAAAAAAATTATGATATTTTCAATTTGTATGTTGCAATATGGTCTTGCGACATAATGTTTCATTTATTTCATGAAAATTTTTATTACAGCTCTAGCAATTGATCTGAAGAAATCAGTTTTTTTTTTCTCAGTGCCAGAGTGGACCTCTGATGTCATAGGTGGATACTCCATTGCCAAGCACTGGAGGATATGCAAAATTGGTGCAATCAATGATGCCATAGGTCTAACTGGCCAATAGTATCCGTTGTGGACAGTTTCATCATAGCCTTGCAGTTACATCATTGCCAGAGTGGCCAATAATATCACAACAACTCAGGTGCAAGGGGAGGGGGCACTCTGCTCAAAAGCAGTCAATTGATCCTTATGTCTCCATATTAACTCCTGTGAACTGTGGTAACCAATAAAACAATATAGGGTTAAAGTAATTGTTGGTAGTTTTACACTGAAAGGGGCCGCCAACAAAACTGCAAACAGTAAACAAAATGCCTGACTTGACAGCTCCATATCAAATCCAATGTAGATCAGAAGCATGTTGGTGAACAACTGTAATTAATTTCCAGTTATCCTATTATAGTATTAACCATGCTTGGTTAAATTTCAGGCACTTTTGGTATCACCAAATAATAAACAATCCCCCCTCCCACTTAACACCTGAGTTTTTGCAGTGGTATCATTGGCTCATCTGGCCATGACATAATTGCAAGGCTATGATGAAGTTGTCTACATGAAATGCTATTGGCCAGTTTGACCTATGACACCATAGCTTGCACCAAAGTTGTATAGGTTCCAATGGAGTCTCCAGCTTTGACATCATAGGTCCACACTATGAAAAAAATGTATTTCTTCAGAGCAATTGCAAGAGCTGTAATTGAAACATGTATACGAATTGAAAGATTCATAACTTTTCCATAATCTATAGTATACATACTCCACCTTGTCATTGTAAAAGAAAAGGCATCACACAATGTGTATTGGCCTCTGTGCCAAAACTATTACACCTATATATTTGAAATTTGACACATGAATCTGTCTTATAGTGTTAATGTGCCTTCTGGAGTTCATATTTATGTAATGACCACAGTTTTTGTAAAATATTGAAAATTCGGAAAAATTAATTTTTTTCGTTTCCGGGCCAGAACTTGGAAACGGTTATACCTATGGGCATGAAAATTTACCATAACATGTATTAAATACCCTAGTTGTGCCTTTTGGGGGTCTGAATGCTCTAACTAAAACAGTTTTCAAAGAATGAACCAAAAATGTAAAAAAATGGGTTTTTTTCAACCCTCTGCAATTCCCTCAATTTTGGAGTTAGACATTTGAAATTTAGAATTTAGTTGTCTAAAATATAGGTCTCTTAACTGCTTGAATCGTTTAGAGGGTCCATCTAACGAATTTAGCATAAAAACCAAAATACTGGAAAAATGTGTAATTTTTTACATTTTTCTGGAATTTTGGTCTCTCACGCCAAAACAGTAATAACGTTATTTTTAAAAACCAAAAGGTATTATACTTAAACCTATCAAGAAGGAACTTTTATGGCCATTATGTAGTTGACGCAATAATTTAGGCTGACAAAACAAGTTTAAAATTCACAAAAATGTGAAAATATCCACTTTCTGGCCATTTCGTTTCTAATAAAGTCATGCCATGCTCTTGAATATGAACAAAATTAATAAACATGAATGAAAATACATGGTTTTCATGCATGCATATATCTGTTACATCATCATATATTTGAACATAAAAAGAGAGAAATTGCTAAAAATAGGCCAAAACTATAGACCTTTGATTTGTCACATTTCAGTCAATTTTGGATCTTGGTTACTCAAAGTGCCATACAATGTGCCCCAAGTATAATTTTTTGTATGTAGTTTATGCAATTTTTAGGCTGACCGAAGAAGTTTAAAATTCACAAAAATGTGAAAATATCAACTTCCTGACCATTTCATTTCTAATCAAGTCATGCAATGCTCTTGAATGTAAACAAAATGAATAAACATGAAAGAAACACACGATTTTCATGCATATATCTGTTATATCATTAGATTTTTGAACATGAAAAGACAACAATTTCTAAAAATAGGCAAAAAACTGTAGACCTTTGAATTGTCGCATTTCAGTCAATTTTGGATCTTGGTTACTCAAAGTGTCATTCAATGTGCCCCAGGTATACTTTTTTCATCAAATTCTTCCTCAGAATTTATGTGGTTTAATAAGATAAATTATATATTATATATATACAAATATGCTTTATGCACATAGTTCTGACTCAAGGGGCTTTACCATTCTGAACTTTTGACAAGAACTCTCAAAACCCCATTTTGCTAAAATTAACCTCAGTGCTGTAAATTAAAGGAAAGAAATTAAATTAATATCAGGCCTGCTTTTATTTATAATATTGCATAAAACTAAATGTGATCAAATAATGATTGCAGAAATGATTTAACTAAATACAAGGTTATTTAGAAATTTACTTGGCATGCAACAAAACCTTAATTCTATGAATTTCAATGTTTCATTTTATATCCAAAGATATTTAATGTTGGATAAATTTGAATTTTAATTAATAACAAATCTCACCCAAAGCATATTTAGCACCTTTAAGACAATATGTGTCACTGCTTTGTTTGGGAACAGGGTGCAGCTTCTGTTGAATGGACATTATGTAACATGATGTCACTAATCCTCTCCAATGGCCAAACCCAAGAACAAAGGGGAGGGTACAGAAGCAGTTGAATAGCACCCCTATATTTCTAACAAAATTCCCTTTTTTCTTAGAAATATGTTCAAACTGCATTGATAGCCTTAGTTTTTTTTATCTTAAACATTATAATGAAATTTCCAATTTAGATCAGAAATATAGGCCAAGTAGAAGTTGAGATGTGACTTTTTATATCCCATGCAGGCTTTTTTTTGCCTTTTCAGCTATTGTTATACTTATACAGCCAAGTTTGGACTGCATTTAACCTTTTTGGTGATAAGTAGTAAATGTATTAGTCTTATTAAAAAGTATCTGTAGGCCGCACATTGTTTTAGTTTAATATTTAAAATAGATAGATTGGATAGATAGACAACCTAACTATTATAAAATTATCTGTTTTTAGGCAGGCCTTTTATTCTATTCATAATTTATGATAAGATGGATAGGTAGATAGATAGATAGATAGATAGATAGATGGATAGATAGATAGATAGATAATAGATAGATAGATAGATAGATAGATAGATAGATAGATAGATAGATAGATAGATAGATGGATAGATGGATAGATGGATAAGGTGTTTTAGATTAAAGGTGTTTAAATGACTGAAGATTGCTTGACTGATTGGACTGATTGAATGAATGAATGATTAATTAATTGTTTGACTGATAGATCCACTGTGAATTTATCCAAGCAAATAGATTTTCATGTTGCACTATTGATTAGTTGTTAGATAGATAGATACATAGATAAATAGATACATAGATAGATACATAGATACATAGATACATAGACAGATATTTTATATATAGATAGATAGATAGTTAGATATTGATTGATTGATCATCTATAATTATGTAATCTAATACATCCAGAGAATCATGGATGGACGGATGATTGGGACTTTACCTCCTGTATTTATGCACTTGGTAGGCTAATTAGGACAGGAGGAGGACATAGCAATGAGGTGACCCTTTTATTTCATTGCAACATCTCTTTTCAGTACCTTGAATCTGTTGAATGCTAGGGCTGGGAATTTGTCAAAATTAAATACAATACAACATCATATAAAATAGAGAAATTGACATTTCATTCATCTAAAAACACTTTCCGTCAGCCAGAAAGAGTAAGGAAGCTTGAGAGACCATTATGATTATACAAACATTCTTGATACATTGATTGCATCTAGAAATAGTTAAGAATATATCTGTAGGGGGGCATTGAAATATATGTTCATGAACCTATGAGCTAAAACCATATGAAAATTGTAGAAATTTTGGCCCAGCTCTCCCCATCAAGTTGGAGACTTGGGCCATACAAAGGGAGACTGGGCATCTAAATATGACTGGTTTGGTAAACTGTACTTGAGGGTCATAATCTATCGCCGATATGTCAATTGATTTCACCGGCTTCAGAATAGCCTGCTGAATAGCCGAGGGTATGCTGCTGCGCAGCCTATGTTTTGCAGTGCAATCTTGTTGGACTTCTTGGTTGACAATTTGAAATCAATAACATGTGGATGTTGTGGGTAATCCCCGCATTACAGCCTAATTCAACTTTGCAAATCCCAAATTTGAAACAACCATACAAAATTGTGTCTGCCTCTTTGGAAAAACTATGGGTTTTCTTCAAACTTTCAATATCTCTGGCAAGGGCAGATTTCACGAAAAGTGCTCTTAGACGGTACCTTAAACTTTCCAACCCCTTTGTTATCTGTCTGTTGCTTCCTGAAGCAAGTAAACCTATTACTAAGTACATCTGTGAGGCAATGAATAAATATCAATAAAATATTCTTGAAATATGTAGCTTTTTTCTCTTAAAAAGATATTTTTTTTATCCCTCATTAGGACAATTTTGGACGACCAAACTTACTGGTGATCAGATCTTAGTTTGGCTCTCTGTGGAATCTGCTAAAACCAATTCAGGAAAATGTAATGCTATGTGATTGATAAAAAACATCTTGAAAATTATTTTGGAACCATTTTTAATTGTGTTGGTCATAATAAAACTTGAAAAAAATGAAAAATAAAAAAAGACTGCTAATGTTACTCGATTCTGTCACAGGACACTGACGTTACATTAGCAACTTTTACAAGGGAATTTTTCTGTGTTCTCACTACTTAATAATAATAATAATAATAATAATAGTAATTTATATAGCGCCTTTTCCAGTAAACTGCTCAAAAGCGCTTGTATGAGTTGGCCGTTATTGATAGAATGTCTTAAACAAGTGGGTTTTTAGTTTTCTCTTGAAGGAATCCAGAGTCTTTGCTGCCTGAACATTTCCTGGCAACTTGTTCCAAATTTTTGGTGCTGCAAAAGAGAAAGCTCTCTCTCCGAATTTATTTTGGCTGTTTGAAGCTGGTTCTGTCAACAAAAGTTTGCTGTTGCTCCTTAGGTTATGGTCTTGGTTGGGTTTTAGTTGGATGAGTTGTTGAATGTACAGTGGTGCATGGCTGTTTAATGCCTTCCAGGTTGTGGTCATCAATTTAAATTGTATTCTGGCAGGAATAGGCAGCCAATGAAGTTGCTTTCTGTGTGGTCCAACATGGTCATGCCGTTTCAATCTCTCTATGAGACGAACCGCTGAGTTTTGGGCCACCTGAAGTTTGTTCACTAAATGCTGAGATATGCCATGCAAGAGGGCATTTCCATAGTCCAGGTGGGGTGTGACCAAAGCATTTACTGCAGTTTTGACTATGTCTTTGTTCATAGACTTTTGAAGTTTAGAAATGTTTCGCAGATTAAAGTAGGCATTTCGGCACATTTTGTTTACTTGCTTCTCCATTGTCATGTTTTTGTCCATTGTCACACCTAAATTTCTGACATTCTCTGCCGTTTTGATTGAAACATTATCAACTTTGATTGATGAAACTTGGAGTTTATTCAGTTGGTGTGGTGTGCCAATCAAGAGAAGTTCTGTTTTGTCACCATTGTTGCACAGTTTGTTTTCATGGAGAAATTTTCTAATTTCCGTAATGCATTTCTCTATTTTCTCAGTTGCTATTTCTTGATCTGTGATGTTTGGCTTAAATGATATAATAAGTTGCTCATCATCAGCATATTTCTGATCCTCAATTTGGTTTCGAGAAGCAACTTCACTTAGCGGAGCAATATAAGAATTGAATAAGATTGGACCAAGCTTTGATCCCTGAGGGACACCAAATTTGAGATGAAGCTTATCTGATGTTTGGTCATTTATCAAGACAGATTGTGATCTTTCTGAAATGTATGACTGAAACCAGTTGAGAGCTGAGTTGCACACCCCATATCTGTTTTCCAGTCTCGCCAGTAGAATATCGTGATCAATTGTGTCGAAAGCAGCTGACAAATCTAGCAGCACAAGCATTGTAATTTCACCCCTGCTCATGTTTAACATAATGTCGTTGTGGATCTTTGTTAGAAGAGTTTCTGTACTATGAAATTGCTTATATGCTGATTGCTTGTCATCATCAAGTTTGTTTTGAACAAGGTGGTCCATGTACTGTTTGATAACTGCACTTTCAATTATTTTTCCGAGGAAGGACAAGTTTGATACTGGTCGGTAGTTTTTCTTGATCAGATCAAGTCCTCCTTTTTTTTAAAGTGGCTTAACCAGTGCATGCTTCAGATCAAGGGGCATCTCCCCTAGAGATAGTGATGTGTTGACTATTTCAGTTATCAATGGAAGAAATTCATCAATGCACTCCAGCAGTAACCAAGTAGGGATGGGGTCTAGTTGACAGTGTTTGACAGGCATATTTCCGATCAATTTCTTAATTGCTGATTCTGATAGGGTTTTGAACTGAGATAGTTTGTTGCCTCTAAAATTTTCAACAATTGCGGTGTTGTTGCTGCCGGAGTCAAGTTGTGTCCTTATTTTCTTGATTTTTTCATCAAAGAATGTGTTGAAGTCATTTGCCAGGTCTTTGCTGTTTTCATGATTTGGCAGCGGCAATTCTTGTTTCCTGTTCAAGTTAGAATTAAGTACCTTGAACATGGCCTTTGAATTTCCTTTAGTACTCTCAATCTTTGCTCTCAGATCATCAGATTTCAGCTGATTGAGCTGGTCATTTAACGCATTTCGTTTCTGCTGAAACTCTTGCCAGTCTCTCTCAAGTCCAGTTCTTCTCCAAGTTCGCTCTGCTTTTCTTTTAGCAGTTTTTAGATTTTTGATGTCGGCATTGATAAATGAAGTCTGTTTGCGTAGTGTAACCTGCTTTGTAATCAGAGGTGCATGTTTGTCAAGTACCTTGGTTGATGAATTGTAAAGCAATACCAGTTTTGACAGGTACTCGGATGATTTTTCTTGTTGCACTTTTTGGGACATGTGTTGGTCGATGTCTTTTTTAAATAGATTCAAATTGAGGTTGCGCAGTTTTCTGAAAGCAATTTTCGTTTGGGGACTTTTTACTTTGCCAATAGCCATATTGAAAAGGACACAGTTATGGTCAGAGAGCAAGTCACTGACAGCACAGTTTCTCAGAGTTGAATTCTTGCGTGTTATGACGAGGTCCAATGTGTTTCCGTCTTTGTGGGTAGGTGAAGATACATGCTGTTCAAGATCATACATTTCAAGGATGCTATTAAACTGTTTGACTCTAGCATCATCTGGTCTATTTATGTGAAAATTAAAATCTCCAGTGATCACAACTTCATTGTGATATGTTTGATACTGAGCTAAGAATTGTGTAAATTCCTCGAAAAACTCTGCCAACCTGTATTTGTTTTTGTTTGAGGGTTCAGGCCTGTACACAAGAAGAATTGTGATAGTTTTGCCATTCAAATTTATTTGAATTTCCATATGCTCAAATGTTTTGGTTTTCGTACTGTTGATTTTTTTCACTTTTAAACCTGACCTTAGAATGCAACCAACACCACCCCCAGGTCTGCCTTCTCGAGGTGTGCCCATATAAACGTACTCGCCATTTCTTTCTAAGTTGCCTATTTCCACAATATCGTCTGCCTTTAACCAAGTTTCAGTGAAAAGAAACAAGTCAAGATCAAATTCATCTCCAAAATTCTTCACCAGTTCTGTTTTTTGTCTCAAACTTTGCGCATTCCAGACACAAGCTTTTAGAATATTGTTTTTGGCATTGTCTGTTGGTTTATTTTTGTGGAAAGAGTGTTCTTTAGGTTCGTCTAAGTGCACCAAAGGATCAAATCTGTTCTGTAATTTAAGAGAGTCTGAGTTGTTTGACCTCTGTTGGACATGTGGTCTAGAAACTCGTTTGTATGAATCCATTTGATTGAAATCATTTATACCGATGCGCAGGACATCAGAGTATAACTGTGCAGACTTGAACATCTTAAAAAGTGGTAGAGAATTCAGCCGTTAAGTCTGTCAGAGACAAGAGGTTAGAGTGAGAGTCTCTCAGGTCTGTGAGAGGCAAGGGGTAAGAGTGATGAGGCTCTGAGGTCTGTCAGAGACAAGAGGTAAGATTGAGTCTCTCAGGTCTGTGACAGGCAAGAAGTTATAGTAGTGAGGCTCTGAGGTCTGTCAGAGACAAGAGTTAAGATTGAGTCTCTCAGGTCTGTGAGAGGCAAGAGGTTAGAGTAGTGAGGCTCTGAGGTCTGTCAGAGACAAGAGGTAAGATTGAGTCTCTCAGGTCTGTGAGAGGCAAGAGGTTAGAGTAGTGTAGCTCTGAGGTCTGTCAGAGACGAGAGTTAAGATAGAGAGTCTCTCAGGTCTGTGAGAGGTAAGAGGTTAGAGTAGTGAGGCTCTGAGGTCTGTCAGAGACAAGAGGTACCTGTAAGATTGAGTCTCTCAGGTCTGTGAGAGGCAAGAAGTTAGAGTAGTTAGGCTCTGAGGTCTGTCAGAGACAAGAGGTAAGATTGAGAGTCTCTCAGGTCTGTGAGAGGCAAGAGGTTAGAGTAGTGAGGCTCTGAGGTCTGTCAGAGACAAGAGTTAAGATTGAGTCTCTCAGGTCTGTGAGAGGCAAGAGGTTAGAGTAGTGAGGCTCTGAGGTCTGTCAGAGACAAGAGGTAAGATTGAGTCTCTCAGGTCTGTGAGAGGCAAGAAGTTAGAGTAGTTAGGCTCTGAGGTCTGTCAGAGACAAGAGGTAAGATTGAGAGTCACAGGTCTGTGAGAGGCAAGAGGTTAGAGTAGTGAGGCTCTGAGGTCTGTCAGAGACAAGAGGTAAAATTGAGAGTCTCTCAGGTCTGTGAGAGGCAAGAGGTTAGAGTAGTGACGCTCTGAGGTCTGTCAGAGAAAAGAGTTAAGATTGAGTCTCTCAGGTCTGTGAGAGGCAAGAGGTTAGAGTAGTGAGGCTCTGAGGTCTGTCAGAGACAAGAGGTAAGATTGAGTCTCTCAGGTCTGTGAGAGGCAAGAGGTTAGAGTAGTGAGGCTCTGAGGTCTGTCAGAGACAAGAGTTAAGATTGAGTCTCTCAGGTCTGTGAGAGGCAAGAGGTTAGAGTAGTGAGGCTCTGAGGTCTGTCAGAGACAAGAGGTAAGATTGAGTCTCTCAGGTCTGTGAGAGGCAAGAGGTTAGAGTAGTGAGGCTCTGAGGTCTGTCAGAGACAAGAGTTAAGATTGAGAGTCTCTCAGGTCTGTGAGAGGCAAGAGGTTAGAGTAGTGAGGCTCTGAGGTCTGTCAGAGACAAGAGGTAAGATTGAGTCTCTCAGGTCTGTGAGAGGCAAGAGGTTAGAGTAGTGAGGCTCTGAGGTCGTCAGAGACAAGAGGTAAAATTGAGAGTCTCTCAGGTCTGTGAGAGGCAAGAGGTTAGAGTAGTGACGCTCTGAGGTCTGTCAGAGAAAAGAGTTAAGATTGAGTCTCTCAGGTCTGTGAGAGGCAAGAGGTTAGAGTAGTGAGGCTCAGGTATAGGTAATCAAGTCAGTGATAGTTGATCGAGCTAGGTAATGCTGAGGGTATGATGCTGCACACTCTGTATTTCTTGATGGAGATTGTGAGGCTCTGAGGTCTGTCAGAGTAAGGTGAGTCTAAAAATAGAACAATCAGATGTTTTGAAAAATTGACAGGTAAAAAAATATAGGCTAGGCAGATAATTACAACATGGAATTACAATTGAAACAATCTAGCTATTATAATGTATTTAATGCTGCTATGAATGAGTTGGAAAAGAAAGTAAACTTGAATCCTTTAAAGTAGAAAATCCTTCGTCCTCTGTGCAGATATGAGACAATTACTTGTAGGCTGTGGAGTGGCAAGTGTTGCTTGCAGTGGTGAAAGTAGGTCAGTACTTATGCCAATTTTAAATGTGAAATTCTAATATTTTATTGAAAAATGTGTCTTATTTGCCTATATCATATGGCTAGCAGAAATACTCGCTTCTCATTGGTCGACAGCCGTGCAATATTCTACGATATTGCACGCATGTTATTGATGATGATAGTGTCATTTTGGGCCGAAGGCCCAAGGCCAATATGGGCACGAAGCCCCTGTGGCCTTGAATTGTCATTATTTTGTACCCAGGTGGCCTTGTTTTTCTTCTCCGAAGATCAGATTTATGGGCCACCTGGGTGAGTTCATAGTCTTTTTTGGGGGGGGGCACTTGGGAAGGGATCCAACGGGTCGCCAGCTTTTTCGCGTCTTTTTCTTCTTTCGTCTGTGTGCGGGGTCCGGAGGGAGGCTGTGATGTTCTTGTAATGGTGTTCTTCTTGTTTTTCCTGAAAAGAGAATGAAAAGAGAGAGCAGTATCTGGGCTTTCGAGTGGGACGAGCATTTAAGACAGAGGTGTTTCCGCATTGTTTTGTGGGAATTGAGTATAAGAATGAGAGTCTGGTACAAGCCCTATTAATTCAGGGATGTCCAGGGTCTTTCAGTTGCCCCGGCATAGAATACCGGATACAACCCGCCTCCATTTAAAGTCCCATGGGCTCGGACTGGATGTGCAGTACACAGTGGCTGCGGTGACGCAGGTGAGCTGTGTATGTGGAAGCAAAGGAGTGGGTCTGCACGGGTTGGCAACAGGGCTCCCACCCACAGTCGGTTGGCGTCGCCCCACCGTACATACTGGCTTAGGGCCAGTCATGATATGTGGGCCTGACTGCTTTTTGAGCTTTTTTTGGGTGAACATTTGGATGAGAATTTTGGATGAGAGTGATTGATACACAGTGATAGGCTGCGTCTGCGCAGTTTTGGCTGTGTATAGAGGAAGCAAAGGAGTGGGTCTGCGCGGGTTGGCAACAGGGCTCCCACCCACAGTCGTTGGCGTTGCCCCACCGTACATACTGGCTTAGGGCCAGTCATGATATGTGGGCCTCAGCCTGACTGTTTTTTGAGCTTTGAGTGGTGAAGATTGATGAAGAGTTGAATGAGAGTGATTGATACATTGATCAGTACACAGTAAGAGGCTGCGTCTGCGCAGTTTTGGCTGTGTATTTGGAGAGCAAAGGAGTGGGTCTGCGCGGGTTGGCAACAGGGCTCCCACCCACAGTCGGTTGGCGTCGCCCCACCGTACATACTGGCATAGGGCCAGTCATGATATGTGGGCCTCAGCCTGACTGCTTTTTGAGCTTTTGTGGGATGATTTGATGATTGTGATGAGAGATTTTAGGTTATTGAATATTGAGTGCGAGGTTTGGTGAATGGGAAGGGTAGCCTGCGGATGGGCCTGAGAGCTTCCTGGAGCTCCAGGAGAAGCTCGGAGTCTTGGTATCTGACAAGGGCTTTTGCTTTGAGTTCTTCATTACGACTATTGATATCCCTGATGTTTGCCATTTCATACAGAGCCTTGTTAGTTGTTCTACTTTGACCAGGAATGTAAAATTGTTTGAGGGCTATTCTAAGGGCTTTACATTCAGCTATAGCTAGTTGTTTTTTGGCTGTCTTTGAGGCTGAGACAGTGGCTACATGGCCTGTTTCCAGAACAGGACGGATGAAAGTTTTGTATAGATGGAGGAGGGTTTGAATGTCGGTTCCTCAATCTGTGCCTCGCAGCCTTCTAAGAAGGTTTATTCTACGGATGGCATTGGCTTTTTTCTCTTTGCAGTGCTGAATTAGGGACAGAGATGGATTGAGTGTTAAGCCTAGTAGTTTTGCTGTAGGAGCAGTTTGGATGTGTGTGCCAAAAAGGGTGAAGTTGGAAGCATATTTGTTAATTCTGTTTGTTGGGAAGTGGATAAGTTGAGATTTTGAGGCATTAATTTTAATTCTCCATTTGGAGCACCATGCTTCTAGCTCATTAAGTGAGTTTTGAAGGATTTTGCTTGTTTTCTTTCTGGCATTTTTGCCTCTGGCTGATGTCCAGAGAGCAAGATCATCTGCGTATTGAGAAATGTGGAGTTCTGACTCCTCTGAGAAAGGGAGGTCATTTACAAACATGTTGAATAGGATGGGGCTCAGTACAGAGCCTTGGGGTGTTCCTGCTGCCAAGTGTACTTCTTGGGATATAGTGTTTTGGACTCTAACTTTTATGGTTCTGGAATCTAAGAATGAAGAGAGAATTTTGATGATTTTTAGAGGGAGCTCAAAGGTGAGCAATTTGAGTTTGAGACCGTTATGCCAGACAGAATCGAAGGCTTTTTCTACATCTAGAAAGATGGCCGAACCTTTCCAGCCATAGTGGATGGATGTTTTCATGTGATGGAAGAGTCTGTATACATGTTCATTAGCTTCTTTTTGGGGGAGATAGGCTCTTTGCCATTTATTTATGTGTCCTTCTAGAGTGAGATGGTCGATGAGAGGATTGGCAATGGTTTTTTCAAAGAGTTTACCTACGCATTTGAGAAGACTGATGGGACGATAGTTTGAGGGAAGTTTAGTGTCTTTGTTAGGCTTTGGAATCATTACGCCAATGGCTGATTTCCAAGGCTTGGGAAAGTAACCTACGCTGATTAAGTAGTTAAAGAGATTTGTGAGGAATTTGAGAATTGGATCAGGGAGCTGTTTAAGGATTATGTAGCCTACTTTATCTTCTCCAGGGGCGCTATTGGTGGTTCTGGAGAGGGTGGCTTTTAAAGTGGCCCAGGTAATGGGCATTGATAGAGGATGATCTTCTACGGATTCATTAGGGTCAGGAGAGAAGTCGGGCTTAAAAAGGCTTAAATGATCTGAGATGAATTGATCGACTTTGTCTTTGTGGACATCGTCGAAGATGGGACCTTTATGAGTATTGTGAACGCGAGCTAAGTGAGAGGCAAAGGAGTCGGCAGCTTCAGCTTCTGTGGCTGTCTTTGTGCCGTCAGGATTGACTAATTTGGGAGTGGAGTTGGCAGATTTGCCTCCTCCAGATAGCTGTTTAAAGAGCTTCCAGAAGGAAGTCCCATCTCTGTAGTCTAACTTACTAGTTATGTCTTTCCATTTGGCTTTCTTTTCCTCTTTGATGGCATATTTAATGCGATTAGTGAGGTCCCTAATGGACTGTTTGAGTATGGGACAGAATGGATTTTTAGTTTGTAACCGCCTGGCTTTACGTCTAAGTTTAATGATTTTAAGAGTGTCCTCAGATATGTTAAAGGAGTTGGCCCGGATGGGTTTCTCAGGACAGGCTAAATCTAAAGCATCTGTTATTGATTCATGGATGACATTGATATAGGTATCCATGTCATTTTCATTTTTGATTAAATTTGGAGAGGGAATGTATGAGAAGTTCTCAGAGACTTTTTCTTTAAAAAGTGGCCAGTCGGCCTTTTTGAGATTTCTAATGAATTTTATTGGATAGTTGACTTGAGTGCCAGGTTTGAAATCTATGTGAAGGGGGAGGTGGTCACTTCCTACATCTGAGCCCACATAGCAGTCTGCTATATGCGGATGAAGTTTTTCATTGGTGATGGCTAGATCTATAAGAGAGGGAGTGTGAGCTTGGTCCCCGGAGGGATATCTAGTGGGGGAATCTAGATCATTAAGAACAAGTAAATGGTTATCCGTAAGGGATTGAAGCAGTTGTGTGCCTTGAGTGTTTGTATTCTGAGTGGGGGCAATGAGTGGATGATGAGCATTGTAATCACCTAAGAATAGGCAATTGTCGAATTTAGATAGGAAGTAATTGAACATGTGATTATTGATTGAGTTTGAAAATGGATTTACATAATGTGAGATGATGGCTATGTTTCCTACTTTGGGGAGTGTTACTAGGACTGCTGAGCAGAAATAACCTGAGTTTAGGATTGAGTTGTCTATTTCAATGGATTGAGAGGGAAGATTGTCTTTTATAATGATGGCTGTACCACCTTTGGCAATACCATCGGAGGATGGGGTGTGATCATGGCGAGAGATGGTTGAGTAGCCCTTGATCTTTACACTGGGGTCTGAAGGACTGTATTTAGTCTCATTAATAAGTATGATGTCAGCCTCAGTTTCATAAATGTACTGGGTGAGGGTGACAAGCTTGTTTTTGATTGAATTAATGTTTATGTGAAATATTTTGGCCATAATGGCAATAAGTCAGAAAGTTGTTTAGATTTACTGTTTAGTAGAGAGAGATTTGGCTGCTTGTGGAGTGATGTTGATTTTGAATGCACCGGAGACAGCTTTGCATATCTCTGATGCAAAGAGGTCTCTGTCGATGGTTTGATTTTGATGGAAGTGAGTGATGATGGATGTAGTGGCATTGATGAGGGAGTTCATTTTAACATATGAGAGATTGGACGGACCTGAGAGGAAGCACCACGTTTCAATGCTGCTGCAGCCACAGAATGACAAACAATTTGTGTTTTCCAATTTTAGTAAAAAGTGCACTGTACAGTAACGGAGGCAATTAGAAAGCTGGTTTTTGCGGCAAAAGATGCGTCTATTAAAGGGCTAATCGGATATCAACTTTTTTTACTGCTTATGTAATTTGTTTTATCAGAATAAAGCATAAAGTGGCCGAAAAACAGCATTTTTGCCGATTTTTTGGTGATTTTATTGTGTTTAGAGGTCAAAAGTCTGCTATAAAGTTTTTCAAAAAAATCGAAAATTAAGTCTATCATCAAGTACATCATTTTTGGATTCCTATAGTGTGAAGTTTTTTTTGGTGAGTGAAATATTCATCCATTTCTAGTGAGATGCATTTTAAATATGTGGTTCAAAAGAAACACAAATTGAGTCTTGCAGCAAAACAATTTCGTTTGTTGGTTATAAATAGTTAAAGAAAGTCACTGCACAGCAATGGAAATAGATAAAAAAATGATTGTGGTGGCCAAAAGATGCATTTATTAAAGGGCTAAGTAGATATCAAGTTTTAGTACTGTGTATGTTATTTGTTTAATCAGAATAAAGCATTAAGTGGCCGAAAGACAATTTTTTTCTCCGATTTTTCAGTGACTTTGTTGAATTTAGAGGTCTTAAGTCCGCCACAAAGTTTGAAAAAAAAAAACTAAAGAAGACCAATCATCAAATATACCTTCGATGGATGCCAAAAGTGTGAAATATTTTTTGTGAGTGAAATAGTCATTGATATACATTTCAAACATGCAGGTCAAAGAAACACAAAAAGAGTTTTGACATCAGAATTCCGGCCCTTTTCTTAGCATTTACCCAAAAAAAAACCATATGATATAACAGTTATCGCACATCACCTCGTGCAATATCAGTTTTTATGGCACCTCGGTGACTAATATTGCACTCGGGCTGCGCCCTCGTGCAATATTAGTCACCTCGGTGCCATAAAAACTGATATTGCACTCGGTGCTGTGCGATAACTGTATAATATGCATCAGCAAAATCATAGATGACTGGGTGTGGTACCTTTTTTTTATTGCTAATGTAACTGCAATTTCGCATCTGTCCATTTAATAGTGTTACATAAGCTAAATGTGTATATAAAAATTACCTTAATGAACACATGATTAGATCTCAAATTTTTTCTGAACTGAAAGCCAGGTCTCCCAAGAGCAGGCCAGAGGTTGTACCCTGCTGGTGATTTTATTTATATTGCAGTAGGATCAGCATAAAAAATTCCGTCATCCATCATTTATCGTTGTTACATTAGCACAAGGCCATATTTTTAGCTACTCTGATCTACTCATCCAACAGAAAAGAGTGCTTACCCATGATTTTATTTAATGGATTAACACAATAATAGATTTAGATTTCAGCTTTTTTTTGTCCATCCAGCTATCCTCAGAAGAAGCATGCACCCTGAGAAAATCTGAGAATCTACAAATCGATTATGTCTGGCCTTATCAGTATTGTGCTAATGTAACTTGTGGACAAGTTGTGGTACATGTAAGTCATTTTGCAGCTTTTCCTAGTCAGATAATGAGCATGATTGGAAGGTTACAAATAATTATCTTGAATAGTTTACAAGCTCTGCCTCTTTTAGTAGGTGTGCGTTTTTAAGTGTGAGCAGTTAAGCTAAGACCAGGCTTAAAGTAAAACTGGTCTTAGGTAATTTGCTTACTAGGAAATGCTGCCATTTTATTACTGAAATTGGCCCCATGACTTTCGCATCAGAAATTCAAAAATAGGGGCGGTCCAATAGATCTCTATGGTTCTGATTAATGACGAAAATAGTTAATTTTCTTAACTGTGATTCGTGCCGCAGGTGCATACAATAATAATACCCAAGACACTGAAACTTGGTGAAGGTATAAGATAAAAGAGGGGTCAAGGATTACATGTATTGCTGTCCTGACTCAGCCTAGTAGGCCTACAGTCAGACCCGAAATTATTCAGACACTTGCTGTTTTCTTTTAATATTGAAGGAATTACAAAGCAAGCAGTGAAACATGCAATTGAAATCATCCTTTGTATTAAATGTAACCTGTCCAAAACAAATTTATTGCAAATTGAGATAAAATCGGATGTAAATAGCTACTTTTCTCGATTTTAGGAACCAAGAATTATTCAGACACTTTTACAAAGTTGTAGAAAGTGAACTATTTACTAATATTTATCCCAAATACTACTAATAAACAGCCATGGGATAACTGTGGCCACATTGGATGACAGGTGCCCTCCCGAGCAGCTACGTAAATCAAACCTTTCCCTACGTAATTATTTTGGTTAGAATCAAACGTTGGGCCAAACAATGTATGACAAAGGTAGGGCAAAGGTAATTTCCAAACGTTGCACTCAGATGGAAAACCAAACGTAGGTCGCAACCTTAGTAAGAGGTTGGCAGATAGTTTGTTTTATAGTTTGGCCTAACGTTCGAGTCATACGTAAGTCATACCTTTGGTTGACAGGTTGGAAGAATGTTTGGTCATAACGTTTGGCAAAACGTGTCAGTCATATGTAAGTCATACCTTTGGTTGAGAGGTTTGAAGAACGTTTTGACTATTACATATGACCATACCTTTGATTCAAAGGTTTGTCGAACATTCATTTGAGAGGTTTTTAAAACCTTAGACTATTACGTAAGCGATACCTTTGGTTGAGAGGTTTGAAGGAAGTTTGACAACTACGTATGACTGTACCTTTGATTAATAGGTTTGTCGAACATTCATTTGAGAGGTTTTTACAACCTTAGACTGTTACGTATGACCATACCTTTGATTCATAGGTTTATCAAAGGTATAGTCGCACATTTGGCAATACGTAAGTTCCAAGGTTTCTCCAACGTGTTTTTGATATGTATGGACAACATTTGAAAGTAATGTTCAGGGCAAACGTCTGATCATACGTATCTGCCAATGGTTTGTTGAAGGTTTGCACAAAGTTGCAGAACCTGGGATCCTGAGTGTCAGAGAGCCTTGTAGCGCCATCTATTCCATACCTAATTCAATATATCTCGTAACTTTGAGATAATAAAACCTCCAACAGGATGCTTGCTGGTGATAATTGGATGAAGCCATAAAGAAATAGTAGCTAAACCAGTACAAAAATTACCAAATAAATATCTTTTAAACTATGTAAGATCAGATCGGGCAAAAAAAAATCCCAATTACTGCTCAACCACAAATGACCAAGAGAGAATCACTTAAGACCGGAGTTGAAGTGAGCTTAGTTGCAGCTCTCCTGAATGCCACCTATCCAAGACCAATTTGGATTTTGATTTTTCCAACTCTTCAGAGTTGAAGTATTAATCCCTCACAAGGTAAGTGAATTTTGTTATTTATATTTATATATTGTAGTCCTTAAATGGACTGCAGACTGCTTGGTAAAACAAGGAAGAAAAGTCTGCCTATTTTGGAGCCACCTTCAGTGCTTGCTGCCTGGCTCTGCTCTCTCTATCTCTCTCTATCTCTCTCTGTTCTTTCTCTTCTCTTCACAGTTTTAATTCATGTTTTCTCTTTGCAGGTGTTCAACAAAAAATCTGAACCATGCATCCCAACCCCTGATCTCAAATAAAAAATATTCTTGAAAACCCCTCCCCCTTCCAAAAACCAAAAAATCCCTGCATCAAAATCAAATGAGAACATTCTTTATATCATAAGGGCATTGTGTAAGGGTTTTATTTAATTTATTTAATTTTTTTCCACGGGGGCAGCAGCCTGGGAGGTTGGCTGGACCGCCAGAAGCAATGCGGCAGCCCCCCGGTGTATGCGAGCGCTCCGCCCCTGGCAGCATGAATCCACAAATTTCACATCGCCGATTTGACTCGCTCACCATGAAGCCTACACAACCTCCCCAGTCCATCCGAATGGTTCATTTAACTTATATACATCCTATAATCAATCGGCCATGGTTAAATAAAGTGTTACGGTAGTATAAATGATGTTCTAGACCGATATAAATCTAGTACACACAAGCGTGGACAGCCATGGCGTCCTTCTTGTCGGATGTTTGCGCATGCGCAAGACACAGCGCGCTGGGCTGGCCTGCCACGCCTGACGCCCCAGAGGCGTATAACGACCGTTCCTTCAACGTGGGGGCCACGTTGTAAAGAAATGTTGGAGAAATACGCATCATTTACGATATATATGTACGTAGTAATCTCGTAGCAAGTTGTCGACAAAATACGTAGTTTTCAAACGTTGGGTCCGATGTGGATTGGAGGTTTAATGCTTCCTCCGACCAACGTTCCTCAAAGGAAATTGTCCACAAGGGTGTGATCATCAAATTAGAAAATTAGGATGAATATGTGGATAAGCATCTGATTCAGTTTATCACATTTTCTTGACTAATGTTAATTTTATGCGCTTAGGTATTTTTCTTTTGCTTTTGACCCCAACTGGTCTCTGAATCCTTGTCAATTGTGCCACTGCAACCTTCGGATCACTTAAAAGGAAGTTGCATTGGCCTTCCTAAGGTGTTCACTATATTTCATATGTATGCAGGAAATCCAATTTACTCCAGTTGTTTTCACATTGTATGCCATACTAAAACTATAGTGTGCTTTCACGGGGCAATCTCCATTGGAATAGCATTTAGGCCGAAGAGTCACATTTTGACCCCTTCACAAATGGAGTTAACAGTGTCCCATTCAGTGGCCATTCGCACATGCTTTGAATATAACTTGAAATAGATAATGATTATTGCTTTCCAAAAATTTGTTAGATTTTGGTGGCTCATGGACATGTTTTTGTTTTGGTGAATTGGGCAAATAAATACAAAAGTGCATTGAACTTACTTTGTGGAGCCGGAGCCGTTGACAAAAACCGCCGCCACCAGTCACTGCTGTTCGAAGTCAAGTCAAGTCAATGATAATCCAAGTCGTCAGTTTTGTTTCTAGCCAGACGCCGCCGACTTTACATCCCATTATGTTTGGTATCGTTGGATTCGTATTGAAAAGACTATTCCAATGGTGTTAAAATCATACAATTTGGATGATGCAGGACCGAACTGTTCCTTTATGAAACATTTTTGTGCAGCTTTTTGTCAAAGCATTTTTTTTTTCAGAAATAGGTCACACATGCGAATTTATGAGTCTTATCAAAAAGTTATTTCCTAGTTTTACGATGTGTTCTTGTTCATTTAGATGGCTAATGTAAGCTGACTAAGTAGCGAACTCAGAGATGATGACTAAGCCAATTAAGTCAGTCAAGTCAAGCCACTGAACATCAAGTCAGTCATCTTAGCATGACTTGACTGACTCGGGGGTCTAGGTCATCGTGTCAACAAAAGTAGCTTTTTTTTCACCAGATTTCTTGCCAATTTGCACTTTTTGGCTAAGGCACTGATGTTTTTGCCACAATGATATTGTAAGGTTCGCCCGGATATCTTCCGTGAAGGCATGATTTGCCCTACCACTTTAAAATGTACAACTGATTCCCCTGTTTTAAAAGCAGTATTTTGAATCTTGAGTGGTCCAATGGACCCCTTTTGCTTGTTTAAGGTTAACACAGCCTCTAACTTTCTCATATGCTTTGATCTTAACAGCAGCGGCTAGTTGTTTTTGTCACAATGATCAGACCAGTGTACAGCAGCTGATCTCCCAGCACTGAGAAGTGAGAACATAGCACCTGCCCAACCTTAAACGTAATTTTCGACATAATGTTACTTGTTTCACATATAGGCCAATGCCGGCCAGGTGAGGGTGAAAACCAGAATTTCAGGCATTTTCCTAAAGTATAGTCATTATGTCAATCTTTAGAGTAAGCCATGATTAAGAAAGTAGAGAGTCATATGAAAGATGACTAATATGTGGTATACGTTACTTGTGTTGGTTGTTACAGCCGAAAGGTCTACATGCCCGATTAGCAAATCGGGCTGCTTTTTGCATGCCAGACACTAAAATAGGTCTTTGTCATAATATCTACTCCCCTCACTGTGCTTTGCCAATATCCCTCACGAAATATCCAAAAAGTGCAACCAAGCCACATTTTCTACTGAACTTTTCCAAAAGTTCTAATGTGCTATGTAAGAAACTTTGTCATAATATATTTGACAACCATATCTTCTACATCAAATAGTGACCAAATAGTGTCTCATGGTTAGGAACTATTTGGACACTATTTGCTAGAACTTTGGGCTGTCATGCACTGCCAACTTTTCTACTACACAAGAGGGCACTCCATTGTAAATGAAGTGCATACATGCCAGGGCCTCCGAAGTCGAAGCCCCCTCTGCTGGATATTTTGGGACCAAAAATAGGACCCAGAGAATAATTGGCAGCTACCAAAGCTCCATATGGTCTGCCAAAGCTTAAGATGGTCGGCAAAGCATCTGATGGAATATCATCTGATTTAAATAGGGTCTGATGAAATATCCAAATATCATCTTGGGGGATATTTGACCTTTTCAAATATCCTCATAGTGCTATTTGGAATATCCAAAGTCTTTCGAAAAGCACTATTTGATATTAGACACAATGGCAGTAGAGACATTGTCACAAGCATTGGTCAGTGTTTGAGACATCCTTTATAATTTGTTAGTAGGCCATCCAAGAAAGTTACACAAATTGGGTAAAACAATCCAAAATTTAAAAAAAAATCAGACATCAATGTTTTATCCCATAATGTTACTTCTTCAGGTCAAAACAACACGGTTATCAATAAAGAACATCACAACTTACGAGGGGGTATACTTTTGCAACACCCATGTTCACTGATTTAATTTGTTCTACTTTACCATGACTTTCCAAACAGCATGGTGTAAATGGGTTGTAAGAGAGGTCAGTATGACCATGTAGCAATATGGGAATGATGATTCTTTTCAGAAGAAAGATATGTCAGGAAATGAAAGACCACTCCGGGGGGGGGGGGGGTATACTTCTGCGACCCGCTGTATGTGTTTGCCATTCGAAAGGTAAAAATAAAGTATTCCGAACTGATACAATCTGCCTTAGTTCTACAGACATAATTAATTCTTCATTTTTTTAAACGAATTTTCTTGTTAAAGCCTGCAACTGCTAGAAATGGCAAGGACATATGTATGACTTTTTGGTATTAATTTGATTTTTATCGCAAAAAATGAATTGAAAATTGTATTGTGCATGTTCTAGTGCAATGTAAATTATACATCTTCAGGATGTGAGTAGTAATTGAAAGCAACAGTTCTTTGAGGTCTTATTTACCCTTTTTTCTGACTAGGTGGCCTTTAACTATTATTCTGTAATTGTAATTTGTAATTTATTTGATTTCCAACGATAAGATGTTACAAAGTTGGAGGCTGGGCACGCTTAGACAAACGTCTGTAATTTGGCCCAGCCTTGATTTAAGAAAAAGAAAGAAAAAACAGAAAAAGGAAAAAGCAATACATCATAAAGTTATTATAAAGTAATTTTTCCTTACCTCACAAATTGATCACAATAAATCTAATAACTCATTTGATTAATTCCACGCAGGAAACAGCACACCTTTGAAAATGAGCAGTTGTGCAATTTTGCTGAATTAACAATTATAATTGCACCTGACAGGAAGGAGTAATAACACCTCAAGTACTTACAATCTGAATTTAAGCCCAAAATATTTTTGATTAAAGGTTTAATTGTCGTGTATTTAAATTAAGCTTTTATTTCTGCAGGTGAGATCTAATCATGTCAACGTAATTTGGACAGACAAATTTTGCTAATGTGACACAACAGGGCGTAGCCAAGGGGGGATATAGGGGGTCACAGCCCCCCCCCCCTTTTGGTCCAAAACTAAAGTCAACTTTACCTGACTTTTAAAAATGAGTCATTACAAGCGCCAAAAGCATGTAAAATTGATTGTGAAAGTGCAATTTTGAAATGATTTTTTCATCACAAATGTTTGCTTGCAGGTTTTTCTTCACGCGAGTAAAAGAAATGAAAAATTTTCCCAGGGAGCTCTCAGATCGTGCGGTAGCGGCATGCCATTTCAAATTTGGATAGGGCAAAAAATCTTTCACTCGGGCATAATTTTGGCTAAAGAAACATTAAAGACTGAAAAAGAGTATCATTATACACTGAGCGCCATTAAAAACGCAACATCGCAAAATGGCTGAAAAATGGTACTTCCTCTCAAAATATATATAACAATGAAATTTTGCACACACTTAGCTGTTGCCATCAGATATATTCACAAAAATTTACAGATTTCTGAGAGCAAAACTCTTGTGTCAAATTAAATCGTCGTGGCTATTGTTGAAAATGCAAGTCACAAAATTTCAAGATCCTGTGATCATTAATTTCAATAACTTTGATATTCTTTCCACATAATGTTTGATTAGTCGGGATAGTTTACAATTTTAATTGATTGATGGGGCGGAAAAAAGTTATATTTGACCCAACCACAATTAAAGATGATGAAATTAAATTTTTTTTAGTGTCAATGCTGGCCTGCCCCCTACGGGAGCTTTTTGTCAAATCCTCAAAAAAGATGTTTTATTCAGATTTTTTTGAGTTTGGTTATGGAATGATTATCTGTGTCTTTGTTTTTATCCTTAGTATGAATAACCACCCCTTTGTTCGGTAGTTTGGGTTCATATGCTCCATTTCCGGATACTCAAGCCTTTATTTTGAGTTTTTCACTCAAAATTTGCTTTATCCTCAATATTTTTTTAAAACCTTCGTGGGACAGCTGTTTGAAGTCTTGTGCATGTTATATGAAAATTTTACAAGATTATTCCCATCCAACAAGCCGCAAAACCAATATTTCCATTGCCTCATTTTCCAGTGAAGCACTGTCCGTGAATTGAGGTTTCAGACAGACCTCACTAAAATGAGTAGTGTGTAGTGAAAAGTCAACAGTTTTTCACGATTTTTTCCACAATTGCTCTGAAGGTCATACTTGAGGTCTATGCCAAATTTGATAATTATTGAGCAACAAAAACTTAGACAATTTTGTTGTTTTTAAAATGATGTTGCGTTTTTAATGGCACTCAGTGTAGAATTGTAATGTCATCATTGATCATTGAGGGAATTCTGCATGTATATATTTATCTGAACTGTAAATTGAAAATGTGTCGTAATTCTATGACAATGAATAGGCCTAAGCGCTGCATAAATTTCATGACAGTACCATTAACATTAATATATTACATATCATTTATTCTTTAGCTCACTGTTGGGTGATGGGTTCACTTGCTCAGGAAGCAACAAAAAGATAACAAAAATGTGGGAAAGTTTGAGATACTCTGTGAGCTCATTTTTGTGAAATCTGCCCTTGTGCAAAAGAAAAGGCTGTATGAGGGAACACATTGTCTGGACATTTAAAAGATAACAGGCTATACATATATATATTTTTTTAACTTCAGACCTTTTTTCATAGCTTGCCATGCTTGGTATAAAGCAAAGGATTGCGGCTTCATGACACGCTGGACATCTAACATGATGCAGACAATGACGTATGACTTTGGGCAGGTGCAGAGTTGTCATCGATTGTAGGTCAACAACACACCGGACTAATCGTAGTGACAAAATCAGACAATAAGCAGCAGCAGTGTGCTGGGAGGCAATTGAACACTTGAAAATCTGACTTCCATCTCATGCGGCCAACTATCTTACGCTCTTCATTGACTGCTCTTGAAGATGGAGGTTAAATCAAGTCATTCTTTTAAGTTAATATCAATGATTCCTTTTTTCTATTCTCAAGGCTATGAATACATTGATTGTGTTGATACAGAAGCAGACGTTTACAGCCAAACACTTTGATATAGAATTAGAGTGGGCTGTGGCACTGTGAAAATGGCACTTCATGACTCATGGTGCTGCGTCACAATCAATTTCTGATGCATATTTGTTTACACATATGTTATTAGCTGAATAAATATTTACTTACTTACTTACTCATGATAGCAGATGAAGTGTCATCTTCTCTACTTTCAACATGGGAAACATAGAGGCTGTTTGATTGGTCATGATCCAGAGAAAGCCATTTGACTTCTTATAACGGATTTTACAGTGAAAATTAGATGCATAATCCTTTTGTTTGGCTGTCACCAACAAGTGGGATAAGTCTCCTTCAATCAAATTAACATTGAAAGTATTGGGTTTGATCATGACAAATCATCAGCATGATGACACACTAAGTGCCATTTTCACAGTGCCACAGTCCACTCTAATTCTATATCAAAGTGTTTGGCTGTAGTGTATTGACTTTATTTGATACTGACAGTATGTAATTAACCATGCAACCGAAGTGCAGAACATTTCATTATGATAAACCCAAAAAGTGGTGTGATCAATTGGCTTATAAGACTTTACATTTCCAAATTCCTGGCACTAAAAAAAGATTATCGCTTCTGCGAAACATTTTTCGAAAAATGCATTTTAAGACTCTTTGTATTTTTATATCTATGGCAAGACAACACACTTCTTCACTTGTCCACACACCAGTTGTATGTATCCATCACCTTTTTGGGGATCAACAACAAAGGATATGCAAATAGATACTGGACAGCAAGTAAGACAGTTTCAAAGTCATAAAAGTATTTTATATATAGATACATACGATGTAGATACAGAAATACCTGAAGATCATCCAAGTATTGCTGTTCTCTCAAAATAACAACATTTATCCAAAAAATGACATCCACATTATACTACACTCTTGATCAAAATGCTGGAATAAATTTAAAAAGAGTCATGACTTCAGAATTTTTGAAATTGGCCATGTGTTGAAATTTTGTTTTACCTTCTTGTTCAATGATACCATTTTTGATGACTTTTCTACCAAAATTTCCAGAACTCAGAACTCAGAACTCAGAACTTTATTTTTTCACCAATAAAATACAGTCCAGTTGGTATATTCATTGGTGAGGGGCCTCAAAAAGACAAAAAAATGTCGCTTAATTGATGGCCCCGAAATGAAATGAAAACTCCTCCTCCCAACTCCCACAGAAAGCTCTAACTGGCATTGTGGCCAAATTATTAAATACCCTCTATAATGGTAGACAATGGTGCGGCAGCACCATGGCACCATGAGCCGCGGCTGCTGCCCCCCGTGCCACAGGCCACCACACCATGCTACAAATGGTAACAAGAGTAAAAAAAAAAAAAAAAAAAGTAATTAAACAGAAAAAGATGAGAAAATGACAAAAAATGCACTATCACTATCATAGTGACTATCAGTTTCTTCTTCCACAGATATAACAACCTACAATAAGACACTCCTCAGAATATGAATTGAGCAAGTAGTTTTTTCCATAATTAGAAAAACCCAAGAAACTACGGGTATATATTTTTTCTCGTATTAAGTTGGGACAATTATTGTATGCTAAAGGAATACGGTATCTTACACAATTTCTTGCGTATTCATGTTTAATTAGTGGTATTTGAAAATTCTTTGTATTTCTGGTATTGTAATTATGAATTTGAGCACCTCTTCGAAATATTGAATTGAAGTAAACAGGGGTAAGGTTGTGTTCCAGTTTATAGCAGAATTTCCAGAAGTGTTAGCCTCCAGACTGTACCTGTCCCTCTGATTAAAAGCCTCCACCATCGGTGCTTGCAACTCATCCTAGGGAGCATACTGTGTTTCATTAGAGGGATCATCGAATTAATCTAATAATTTTTAATTGTTGTCTAATGAATAAGGGGATGGGGAAAGATCTTACCCTAGGGCGCATACTGTATTTCATAAAAGGGGGCATTCAGTTATTTAAATAATTTCAATTGTTTTGGTAATAAATTAGGGGATGGGGAAAGAAGCAGTCTGGTTCCAGACTGGTTAGCCTCCTAAAGAAATGTTGCAAAATGCAAATAGGCTCAGCCACAAGCAGGATTTACAATACAATTTATAAATAAATTTAATATCTTATTTGAGGAACAAGTCTTAGCACCTTCAAACATTCAAGGGCCAATTTAAGAATTTCGAAGCCCGACTCATTGAAAATCCAAATTATTCCAGAACTTCGATCAAGACAACATTATGCACTGAACAATCATCACTGTATATATAAGATCCTCTTGAAACCAGACCAGTGAACTCTGCATAGGACTTAGTTGCAGTACTTCGAAGTGCGACTGAATTACTTCGCCTTATCGTATACATGTTTACACAATGACATTCTATGGAGACCAGAGGCATCAATTTTTCTTTCATACACAAATCTTTCACCGAGTTCCAAGATATGTATCATTGACAAAGCAGGGAGAACTGTATACTCAGTTACAATGGGGAATAAAAGAAGACTTTATTGTAAATTATAGAGAAATTTCGGTTTCAAAAGTCCCTTTGATCATTTGACTCGTTCCCCAGCAATATACACCTGAAGAATATTTCTGTCGTCACCTGAAAAAAAAAATAGATTGTAGAATCTGCTGTATTACAGCTCTTGCAATTGCTCTGAAGAAATACATTTTTTTCATAGTGTGGACCTATGATGTCAAAGCTGGAGACTCCATTGGAACCAATACAACTTTGGTGCAAGCTATGGTGTCATAGGTCAAACTGGCCAATAGCATTTCATGTAGACAACTTCATCATAGCCTTGCAATTATGTCATGGCCAGATGAGCCAATGATACCACTGCAAAAAACTCAGGTGTTAAGTGGGAGGGGGGATTGTTTATTATTTGGTGATACCAAAAGTGCCTGAAATTTAACCAAGCATGGTTAACACTATAATAGGATAACTGGAAATTAATTACAGTTGTTCACCAACATGCTTCTGATCTACATTGGATTTGATATGGAGCTGTCAAGTCAGGCCTTTTGTTTACTGTTTGCAGTTTTGTTGGCGGCCCCTTTCAGTGTAAAACTACCAACAATTACTTTAACCCTATATTGTTTTATTGGTTACCACAGTTCACAGGAGTTAATATGGAGACATAAGGATCAATTGACAGCTTTTGAGCAGAGTGCCCCCTCCCCTTGCACCTGAGTTGTTGTGATATTATTGGCCACTCTGGCAATGATGTAACTGCAAGGCTATGATGAAACTGTCCACAACGGATGCTATTGGCCAGTTTGACCTATGGCATCATTGATTGCACCAATTTTGCATATCCTCTAGTGCTTGTATCCACCTATGACATCATAGGTCCACTCTGGCACTGAGAAAAAAAAAACTGATTTCTTCAGATCAATTGCTAGAGCTGTAATAAAGATAATAATAGTAAATTTTTCAATATAACATAATTATGTTTCGTATATTCCGTGTATGGGAGAAAGGAGTTGTAACACAAAGATTAACTCATATAATTATCAATCGTGCCAAACATAATTCACAGTTTGAGAGCATTTGAAGCAATTGAATGTTATATATTTGTTGTCTGTTTCTTGTTTAAAATATATTCTGGGTTGAAAATTTTAACCACAAATCATTATTTAAATCATGGATTCTCACACTGGAAAAAAGTTGTTAAAAGATGAGAATGATAAAAAAAAATGTCTAGTTCTTTTCAGTAGGATGAATGTAAACAAACCCGCAATGGTAGGATGCCACCACGCAGACTCATTTTTCCCTGATAAATTCAACCCTTTGAACATTTTCTTTTGGATACATTTCAGTCCTACCTTACAGCCTGGAAATGTGATGTGCAAAAAGAGAGGACTGCTGCACTGTGAAAATGGCACTACATGTGTCATCATGTTGATGATTTGTCATGATCATAGCCAAAGCTTTCAATGTTAATTTGATTTAAGGAGACTAATCCTGCTTGTTGATGACAAGCAAACGAAAGGATTATGCATCAGATTTTTACTCTAAAATCATTTATGACAAATCAAATGGCCTTCTCTTGATCATGAATAATTAAGCAGCCTCTATGTTTCCTGTGTTGAATGGTGAGAATATGACACTTCATCAGCTATCGTGAGTCACTAAGTGCCTTTTTCACAGTGCAACAGACCACTCTTTTTGCATATCAAATTTTTGGCTGTAATCAATCTATCTAAATCTAGTATTGTTTTACGAATTCACAGTGACGTGGGAGGTTCGGCAGTGACAACTTTTAACAGAAAAGCTGAATAGTAGATTTATACTAGATAGATAGATAGATAGATAGATAGATAGATAGATAAGCAAATAGACAATGAGGATACTCACCTGTGAATAGGAACTTCTGCAGTATATCCTATTTGAAGAAAGGTAGAAGATAGAAGTTTAGCATGATCATTATATACCTGTTTTTTTATGGTATTCTTAAGAAGACCTCTGTGTTATTAGTTTCTCATTTGAGGAAACTGTATGGCAAACTACACTGCTCACACAAAATAAGGGAGCAAGGGTCTTTTTTTTTATTGTCGCCAGCTATGGCTATTTCAGTGAGATATCATGCATCAAATGTCAGAGAACTAGACATGTGAGGAGATTGGTAGCAGAAATTTAATGAAAAAACACAGGGTCTACTTAAACTCAAACCCTAACCCCATCTATCTACCTAACCCTAACTGTAACCCTAATTTGAAACCTAACCCACAGTCTGTTTTCTTTTCACACCTGATGTGTTGACCCTGTGTTTTGTCATTACGTTTCTGCTACAGACATCCTTAAATGTTCATTATATTTGACGGTTCACAAGCTCTAATACATGACTTTTGGAGCTATTTTGCTTAAACTTAAACACAATTGAGTCAACCATTTGGTAATTTACTGTTAAAGTATGTTGTCAAAAAGTTACCTTCATGTTGTCGTAAGGTTTATAGACAGAAAATGCACTGTCCTCCACCGATGGATGGATGAGTAAAGCGTCAAAGTCTTTGCCCACTTCAAAATTGCCAGTGTGCTCTTCTATGCCCAGTACTGGAATCGACAGTCAAGAATAATGATTAGAAAATATCATAAAATATACATGGAAAGTTTAGAGTGGACATTTCAAGGTGCTTCACAGAATTGTCTCTATCAATATCAGGGCCGGATTAAGGTAGCATGAGGCCCCAGGCTGAACGTCAATGTGAGGCCCCTTGCCACACCGTTGCTGAGACCTCGGGTATTTCTAGGCTACTTGATCTTGGATTATAAATTTGGGACAATATGGGGCCCTCTAATAAGCGATTGGGTCCAACTTGCACTCTAGATTTTTCGCAATTTATTTTTTTACTTGCATACATTTAGGCAAATTAAATATTTGTTCACCCAATGTGAGGCCCCCCTGAGGTGTGAGGCCCTAGGCTATAGCCTACTCAGCCTAATGGATAATCCAGGCCTGATCAAGATCATTGTATTTCCACTTATTTCCAAAGTGATACAGCCCCACAACAACACCACTGATGAAGATGGTGAGACATTGCCAAATATTATGGCTATATAATTCTACTACATTTTCTGAAGATAAATTCATTTTTTGAAAACATATGGGAACACTCGTGGGAAAATAAGACTTGGTTCCCCAACTAAAGCGGTTTGCTCGGCTTGGCCGCTTGTCGGGTTGTTGTTAGCCCTGGGACCCATGCGGAGCATGAGTCATGGGTCGTCCCATTCAAAATCTTGAGATTTTGACATGGTATCGGGAGAATTGGTCTAGAATAAACAATTGTTATCTAAATTTGATGAAATTTTGGATTTGGATAGCCTATATATTTAACTGCTGACGGCACTACTTTTGAAAGCAATTTCACAAATATTTTCATGGTAAAAATTACTTTTAAATCAAAGAAATGTTAGAAAAATCTGAGTGAAAGCCATCAGCCTCACTTTGGTGTGTGATGTCACCATTGTGACGTCACCACAATCACCTGTGACATCATAAACGTTTGTTATGACATCACCCTCTCTCAGCCAATGAGAGGGAGCCATTTCTTCAATGTATAAGGATGAAAATCACTTCTTCAGTTTCAGAGGAAGATTAAACTTTTATTCCACGGACTATTTGCAAAAAAATAAGGTGCAGTCAGCAGCAAAACATGTGTACTTTCACAATGTATCAATAATTCATTATAAAACAGATGGGAAAAGAGTGAAAATTTAGTTCTCCCACATCATGTCCTTCAAATCTCATGATTTTCCAATGGGAGGATTCATGACCCCTGTCCCCAGGGGTCCAGGGCTAGGTTGTTGTACAGTGAATTTAATCAATCTGGAGCATTCTGGCCTCATTGAAATCCAAAAGAGAGCAAGAACTAATAGCAATATCCTTGCCATTAATTAGATTTATTCCATCTACACCATAGTAATGGACAAGAGTGTACATCACACAAACAAATAAAGCACAAAAAATACAAAAATGTCTTGTTACTGTTGCCTACTATTTCTACACTACGTGTATATCACACCATCATATAGAGTCAAGGAGGGTAAATCCGTCCACTTTTGGCCAAAACCCCATTACCAAAACAATAGGAATAGATACAAAAATTAAAATTAGTCCATTGGAAGGGGCATATTCCGTACTACCATTATCAGCCAAAAAAGTCAAATATTCAAATAATTTTTGCTGAAACTATGGCAACCAAATATGAAGGTTAGGGTTCCTAAATTATCCGTCCACCCTGCTGGTAAATCCGTCCAGCAAGGATGGTAAATCCGTCCACAGGACATTAATCAACACACAGTTATCATATCTTATTATTTTTTCAAGTTTCGCAATTTGTTAACTCTTACAAAGGATATGGGTCAATTTTGGAATAATTGGGCACTAATTTCAGTTCATATAGATGAATTAAGTAATACAGGTTAATTTAACTTTGAACAATTTCAATTGACCACCTAAATTACAATTAAAGAACCCTTTTATATCAATCAAAGTTGTAGAATTACTCCCATACCCTTCCTTTAATCAGAGGAATGCATTTTTAAATATTATAAGTCATTATAGCACTCTGCAAGACCATTCAATGGGGTGGACGGATTTACAAACTCTAAATTTAGCCAGTTCTGAAATATTGATGGTGATTCCGTCCACTTTCATTTCCATTGTATTTCCTTTCAATTTGTCACAACTGAATTATTTAAGAAATGATACAAGAACAATTTAATTTTACGTCTCATTCAATGACTTTTCCCCTCAAATACATCTGTATGTTGACAGGAATGGGCCTACAAAATTATTACAAGCATCCACAAAATGTCTATAATGACGTCACAGCATTTCTTTGTATTTTATCCTCTGTTTTAAGATGGCGCTGAAATATCATTCAAATTTCTGCTAACACAATAAAAACGGCAAGATGAGTTGGAAATGAGTTTCTCTTGCTTTTAAAACCAGTGGCGTAACTAGGGGTTCGCGAATGGGGGGGCACCTGGGGGGGCACGCGATTCTCTGGGGGGGGCACCCATAATACTAATTGTATATTTTAGCCTAGGTTGAAAAGTTCATATGGGGGGGCACCTGGGGGGGCACAGGTCCAATATGGGGGGGCACGTGCCCCCCCGTGCCCCCCCATAGGGACGCCACTGTTTAAAACGCACTCAACTGTAACAGATATATTTGTATGCCTGTATTATGGGGTGGACGGATTTACCATCCTGGACGGATTTACCATACTTGACTCTAGATGTATACAGTATGTTAGACCAACCCTGGAGATGTCTATCAATGACACACATATCAGCTATATGCCACATTTCCTCGATCATGACTGCGTAAGTCAACAATATCATTGCAAAGATTACCGGAGTGATGCCACAGTGACTGCTTTCATAGGAATTTTAATATTTATCACAAAGTTACTATTGGATGAATGTAATATCTACTGTTCAGGTATACTGTTTTAAACTGGACGAATCGACTGCTGAAAATGTTTGTGCAAATGCCTGTAAATTGCGAACTGCGACACTGAGATTTTCTGAGAAGCTGGAATCATTGGTTATTGTGCATTATTTGTCATTAATTATATAACAACACAATCACATGAGACTTAATGCCAAGGACTTCAAATAACAAATGTAGTTAATCGGAATCATGACAGAGATTTAATAGCTACTCAGAAAAACAATTTACAACACAAATAAAGACTGTGGTAAATGTCAACAATTTTAAAGGTCACCATGATTAGGCCTACCGCGTTACATAAACTACATGCAAGGTTGTCTGTTCTTACTCTAATCTCATTGCATTCCCAGCCAGAATAAAATTTTCATAGCGCCTTAATTTCCGTTTCCGTAGAGTATGACATTGTTTTGTAAATTGATCTTAATAAGTCTTAAGCGAATTATAGTTTTTAGAAACAATTAAAGTATATTTGTTTTAAAAGGTGTAAAGTGACAATTTGATCACATTGAACAACTTCAGTCTAAAGTATAAAAAGTGCCGACTCAAATGCTAAGACAGATGGATATGGTAAGCGCAATTAGTGCATGCAGTCCTCAAAGCCAAGTTCTTGGTGCTATCGAGGATTGATTGATTAGCGGAGATAGAGGGCGGGAATCCTCAACACTTTTACCCTATGTGAGGGATCATTTACTTTTCCTGCACAGACACTGATACAAGGGAAAACCAATTTAGCATCTTATCAAAGTGATATCCAGCTTGGATTTTGGTCCGCTGAAATGATTAGGCCTATGTTCCAACACAAGGATCGAACCTATGCAGGCAAAGACCTTCAGCAGAGCAGACATGAACCATAACCATGTAATCAAAATGCTATAAGTAATATATTAATTACGCATACTATACAATAAACAAAAACAGGCATATTCCTACCTGAGGCTCCACCTAGTGTTGCCATTCGAAACGCTTCTTCATAAGGAACGACTTCTTCATGCAATGGTTCAACATATTCTTCATTCAAACTTTCTTCTTCATTATTTTCTTCTTCTTCTTCTTCAGAATAAATTCTTCTCAGCGTCTTATCCAAATACTTTGTGTGATTCTCCAAATGTTTGATTCGGTTTTCCAGATCCTGGACATGCTTCGTGCAGTTGAAATGGCTTTGAGATTTCTCAACGCAATTTCTGACAGCCACCGCCATTGACAATGAACCACTGTGGAGCATATCTGAAATGGGAGTAACATAATGATGGGAAATGAAAGATTAGGTACATATTATATCTGGTCTAGATGATGGAAGTTGGGAGGGATAAGATGAGATCAGACTTATCAAGACCTCTTATATACCGGCCATGACAGACAATGAGAATATTTTTGTATTCATACCCAACCATGTTTTTTAAACAAATTTCAGTCGCTCTCCACTTGTCTCGACTAGCAGAAATTTAACTGACATGAGATGTTTAAAAAATATCAACAAAATAGCTCTTCGTTTGTATTTGGTAGAAACTTCTGATAATCAGAACTTCAAAAAATTATAAAATCAAAGACTTGTAACCTTAAAGTGAGGTGAAAAGATAATTTGCTACAGAGGTCTATACAACACCCTTATAGCTCTTTGCAAACTGGCAAACTGGTGGTTCTAACCCTTTCAAAATTAACTTTCAACTTGGTCTTGTGATGTCACTGGCTTAAAGATGTTTTGTTTGTGTCAGTTGTGGTTAATCAGTTGATTCAGTGCTTACAACTGCATATCATATCCAGCAGCATAGGTGACAATAAACAAACTAATTAAATGACTTAAGGTACTTCATCAAATAAGAAGATTAGGAGACCAACATAAAGCTGTCACTGTTGTGGCAAAGCTAGTTGGAAAATTAAGAAAAAAGAAAATTAATTTTTCAAGTAGACCGCCAATTTGAGAGCCTCGATCGTTTTTATACTCATGCACAAGGTTTTTATTCTCTGACTCTGAGACATAAAGGAACTCGTTTGTGGAACAGTTTTAACCCTCCTCAAAGCCAGAACTGTCTCAAAGCTTTTAAAATTAAGTAAATGCATTTCTATCAGGTTAATTGCTATTAATAAACAGTTTTAACCTGGCTTAAATTTGATGTTGGTATTGATTGTTTATTTCGATCACCCTGTTTTATTTGTCAATTTACCTTTTTTTGTTACTCTTACCCGTATTCCTTGCCTTATACTCGTACAGCTCAGAGTCAGACAATAAAAACCTTGTGCATGAGTATAAAAACGATCGAGGCTCTCAAATTTTAAATGCATTATTTTGTTTGAAAGTATATATTCTACTTTATAATGTGTAGTTGTACAGAATCAAGTACAATTGAGATGAGACACTTATGATTGAAACAAAATTCAACATATCAAATTTCTTATAACATAGTCCAAATAGATAACTTATTTCAAAAGAAATATAGGCTTTTTAATGAGTGAATTATGGTGATCATATTACACATAGAAGTAATTCCATTGTCTACAGCAGGTTAAATTCAGGATGGTTATTGGAAATATCAAATGTCATAAAGCTGAAATTGTTATTGTTTTCTTGGATATGTTTGCAAAATTAGGGGAGGCCATTACAAGGTACAGACAAATAAATATTTGTACACACTGAGCCTGAAAGTTATTCTTTTTTGCAATAAGGCAACCAAAGTGATAGTGCTTGAATGAGCTCTAAAGCCCATGCTTGAACCACGTGTTCAAGGCTGAATACTCCCCAGGGAGTTGAGAAAGACTCTGGATGGGCCTGCCAAGGATTTAATTGTAAAGTCGGCAGAGTATGTCCACTGTAAACGCAATACATTTACATTTACATATATATTTTATAGGGAAAAGTGATGCAATAAGTTTTCTGAGGTCAGTTTGCAATATGGAATACATGTCCTAAAAAATCATATTCAATATCAGTGTAGACCTACAATTATGAAATCATCTCTAAAGGAGGGGGGGGGGGCTTGAGGTTTCTTTTCAATAAATGTTTACCTGCCTAATTATGTTACTTAATGAGTCATAAAACCAAAATCACTCAGTTGTTATTTAATACAACTGATGACAGAATAATTGTAGGGAGTTGTCAGAAAACCTTCATGAGCAATCATAATACAATTTTGTTAAATCATCACGATTTCTGAATGTCTTCTTATTATCAATCCAATAACTATGTATCCTTCAATTTTTCTTCTTTGCGAGAGAGCATGATGTCATGCTGAGGCTGTTTGTGGATCATCCTTGTGTTTGGCAATTCTCAGTTAAAGATTACTAACATAGACTGCAGTTATTAAATGTACAGGCTTAAAATAATTGTTTGTGACAGGATGCATTGTCAGCTTGTATGTGTTCTTTAGTTGCCAAACACAAGGATGATATGCAAACAGCTGAAGCATGACATCATGTTCTCAGTCAATGAAGCAAAATTTGAAGGATACATAGTTATTGGATGGATGATAAGAATTCCGATAAAATGCAATTGCATCATGAATTGTCAACCTTTTAATTGATGTTACCTGAGCCTAATCCAACTTTGATTTTCTTCTTCAGTATGGCAGGGATGACACATCTATGATTTGGTGAACTGAAAGAAAATGAGCAACCGAATGAAATGATGAATGAAAGATGTGATTGTAAAAGCTAACTTCGGCACATCTTTTAGTTTTATTCTAAAAAGGAGAAATTTTTTTGAATTTGTGTACGACAGACAAATCAAAAAATGAATCGGTGTCTATTTTAAGCAGTTATCTTTCAGTGCCGAGACGAAAGGTTCCTGATAATTTTCAATACCGATTAATTTCATAATACAACTAGATCAAGAGATCTTTTCATTTTGTCTGTTTTAAACAAACTGAATTTTCAATAGGCTACAATAAAAGTTTTCCCACCCACCTGTAATCCGAGGAAGGACAGTGGACAATGCTTGATTCCTTTTCAGCGATTAATTTGATGTCTTTTGGCGCAAGTCCACAGCAGTTTGTGAGCAGAGTCTGAAATCAAATGATAAACTCGTATAGAACTCAAAAGTTCTATGTCAAAAAAGAGGTGCAATGTATGCCTTTAACTTGAAGGAACCTCCGATTATATGAGTAGTTACTAGTCACTGTGTACTAACCAAGTGACCTAAATAAGGATTTTTTTGTTTACATTTTGCTGGTTCTCATATATAGAGCGAACAACAAACTTTTCATTATAGCAGTATGCTGTCTTATAGCACAAGTAATACACATGAAAAATTGAAATCAATCAGTTAAGTTTTCTGGGAAATCAGGCAGTTTTAGTAAATTATAGTGCATTTTTTACTAGAATCCCCAAATCTTTTGATTGTTGAATATTTAATGATTGTAATTTCACCTCAAGATGTCTAGTACATAAATACAGCATACTGGATATGTTGTTTTATCATTGAATTGGTTTCTTGTCTAAAATTCAAGATTTTGTGATGAACTGGGTCGCTTCGCATAGAGCAAATGCCAAACAGTACACATAGATAGATATAGATAGATATAGATAGATAGATAGATAGATAATTTATTACCACAGTGTAGTTGTCATTCATTGATCATGATTTTTTTTTTGCCAGACTAAAATATTATTGTTTTGTTTCCTAAAGGCTGATGTCCTTAAGTGCGTTACGTAATCTCTTCACAGTTTGAGTTTAGTATACCAACAAAATCTACTATTCAAGATATGGAGCCTTGTTACTTTGTACACATGAATACCATCATGTCCTTTAACCTGACATCGTATTTATATATATATGTAGTGTGTATATTTAACCAAATTACCTTTTCATCCAAGATTCCCAACTTCTCAAGTTCACTCAAGCGACTCGATCCATCGTGTTTGCATGAATTAGCCTAAAAAATAGAGACAAGCAGGATAGCCCAGTCTTACTTATCACCGGTAGGTATATGTTATGTATCCTATAATGGAGACAAGTAAAGAAATGACTGTGTTACACAGAAAAAAGGTTTATGTGAAACACACAAAATGAACGTTAGCTGGTATCCATCCAAAATTTTGTGTATCAGACAACACTTTTGGATGGACACTAGCTAGCATTCATTTTGTCTCTTTGCACAAACCTTTTTTTATTTCAGTGTAGGGTTGTGGCCTGCACTAAAATAAGAAAAGGAAGGACATCAAGGCGAAAAGAAGAAGTCCAATATGACAGCAAAATGTAGAAATGGGAGGTAAAATGTTGGAGAAAAAGAGCAGGAGATGGGAGAAATGAGAGTAGGGAAGAAATAAGAGGTCCGGAGAAATAAGAGGTGGGAGAAATAAGAGGTGGGGAGAAATAAGAGGTGGGGAGAAATAAGAGAAAAGGGACAAGGACGAAATAAGAAACATCAGAATAGGCTAACAAGAAAAGAAGAAATATGAGTAAGCAGAGCAAAAACTCAGAAAGGAATAGTAGTAGAAAATATGATAGTTTTATACTAAGGTGTAACAATAAGATGAAACGACGAATCACTTGATCATCAACAGAATTTTACTGACTAGGCCTAATGTGTGTTTGCAAAGCTGATTTCCATCATAATTTTCCCATGTTTTGCAAAAATCTAAGACTCCTGTATAAGGGAAAGAAAGATTCTCATTATAATATTTAATGATCATATAATAAAGTGATTCTACCTTCAGTGGAACGTCAAGATGATTCCTTACTGTAGCCATTTTCGTTTCCAGCCATTCCACAAGAGGGAGGGAAGAAATAACACTGGCAGTCACCCGAGATCCTTTCTGTAAAGTCATACCCATTTAAAATTCAAAAACATGCTGCTAAAAATAATGAAATTTACATTCTTTTTCATAAACAGAGCAATGTATCTACAAAACATGGTACTACTTAGTAGTTTACATTGTTGCAAGGTCCTGGATTTAGGTAAATATGCAGATATGATATTTTTGTAGGGACCATCTCAGATCTGTGTTAAAAGCTCCAAATGAAGAAATACTTCCATGGGAAGTCCCTAACTTATTGGCCATAAAGCACCAGCAAAGTGCTTTGTCATCAATTTATGTGTACTACAGAGGTGTAGCTACATGAGTTTCTGGAGGGGGCCAATAGAAAGTTGGACTTGCAGAGATACTTTACTTGTGGTAGGAATACCTTCCTGATTGACCTCCAATATAAGGAGGGTGTTAATGCCACAGAGGAGGTGTCTGTGAGTGCAATTTTAAGATCAAGTATATATTGCCCCCTCTTGTTTTGGAAGTAGCTACACCCCCATAGCATTAAGGTCATGGTTGAGTGAGCAGCTGCTTGGTGTTCTTGGTGTTCATGGTTGAGTGATTGGGGACCATATCCAAAGCACACTGCATATCCCATAGAGATTTCCTTCAGAAAATTGGTTAAATATAAGTACTGTATATATGTATATGAAGATTTTGGATGATATAATAGATGTGGCCAAACAATACTGTATTCAAATATTATATATTCAACTCCTCACAACTCCTGTGATGTTCATAAGCACATGAAAGGTGTAATAATCCAAAAATGCAACCCAGCATTAGTTTGTTGTTATAGAAATAGAAATTTCATGTTCATGACAAAGAATATAAAGGGCTCCTCATTGCCTGGTTTGCTGTCTGTGTTTGTAACACCTGTAATTAGGCATGCCTAATCACGAGGTAACTAAATGTGAAATCACAGTAGGTACATTGGAGGTAGATGTAACTGCACATACATAACAAATCAACAGAATATTATAAAAATAAAATATGTGTTTGAAGAAATCTCATATTTCATACAAAGGTTCCTACAATTCTTTTTTTAAAAAGAATTTCTTGTTCTATTATATGTATGATGAAGTCTAGAGGGTAGTTTCAATGTCCGGCAAGTCAGTATTCACTTTTAACAAAAAGGTTCTATATGGAACTTTTAAGGGAACCTTCTATAAGCTGGTATAGATATTCAACTTTTCCAAAGGTTCCAATAGCAAAAAACAAAAACACTAAGATAATCCAGCTGCACTAAACTCCCACTATGGAACCCCTTTGTCAGAGTTTGTTTCAGGTTGGGAGCATAGGGTTCCATCATAGGGCCTTCCAAACGGCATTGAACCTTTTTATTTATACCTCAAAGGACCTATTGTGTTAAGAAAATTTTCAAAATTATCATCCTCTCACACAGGCAACACTATTGAATTTCAGCAAACTGAATTTGAAAAACTAATCTTCATTGCATGTAGCTTATCTGTGCAACTTCACATCATTGTCAATTTGTCAGATTCCTCTCGACACAAGGTGGCAGTAAAAACAATGTTTATCACACACATCACACACATGCTGTAAGAATGATTTTAGTGGCCTCTGGTGGGATATTATAACTGCACCTGTCATGTTGATACACCCATCTGGCACTCATGTTTTGCCTCTATAACAATAAATTAGGTCGCTAAATTACTTGCAGTTTCCAGGGATGGATCAAGTGAGACGAGAGTGGGTATAGGAAGTAGTTTCGTGTGGAGGCCTTGACGGTTACACATTCTGTGAAGTGATAATCCCATAGACCCCCCCCCCATCAGAATTTTCTGGATATCCCCCCCCCCCATTGATAATGAGTAAAAATCCTAAATGTAAATGTATTGGGTTTACAGTCTGCATCTACATCCAAAACATACTCGGCCGACTTTACAATTACATCCTTGGCATGCAGGCGCAGGCCAATCCAGAGTCTTTCTCAACTCCCTGAGGAGTATTCAGCCTTGAACACGGGGTTGTCAGAACTCATTCTAGCACCATCACTGTGGTTGCCTTACTGCCAAGTAACCATTGCACCTGGGTGGGGTGAGGCAGTGGTTTCAGGAGGATCTGCCCAACTCCTCCATGCCATGGCTTTGGTTTGAACCAGTGACCTTGCGCATGCGAGTTGAGCACCTTATCCACTAGGCCAATGCATCCACTAAACATTATCTTGTCGGACAAGAAATCTTTTTCACGGTGCACCACTTCATCATTTTGATTACCGACCTTGTGCATCTTGGCAATAGTGGTGGTGACATCTGTAGCCTTGGTCACATGTAGCATTTGAACATCTTCCTTGACTTGGTCACAGTTGAAGTCGATTCCAATCTGGCTTCTTTGTCTGCTTGAGTCTGATAACAAAAAAATCATTAAATCTCAAAAGTGGATGAACATCAACTTAAACATTTGATCTTTCTGAAAATTTCAGAATCCAGGTTATTATGCATTAGGCGGAATTTAGGCCTACTAACTTACCAATGAAATTCGACAGGATGATGGCCACAGACTCAACTGAAGTGCCATGCCAGGCTGCTGACGTAGTCCCATTTTGAAGAGATTGTCTCTGGGAGGGAAAATTTGCAAATTTAAGGTAATAAAATAGCCCCGGAAAAAAATTAAAATGACAACAAAAAAAGTTCGAAGTAGGTCAGATGGAAAAAAGGCATGCAAGGTACAGGAACGAAAGAGAGAGAACCAGTATGAGGAAGGACGGATGGATGATTGAGATCTGATGTTCTGTATTTATGCACCAAATTAATAATATGATTAAATCTTTATGCAAGTTTCGACCACCCTATACTTTAATGGTTTAACCAGGGGTGCGGGAAGAAAACGAGGGCGGCAGGGGCAGTCGGTTGAGAAAGGGCAAATGTAATTCGCGACAAAAATGTAATGTAGCTCCAATAATAATTCTTAATACATACTAACAGATTTTTGCCTAAATTCACTGTTAATTAAGGCCTAATAATGTTTTTTGTTGGAGATGAAAAGGGCAACCTTGCCCCCCTTGCCCCTCCCCCCTGTTCATGGTTTTTAATTTTATGCATTACAGGACCAGTCTATACCCACCAAGACATCTTTGATGACCTGTTTTGTAAACCTGTCATCGTTGATCTGCTGGTATGACTTGTCGCCCTCTTGAAAACGCCAGTTGTTTCCGCCCTGTATCCCTCTTGTGCAGTACGAGTAGGTATGCGCATGACAGTCCACAAAACCAGGGATGAAAAAGAGTCTGATAAAGAAAAGAAACGTTTATATTGTATGGAACGAACAAATGGTAAGCTACTGTGATATGAATGGTTTGCTGCTGTGCATATAATTTAACCTAACACCATTGCTCAGATAATATATCGGGTTATAAATATATATAGACCGTAAATGGAAATATATAAAATATATATATATATAATATATATATATATTTGCAGGCCTTAAAAACAAAACAAAAACGATTGTTTTTGTCAAGTTCGACTTGTATTATCTCCAATCAAAAATGTGACATGGCTGTCTAAATTTGTCGGTGCTTCGAAAAAAGGCGTTTTCATATTATGAGCCCGTGTGCCATGCAGACAGTAACGAGGACAACAACATCGTGGTGGCAGGTCTTGTTGACCAACTATTCTAAGATGCCCTATAGGGAAAAGTCCAGGGGATAAAGGTCCGAGCTTGAGGAGGGCAAGAAGTTTGCCTCCCCAAAGTCTCCGAAATTTCTTTAAGTGGTAAAACTAAATGTTCTTGGCCATATGGCATGGTGAACCATCCTGTGTCTATCCATAGTTGCCGTTTGGGCAATTAACATTCAGCCATGTCAAAACAGGACATTACTGAACCTAGTATATCAGGTTTGTCCCCCTTTTCTCGCATGATAAATAAATAAAGAATAATTTTTTATCTGAAGTCACGACTCCCAAAACCATTGCCTGAGCTGGACGATTTGCCCTGAATGTCTTATCGACATCTTCTATTGATGTTATATAGAATTTGCCATTTCCTCTGTTGACAATGTTCAAAATCCACAACAAAATGTTTATCGTTTGAAATATTTTTGACTATCTAGCCATGCTTCCTACAGTAACCCATCATTTTTTTTACCATTTCTGTCTTCTGGCTGTCATGGAATCAGCTGAAAGGTGTTTCTGGGGTCCTGACATATGATTTCAGGCCAAAATTACTTCGCATAGCCACTCTGGCAGTCTTGAGGTTCATCTGAAGCTCTGCAACCACCTCTCTCGTAGAGGTTGCAGGTACCTTGTCAGTTTTGTCACCAGTGACTCCAGGAATGCTCCATTCCTCTGTTTATTCACTCCACAAACCCCCAGACTTCCCTCTTATCCCTTTCCCGTCATAGATTGCCTTCACGATATCGTATGCTGATCGTGAGGTCACTCTGACTATGTCAGGGATAGTTTTTAGTCCATTTGGGCACGAAGCAAATCTGACCACCTCTTCCTTTCTGTCTCCTGTGAAGTCATTTTTAGTCAGAGCTCATTCTAACCTTCCACAAGTATGGCTGATACTTTAATAAATACGCAATATTGATTTAACAATTTTCCTGCAAATGTGAAATGCTATTTTAGCACAAGGAAGTTCATGGAAAGTTTTGGTTCCTCACCCTGTACATTGTAAGAGAATTTAAGAAAATTTGAAAACAAAAAAAATGTAGGCCCAAGATTTCACCATGTTGATAAATGTGAAAAAGGAACACAATAAAATAACATGAATCTGCACGGTAACAGGATGGGCCCAATGTACAATTTCACGGATGAAAGAATATGTTTATGTGATGACCTATAATGCATAGACAATGTATAGTTGCTTCTATATCTAATAACTAGTAATTTGATTCATTTAAGACAAAAAAACAAAAACCTATGTGACATGATACGAGTGTACATAATCACCAGTTAGTGGTGTGCATGCACATGTTTACATTATAGTGGTGCTATTATATTTAGTTTAAATGCTAATTGTCTGACATTTTGAACTGCCAGTCTCTCACTGACAGTGTATGTTGGTGCTAAAGTATTGAACTACTTCTTTACCAGACAGAACATATTGTGACATTTATGATCTCAGATACATTGTAACATTGTACATCTTCACAGTGCATGAACACTACTATACACTCTTGATCATAAAAATGGAACACGTTTTTAGAGTACATGATGGCAGAATAACAAGTTCATCATCGAGCTGTCATAACTATTTTGAAAGGATATTTCAGCTGGCATTAAGAACTTGAGACCCCTCATTGTAACAAACATTTCATAATTTCATATCAATTATTTCAACCTGCCACTGATGCACATATACCATGCATTGACTTGGGTAATTACATCAGACTTAATTCATTCTATTCACTACAAAATAGCACACATTAGGCCTGTGTCAAAACGTTAGGGGAGTGCCACTGTGCCAGACATCTTTAAAACAAGCTTCCTGTAATCTTACATTTGGATTGGACCATCGTGAAGGGCACATGGTAATGGTGACATGTAAATAGATTGAAGTTGTCAATTAGTATAGGTTATTCACCACGGGAGAGGGAATATGTGATTTATCACCCGAGCGATTTAGCCCGAGGTGTGATAAACACATATTCCTGATCCCATTGTGAAAAACTGGCTTATACCCTGCAATACGACATGTGATTGGCTGAAAGAGGTGTCGAACGGTATTATGTATTCTATACTATCAGGAGTGTATCAGCCTAGGCTTTTCCCAGTATACATAGAAATATTTCACTCACGGTTCTGAGACATCCAGCACAATGTTTTTCTTCCAAGCTGTTGCTTTGTATTGTGCTAGAATTTCATCAAGCAAAGCGGCATCTTCTATAAATACAATCTGAAAAGAAAAAAAAGAAAATATTTGGAAGTTCAGAGAAACGTAGGCTATCTGACAAGTTCTATGAAAAGAGGTCTGCCCTTAGTTCTGTCCCTTTTCTTGTTTTATATCTATATCTTTTTGGCTTGGATGTGTTGGTTACTTTGAAATTTTCCGATTTCGAAATTGTATCTTGCAGCTTCAAATCAAACACACAATTTGATCAGCACAATTGAGGATCCAAAATTATTATTTTTATGCTGATCAGCAACAACATCAAAAGTATATGGTTAAATTATTACACTAGATTGATTATATCCAAATGTGTCGACTGTCGAAGCGGAATATAAAGACACTATCACCCATTTGTCTTTTAAGGCATTGATTTACACTTTACATAGACTGTGTTTCCTTCAGTGCAAGATGACCAAAAATCAGGACATTTTGTCAGGGTTAGACTAGATTATGTACAGGTATGGTTACAGGTGTGTAGCACCTCTCTTGAAAGGGGTCAACGAGGTTTCCGAATATATTTCTAAAATTTCTGTAGCTTGTATGGGACCAGATATATAGACAATTGAAATTTAGATATAGGCTGATGACAGAAATATTTTACGTATATGCAAGGGATAAAGTAGGTGAAAGGTGTATTTTTAAAAAAAGAAGAAAAAAAAGTCGTCAGTGGAAAAAATCGAATGTTGTTTAACCTTTCACATGGCACATATTTTTTGGTATTAGCTTATCTTGAAGAAACTGCAGACATCAACAGAGGGTGACACAACTTGCCTTGGCCTCCCCTACAGGCCAGAATTAATATATCCAGTGTCCGTACAAAGCAATGTATATCTCAAAACTTTTTAAGAACTTCAAAGTTTGTAATAGTTATTGTCATCTCTTCAACTGATTAAGATCTGATAGTGCTTCTATGTGTTTATTTACAGTGTGCTGCTAGGCACCCAGTTACCACTTACAAAACTATATTCTGTCATTAAATGACCAGACCTCTGAAGCATGGCTACCACGTGTGAATCCACGTGGTTCTAAAATGTCTGACCTTCATTTGTCAAATCATTGTTACAGCATGGAAAAATGTAACAAATTAATGGTTCTATGGGGTAAACAAATTAGGTTATAATTGCTTCTCCTGAAGTAAATTGGACATTTTGTGCTATGTAAGTCACACTGAACTGGTTCACTGACTTCTTTTGATGGCAAAGTACATGCCTGAGTGAAAAAAAGTGATGATGACCCACAAAATGAAGATTTATGACAACATTGAAACATATATATTGCACAGGACAATTTGTCTGAAATGCCTTTTATTATGTTGTAAAATATTTTTATGCTGAAAGAAACTTTTAGAAGATACACTCAAATTTCAAATTTCCAAATGACAAAGCTGGGGTTCTGGTCAAAGGTATACATGTTGTCTGATGATATAGTACTTATACAATGGGTACAATGGGATAAAATAATGAACCAGACTCCATCTGAATCATTGCAATTACAACCTGTAATGATCAATAAAAGTGTCTTATATGTGAAATGATTAATTTGAATGAATTCAGCAATACTAATAAGTTGTCATGGAATGTTTCTGACAACATAGATGGATAGATTGATAGATTTTATTTTTTCAAAACTGACAAAACACACATACAGATTCACTTACATGATAGTTTGGAAACTTTGGTAAGAAATTATTAAGTACTGATATATTTATTGTTTATTTTGTCATCAATTTTGGCAATGATAATATTGGAATTCAGAGAAAAACATAGGTTAAACAGTAGACTTGTGTGGAGATACATATTTTGTAACTAACCTTTCCTTGGTCAACCCCAATGATTTTGTTCCGCAGGATGGCAACTGGTTTTTTCCATGTTGAATGGATGAAATTTCCCTTGTAGATTTTTAACGCTGGTTTTTTCCCTTTACGCTTTTTCTTCGAAGACGCATCATTATCGACATCGTTCGCTCCATTGACGCCATTTGCATCAGTTCCACTGTCACCATTCAAATTGATGTTGAGGCGCTGTATTACATGATCCATGTGAGGTAGCAGTTTTCCAGGAGGCTGTTTTTCAACAACCTTCTTTTCTGAACTCTGTGAAGCATTTGCAACTGAACCATTTAGGCCTGCAGCATTATGATGGCCTGGTGCATTGGCTGACTGACTCTGAGCTAGGCCATCAGGGTCTGATGAATCCATCCTTTCTGCGTTCTTAGCTCACTGATGGTGCTTATTGTGATTGAACCTTCCTTAATTAGCACCTGCAATATAAATTACGGAAGTTTATTACAGTCTTTCACTTTGATACAGAAAAAGAGTGGACTGCTGCACTGTAAAAATTGACTTCGTGTGTCATCATCCTGATGATTCGTCATGATCATACCCAATACTTTCAATGTTAATTTGATTTTAGGAGACTAATCCCACTTTTTGGTGACAGCCAAATGAAAGGATTATGCATTTGATTTTCACTCTAAAATCCGTTATGAGAAGTCAAATGGCTTTCTCTTGATCATGACTAATCAAACAGCCTCTATGTTTCCCATGTTGAGAGTAGAGAAGATGACACTTCATCGGCTATCATGAGTCACAAAGTGCCATTTTCACAGTGCCACAGTCCACTCTAATTCTATATCAAAGTGTATTGATGTAAAGTTAATTGTGTGTTGTTTCAAACTTTGGGAAGTAAATTACTAAAAGCCAACATAGTGCTGGATGTATTTCACACAATCGATAAAATAATTAGTGCATCTGTCAATCTTGCTGTTTTGAAATACTGTGATAATAGTATTATCACGTTAAGCTGTGAGAGTTTTACAGATGAGAGATTTTGAGGTAGGATGGGTGGATGAATGTATTGCTTGTCTTTATTTAGCTCTATAGTGAATACCATACACTGTAAATTTTGAATTTTGAGTTAGCTTAATTGATTGAGTGAGATGGTTGCACCATTCCTTTGAGCCAAGATAGTTTGTTGTTTGCAAGTTATAACAACTGACTTCTATGCTCCCTCTAAAACATTTACAAAAAGTATTTCAAAATATAAATTTGAATTACCATGGCTAACACAAGGATTAAGAAAGTCATCTCAAAAATGTCACTTGATGTACAAAAGGGTTGCGAGGAAACCCAGAGAAAGCTTAGAATTTCAGAATTATAAGAACTATAGAAATTTATTCAATAATTTAAGAAGAAAAGCCAAGTTTGCATATTTTAATACATTGATAGAAGAAAATAGATGTAATTCTAAAAAAATGTGGAATGTTTTACACAGATTAACAGGTAAAATGAGCAATAAGAAGGATGTATCAGATGAAATTGTCCTAAATGGTGTTAAGGAGACAGACTCGCAAGTTATCAGCAATGCATTTGCAAAGCACTACTGTGAGATTGGGAGGTTGTTAGCAAATAAGATAGAAAGTAAGGGTAACATAAGAGATCCTATGTATAATATGACAAATCGACAGGAGCATAACTGTTTTCTCTTTCCTACTACAACACAGGAAATACAGAAACTTATCAAAAATTTGAAAGCAAAAACAAGTAGTGGCTATGATGATGTGTCAAACAAAATGTTACAAAAGATAAGCCCAGGTATCATTCAGGCGTTGTTGATCATATTTAATAAGTCTATGCAGGAGGGAATTTTCCCAGATAATATGAAATTAGCAGTAGTGAAACCGCTCTATAAGGGCAAAGATAGAACAGGAATGGTAAATTATCGCCCGGTTTCGCTTTTGCCAGTGATATCAAAAATTTTAGAAAAGATCATAAATGTTAGAGTAATAAAATTTTTAAAGAAATATAATATACTAGCGGAAAGCCAATATGGGTTCAGACACGGTCGCAGCACAACTGATGCAATACTGGATTTTACTGGGAATATTTTAGAGAATTTAAATAGAGGTCACTATACGCTCAGTCTTTTCCTGGACATGTCCAAGGCATTTGACAGCATCAGCCATGCCACATTATTTAAGAAGATGGAATTTTATGGTATAAGGGCCCAGGCATTATCTTGGTTCAGAAGTTATCTGTCAGATAGCAGAATTAAGGTTAAATATAAGAATGTTCTGTCTAATAGTCAAATTATGTCCTATGGTACGCCACAGGGGTCTGTGTTGGGGCCGTTAATGTAGGCTATATAATCCTTGCTAATGATTTAGGAAGATGTTTGAATTTTTGCAGTTGCGTCACTTTTGCTGACGACACTACTGTTTTCGCTTCAGGAGCTAATTTGAAGTTTCTATACAGGAAAGTTAATGAAGATTTAAAGAAATTGAATGAGTGGTTTGACAGCAATTCCCTAACTCTAAATATTGATAAATCAAAGTATATCTTATTCCGTTCAAAAAGAAAGAAGGAAATGGTATTTAATGGTACAATTAAACTGGGTGATAAAGAAATTAAAAGGGTAGAATGCATGAAGTTTTTGGGATTAATTGTGGATGAATTTTTGGATTGGAAATTTCAAGTTAAGCATATACTGACAAAGATGATTGCTGGAAATTATAGCCTCAATATGATTAAGAACATGCTTCCTACTAGGGTAAAAATGTTGGTTTATCATTCAAATATTGAAAGTCATATTAGTTACGCGCTAAGTGTCTGGGGACCTATGTTGAAGGTTAGGGATTTAAAACAAATTAAAAAACAACAAAACAGATCAATGCGGTTTATTTTTAATACTGGCAGGATGACAAGGTTGTCATGTTTATACAAGAAAGCTAATATTTTAAGATTCGAAGACCTCACTGAATTATCATTACTGAATATCTCATTTAGATATATGAAAGAAATGCTACCAAGGCGTATTACCACTCTATTCAACATAGGTACCCATGATCACTACACTAGAAACAGAAACAATCCTAGAGCCCCTCATCACACCACAGATTTATATAACAAAAGCTATTTGGGCCGAGCTCCACATTTGTGGCTTCATCTCTCTGAAGTTATTAAAAATAAAAATAATCTAAAGAATTTTAGAAAATCATTTACTAAGATGAAAACAGATTTTTATTAAAGTTATTAAAAAATTAGAAAGGGTTTGATGTAGAGTAGGTCGGGGCAAGAAGCCCGGGTTAGGTGAGAAGCCCCCCCATGCTTATATCCAAACTTACATTTTTGGTGTGTTTATCTATTGATAGAATTGAAGCTAGAGGCGTTTTAGGTGACGTCACAAATTTTCAGGGCAAACAGCACCAAACCATAGTAGAAATTAAAGAAACTAAAAAATGTGCATGGTTTTTGTAACTTTGACTTATTCTTTGAAAGGGGTTGTCAGAAATAACATTGGATATTTTTAAAAGTATAAAGGATATCTGCATTGCTTCACTTTATGACTATCATATCGATATGATTTGGATCATGCTTTTTGCATTTTAGTTCAAAATATAGAGGTCAAATTAAAATATGTGGGTTTGGGGCGAGAGGCCCCACATGACATGGGGCATGAGGCCCTCTTTACTGGGGGTCAAAGCTGCTTCAGGAACCATCTAATAATGTGTCCTTTACCTTAAATATTGATAGAATAGCTAATTAAAATAGAAAAAATTTGGGCCGAAATTGAAACAGAGCAAAAAATATTAAAAAATAAATATATGTACAGAAAAATTCTGAAATTCAGAAAAGTGAATAAAATGCCTTAAAAATGAAAGAAGAACCCTAAGAAATAACTTTTAGGCTGAATGCGCTCACAAAATAAATTGCCATAGAATTATAATAGGGGGGCTTCTTGCCCGATGGGCGGGGTAAGAAGCCCATTTTAAATTTTTTCAAAAAATGGCCATAACTGCTTTATCAAAATGTGTAGACATTTGCTTCACTAGCTATTAGTAGAGCCAAGTGATCCCTTCCTGACAGCAAAAGCATTTAAACAATCGCCCATAAAAAGTAGGCCAAATCGCACCACGAAGTTAAGGGGGGCCGCATGCCCCGACCTACTCTACATTGTTTTGATATGTATGTTATGTTCGATTTTGTTGTTCCGTCTTTAATTATACTTTTTATTATTAATATTATCATTATTACTATTATATCATAATTTATTTTTAAAGGGAACTACTTTAAAAAGTTATTTAAAACTCTGTTAGTTTCCTTTTTGATGACTGATTTTTACTCCACTATTATTTTCAAATATATTGTAAACTGAATTTTTATGTTGTCAAAAGAAAATAAAAAACTTCAAACTTCAAACATAAAGATTATCATAACTGAAAACAGCAAGCTATCATGGCTCAAATAAATTGTGCAACCTTCTCACTCAATCATTTGAGCTCACCCAAAATTTCAAATTTTACAGTGTAGGACCTGCAGGAGAAATTAATTGTGCGTGAAGCTTCAAATTCAGAAAACAGTGTTTTCAGACAGGCAATTAGATACTGATAGGTATAGGTAATTCACCATGGGAGAGGGAATATGTGATTTACCACGCGAGGGCTTTAGCCCGAGGTTTTGATGTGTACATATTCCTGATCCCACGGTAAATAACCGGCTTATACCATGAGACAAACACTCAAACATGAGACGATAAGTGGACAGCAGGGAATTTGGGAATTATTGCCCTGAAATCCTGGCATGATTGACTGACAGAGGTGTTGAATGGTATAAGCCTATGTATATATTACATGTAAAATTGACCAGAGGCCTAGTGGAAAACAATTTTGGCTAATTCAAGAAGTAAAAAAAAATTAACAAAATAACATCAACAGACTATAATATAATGATCATGTTCTCAGGTAAGCTAATTTAGCTTGCTGTGATTACAGGAAATATATATGATTACCTAGCCTATATGAACAACAGTAATATGCACAGCAGTAATTACCTGAGTATCTCATATGTTGGTCTGTGAGAGAGTGCATGTGCTTCTTCTACCCACTGCTCATTACTGTTCCATGTGGTTCTTTGGCATCAGTGAATGTAACTAATTTCTTCATAAATAACATGCATAATCCAGGTGCAAAAATCTAAAATAACAATAATATCCCCCTAGCAACATCCAAATGCAAGGCACTGAGAATTCTACACTCTTTCTCTTTCTACTTGTAGACTAAATCTTGGTCAAATTATAGTCAGATTTATTATCTGCAGAGATAACAATAAGTATTAGTGAAGTTACTCTGAATAGGTTAAAAGTAGAACATTGCAGTAAATATAAAATTTAGTAACTGAGACAATTGAATCAGTGATCTACTAACCCATAACACGTACATTTTTATTAGCATTTGATAGCATTTGTTATTCTTAAATCAGAAAAGGTTAAAATGTAGCAAAATATTGACATACTATCATTCACTGGGAGGATGTGCAATTCTGCATGCAGACATTTATCACTGTATCAGTAACTAACTGTCCATTAAAGGGCAATTCCGTAAAGTCTGATTCACGGATTTGACACTTTAGCAGCTTGTGTAGCCCTACCATTATAGCTTAGCTATTTGATTGTAATCCAGGCATGAGGACAGGTAATAGGGGTATCAGACAAGCCATCAACCAAAGCTCCAAGTGTAACAGGAGTCGAACTATGGCAAAATATCATGGTGTCGGACGTACACCGTGTGATGTACGTCCGACACCATGATATTTGCTTTGTAGCTCAGCTCCTGTTACACTTGGAGCTTTGGTTGATGGCTTGTCTGATACCCCTATTACCTGTCCTCGTGCCTCGATAACAATGAAATAGCTAAACTATAATGGTAGGGCTACACAGGCTGCTAAAGTGTCAAATCTGTGAATCGGACTTTACGGAATTGCCCTAAATGTAAACAATAAAAACATCTCCTGACGATGTGGAATAGATAAATACTTGTATGAAAGATTAATACGTGCCTTTAGCTGTCTACAAGTTGACCGCTATTTAGGGTGCAAAATTCGCAAGCTACGGTGAATGCTCAACAGAATTTTAATCTCTGGAAGAAACCAGGACTGTCTGGAAGAAACCAGGACAGTTCTGTCATTTAGTGATGGTCTAGTTTATTTCCAAAAACTCTATAAGTGTCTAATCTGACTTTGGTTGGCTATTATTTTAAGCAGTTAGAACTATTTTGTTAATAATGGAGGATGTATACATTGTAACTCTCATATTATGCCAGTATAGAGGGGGCCACTTGTGGCATGGACAAGACATTTTTTTGAGTGTTACACAGCTTAAGATTATACTGTTGTCCTAGTTAATAAATCTCCATAAAGTAACAGAATAAATACAAAAGAGCATTTTTGATATCTCAAAGCAAAAAAAATGTATTTGTATAGACATGTGAATAAGTGAGAGAGCATTCCTTTTGGACCCTTTTCTGACCACAATTTAGCATGCACTAAATGGCATAAGTAGATTGAATACCATCAAACTTCTGATGAGTAAAATTATCCCTTTCTCTGGCAAAGTTTATGCTAAAGTTTCAAAACTTCCTTTTTGTCCCATGATGTCCAAACATTTCACTCAAAGCAGTGGTCTGGATCTTTGCCAGCAGCCATGCTTTTCGAAAGTAGTTTGGCGTAGTAATATGGACAGCTGTTGTGCGACCTGATCTTGTGATCTGTCCAAAACTGATCAAATTATTGTAGACCTAATTTGATTTTCCAGGGACTGTCAGCATTCTGCTGCCACTTGTCAGCCCCGAACAGAGACAGTGCCTTTAGACTAACCACAGACACAATGATTCAATAATGCTCATATCTTTACAGGCGTCTTCCCATTGCTAACAGGCTCAAAAATCACTAAGATTAATAAATATTAATATTCTAATCCATTGGTTTTTTGACAATTCCGATTAAATTGGTTCTGGTTTATACAACCCCAACAATTTATGATTTGTGACATATCATATCATATCAGTTGACATATGATGCATACTTGAGACTAGTAGGCCTCTTGTATCAAAACAAATTAAAAATCCACTAATAAAACAATGCCAAAAACAATGGAAACCATTGAAAATAAATTTAGTGAAAACTCCTAAAAGGGAATAGGGCAGTATTTCATTGTAGGTTCCAGTTAATGACCTTGTCCATGAAATGTGCACTAACTGTAAAAAATAATGCACATGTAAGGTAGGGTGTTTCAGGTGCCCCCAATATTTTCCGATCCTGCTTGACCTTAGTCTGGTATTGCAGTTTACATAGTAGAAGTCACATGTAAAATTTTGGCCCATTCTATAAATACTTACCTTTACCAGAATTCGCTTGAAGTTTATAATGTAATTCCCCATTGGCGAACTTTCAAATCCTGAAGATATTGCAAAAATCAATGAAGGAATAAATATTTTTTACTCAATCCACAGTTTCTGAGTAAGTTTTTGGAGGGCAATTCAAATCTGGCATCAGCTGTTTTACAGCAGGTCTTCCTTATGAGCTAGGAAGTGTTGAATTTCCTAAAATTCTGCCATTTTATGCAGATTTTCACGAATTTGACAGCTTCTGGCAGCTTGGCAAATGGGGCTACACAAAAAATAACACCGGATTTGAAATTCTCTCCCAAAACTTACTCAGGAACTGTGGATTGAGAAAAAAATATTGATTTCTTCATTGGTTTTTAAAATATCTTGAGAATTTGCATGTTTGCCAATGAGGAATTACATTATAAACTTTAAGTGAATTCTGGTAAAGGTAGGTATTTATAGAATGGGCCAAAATTTTACACGTGACTTTTACTATATAAACTGCAATACCAGACCAAGGTCAAGCTGGATCGGAAAATATTGGGGGCACCTGAAACACCCTAATGTAAGGGTGTCTGTTACAGAAGCACAGATAGTCATCAGATGTGAAAACAAGCCCAGGGTCAGGAATAGGATAAGGCTTGTTTGGGTTTTGAATTAAGGAGAGTCTGCAGATGCTTGTTGTTGCGTATGAAATATTTTCCTCCATGGGATCAAGTTTTGCCACATGCTTGTGAGATGTTTGTTACGAAAAGAAAAACAATGTGAATTATTAGAAATAATATATCGACGCTTACAGAAGTCTTCTAACACCATTTTGCAGGTAATATTGCAAAATGCATGGTCTTTGCTGACCTTTTCTTTGACATTTGTCACAGGTGCTAAAAGTTCCTGGCACTCATGTAGTCGGTGACACTAGCGAATGGCTCATTTTTCTTGTTCAAAAACTGAAATAAAATAAACTTTGTCATTGTCATTTTAGTCATAAATTTAGTCTTTTACAAACAGAACATGGACTACTGCAGGGGAAAGTCAGGTATATTGGACCACTCAAGGAACTACTGCTATAACTTAATAAGCATCAAAGGCAAAAATACTTCATCATTCTATTATATATAAGACTGGTCATCTGAGTTCAACCACAGGAAAGGGTAACCTTGTATCTGTCACAGGGATAAAGCACTTGAAGATTTTAGGCTTGTAGCAGGGGAATATATGTGTACATTCACCTTCGGTATGCTTCTGGAGCTTATACGTCTTTCAATATTTATCGTTATTTCTTGGAAATTGCCATCAGTTGATAGCTTGTTTGTCAATTTGATATATAGTTTGTTAAGGGTCCTATTGTTCTTTGGTTCTGACTTGGCAGTTTAGAGTAAAAACAGGGGAAACTTTACAGTTTATAATAACACACCGCTAAAAGGGGGTAAAAGAAGTGACAGAAAAATATTTCCAAGCAGTACCAGCTAATTGGAATTACAATAAAACAGAAATACATGCTAGTCTTTGAGGAAAAGCTATGATAAAGAAGCTGTATACATTTGGTGCCAAAACATCTCTTTGTTTAATCCTTTCATTGATTAAAATTTTGTAAAGTTTTAAAAATCAATTATGAGATATATGTTGCCAAATAAAAATAGAGTAGCGCGGGGCATGCAGCCCCCCTTAACTTCGAGGTGCGATTTGACCTACTTTCTGTTGTCGATTATTTAAATGCTTATGTTATGTTGTCAGGAAGGGATCACTTGACTCTACTCATAACTAGTAAAACAAAGATGTCTACCAATTTTAATAAAGGAGTTACGGCCGTTTTTGTAAAAAATATAAAATGGCCTTCTTTCCCCACCCATTGGGCAAGAAGCCCCCCTATTATAATCCTATGGCAATTTTTTTGCGAGCGCATTCAGCTTAAAAGTTATTTCTTGGGGTTCTTCTATCATTTTTAAGGCATTCTATTCACTTTTTCTGAATTTCAGAATTTTTCTGTTCATACTTTTATTTTTTGATATTTTTTGCCCTGTTTTAATTTCGGCCGAATATTTTCGATTTCAATTAGCTATTCTATCAAGATTTAAGGTGAAGTAAACATTATGAAATGGTTCCTGAACAGCTTCGAGGCCTCAGTGAAGGGGGCCCTCATGCCCCATACCATGTGGGGCCTCTCGCCCCAAACTCACATATTTTAATTTGACTTCTATATTTTGAGCTAAAATGCAAAAAATATGATCCAAATCATATTCATGTAATGGTCATAAAGTGAAGCAATTCAGATATCAATTATTCTTTTAAAAATTTCTAACTTTCTTTAGGTATTTCTGACAACCACTTTCAAAGAATTAATCAAAGTTACAAAAACTATGCACCTTTTCTTGTTTCTTTAATCACTTCTATGGTTTGGTGCTGTTTGCCCTGAAAATTTGTGACGTCGCCTAAAAAGCCTCTAGCTTCAATCCTATCAATAAGAAAAAGCACCAAAAATGTAAGTTTAGATATAACCTTGGCGGGGGGCCTCTCACCTAACCTGGGCTTCTTGCCCCGACCCACTCTAATTTGTTTCTTGGACAATTTCAATGATGTTTTGAAATAGCCATATGGTGTACAGCAAAACTATATCATCAGTAAACCTATCCGCTTTGGAGATCACCCCATGACAATAGCCTTTCTTGACTGCAGCCAAATGTTACAGCATAAGGTAATTTCTTAATGAAATATTGGCAAAAGTGTTCTTTCGGCCTCTTTTAAAATACTTTATTCTGATAAAACCAATAACATTTATAAGCAATAAAAAAAGCTAAAATCCACTTAGCCATTCAATATACGCATCTTTTGCCACCCCGAAATATATAGTGCTATCTCTAAGGTCCATCAAATCTTTTGCATGTTAAAATGACCGTGCAATAACATGCATGCAATATCATAGAATACGGTACGGCTGTCTTCCATGAGCAGCAAGTGTTTCCGCTAGCCATGTGGTTTTCAAGCTTATTATTGCTTCAAATAAATTTAGTTTGGTTTAAACAAAGGTAATTATGATCCAGCAACCAAAGAAGCCAAGTGTTCATTATCATTTTTAGAGATGCTTGCTTGCTTGCAAGCGGCATCTCTATTGTGGGAGGATGGCTCTGAAACTTATGACCACTGCCTTGGTCATGCTGTTTCATCTCTGTCATTAAAACTTTGCATACAGTCTCAATAGAATTTTATCTTGCGTTGACAAACTTTTGGTGTCTTTCTGAGATGAAGAAATTAATAAAGAAAACAAACAGGCTGAGTTTCTGCAGGTCAAAGGTCAATCATCAAAAGTAGGTCACAGGCCAGATACCCTCCAGCAGGTCTCACATGCCAGATACCCTCTGCAGGTCTCACATGCCCTGTGCAGGTGACAGGCAATGGGTAGATAGTCTACTAGATACTATCATGGGCAGTCTATCTACAAGCATCTCTTAAAGTGCTTGCACGTTATTTTTGACTTTGTGTCTTAAATCAAGAGATAGAACGAAATAAAAAAAAATTGGAGATTTTGGTAAAATTGCTCTGCAGGGAATCCAGTGCCATTTCATCAAATTTCAGAAAACGTTCCCACTCGACCGATTTAGAATGCCTTGAAAATTGACCAGAATCAAGATTTCTCACCCGAAAGCACAAATCCCAAGTAATACAGTTTCTTAGAGAAAAATTTGCCAGAAATTTGAAGGCATGTAACTAAATCAGAGTAACATACAGACTTGCAATTGGGCTATTTGTTTTAAAATTAATGTAGCCCAAGTGTTATAATACATATAAAATTAATAGAGAAAAACATTTAACAAATTGTCTGGTGTATTACAAAGTGTTGAGATTGTCTCAGCCACCTCGGTGCATTTGACTCCATTTCATAGGTTGTCGAAAGAATCTGAAAACTGCAGTTTATTCAAATTTTGGTCCCCAAATTTCTGTGTCGATATAACAAGTGGAGATTTAATATCATAGTCGAAGGATCTTTGCCATGACTTTGACATATGTGGCCATGGCAGTATCAAGCTAACCACGGAAATATTCTTTGAGATGTGAAGGGCTCCCCACTTATCTGATTTACACTTTTATCTGATTTACACCACATGGCCAGCTGGCAGTTAAACTCATTTTGCAACTGTATCCTACCTGGCAAATTCACAAGCTAGCAGATTTTCACCAACCAGTGGTTTCCTTTAATATATTCTGCCAGCTTGCAGACTTTGTCAGCTGGCATTTTTGCTATCTTCTATCAATGTAAACTGCAAGCTCACAAGTTGTCAGAACCTTGGTTATTATTCTTTTTTAAAAGGCAACATAGCTGCACACAACATCATGTAATATTATTTTATTCTGCCAGTTTTTTTTTCTCTGCCAGCTGGTATATTTGTTGCTTGAGCTTGATGACTATACTGGCAGAATTTTCAAACTAGCAGAGGACTACTTTTTCCTACCTGGCTGGTGGAAAATCAAACATGGCATTGATAAAGTCAAAAGTGTATATCAGATACTTCTTCAATTGTGTGTAAGGGAGTGTTCTTTGGTAATCCATGTATGCTGAAACATGTGCAAACAAAAGGGCTCCCTTGAAAGCAGTTCTATGTGAAACTTGTAGGTGGGGAGCACTTCAGATGTTTGGTCTAAAAAACTGAAAATCTCAAATTTTTCATGAATTTTTCTCAGAGAAACTATTCAAGATGCCACTGCATTACTTGGGATTTGTGATTTCTGGTGTGAAACCTTGATTCAGGCATATTTTCAAGACATTCTGAATCGATCGAGTGTGAGCCATTTGTTAAATTGACACAGATTTACCGCTACCACAAACCACTTGGCAGGTGTGACAATGGCGTTCGTCCAATATAATTGTATATCTGCCTGCCGGTAAATTTTACCAAGGGACAATCCGAGCCATAGGAAACTTATCATAAGACCACATCTCGTCAAACTTTATCATTAGAAATCTCATTAATACTCCTATCTACATTTATGATTGTATGGTTTAATGAATTGCACCACTTACAATCCACTTACAATCCCAGTACTATCAAAAAATTACACAATCATCAAAAGACAGAGTGCTCAACATCAGAACAGCTCAGAACAGAACAAAAACACAAAAATCAACCCTGCAACTTTTCTATGAATCAGGGCTCAATGATGCTACAGCAACTGAGTCATTAGTCTTATTTATTCCCAGAACCCAAAAAATGCATGATTTAGGCAAAAGTTCAATATGCCTGCGTGGTGCAATATACCTGACTTTCCCCTATCATACAAATATCGACTCACTATCTCGGGCAGCAGTGGAATCCCGACCATATATCAGACAAAAGGATAATTATGAAGTAACGTATATGTCGCATTAATGGACATCACAAGAGCATATTTAACAAGATCTGGCCAGAGGAAATAATGTATGTCCTGCATGGAAAAGCAAGGTCTGGAACTATGGAGCAAGATAAAACAACTAAACGAAGACTTGAAAGCAATGGTAGAAACAACATATGCATAGCAACACAAGAGAGAATGAAAGACAGCATCAGACAACCAAACAAGCATTAAAAGTTGTGATTTCCAAGTGATTTTATTTTTCATGGCAGAAAACTTGGATTGTGAAATTCAGGCAAATGTCGCTCGCCTTCCCAAAAATTCCACCTGTCGTAGGCCTATGCCAGGATACAATCTGCAGGATTTGCGAAGATGAGGAAGAAAACCAGGAACACATCCTAGAAAGGTGCAAAAACGGTATGTATGTACAAGGAACCACTGGAGCACATACATGTGGAAAGGTGAATACACAAGACATATTCAATGAGGATCCTTAAAAACTAAAGATACGACAGCAAGGATCGACAAAATTATGGACATTGTTGAGTGAAGCTCCCCTGACAGGGTGCCTGGTCGAGTCAAGGATCAAGCAACCCAGCAGATCTGTGCACGCAAGCTAACTGAACTGCAGTAAATGTTATTGGTTGTTTGAAGCACTTGGGAAGATAAGGCCTCACTTAATTGATCTTTAGCTTCTGGGATCCTCTCTAGGCACTTTTTCTAGGGTCGGTCGGTAGGACAAAAAAAAAAAGAGGTGAAACATTTTTTTTTTATAATGTCAAAAAAAAATTATTTTTTTTTTTCAATTTTTTTTTTCGATCGGCCGGAAATCTATTGTGTCGGCAGGTCCGCGAAGCTAAGAATCAATTATGTGTGGCCTAATTGTCTGAGTCACTGGAGAAAGCCAAAGAAAGGTTAAAACAAAATATCATTATTGGAGTTCAACAAAGAATAAGCAATGAACCGAAATTAGCCTGAGTTTCAGCAAGAAAGACAAGCCTTGACCAATAGGCCACCAGTAAGACAAGCAACTGCAGCACTATTGCCAAAAAGGGGATGAGAAATAACAACACTGTTTTGATTTGCTGCCTTTTATGAGATTGCTTTTATAACAAAACAAAATAGTACAAAGAAATAGACCTGAAAAACATCATAAATAAAAGATTATAAATAAAAAAGGGCAGAATTATGACAAAATGCTATCAAATGTTTAAAAATTAAGGTAATGAACCCAGCACCCTCCCACATTGCCCACCCCAAATGAAATAAACTCAAAAAGAGGACCTGTCAAAAAACAAAGAAAGTGCCGCTCTGTTCTTCCAGGATGAATGGCTGATGATGTCATAAACGCCAATGAAAACTCGCGAATAATGCGTCAAGAAGAAGGTCATAGGGTTGTGGCTTGTCTCCAGGGCCAAAGGAGACCTGAAATAACACCATTATTATTACAAGGTAAGTTTTAATCAATGTCATTCTTGGCGTGTGGAAGTAATTCTGAATGATTTTCATAGAACAATGATCTAACGAGTCAAAACAATATATCTGAGCCATGAAATCAAATTAACAATATCTACAGATCAGTGCAAAATCTGTTAGTGGTAATGGCAATCATCAGAAAAAAAGTATATAGAACCTCTAAACATTCTTATAGATCAGGAGAATGTGTACTCACTTCATTAAAAGGGGTAGGAAGCCATTGGGCCTGAATGAAAAACAACAATATGACATGATAGTAAGAACAAAATATCATTACTGCAATCTATGGGCGACGAGGATGTGTAATTTTATTTTTCTATTCATTTTAAATCAATATTGTAAATATGAAGATTATAATTATAAAATTATGCAAGTCATAAAAGTGTATCAATTTTTTTAATTTGTAACACAGAGTGATGACACAAAGAACCTCATTACAGGTAATTTCATTAGTACGCGATTCTCAGGTTCTTGGCCACAAAATACACAACATTTTTGGTTAATCTGATTGGTTCAGAAGCAATAGAACGTCACATATCTCATATATCAAACGTAGTACATGAATTCCACGCAAATGTTGCATTTCTTGGAAACATGACCTTTTCTTGCATAACGTGACCTGGCACTGACAATTTTCAAAATATTTACCAAAAACAAAATTATTTGTGATCCAGATATGTAAGGTTACTTGTTATTTACATACATTTTTAAATCTTTGAGTTGGTTAGATTGTTTTCGTTCAATGTTCATCAGAAATTGTGATATTTTTTTTCATTACTGTTTATTTCACTAAAAAAATCATGAAAAATGCCATTTTTCGAGGCATCAGTACAAGTGGATAACTAAGTTCTTCATGTTTTATGTTGACATCACTTGATGTTAATATTTTTCAAATTCAAAATTTTAAAATAATTTTTCCCATTTTATTATTGTCTGGCTCCATAGGCTAACTTCAATCAAAGGTAACGGAATCACATTTGACTCGGTAACGGAATCACACAATTCCCTTAAAATCCCATTCTTTAGGGAGCAGCACAATTTCCATCTGTGAAGACCCAAGTCCATCAAAAAGGAATTACTTTGAGAATATATTCCTGGGATGAGCACTGTCAGTTTCTATCTTCCATAGCTGGAATAGTTTTCTTAAATGAGACGATGAGATAAAAAAGTCATAAAAATGGGTGTTTTTGCTCGTGATTCCGTTACCCAAAGTTTGATTTGCCGTAAAAAACTGCTCGGGCATATGTCAGAAATTTTGCATGTCAAAAAATCAAGTTTACATTCACATAAATCAGAATAAATCACAAATTCATGATTTTATTCATCATATCTTCGGTAATGTATCAATAAATGTCAATTTTCATGACTCCGCGGTGATTCCGTTACCGTGGAATTCATGAGTAAGTGCCTGTTCAGCATTGATTTCTCACTATCAAGTGAGAATGACTAGAATCGCGTGCTAATGAAATCACCTGTAACAACTGCTGTTTACATTTAAAAAGATTGCACATACCAAGATGTAAATTTGTCCTGGGCCAGCACCATTCCCTTCAGAACATGCTTCAATCCAACAGTTTCAACCTTCATTCCGTTTTCCTCCAAAATCTTTTGTATTACCACATTCATAACCTGTAAAAGGTTTAAACGGTATACTGGAAACAAAATTAAACTTAAATTTTGATATGACGACAGAGTTAATCAAGCGTGAACACTCACATTGTTTTCGAGATTCATCCATCCTTGAGCATAATCCAGTGATTCACTTACTTCATCCTTCTTTCTGGAACTGTTCAAGTAATGAGAAAACAAAGAATCTAGCACAACACAAAATCACCATGTAGTGTGTGCACCCTTATTTCTGAATCACTTCAATAGGAAATGTTTTGTAAAATGTATGATTTACTTACTCAAGGCTCATTTCTGGCTCTTGGCTCACAAGTTTCAGGAAAGTGAACATCTTTTCTGGACTCCAGAAAAATGGATGACTGAAAAATAAACAAGGGAATATGATGAAGAACTTTGATCTGAGGAGCAGCTTCCATTCCAACAACCAGAATTCAGTTTGAAAACTGGAAAACTTTACTTCATATGTAAAATGATGCAAACCAACAAATCGGGTCCATTTGTAAAAAAAAAAAGTGCAAATATCTTAAGAAAATAAAGCGAAAAATCAATAATATTCTTCTTCTTCAGATATTCACAACTCACGTCAGGCAAGTTTTGACATCTTTCCTCCAAGATGGTTGTGGATGTAGCATCCAAGTCATCAAATTGGCAAACACGTGATTGGACAACTTGCTCAAATCTGGTTTATTTGCTTTGATGTTAACTTCAGACGACTCATAATTATCTCCGTAGGGATGATGGTTGGTCATGATATAATGTAGCAACATCCCAGCAACTTGCACGTCAGACTTCTCGCTGTATGGTTCCAATTTTGCTGTTTGCACTAACATCTCAAATGGCTGCCAGCAAAGCTTTTCATCTATAAATTTAAATGTGTGAATTAATTAGATAGACAGTGTCATTAGTCTATCAATTTTAAGCCAATAACACGCTCTTGTGTGTTATTGAGCCATCGTACATGAGATTTCTTACCATTTGCGCCTTTTCTTAGATGTGACGGTATTCCAAAATCTGCGACCCTTACATGTCCTGCAGAATCAATCAAGATATTTTCTGGCTGTAAAATAATAAATGGTACCAGGTAGGTGACTTAGGTCATTGAGTTGCAACATCTCGTTTTTTTCTCTAAATAAAACCAATTTTCTCTCCCTTCTTTCTCTAATCAATCTTACATAAGTTTATAATGGGTAAAAATACAGTTGTGGTTCATAGACAACAGTAGCAGGTCACACATTAACACAGTAGCAGGTCACACATTGAGAACAGTAGAATTAAGTCACATATATTCCAGAAGAGTTTCGGGTGTAATTTTTTCTTTGAGTGCTTCGGATTTGGAAACGAAACAAATAGGCCTAAATACCTTTAGATTCATATGAAGAATTCCCACAGCATGCAAAGCTGAAATGCCATTCAACAACTGCCGACAGAGATCCCCGTGGACATCTTCAAAAGTGCTGCTCAGAGAAAGGTGATCCAAGTATTCTTCCAGGTTGTATTCGCAAAGGCTCACTTCAAGATAAACGTTCGCTTCACCCTCTGAAAACCCCTGGACAATATCAAAGAGATTTTATCAGCAAAGTAACACTTTAATATAGATTTGATGTTACTACACATGTATAAGACACAAATGTTAAGTTCATCTTTTGTTCAAATTTAAATATTTTTGAAACCTTTCATCAAAATGCTGTTGTAAAAAACACCATCATATTATGAATATATTTGGAGAAGTGAAAATGGACATGCATCATTACCTTGTATTTCAGTATATTCGTGGAGACCAAGTCGGCCTGCCTCAACTCTTTTATGGCATTGACGATGGGTCGTCCGTACTCTTCATTGAGACATTTCACGACAATCTCATGTCCATCTTTGTTGATTCCTAGAAATGCTGACTTTTGTGCTGACCTTCAAAAAAATAGTTGAAATTCTCATATCGCAATACTTCAAAAATAAGGAAAGATGTACATCTCCAGATGCATGAGGAAACGATTCTCAGAGATGGAACTTCTTCAACACACATTATCCAAAACAAACAACATGCTATAGGGGAGAGCGGGGCACAGTGAGACGGCAGGCACAGTGAGACAAAGCCCGTAGCGTCTAGCTGGTACTGTTGACAGATCAACCCTCTTTTGTATAGTACAAAAAGTAAGTAAGTGAGAGTCTGACATATATCCGGAATGCCTACAAAGCCTATCGAGAGTGGAATTTTAATATTTTGGTTTTTAGCCAGTAAAAGTAAATAATTTTTCTAAACAACTTTTTGTTATAATTCCCAAGAAAAATGGTATAATGCAATTCAATTGCCAGGAATTCAAACCTTGATTATTTGTCTTAGTTTAGTGAGATGATGAACCACAATACAGGCATCCGGTCCGCAGGATTCAAAAATTTTATAAAGAGAGCTGCGTGGGGCACAGTGAGACAGTTGGAGGCGGGGCACAGTGAGACATCATAAAATACACTCGAAACTACCTGAATGTAAGGCATAGCTTACGATTCACTATTAAAAACAAAACGCCTGCAAAAAACTACTGATTTTAGTGAGTCATATCCAAAGAGAAGAATCAGAAATAATTTTGATTTATATGTTACAGGTGCGGCAGGTTAAATAAGTTGTGCATGTGTCCTGTGCGATGAGGCTTCGAAACATGCTCATAAACGAACCTAAAAAATCCCCTAGCCAGCTGCCTTTATAAGAGTACAGTAGTTTCTGTAGCAACAATTGATAGAACAATTCCACAGGTCCCAAGGATCGGAGCTTATGGCAGAAGATGCCCTGTCTCACTGTGCCCCGCCTGCTGTCTCATTGTGCCCCGCCCACGGGGCACAGTAAGACACTTAACGAGCATGGAAGTAACTCAAAATTTCTCCAAACCTGTAAAAGGTAGGAACCTGAAACTACCGGACAATATACCCAACGTCATTACCTAGAATGTGGACCTGATCTCATTTAAATTATGAGTTAGAGTAAAATTTTAGGCCAAACAAAAAACCTTTTATATAAATTTACTCTTGACAGGCTTGGAAAAGTATTTGAGTGTAAACCAAAAATTCCTTTTAGTTCAAGCTTACGGATTTTGCTGGTGCTTTGATGACATTGAAATAAATTCATACGATAGCCTAGAATTGGAGTGACCTTTACGATTCAAATTCAGACGACATGTATATTGGAAAATAAGCATGCCTTGGTCATTGGCACAAATATAGGTATATGTACTATTGTGTATATTATCAAAAGTTTCGAATATCAAACCATACATTTCTCCATCTAATTAAGGATTTTCACTTACGGATTTGATAGGCAATATTCTTCATCCGGTTCAAAGTACAGAGGGCCATTGACGGTGAAACTGGACAATGGTGAATTGAGCATCCTCTGGTAGTGGCGTTTCCAGCGACAGCTCTGAGGCATCCAGGATATGACTTCCATCAAAGTCACAGTCCTTGAGAAACCAGGAGGAGATTTACCAGCGGCCATAAAACCAAGAGATGACGGTAAGGAAGGATCTGATGCAGGATTGAGAACACTCCTTGAATCTTTCGATGTCAATGGTATCATGGGGGGACTTAGGTTGAGATTGTCAAAGTAACCAAAGGTAAGCTGATCGTTGTTACCATCAGGCAAAGCAGTGCTCTTATTGCTTACTGTTTGGTGTAGTTCTTGCAATGTATGACAGATGGGGTTGTTCGTCTGCCATTCACTTTCATTAACACCAGGTGGCTTTACATTCTCCTCATTTATTCTCAAGCCAGCCAACATTTCTTCCTCAAGACATGAAACGAAAACTGCATTCGGTGGATGACAAGCCGGCATGTTATGCGGAAACACGAATTCTCCAAAAGTGATATCATGGATAGACGGCATAAAGAGGCCGCCATCATCCTTTTTATGCAAGATTTTCTCCATGCAACACAAGCTGTCATTATCATTCCAAGAAGCCTGGGGGGAATATGTTTCATCTGTTGAATGGAGAGACAAGGAAAGATCCTGGTCTCCGTATATGTCGACCTCAGAATTGACATCACTCATCCAATTCTGGATCTTCTCAGAGACGCTGATTTCAGGCGGCAGTTCAATAACGTAAGCATTTTCATTGCAGAAATCTTCAGGGGCTGGGACTTCCTTTGGATTTGATATCATATCAAACTCCTCTGCAAAGGAGTACGGATCAAACTTTATCTTTGGTAAGCTTGCTAAACTTGAATCAATCCCCCAGCAATTAACCTTAGCAGAGTTTTCTACTTCTCTTGGTAACTTCTTACTCGAATCACTGATCGAAGTTCCTGTCACTTTAAACTTAGGGTTCGATACAGTGGGTGCAACTTTCTTAGCATCACCAATGCTTTGCTTGATTATATCATTTCGTGCAGGTTTGCAAGCTTGCTTCTTCTTCTGCTGTCTTTCAAGTTTCTTTTGTTGCTTCAGGGAAGGACCACTTTTTATGTTTTTGACTGTCACAAATTCTGATGCAGATTTAGTTGACTTCACAGGCTCTTTGCGGTGAGACAGTACCACAACATCAGAGCATTCATCTGCAGATGGCTTTCGATACAGTGTAGGAGCATCTTTCGCTGGGCTGCTCAAACTTGAAGAAGATGACGATTGAGAGATGTTGAGATCCTTTCCTGTCCGGTAGGCATCCATGTCTGAAGAAGTGTGTAACGTAGCCTCGGGACATTTATCAGAAACATCAACTACCCAAAGTTTGTGGAAGTCATCCATAGCACTAGATTTTTTGGACACTTCATTTGTTACGGAGGCAGCTTGATCTGCTGGAAGTTTGATGTTGCTCGTCTTTGAATCTACTTGCATCTGCTTTTCTTTTGACTGTGGAGCCTTCCTGGTATCGTCGTTAGATGTTGTGGTTTCTGCTCCTTCTGACTTTGATTCAGAAACTTCTCTCGTCCGTGGTCTCTGGTTCTTCTTCGTTTCTTCAATATGTCGTCGTAGTTTCTTACTCTTCCTGGGTAGTTTTTCAAAAACATCTTTTGTAACTGGAGGTTCAAGCATTTCCTTTTCCTCCTCTTCATTCAATTTTGCTTCCCTCCTTTTATGAATCATCTTCTTGAAGTCTTCGTAACATGCAAGAGCGTCTAGGAGCCTCTGTCGTACGGTATGATTCGGTTTGGGAAATATGTTATTCCACATAACTTTATCAAGGCTTGCTTTCAGGACTTTCAGATTGAACCTTTTATAAACCTCATCAAAGTTTTCATTGAAGAAATCCATGATAAAGCACCCTTCATTTGACAAGAGGTCTTCTTCGTCAAGGAGATGGTGATGGAGGGAAAAGTCAGGAATCTCAGCAATTTCTAGAAGACGTTTCTTCGCTTTTTCGCTGGTGAACAGGGGCAGGAGAGCTGACTGAGTAAGCTGTCTGGCTGCCTTTTCTGTACCGGAGTACTTTGCAAGATATTCAACAAAAGAGAAAACTCTGAAATCAAATTTGATAGTATACGTCAAGCCTTGTCTCATAAATATCTAGATAGCATCGGGCGGATCCCGAAAACGTCAGATGGGGGTTCGCAAATGGAAAATCGAATGCACTGAAAATATTGCTATTTCACCTGTTCTGAAAATTAAAATCTACAGGCCCAAGGGATCCGCTACTGAGCATATGTTCCATGGAAATCAATGTCTCAAAGCAAATTTTCTGGGCTGAAGGAAATATATCCCTGCTCCACTAATATAAATCAATAAATTATTACTGATCAATCAATAAAGGTAACTACAATCTATTGGCACAACTTTATAGACTGCTAATTACCAGCCATCTCTTTGATCTTAGTGATTAATGAACCACGAAGGAAAGTTGAAAGATCCGCTTACTTTTCACCATCAGACTGTAGGAACTTCTCAATGATGTACGAATCATTGTAAATCATAGCACATGTGATGGCAAATATGCAGGGTTGGATGCGATGGAAATTCTTGGTGAGAGTAGCCAGTTTAACATTTGATTTTTCATCATTGTCACCACTACTGTAATCAATTGTGTCCCACATGCCATGCTTCAAAATGACTATCAAACTTCCGTTCCTCACCAGTATGTCTCTGACTGATCGCATCTAAAATCAAGAGCACATGTATAACAAAATTTTAGGGATGTTCCGACACCGATATCAAGTGGAATCGGCATCAAAAAGCAGTGTCTGTATCCGATCATAGGCACAGCTCCATGTATAATCAATGCTATTAATATGTAGATGCCATAGATTCGCGCAGCTCAAATGAACCATTCTTATTTTAAAACAATGTTTTCTGTTTCAACTTAATTTGTGATATCTATCAACAGTACCATCATTTGGGCCTTAATTAATTAACATGTCATTTAAGTGATAAAAGTAGGCCTATAGTAATAACAATCAGCTTTAATTTTCCCTGGGTGTGGCACTGCAAGCATGATGCTGAGCTAGTGGCGACACCTGTCAGCAGCATTTATAAGCAAATGCCTTTTTCATGCAGACGACACAAACAGGAGTGAAAATGAAGTTTTCAAAACAGAATAGGATAGTTAAGCACCAAATTGAATTATTCAGACATGCTGTGACATTGTGAGAGAAATTCAGGTATGTTTACTTTACCGAAACTAACTGTTGGATCAGGGACCAACTCCCATCGCAAGTACAGGCTGTCTGTCCTTCATTCTCAGTCCACTGACGGATCTATTCAAACTTTATGAGCTATTGTTGTGCTAAGTTCGCTGACGCGACGGGCGGCTTTGCCGCCCGTTGCTGCACGAATATTATTGGAATTGAATCGGTATTAGTCATAATTAGTGATATTTGCCACAAAAAAACCAGCGTCGGTATTGGATCAGAAGTGAAAAGTTTTATCGGAACATGTCCAAAACTTTAAATACCAAGAACTCTTGCTTGAAAAAATTATCATACTATTGGTACACAATAACATCATCAGTAATTTTCTGTATTCGTCGCTGACTCTGTCTATTGGTTGCCATAATGTGCACAGAATTGGGGCAGTGGGTATTTTAAACATGTTTCCCAAGTTGTCTCTTAAATGTTACAAACACAATGTATCATAATTACCTGTAGGAAAAATAAACAAATCAAGTAAAATGTAGAAAGAATAGCCATGTCTGTTGGTCTTTGGCTCATCACTTCAAGTCGTCTCTGGAAAAAATAGAAGAAGAAATTGAAAGTGTCTGCTCATTAGATTTAAATAATATGCTGTCTGCCAAATAAACCAACAGAATAGATAATAATTATTTTGCTTTTTGTATCCATGTATATTATCTGTATCTATATATATCATACCTTCAGAAAAGATTCAGCTTGGTCCTTTATTGCCACCATGACACTGATGTAAGCGGCGACTGGAGGACTCATCACATGGGCCCAACATAATGTTGTTAGGCATCGCTATGGGTGAATAAGAAAAATTTTAGCATGCATCCAATTACAATTTGTGCTTGAACTGCTGGACTGGCAATCTTTGCAAAGTCTGGGTAGTATATCAGATCACATATGACATCACAATCATATATGACCCCGCAACAGCAGTACATGACATCACATAAACAGTTGGGCCACTATGACATTCTCAGCATGCTGAAACTCTTTGTTACATATACTGGACTTGACCCGTCCAATGTTGGACAGCTGTTTCAGTCATCCTTTGCCGCATAATTAGCCTACCAAGTGCAAAAATACAGAGCGTACAACCGTTATCATCCATCCATCCTTCCGCTGAACAGACTCACAACTTTGAGTCGGTTTTATTATCAACATAAGCAAATACAATATTTTTCATATCAGATGAGAGTCAGACACTGCTGATCAATTTTCAGTCAAATTATTTACTTACAGAATCTTCTACAATGATGTTGGCATCACACTCTTCCACCAGGTAGCGCACTATGTCGATGTGACCTCCTGCTGCTGCCATTGTCAAGGCTGTGTGGCCCATCTGGTGTCCAAAAAAAATACAGAAAAAAGTATTTACTTCACTTTGTCCTCCAATACTTCAACATTATCATTTCGTGGTCTGACGTACTTAATTTGGCACTTTGAACAGAGACATGTACCTCAGTTAAAACTAGGCCAAAAAAGGCTGGAATAATGAGGGAATGTTCACACGATACTCAAGTAAGAATGAAAATAGTTTTTGGAATGCGAAAGCATACCTTTGTTTTGTGTTCGATGTCAAGTTGGAATCGCTTGGACAATAGTAATTTCACAATGGAAAGATCTCCCACACCGGCAGCAACTGTCATGGCGGTATGTCCATGCTGAAAGTTTAGAATACCAGAAATATTTTGTTCATGTAAAATTTGTACATGTACCGTAAAACTGGGTAAAGTCGGCAATCCGGGGGAAAGTTGGCTGGCTCTTTTAACCCTCTTTTAAAAAGTTAACCCGAATTATAGAATCATTTGCCTTATATTGGTGATTTTAAATGTGTATCATGATATGATAGTCTGTTTATGAATACCACTGGCACATTAAAATAAATATTTAATTGTTTCTTTTGCTTTTATTTATAGCTCCTCCCTGGATCAGCCTGTTCCTTGCTGATGACGTCACAATGAACATTGTTATGAGTATTTATCACCTGATTGGCGGTGAATATCACTGTTTACAGTCAAAATATCAGGGCATATGCATAGATACCTCGTTTTCAATATTTGTCCTTGCTCCAGCTGAAAGCAGTGCTCGGACGCAATCTGTCCTTGTCTCAGTGGAAGCATGAATCGTCTCCATCAATACTGTGTTGCCATTCTGAAACAAACCAATATTACTTAAAATCTTTAGATATATTGGGTCTAGATGTTGCAAGTCATTTTGATGCCAGAGACCAAAATTCCAGAAAAATGTCAAAAATTCTACATTTTTCATTATTTTCGTAGAGGGCTGCATGATATTAGCACAATTTTCAGTATCAATATTGAGGGTTCAATAGCGATAAATTCTTGATACCTATATAACATAGATTAAAGATTTTCTTTATATATATATGAAGGTTGAAATGTTGCTAATTTGCCCCTCTAGCACCATCCGTCACCTTAAATTACCGCTTTCATGGCTGTAAATCTATTCAGCGGGCAAAAAGGTCAATTTTCTTAAGAAATGATACAGATTTTTTCACGATATTAATATTGTGCCTTGTAATATCACGATAACGATATATTGTGCAGCCCTATTTTCGTATTTATCAAAACTCATGAGACGTCCCTACAACTGAGGTTTAGTATTTTAAAGAGCCAGAGACATGGACTCGTGGAGTAGGCCTATAGAACAAAAATGTTCTTAACACCTTTTGACTGTATTTGCTGAAATATATTCTAGTCAGACTGTCTGAGCATTTTACACACTATGGCCGTTTCTGGGTTCTGCTCCGTAAATGAAAACATGTTGCATAATGACCTTTTTGTATTTTCAATATTTTGCAAAAACTATAGGAAAAAATTCAGTATGGCGGGCCGTGAAAATGACCATACCTTTTGTATTTTCAATATTTTGCAAAAACTATAGGAAAAAATTCAGTATGGCGGGCCGTGAAAATGACCATAATTGGCAAGTGAAAACGATCGTTTTTTAGTGGATAACGTGGGGGCTGCCGCCTGCCGCCCCCACACCCCCGCCAATTTGTTTCCATGGCATTATTGTAACAAAGTACACATGCTACAACTAAAAAGTTACTAAAACTTACGTTTTTAGTGCATTTTGTAGCTTTTTGCGTCACCAAAATAAAGTCGTCGTCATGTGTTGATGGCGTTATGTAAACATTTCGCCGTGGTTACAAATGAATGATGTCACCAAATCATTGTTTTCCAAATATGGTCATTTTCACGGCCCGCTAAACTGAATGATACCCAAACTATATAGACCCTATATGTTCGCCTCAAAATACAAACGTACCGGTTAACCATAAACTTTTTGAGCCAATTATTAGAAATGAGGGTGACGGGGTCCAATAACTTTGTAGGCACCAGGAAAACATTTTCTCAAAGTAACAACAATACCCTCGGCAATTAACATTATGGAGGGTAAAAACAAGACTCACCAGCAGTTGTCTGTCCGTGTAAGCCCCGAAGTGAAGTAACTTTGTGAGAACTTCAATATTTCCAGTGTGACCACACCAAACCAGTGGGGTAATTTTATCCTAAAGAACATCAAGAATTATACTGTAGGCCTAAATCACAAAACAAATGTCACTCAAATATTGCAGAAATTTTCTTTTAAAACCAAACCTTGGTTATAAAATCTTACATGTAATTTTTCACGTTTCTGTTCGATTCAACGTTACCAACCTTTCTCAAATTGAAATCTACCCGGAGCAATCGGATGGACTGCCAAGTCTCAGGAGGAATGTCTTTCGCGGGAACAATGAAACACGGAGTCTGCTGTCGGTTGATCTTCCTCGGAATCAGCCGGTCATAGAAGCTCTTGAAATCCAGAGTCCTGGTTGTCTTTCCACTTGGGTGACGGTAAATCTTGCAGATCTTCTGAAATCTTTCTTCGAGAGGAGAAAATTCTTTGACAGCCTTTTCAATTATAGATTCCACTGCATCATCAAAATAGCTCTTGAAGTTATCAGTGAACTCAGGCACAGGTAGAAAGTGATCTCCCATGATTGATAAACTCAATAAACTAATTCTAACTAACTAAATGAAAAAAAAAAGAAAAGCAAAATAAAACTAAAACTAAACTGCCCTCAACAAAAACAAATCGTCAACTGTGATTCATGACGTCATCACTGATTGTTGTGATTATATGACGTCATAGAAACCATGACGTCAACACTATCCAGCTATGATGCCGTCATGAAGAGAGGTCAATGCCCTCTGGGCCAAGCAGGTCACTGAGGTCAATGACTATGTCTGGCCCATTGATCTCTATAGATCAATGGTCTGGCCTGTGTACATAATGATCGCCCACAAGAGCAGCACACCATCATGATGGTTCTTCCTTTTGTTTTTTTTCCCTTACCTGTCAAACTTCAAACTGAACATCATGGCATTGATAAGATAATAAATTATTCATAATTGCAAATCGATTTATCTGTACCTTCAGAAAAGTTTAAAGAAACTTTTATTTCGAAATATTTAAGGCTAATTAGAAAGTTGGTGTGCGAGACAGCCAGGCTGAATACCTACTAATCAGAAGTGAAATTCTTGAAATTGTGGACTCCATATGTTTGGACTGAATTTCCTATATTTTCAAATTAAAATTTAAAATTTATTTAACTATGTCTAAAATTGTATCACTATTGTACGTGTACCCTGAGTATGAATAAATATAATAATAATAATTTACCTGTAACCTTTTTGAATTGGCCTTTAAAATGTTCTAATCCATATTTTCACTGAAATTTTCTGGCATGCATGATTCTTGAAACAACTTGGGCTTGTCAGTGGCGGATACCACCAAGATTAATAATAGCATTTGGAAGAAAAAGTGCGATAACGCGGGCCGCGAATGCCGAAACACATCCGGGCCCTCCCCCCTAGACTATCGTGTCTGGATCCCCCACTGCTTGTTATGCGATTATGGGAATTAGAAATGTCTTGTTTAATCATTTTTTTATCACCTCGTATTTGCAACAAAAAAAAAGTACAGGAAGAATAATTTGCTATTTGAAAGTCAAATGAGACTGAAAGTCAAAAATCTAGCAGAGGAGATGAGGATAAGATGTGCGCCAGTGTTGGAGGTCTCGAGGCCGGCCTCGTCCTCGAGGCCGGCCTCGGGGCCTTATTTTGATGGCCTCGGCCTTGGCTCGGTCTCGGATGCCAAATCCTTGGCCTTGCCTCGGTCTCGGGTGTCTTTGGTTGAGTGATGGTGGCCTCGGGACCGGCCTCGTCCTCGAGGCCGGCCTCGAGGCCATATTTTGGTGGCCTCGGCCTCGCCTTGGCCTCGGAGGTTCATGCCTCGGTCTCGGTCTTGGCCTCGGATGTCCTGGCCTCACTGGTCAGTTCACACGCACATCATTGATGTAGTCGAGGCCAGGACATCCGAGGCCAAGACCGAGACCGAGGCATGAACCTCCGAGGCCAAGGCGAGGCCGAGGCCACCAAAATATGGCCTCGAGGCCGGCCTCGAGGACGAGGCCGGTCCCGAGGCCACCATCACTCAACCAAAGACACCCGAGACCGAGGCAAGGCCAAGGATTTGGCATCCGAGACCGAGCCAAGGCCGAGGCCATCAAAATAAGGCCCCGAGGCCGGCCTCGAGGACGAGGCCGGCCTCGAGACCTCCAACACTGCAACTGACTAACTTCAACCTTTCAAAAAAATTTTTCCAAAAAGAATTCCAACTGACTTTGACAAAAAAACGTAATGACGACTTGATCATGACGCAACTGACTGCGTTGAAAATTCCATACTGACTTTTTTTATTCCGCTTATTCGACCAGTGACTCCGGGGTTCAATACCACCTATTCAGTTGTTCATTTAATTATTGTGATTATTCTGTTGTTGAATAAGAGTACATGTATACTAGACATACATGTACGTTTCAATTGAAAAAAGGAAAAAATACTTCTGTTGTAAATTGCTGATCAGTACTGACAGTAGGCCAAGCCGAAATATACCTACATATCATTTTCTTTTCTTGCCCAATTCAGGAGCACACACAAACTCCCCATAATAATGTCACACTAATTAGGCATTAACTCACTGGACACTCATTGGTTACTTTATTCAATGCAAGGTCACCCAACTGACCTTATGAGGACACACTGCCAAATATCTTGTGAGTGTGACCTGCACAAGGACACAGGTGGTCAGTTGAGTCACGTGACTCTGCAACATTATATAACATTGAGTAACACACATGGTGCCATTTTTATCCACTGATACAGTAGCACTGATTTCCTATAATTTGATTTTGTGTTACTGACGAAACAAGGAATTAATCTGATGGTATCATTTTGAACATTCTGAGCAGTTTTTTCCGTTCTTTCTGGACAAAATGTTGACTTTGATTTTTGTGATTCTTGGAGTACATGCTTTACAAGCAGGTGAGACTTTTTCATTAAAAATTTCTTCCAGTTAGCAGTTATTTAACTTATTTTCATGGAAAACACATCAGATTCCAACACTGTTGCATTATATAGGCCTATATTTGAATTATTCATTCCGTGCACATGCACTGCACAGTTTTGATCGACGCAAAACTATTTATTTATTTCTAAATTTAATAATACAGTGAGCTAAAAATATTCTCAATTGAACAATTTCTTTCAGATGTCTACAGCAGATCTCATTCTAAACTTCTAAAACTTCACAATTGTGTTTCGCTGAACTCCTAAGGCAGTCGACCAAAATGGTTTGCATAATATTGGCCTACACAGTCCTGACTTACAATAAAAATGGACCTTGCACATAATGACTTTGGATTGAACCAAAAAAACTGGTGCACATAATATATGTATGCTGATGACAACAAGTATCATAAAACAATTAAGAAAATAAAAATATTTGTAACTATCGCCAGATGTTTTGCCTCATTGTATTGGGACTATGAAAGGTGAACAATTGCACTTAACACAATGCAAGAAGTACAATAATTGTCTTGCTCTCAACAATATATATCTGGCATGAGTATGATACACTCTTGATCAAAATGCTGGAATAATTAGGATTGTCAAAGAACTGCAATACTCTAACATTGGCTATTGAATACATGCATGGAAAGATTTGTTCCCCAGACATAAGATTAATATATGTGTTACATTATAAATTATTTATTGAGGATGAGAATTATTTTAAACTTTTCTTTTGGTGGCTCAGACAATTTTATAATTTTTATTGTAAAATCACAAAAATCATAATTTATATTATTACACAACAAGATTAGACAGACATGCAATTACTTCAACTTAATCTTGATGTCTGCAAGGTAAAAAAATCACAATTAAATGCAGAATGTCAAAGGCATTGACCTCAGTCTTGACATGAATTCCGCCTTTGCTTATATTTGACAGATATATATATGGCTATTCTTCTGTGAAAGTCTCTTAAACCTGGCCCAGATAAGTTGGTTGAACCTCCCTGATCTGTACAGAATGGTCCAAAACGTCTGTATGGTGTTATCTAGGTTTAAGTCAGGTGATGTAGCCCACTACAGCAAATACTACATTTTCCAGATTTTGGAGGATTTGCGGTGGTCTGTGGGCTTGGGCATTATTACTTACAAGTAAAAAGTCTCAAGTGAAGTGTTATGTTACCTAGCATACAGGAAATTTCCTACTGAACAAGAGTAGATCGTGTTTCCATTCTGCACAACCAGACACAACTTTCCATCATAATGGATGGCGACCAAAATATGCACCGATCCACCGCCATGAGCACATGTGGGCGTGCATGATATGGTCTTCGAACAATATTCAACAAAAATCTCAAGAGCTATGCACAGAATTCTACAACGTCGGTTATTCTGAGTCCCCCCCCCCACTCAGATTTGTGGTCCTGGATTTTCCTAATTTTGATTTTAAAAATTCTGTCGATCCAAATACTCACTTAAATATATATGGACTCCCACATCTTCAGATTGATTCGCAAAATCTGGAACATAGGAATGATAGGAGTCCGCCTGACTCCTATCAAATTTATGAACATTTCGAAACCCTGGTGTGTAGCGATGACAATTTGGGGGAAATGTCTTGGTGGTTTGCCCCTCCCCCCCCCCCCCGAAAAAATCCTGGCTACACCACTGTGCCAGCACACATGCACAATTTCACCAGGTCTGAGCCTCAGACCTGGACTTAGTTAACAGTTCAACAAAAAACTAGTCCCCCCCTTACGAAGACTTAAATATCTCAAGGACCTTTTTTTCGATTTCTATGAATTTGTAGGTCTGTGCATTGTCATTTTAAATAGATATTTGAAACTTGATTGATTTACTTTTATCTGAGTCAACAGATCTAGAGCGCAGGTACTACTCATCCTTTAAAAAATTGGAGGTTTGGCAAGGCAAAAAAAAAACCAAAAGGCAGGGTCGTATTAGCGCATTTCTGGGCCCGGGGCAAACTGTTTCCAATGGGCCCCCTTGCCCCCAAAAAACGCTCTGAAATTCTGAAAAGTACGTTCTCGCGCCAGTTACCCAACGCACTTTCTTTACAGTCGTAACTGTTTTCAGCTTCATCATGGGCCCCCCTGAGGTCATGGGCCCGGGGCAAGTGCCCCGTTTGCCCATAGGTTAATACGGCCCTGCCAAAAGGTGCTCAAATGCCAATCAAGTGATTTTTATGTCGCCAAAGGAACCTAAACAGTAAAAATGTCACAAAATAAGTCGCCAGATGTCTATAGCGGGGCAGATTTGTCATAAATAGCGAAGAAATATTGCATTTATACATAGAAGCATGAAACTTGGCGCACAGTTAAAAAACATCTTATCTTAAATATTTAGATAGGGAGCCACTTCAGATTTGAACTGGTTGACCCGTGGCAGCCATTTTCCAAATGGCAGCTAATTTTCTCATTTTCCTATTTTCTGTGAAGTGCCTATAGTTTGACTGTATGAAAACAGTGCTAATTATTCCTTCTTCAGATCTAAAAAACATTTTCAATTGATTTGTGAATCGAACTAAGGAATTTTAGGGGGGTCAGGGTCCATTTTGTCAGAACTGTTGAAGAAAATGCAGCATTTTCGCGGTTTCCCATATTTTAGTGGGATCACAATTGATATTTAATATACATATTTGAATTCCTTGAAAAATGAGCTTTGAAAGGAATGGTAGCATTAATAGTTTTCGTTAACTTTTTGTAAAGATTAAACCAAAAACCGAAATCTTCAAAAAGCATTTTATTTTCATTTTTTTCCATTTTTATACCAAATTTTCCAAACCCATTGATGTGGGTACTCATTTGAAAGCTCTTTTTGCAAGGAATTCAAACTAATTTTGGGATTTATAAAGAATTGGCGTGACCCTGCGTAACCGCGAAATCCAGCATTTGAATCAATATTTCTATCAAAATGGATTCTAAAAAGCCTGAAAATAGTCCAGGCTACCAAAAATGTTTATAGTAATGTACTGAATACCTAGAGAAGGAATATAAAACACAATTTGCATGTATTATAATTGTAGGAACTACAAAGAAAGCAGCAAAATGGAAGAATTGGAAAATGGCTGCCAGTAGCCACCTAAACTAAATTTGAGGTGGCTCCCTATCCAAATATATCCATATGGATGTTTTTATAGCGACGTCTTAACCTGGAAGAAAACATTTCTTATAAAAAGTTTGTTACAATTTAAGCTATTGGAAGATTGGTAGTCAACAGAGGCGATATTTTTTGCGTGTGAAACGTCATCAATATGTGTGTATACATAATTTGGGGTTACAGACCTTGCTACATGTCCGATTTTCAAAATTTAAAAATGTCCGTATATCAAATAAACTCCCCCGAATTCAATGCACTTATTCATTTTGCTCTATTTGCAATATTAACTTCGCAAAAAGCTTTTCGGCGCATCACGCTGCAATGGTGCAAAGTTGCAAAATCCCAGATATCCACAACAAACCAGTTTTTCAAATTAATGGCTAGCCTATTGAGACAGAATATTGAAATTGACAAATATATACATATATTATATACCATAGTTTTGTCATACTGTACACAAGGTGCTCTATCCCAGTTACCATAACAAACCATTGCCATACCAAGTTTTTTTTGGTTTTTTTTTTGCTTGGCTGGGAGCTTTGCATGTTTTACAAAATGTTATTCCACCCAAAATGCATCAAAATAACACGATTCATTTTTCAGATATTGGTAACTGTGTATATAAAACTCCATAACAAAATATCTTATAAATTAACCCTAACTTCGCAGATGCATTAAATTCTTTGCATTCTGGCTCATTCCGTTACAGTTTTTAAAAGAAGGTAAGACCAAAGTCGCTATAGTACCCTTTTTTAAAGGGTACTTTTCTTGTTTAAGTGTGTGCCAAGTTTCATGCTTCTATGTATAAATGCACTATTTTTTTATATACCTGTCCCCCTACTACTGAAGTTTTTCAGGAGAAGGGAACTCATTTTGCAACTAAGAACTGAGGCCTTTAAGACTTGGTTGAGGCTCCTTAGAGGGAATTACAGAACTGTTTTACTGCAAAGTTTCTGTTTGTAATAATATTGAGATTACAGTGATGCACTTTGATAAAGAAAAAATGAGGATCAGTTCACTGTGAAAAATGTACTTTGTGATTCATGATAGCTGATGAAGTGTCATCTTCTATACTTTCAACATGGGAAACATAGAGGCAGTTTGATTAGTCATGATCAAGAGAAGGCCAATTGACTTGTCATAACTGATTTTGGATTGAAAATCAGATGCATGATCCTTTTGTTTGGCAGTCACCAACAAGAGGGATAAGTCTCCTTAAATCAAATTAACATTGAAAGTATTGGGTTTGATCATGACAAATCATCAGTATGATGACACACGAAGTCCCATTTTCACAGTGCAACAGTACACTCTTTTTCAGTATCAAAGTGTTTCGCTGTAATGATCAATATCCTAATGTGTGAAATGAACAGAGGCCAGATTGTGTGCAAACATAGACTGTTCTTGAGCAAACCCGCAATATAATATTGCAAGTTTGTCATGCATTACAGCAAATATGAGCTGTTAAATCTTGGGCAATGCTTTTAAATTACATACACAATTAGAATTAATAAACATATGATGCCATACAACATGCATTGTAAACAGAGGCCTTCTGTTAACACCATACATTTTGTGTCTGCATCCTCTTTCTTCAAACATGTACATTAATATTGTGGAATGGACATTTCTGACATTTGTCAGTGGGGCCTGGTACATGTGCAGTTGCATATTATTTTAAATTGCACTTTGACAAAAGTAGGGGGGACTCAGGTTTGTTGGGTCGTTTTTTGCCTTGGACTAATTTGCTAAAGGACAGGCTCAGGTTGAAAAAAAATTTCTGGCCAAAACACGAACAGTCAGACTTAAATTGATTCTTGACATTGCGTGGTTAAGTCCTATATTCTTAGGTACTTCTTACAAATAGTTGATGCTAAAACAATTCTTTATGATATATATTGATGTCCCAGCTAAACCTTCAATTCTTCTGTCCCATTGCACCCTGGGATGGGGGCACATTGGGACAGTTATGGTTGAGTCACATTTTGCTTACTGTAGGTTGGTGCAGTTCTGATGGCTTGGATTTAAGCTCAATAATATTGTTGATATTCATGCAAAATTCTGAGTTTGTCATTGTTTTCAACATTGGATGAATTTATCATGTCAGATGTCCCCCGATGTACCCTGGTCCCTCCTATCCAGGCTAAAATTAATGCGACCCTTCCCATATCTTCCAGAAAATCTGTGTCCAGCTGATGGATACTATCCACTGCCAGGGGACTGCAGCAGGTATCTTCGATGCACTGGAGGAAATCCTGTAGTTCTGCCTTGTCCTGCTGGACTTCTGTACAGCTCCGATTCTGGAGTTTGCGATTATGCCAGTAATGTTGTGTGTGAAGGCGACAATGAGTTGGTCCATGAAAGAGTTGTTCAGGTAAGAATTCAAACTGTCACATACCTTATAGTGTATTTTGAGAACAATTGTCTTTTAAAGCAGATCTTGTGTTACAGCGAAACACTTTGATATAGAATTAAAGTGGACTGTGAAAATGGCACTTCGTGACTCATGATAGCCGATGAAGTGTCATCTTCTCTACTTTCAACATGGGAAACATAGAGGCTGTTTGATTAGTCATGATCAAGAGTAAGCCATTTGACTTGTCATAACTGATTTTAGAGTGAAAATCAGATGCATAATCCTTTCGTTTGGCTGTCACAAACAAGTGGGATACGTCTCCTTCAATCAAATTAACATTGAAAGTATTGGGTTTGATCATGACAAATCATCAGCATGATGACAAATGAAGTGCCATTTTCACAGTGCCACAGTACACTTTAATTCTATATTACACGTAAAGTGTTTCGCTGGAATTAGCTGGTGTGGAATGGAATCGAATCATGCATTTTGACCTAAGCTTATGACATTTTGGCATGAGTGTGGAACATTTGATTTGGAGCTGCTTGAAATTTTGGTTTCAATGGCAAACAAAAGGGGTAAAAACGTAGCAATGTATTTTTTCACTCAAGCGTGGTACACTGCACATACACCTACTCTACGCTAGTTCAAAGTTTCAGCTTCTCATCTTCATCCAAAAAAATAAAAATTTCGGTTAATTTCAATCAACTGCGTCTAAAATTGTCTTTATTTCTTGACATTGGCACAGTCATGGTACTGCAGTAAAGAAACGACTCGGTGAAATTTTTAAATTTTTTGCCATTTGTTTGACAATAACTTGTTTATGATATATGCAATTTTTTTTAAAAAACTATATGATCATTTTCCTAAGATTTGATTACTGCCAAAATTGATGCATGCAAAATCTGCAATTAATTAGTGTGGAAAATGTATAGGTGTACATCCATGGGAAGACATTTCTGACGTTTTTGTGCGACAAATGCATGTAATGCTTTATTCTGTGGTACATAACCAAAAACTCGATTTATGACTTTTAAGCAGTCATCAGGCCGAACATGCTGTTACCATGGGACCCAAATGAGGCGGTGAAATTTTTTTGTTTTTCATTTTTGGAATGTGTGCAAAATATTAGAAAAATCTGTATGATCAAACCACCATACTTGAGATCATTAGAAAAGATATATTGGCATGCACAATCAATAAAAGATAGATAGAAAGATAGAAAGATGGAAGGACGGATAGATAGACAGATAGATAGATAGATAGATAGATAGATAGATAGATAGATAGATAGATAGATAGATAGATAGATAGATAGATTGGTCTATATAAAATAGATACATTATTGAAAATAGACTGGCAGAATGATGTATCCTGGACTGAAGACAAAAACAGGTTCTTTGAGACTTTGACATATTATCTTTCTCTCACTGTTTTTACGTCCTGCCAAGGACAAATGTCATATGCTGCAACATCAACTGACCTAATTAACCCAAATGACCTTATGTGATTCATTTATTATGATTCCCTGAGGAATTCCCCATCATCAAAGACCTCTCTCTCCTATTAGTCACATTCTGTGACATCTTGTCAGAAGCTGTGATGTAATATTGTAGGTCAATATGTCTGCCAGGTGTCTGTCTGTGTGCCTAATGTTATGTAAACAATTAATTCTGTCATATCGTACTGTCATTTGAATCATTTGCTAACTCTTATTAGTCATCAGTGTCCGGAGCTCACCTTCTGAAAGAGAAAATGGAAATAAACCACAGATTGTGATTATAGAATTTATTCTTCTTAAAATAATACCTAAAGTTACTAGATAATACATTTGAATTAAACTTTTTTCCACCAAATAAAATTTTGAGATCAAAAATTATAATGTGGCAAAGAACACTGAAATGCCATGTATTTTGGCAAAAAGAGTCTTTGAGAGATATTTATATCATACTATGGGAAATTATTTTCCAATTAAGACATGAAAAAACTGCAATTATTAGGGTTATACAGAATAACCAAATGTCAGTATTGCACAGTGTATTAGATTAATTATTTATTCGGGCTGTAATAAGGGGACGATTTTGAGTAAAAAGGTAGGTCAAAACTGATCACCAGTACATTGAGGTAGTTGAAAAATCCATTTCTTTTTTTTTTTCAAAGAATAACAGTCAGTTTCACTCTCTTTCTATAATAGGAAAAACCAACCACACGACAAGCTCCGAGAGTCCTTGCGCTGAGGGATCCCACACACAGCACAAGCCGACAAACGTATGGACCGATAACAAGATCTTCACCCAGGCAGCCTCATAGAAATGGTTATCAATTTAGTATCATAAATGAACCTTTTTAGAGTATGTTCAGTGTGCCTTAATCGCTCAGACTTTACGTTCTGTTTAACTTCCAAAGTTTTATGGCAGGTCAGCATAAAACTTAAACACACCTTTCTTTATACCCCAGTGCCAGATTGTATCAATGCTTAACACGGGTTATCCTAAAGTGGTTAACTCCTATAACTTTAATTTTAACAGGATTACTGGGAAAATAACTCAGCCATGTTTTAAGCTGACCCCATTTTATATAATGATTAAATTATTTTCCCAGTAACCCTGTTAAAAGTTAAGTTATAGGAGTTAACCACTTTAGGATAACCTGTGTTAAGCGTTTATTTAGTCCGGCACAGGCGTCTTTCACTTAGTCAGAAAAATCATGTAATCAATGATTATGATTATCAATCAGAAATAGCCCCAGATATTAGCAATTTATTGTAAAAAACATGTATTATTGAAAGACTGAAAAAACTCAAACTCACTTTATCATTAAATAAATTGTCCTATAATATGATTTGTCAATTGCAGTTGGTTGCACGACAGGCGCCCTCAGCAGCAATCCTAGCGACTGTTCTGTCTACTACGTGTGTGTCAATGGCAGGCAATTGACATACGACTGTCCTCCTGGAACCTATTTCAACACAAGGTACTCGTAATAATCATAAAAGAAATGTACACAAAATTGTCTGCACTAATTTGTAGTTACTGTAAACTGGGGATAGGTCAAACCATCTAGGCGCAAGGGGGGCAGTCCCCTCCCCCCAAAAATTATAAAATAAAATAAAACTAAGAATTTGATAAAAAGGCTATTTAAAACAATCAAGAGATTTTCAATAATTCACAAGTGATTTCATTTGAATGTTATTTTAAAAATCTTGGGCCATATTAAGCCAATATTTGCCCCCCCCCCCCAAGTTGGCGTGTGTAATAAATATTGATTGTGTTGAACTAGCAGATGATTTCTTTGAATGAGAGACATGTCAATTAGGTATTAAGATACTTATAGAATAATATATTTACAGATCCAAAACCCCCTGCATGTCATTTTTTATAAACATGTATGTATTGACTGCAAATATATCTAAATAAAATCAATCAATCAATTTAGAAGCAGCTTTCATAGGGTGTCAATCTCTTTTTGAGAAACTTCAAAATCACCCCCATCTGTTTCAGATGACTCAAGTTTTCAACATAGGCTACATGCTATGACAGCCTTTTGGTTCTGTTCAGCCAAATCTGATATGCTGAGTTTGGACAATGGACATAATATTTATTCTTTCTGCAGGTTAAATGTATGTACCACAGACTATGATGGATGTTTTGAGGAAAAGGACTCAAACCTTTTGGGAAGGTACAGTGAGGCAGCCATTCACCGAAGCAGAAGTCACCGCAATGAAGTCACTTCCACGACTCCTCGCCAAAGGCCAACCCAAAGTGAAAGGGGCACTACTGATGAAAGTAACTATACATTAATCTTTGTTGTATAACGTATCTTTGTTGCATAACGCATATATATATGTATGAACAGGAAAATAATCATGTTTGCAAAATTTCAAACAAACTTGCCAATATTTGCAACAACAAAAACCGACACAGAAATTTGCCAAGATTGGTGCATATGTTGCAGTAGGTATTATTCTTTGTATTCTGTGAGTTTGCCAACATATTGCAAATATTCAGAAAATTTTGTGATTATCATTTATGTTGAACAAAACACTTCCAGTGACAAATTTGAACTTCACATTGCACGCCAACTCAATTTTTGCGATTTGAAATAATTTTGGACACAATACAGTCTGTAGACATATAATATTACTAATTTCTAAAATGCTACATTGTTCTCAAAACCTGCCTTTACTGCTGTTTCCAGAAGGCCTCATGGAAAGAATAGTTGAGAGTATGTCAGAGATTAAAAAGGAATGCAGTCAATGGGTGAAGAAGACTTTGAGACAAGAAGCACAGTTTGCCATCAGACAGGGAAATTCAAGTGAGTATTATTCTCTATATATTGTATTATATGAAATTATGCGCACTTACGAATAGAAAAATATCAAATGGAGAGGGAAGATATTATTATTATTCCCAATGAACACTCAACTTAACTTAATCGTCTGTTGGTCATGTAGAAATGTATGGTAAAAATCATGTTGCCAAAATGTGAACAAAACGTTGAGATATTTTCACAACTTTTGAATATGTCGCCACAATGTCGCACGTTAATCAAATGTATATATCTTTGATGTTGATTCATTGTGACAACGTCATTTCTACCCATTCTATTCTTCGTTCACAAGAAGACAAGAAATTTAATTGTAATGTTCAATTGTCATTGGCACATAACCTCAAAAATTCACTTTTTTTGTAACTTTCATTTGCCAGCAAAAAGCTTGTAGCTTGTGTTTAACTTTATTGTTTTATATGGTCATCATCACTGACGTCAAGTATATCGTTTCACCTTACCTTTTTTAGTAGACTTGACAAAATGACCAATGTAATGTCTTGTATTTGTTCTGACAATCTTCCCAGAATCCAGCCGGCCTTTCCTCAGAGTCCAGGGTTTCATGGGAGCAACTCCGTTCGTCAAGCAGATTTCATTCTCGGGGATGATGCAGTCTCGCTTGTTACATGTTGTCAAGGAGAGGTGGGTTCAACTTATTTACAATTTTACAAAGGAGTAATAGGAGCACAATTTTATATGTAGATTGAAATGATAAGTATTTGATTTGTGTAATTTTCCCGCAGGTTCCATCTGACCAAAACCCAACTGAAGACGGCCATGAAAGCCATCGGTCGTATCCTCCGTTTCGACGTGGCTAGTTTGGCTCCCATGATCAAATCATCACCCGAACCAACCGACTGTCCGTTTCCTCCTCACTCCAGGACTGAGTGTGATGAAAATGACAAGTGGGTTGCTTTAATATATTTGATTGTGATCTATTTCGTGGTTTCATCATCATGTATTTATTTGTCCCTTGGAGAGAGTAATTATAGTTAGTCATTGCGATTCAGACTCAGACTTTTTAGTTAATTAGGCCATTTAAGGATACTACATAGACCATAGGGTAGATCTAATCTTTATTTCCAACGGACTACCTCTAAATATTAATTGGTTAAGCTGAAAACTTTGCATGAGTTTGTTTTACTATCTGGTTATCAGTTTGTGTTTCACATTGGGAATTTCAGGAGTCTAAATATGTAGCAAACAATTTGGGCCACCCTCATATATTACAACATGAAATGATATCAAATAATTATTTCTTGGTGTTGCCAGGAGACACACTGAAGATAATGGAGTAATGGAAACTAAGAATTCTGCGATTACTGCAATTTCAATAAGTATGAGTTTCTGCAATTTGGTAAAAAAGCGTAGCAAATGTAGATCTAGTGATTGGTTGAGACACTGAATTACATGGCATAAAACTCATTTGAATAGCATAAAACGTATTTAAATTGTAGGTGACGTGTCTGAGAATGGCAATAACTGCCTGCATTCACTTACTAATCTGATCAAGCTGTCAAAATCAACAGTTCACTGAAGCAGAATAATACGTATTTCATTGCATTCTGTGTTCAACTGACAGATTTGGAGGACGTTTCACTGCTCAGGGTCCAATCAGAAAATCTAAAAATGCTACGTAGACAGTGAGAAACATAGCCAGAGAAACTCATACTAATTGAATTTGCAGTAACGCCACCCAAAATATTAGATGTTCATGTAGATCCCAGGTTCATAATTCTTGGGTATTATGATGGTGTGACCAGTATGTGGCTCGTTTATGGTAACTATCATAAATTAGGCATGTGCACATATTGGCAATGCGAGTCACATATGGGTATTAGGGTTGCAAGACATTGGAATCATGCAACCCTTACTCCTAATGACACACAGAGCCTACCCATAACATAAGTTACCTCTCCATTACTTAGACTTAAGCTCACATACCAATGAGTGTGGGTTGGCTGCCATACATGTGCCAGTAACATTCACTTGTGACAGATGGTCAATTGGTCATATTGTTACATATATATTTCCTTTGTCTAGAAATCTGTGAGAGCTCTATGGTTTATGTGTAGGAGTTGCCAGACTTGGTAAAAGAAAAATGTTGTTGAGTCATACAGTTTATAAATTATTGCTTCAAGGTCTCCTGACATGCCAATGACTATACACAATTATGATTGTGCTATGTTAAGTTTGTAAGAAATGGATTTGAATGAAAAAAAAGGAAAAAAAACACACACACTACTTTTGTTTGATACACTGTGGTTGAGGAACTAGATTATACTTTATCACAACATAATAACCAGAGCAGCAGAAGTTTATAACTCTTATTTCTAGTGCACATTGTTTCTCACAATTTTATAGTCTATTGTCCTTCTGTGACTAATGGCAATGTTGAGAATGACTTTCTCAATAGGAAATCAATATATGTATACTACTTTGCATTTTGAGTGCAAAAAATTTAAATGTGACTGATTTGAAACATTGATGACAAAAGTAATGATTTCTACAACATCGTGAGCTTTTTATCCTATATATACAGTGCCGTCTGTAAGTCAGTGAAATGGGTGATGTTTTTCCATTGGGTCAATGCTAAACATCCTCACTGCCAAACTTCTTTGGAAGCAAGGATGCTCCTCCGATGAGATGAAAATTGATTGTGTCAAAATGGACAACATTTGAAGTACATGGGATATAAATGGCTGCCTTTTTTTTGCTTCATTCAGAGTTAGGCATGGATCAAAGTGTTTGATACGTAAGTGAAAACCAGCACCTATGGAGTGTAAAATGGCACTCTGGTTCACTTACTTAGAAGAGATTTTGACCTGTTTGCAGGGCCAAGGAAACTGGCAGCCAATTGTTTCCTAGATCTATTCTTCAAATATGGTCCTTTATGTACCCATATGTTTTCTTCTAACAGGATGAGCGTTCTTACTTCCACAGGCAGTCTGATTGAAGACGTTTAGCAATGACCCAATGGCAAAAACATTACTCATTTCACTTATTGACAGGTGGCATTGTATCAAGATCACCTCACTATGAGATTATCAATTGCTTCCAATGGTTCCAGATTCCGCACCATAGATGGTTCATGCAACAACCTGAACAACCCTCTGTGGGGAAGGTCCTTCCGCCCGCTCAAAAGATTCCTGGAGCCCGAATACGCTGATGGTAAGAGTCATTCCATTCCTGATTTCTTCTTTATTTATTTTAAAGCTATAGCTAAGATTACACTCCCTACCGGTTGGGGTCACTCTGCTATATATGCAATTACATCGGGCAGGATGACGGATAACCAATGTCACAGAAAAATGGTTTTTGTGGAAATTAAAGGGTACACTCCAAGCAGGACAAGTCAATGTTATTGCTCAATTCCAGCATGATCTGTCTCTTGAAATTGTTTTAAAAATTTCACAAGAATATTTCAAACTGCCTGATGTTGAGCATGTGTCTGTAGGCTGCACAGAAGATGTCGAAAATGACCTAAGTTGAAATTGATTTGGATCAGAGTGACATAACTAATGCTTGCATTCTTATGCCACTATCTAAAATTGACTATATTACACTTGAAACAGTATGATGTAGCAAACTTATAAAAATTACCATGTTATTGCTTGAAATTTTAATTTTTTCCCCCTATCTACAGGAATCGATGCTCCACGAGTTTCGTCTTCAGGCAAGGAACTTCCAAGCGCACGCTTGGTGAGTCTGACTCAGTTCAAGGAAGTCGAACAAGCAGACCCCATACACACTGTGCTCATGATGACATGGGGCCAGTTCCTGGATCATGACTTGAGCAGAACTGCCATGACTAAACTCAACACTAGGCCTGATGGTAAGAGTACTACATAATCTACATTTGATTGTCTTTATGCTGTTGTATGCTTGTTTACTTACTGACACAGCGTGGACACTTGGACAGTTACGACTGTATGATTTTACCATCACTATACTGCATAATATCATTATTAGGCCCAATTATCAAGATAGCATAAAAATAACATCAAGATACACAAAGATACATCAAGATGTCATCAAGATTACATCATTTTACACCAACATAACACCAAGATAAAATCAAGATATTATCATTATCTTCTTTATATATTATTGTAATATTTTTTATTCATGAATATAATATATTATACACATGGTATAAAACAGGAGCCTAGGAGGTTATAAATTCGTCAAGATAACATGAAGATAGAATCAAGATTGCATCAAGATTACATCATAATACCATCAAGATATCATCAAGACATCATCAAGATAACTGATGCTGAATTTTTGTGTTATTCTTTGCAGGCAGAGGCACCATGGTGGATGTGAAATGCGGATCGGGATGCTCAACAGAAGGTGTGGAAAACAGAGCCTGCTTGCCGATTCCCGTTCCTGAAAATGATCCGGATTTTCCCAACCAGGAATGCCTCATGTTTGTCCGGTCGGAGGCTAGTCCATCTGACAACTGCAAAATGGGTTTGTTATGCTATATTTATCTGATTCCAGACATAATAATTATTGATCTATAGATTTTTGGACGTTCTAGAGGCACTTTTTCTAGGGTTGGTTTGAATTTCAATTTTTTAGTGTGTTGGTTGAAATGTTGAGAATACTAGTTTTTAAGTAGTGAATTAAAAAACAATGAATTATATCATTATTATGTCACATATCAGTCCCCAGGAATTACTGCCAGAATGCTCGAAATGGAAAAAAGATAAGTCACTTTTTGGAACTTTGATGGGTTGTACAACATCTCTGAAATGGCTAATGTTTGTGATGCGTGGACCGTTCGTGAGGTTATAATATGTACACGTAGTTATTGTAATGTTAATTTGACACAGGTTCTCGTGAGCAGCTGAACCAGCTGACTTCCTACCTTGATGCTTCAATGGTGTATGGCAGCACGGACGAAGAAAGTCAAAGAATTCGAGACACAAGCAATCCGAGTGAGTAATAGTTTCCAAATACATCTTTCTTCATAGTCGTCCTTCGATCAGATATTTTCCTTTGGGGGGGGGATTTCCAAATCAAAATTTTATAGCATTTCAACGTCTAGGCGCACCACACGCTGATTTCTGGTGGGGGAGAACGACATTTGCCTAATTTCACGATCCATCCAAATGTGACTTGTACCATTGCATGTCAAATGAAATTTAAATTCTTGGAAAGTACTGATTGAAAATAACTTTTAACTTGATCATCTGTCGAAAATTTCTGGCCTCCTTGTTGGAATTTGTTTTTGTAGGCGCCCCTGCCCCTCCAGGTCATAGATGTGATAAAAAATTTTATTGTAATGCAGGCGTGCAGTGTCATTGATATTTCTCTTTTTTGTTTGTTTTGACTGATTGAAGTGTGCTTCACAATTTCCACTCCTGATTCAGATCGTGGTCGCCTTCTTGTCGAGAAAAACCCAACCGGCCACCGCTCCTTGTTACCCTATTTTGACGACTCTGTTTGCCGAGACACAACTAGGGTGGTCAGGTGCTTCCGAGCAGGTACAATCGCAGTATATCTATAACAACAATGCACCTATAGATTCTTGCTTTAGTTAACATATACAGTACAAATTTCTAAATGTGGCTCAACTTAGCTGTCTATAGCTATTCATTACTAGTCTTATCCATATCTATCCATAACTATCCATTTCCATTCTTTTGTATACACTGGAATCTCTTTACCCCTTGTTTAAACAATAGTAATTGTGGATAGCTATGGATAGCTATGGATAAGTGTAGCTTAGTTTAGCTTGGAATGGCTATGGATAGATAGCTAAGGCTAGATTTTAAATGACGAGCCACTTTTAGAAATTTGTACTGTACATTAAGCTAACCCCGGTTCTGTCTCTGAGTGTCTCATTTATGATATAATTATACTACTTTAAATGAGTTGGTTGTTCAGTCAGAATGAATGTGGATGCTACACTCTTACAAAATATATATATGTAACCTCTGGGGGTTCTATAAGCTAGTATAGATAAGGAACACTAAAAAGGTTCCAACACAAAACAAAAAGAACATTTAGATAATCCAGTTGCACTGAACTCCCTCAATAGAACTCCTTTCTCAAGTTGGGAGCATAGGGTCCTATCATAGGGCCTTCTTGCCAAGTATAGAACCTTTTCAATTCAGTTTACTTTTTATGATAACTGAATCAGATGTAAATCCATTTTGTTAACGATAGGACTTGTGAAACAAGCGAATAGCAAAAGAAGAAATTTTTTTTTTGTATCGTCCAGACTTTGCCAAATACAAAGTGCCAATATCATATAATAATTTTGTAGCAAGTCAGGTTTAGTTGGGAAAAAATCTGTAATAAATCCATACTTTCCATTGATTTGCAGGAGAAGGGAGGGTGAATGAACAGGTTGGCCTGATGGCAATACATACCATCTACCACAGACACCACAACACCCTTGAAGAGAGGTTGCACCACCTCAATCCCCACTGGTCGGGAGAGCGCTTGTACCAGGTCTGTATAATAAGAGTCTAATGTACAGTGTACATGAATCAGTGATTGACAAGCACTGTACATTACAGAGCCGATTTTCACATCATCTTACCCCTAATTTTATTAATCTTTATCTTGATTTAATTATTATTTAATTATTTGCCTAAGACAAGGTGGTTATGATGATTAGAATCTGGCCAAAAGGCCTTGATATTGAAGATGAACTGTCTGAATTGTGATATATTTCCATCACTTATTATAATTTATGTCACAAATATATTATTCATATGAATATATAAATTTTATTGGACATCAAAATATCAAATATATGTATCAAAGGGGTTCAGTAAACAATTAAGTAACATTGGTACAGTAACTGTTTGTAACACATCGCATTGAATCATCATTTTAATGCGTTTTATTTAAGTTGAAATTTCATTTTTATCTAGCCTAATGTTCAGCGGAATATTTCATTTGAATTCAGGAAACTCGAAGACTTGTTTGGGCTATGTGGCAGGTTCAAATCTATAAGGAATATCTTCCCATACTTCTGGGCCCTGAGATTATGAGGAAATATGGACTGAATCTTGCTAAGTCAGGCTACTGGAATGGTAATTATGATTAAAAAAGAATTTAGTGATATTAAATCATTTCGGTTACAGACTAAAGTGTTCTTGATAAAGATGTTTCTCTCTGTATGTTCATGAATGGCCAGTTTTCAAGAATCACTGACAGAGTTAAGACCTAGTCTTAATTGCATTTCGTACTGTACATTGCTGGCATTTGGGCTTTTTCTGTTAAGGATTGAAGGACCATAGACTTAAGGATTAAAGACAAAGCAATTGAGTTAAGTCTATGGTCCTTCAATCCTTAATAGAGAAAGCCCTATTCAGTAACTCAAATTACATACGTAGGCCTGCCTGTAGTGATAAATTTAGGAACTGCAGTTGAATCTGGTCGGAGGCCCAAACATGGTATAAACTCTGTCGGTCAAGTCAGCCAACAATGTTTGGTCTTTCCAGTCTAGCCAGTACTCTTCTACATCATTTTACAATTCCCTGGAGTTAAAAGAAATTCTTGACGAAAATGAAATAAAATGTTGCTTATGCAAGGGATTCTGAAATTGAGCAATGGATGGTACCCTTGATGATCAACGGGACATGGATTCCCCTGAGCACAGTGAGCGGATGTCGCAGATACATTTCATGAACTTGAAAGAGCGTTGTGCATGTTATGGAGTAATTTATATCAATTATAATTTCCAGGTTATGACCAATCAGTGAACGTGGATGTTACTAATTCTTTTGCAACTGCGGCTTTCCGATTCGCTCACAGCTCCATCCCCAAAAATCTCACAATGGTTAACAAAATGGACAGGACTGAAAGCAGCAACCCATTCAGCACAGTAAGTAAAATATATCATTAGATTATTCTCATACAGTCTTATTGGGTTCATATAGATCTATACCTGAACCACATACTCAAGATGTAATGACTTTAAAACATCTTTTAAGTTCAAATAACGTTTTGCTTTACAGATTTTTATATATTTTATGACGAAGTGTCAATTTTAAGGGGCTGCTTCTTTGGCTGCATTGTCTTTGAACTTTTTCGTAACATGTCGGCATTATGATGCATCAATTTGTAAATGTAAATTTTAAATCATTTTGTCATTTTACATGATTAATATCAGCAAATTTGGTGAGTGTTGGACTTTCAGAGACTCTCAGAGACTTGAGTCAAAAAAGCCGTCTGGAGTTTCTCTCCAATATGCCTAGGCCTACTGGCCCCAAATTTTGGTCAGTGATGTCTATAACCACTAGAACCCAGGGCTATGACAGTGACATACATAATATTATGAGGGGCGTTCCTAAAGTTTAGACCAATTTTTTGGCAGACCGAAAGTTCTATTTGAAGTAGCTGAATGAAATTTTCACAAGTAATTTCGGGTGCAGTGTAGATGACCATCTATTTAGAAAAAAATCAATTGTTAGTGTCAGTATTACTTTTCTGTCGCCATGGAAACAAAAGTCAGTGCATTTAGAGCAGCTTCGTTTTTTAGACCAAATCAAACAATCTATGTGAAAAATAATCTTAAAATGTATCATAATAATGAAATAGATGATGAAGAGCTTTGCCAAACCAGAAATGTATCAATGGCTCAAGTGTTCCCTGGCGTGGCACATGTCCAGACTCTCCTCTAAAGTCTTTAGTAAACAGGAATAATCACAAAATTTCATCAAAATATGGAAACTGCCATTGCATTTTCTTTCTTATTTGTTGCATCGGCACACCACAAATTAGGGCGAAGAAAAACTCGTAGAAAAAACAGATATTGCAAATTGCTTTGGACTTAGGAATAACATGGACTTAATTGGCACCTTACCAAATATATACACTCCACAACGTATTTTGCTCTGTAAATTTGAATTTTGTGTCACCTTAAACGGTGAAATAGTTGCGCAAATTGTTTGAGCTAACATAGCTTGTTGTTTTCAGCTAAAATAACAAACAGATCTTCAAGTCGCAATTATTTCTCAGCTGCATGACTCAGATCATCCAATTTTCCAGCGCATCAAACAGAGACATTTTTATATAACCACAATTAATTATGTTGTTGAGTCACAATGCATGCACTTATTTTTATGTTGGTAAGTTGTTTGGCTAGAATCCAGTGCATGTTCCTCCCATACTCTGCCACCAGATGTTTGAATTGCAACCATTTTCCTTTGGAATTAAGCCAAGAGTGTTGTAACATATGGGGAAGGGACCGAGGTTTGTGGGATGGTCCATTTCATGTGCCCAAGTCATGAAAAGGGTCCTGTGTGAATCTGGGTGTAGGATGTTGATGTGTGGCAATCATGGACCCTAATCACCAACCCAAAATACCAAACGTGTTGTAATGTTGTTAATTGATGGCCACATTTAAGCTGTATAAAGAGCTCATGTCTCACCTCCAAACAAAAGAAAACCTTGATATTTCAAAAAGTTATATGAAGATTAGGCAGATTAAATTCCTGTATATTATGTCTGTACATTGACTCCCGATTGTAATTTTTGAAGCTTGATTGCTGGCTATTGAAAATTGATACCCCCCCCCCTCAGGTTTCATGCAGATTTTTAGTACCCCCTAAATAAGAGATCAATGCAGAGTTTGGTACCCTCTCCAAGACACACAAAGCACACATGTATGTTTTAGATATTTTTGCTCACCTTGGACAACCTTGTGTACGGATTCGCAGACTTTTGAATGATCCCTGAGTGCATAAATGCCATAATATCGATTCATGGATTAACCGAAAATTCCTGAAATTTTACTGTACTGTAATTTGCAGGTGATCAACAGACCAGAATTAATCTACAAGAACCTGCCGAACAAAGAATCGCCCATTGACAGCATCTTGAGAGGAATGTACAGCGAACCCATGGAGAGCGTCGAGCAACATTTCACCAAAGAAGTATCTGCTAAATTATTTGCTGAAAATCCTCCCCACGGTCGAGGTACAGATTTGCTGTCTTTGAACATCCAGAGAGGAAGGGAGCATGGAATACCAGGTATGAATAAGAAAGACAATATTTTGAGTGAATACCATCAATAGTCCTATGAGTGTCTGTAAATTTATCCCATGTCTGGCCAACTTTTGTCCCTCATACTTTTCCCTAGTCAATACAGATTGAGAGAGGGAACTACAACAGAAAGAAACAGGGATATATGGAATTCAACCAATCAAATTCTTTTTGGCTAATTAGCCAGCAGGGGTATACTGAAAGATAATGAGATAATTTAGGATATACTAGAACTGACAAATCACAAGACGACAGTGCCACTATATATCATGCTCATAAGCATGCGGATAACAGCATATTTGCTGATTGTTGTGATTTAAGGTAATTAAGTGCTGCCAATTAAGAATAATTATTGATTATTTTTTGTAACACAGCCCCATTCACATTAAGTGCTTCGAACTGTTTTATATTGATACAAAATAAAAGTATTTAAAAAAAGACATGGGATAAAAAGGTTACATCATTGGTGGGGCGCAGCATATCCCCGGTATAGTCACCCTCGTCCCAGTATATATCCCTCGACGCTACTGGGTCTTGGTTGACTATACCAGGGATATACTGCCCCCGACCATGATATAACCTCATAATACAAAAAAGGTATAATGGCAGTAATGCCTTAACGCAGGCTATTACTTTGGTTGATTTATATTGTGAAAAAAACCGAAAATATTTAAATCCATTAAGATATGATCATTCTATAATTATAATAGTATCCCCAAGATTCACTTTGATAATTAACATTCCCAATAGCTGCAGAGCACCAACGATCAAAACAGATTATTTCTCAGAAACTAGATTGTAACATTGGTCTGACCTTCTGAGATGGAAAACAACCAATTAACAACTTTTGTTACGCAGGATACACCGCCTGGAGAAGATTCTGCAATCTGCCAGTTCCTCGAACCTTTGACGAAATGTCAGACCTGCCCATAACAATGAGAGAAGAGCTCAGCAGCATTTACAGGTATATTATATACACTCATTGTCACTGTCCCTCATGATAAGACGATCATCGTATTTCCCACTGTTACTGTGCCTGATGATCATTATCACAATCTCGTATTTTTCCTCACGATAATTATGGCATTAAGTCATGATACAAATTATGAATTATGTGATAATTATCTCAATTATTGGGATAATATAATAAGTTTTGCATAATTTTGCCTGGCACCAAAATATTCAAATGTGCACTATAAAACCTGCTTCGTTATTTTATCCTCACCTACCATATTGAACACAGAAAAGTGCCACTTAACGGCAGAAAAACAGTGTTTTTACGGCATGTATGGTTGTTTTAATTAACGGTATAGTAACTGCCGGCAGTTGGGTTTAGAGTGTATATACACAATGTATGACAAAACTGAACTTAGACCCCTATCAGCATGCCTCGGTGGTCCAACGTCGGCCCGAAGCTGGTCCGTCGCTGCTGACATCGGACTGACGCTGGGCCGACGTTGGACCGCCGAGGCACGCTGACAGGGACTCAATTAATCTTTATGAAAGTATAACATGAAAGACGTCTCATGCAACCGTATGTTATCATTATGTGAAAAAGAGGCAATTTGTGCTCAAATGTGTTATTTTGTAAGATGTGGTATAGAAAACAAAATTGAAAGATTGAAAGTAATAATGAATCTAAAGAGACTGTCCTATCAACCAAAAAATATGCCATCTATTTATTCACACCTTTAATTTTTTTCTAATCTATTGTTTTCCAGACATGTTGATGATGTGGATCTCTTTCCGGCTGGCGTGGCAGAACGCCATGTTTCTGGTGGTGTAGTGGGTCCAACTTTCGCTTGCATCCTTGCCAGACAATTCAGAGCATCTCGGGTTGGTGACAGATTCTGGTTCGAAAGGCAGGATAGAGTAACTGGATTCTCATTAGGTATAGTAGGAGCAATTGGTTATTATGTTTACCATGGTTTCCAGTTGATGTGTATGAAAAGGATATATTTGAACAAGTAAAAGATTTATCCTAATGCCCAAAATTCCCTCACATGTCTCCGGTTCTTTCTTCTTCACTCTATAACAGGGAAGGTGGGGGGAGATGAGGCCTCATTTTATTCTCAGCCAAATCCGGTCCCTTAATTGTTTAAGTAGTTGTACTTTTCTGGATCAACATAACTTGAGGATTACACTCTATCTTCACAAAAAAAAAAGACAAGGTCGAATTGTTTGTTCATTTGTTGAAACAATCTAACACCATGACTTTAATCAACTGGTGTCTTGTTTGCTACTGTTTTTATCTGCTTTTCCTGTCTTTAATTTGTTTGGGCCGGATTTGCCCCGGGGCCAGATGTCCCCATCTTAACCAGTTAACCTATATGGTTTATGACGTTGTTGGCCATGAACATCGCTGTCGCAAGCCAAAATATGAAGTCCTGAGAAATATAACCCTCCAATGTTATCATCTCATAAATTTCTCTGATTTGATTTCCAGACCAAATCAAGGAGATTCGCAAGTCCCTTATTTCGAGAATCGTATGCGACACGAGCGATGATGTTGAAGTTATTCAGCCTTACGTTCTTCTGCAGCCAACTTCAAAGGCATTCAAGAATATTGGGTAAGTCAAATATCGCTTTTTCCGTTACTTCCCACAGATCATTGTGAACAATTGCATGCTGGATAGTGCTACCTTGATGAAATAGTGTATTTCCATTTTACGTGGCTCAATGAATGAATTTTTAAGGCAAGGGATAAATATTAGACTAATCTCATTCTTTCAAAACAATGTGGAGCTAATGTAATGTCTATGTGTAATTGATATGGTTTGCTGCAGTTGTTGCACATTATTTCTCACAACTACATGTAATTTTATCTCATTTCTAAAAGTTTATCACACCAAGTTGTAATACATTAAGTTGTTGTGAATTGTTTATCACACCAAGTTTTATCGTACTTATTTGTTATGTATTGTTTATCACACAAAGTTTTATCACATTCAGTTGTTTTAGGCTACATTATTTATCACACCTATTTCTTTATTGCGCAAAGTCTTTCACTGTAGTTTATAACAGATAACAGATCGTTTATTGGTCATGAATGTGAGTTACATGAAATTTGTTTTGATAATTGACAATAACTCCGAGTTAGTGGTCACAAAAAGTTGTTTTGGGATATTTGAAAGAAATGCATATAAACCAGCACTAATTGAATGTTTACTTATCATTCTGTTCTTTTTGACAGAACCAAATCCTACCAGACCATCTACAGCCTTGCCAGCCTCTACAGAGGAAATAACAACGAAAAAGTTCCCTGCTCAAAGATCCCAGATATCGACCTCACACCCTGGAAGGAATAAATGGTTAAATGAGACAATCATGGTGAAGGAACTTTTAGGATAGTTGTTTTCACTCATACTTTGTGCTTCAAATTTACTGGAATAAAAGCCTTTTAAGACATGAAGGCAGTCTTCATATTAGACCAATGTTTTATTATGATAACCCAACATGTTTTTTAATATCATTTATTTACTATCATACCTGAATTAATTCACTTGCTGATATTTTTGTCATGGATTTTCAGTACTTGTTTCATTGAAATAAAGACTTTAGATCCGGAAATGATGAACTGCTAAATTATTGATTTCACTTACTATGTACACACTGAATACAGCGTAATTATATGGGTCATAGCAAAAAGTTGGGGTCTTTTTCGTAATTTCATGTCCACTCGAGGAAATGCAACTATGCCAACGCCAACACCATACAACCCCCATGAAAGTAATAATATATCAAATCTATGCTAATTTTCTCACAGTATGAACTCCTCCTTTGAGCTCAGTCATTGTTTTTTAGCAAAAGACAGGCAAAGCAAAATCCAAAACAAGGTCAAATTTAGTGTGAAAAGTGAACACAGAAAAACATGGGTTCAATGAATGCACCATAACTAATTATATCTTGCGTTCAAGAGCAAAAACTTTATGTCTCAAGAGACCTAGTCAATTACCTGAAATGATTAGCACCAGTGTACACCTTTGCATTACTTATTTTTGGTGTGGGGAGGTCTCAAAATTAAAAAATGTACCTTGTAACATTTAAAAAATACATGTTACAAGGTACATCTTTCAAACTGACACACTTGCAGTGAGAAAGATTCACCCCATGAATGTTTTTATTTGGAGTACAAGTATTTGCAACCCTTTTCCAGCCAAAAACATTGAGGGTAATCAAGCCAATCTCATATGACATGTCCTTGAAAATATGTCCACTTATGAACATGTTACAGGATACATTTTAGAGGGGGTGTCTTTTCCACAGAAAATATTCCTTCTGGTACAATTTTCGGTCTCAAAATGTTGCATTGGTGGCCATTTTGTAAATGGACAGGTGTAACATTGTCTGCTTGGTAACAGATTGGGAGCATGATGTCAAGGAGGTTGCATGTCCAGCATTGTCCACAATGCTAAATGTTACATGCATCATTGCAGTTACAAGTTTACCACTAAAATGGGTATAGAGTCTCACATTCGAAGGCAATCTTCAAAATTGGCCAGCCTTTTGTTGTCTGACATGCTCTAAACAACTTTAGATCACACAAAAAGTCTAACCAACTCATTTACCCCCTCTTCCGCGTAACAAGACAGTATGGCGCATAAAACCAGTTGTAACAAGACATTTTTGGAACTATCTTGTTACAAGATCTATGAATCTTGGCAGGAACCAAGAAGTTTATGAGATGTTTTCAATCAGTCTTGAGTGAAAAAGTTTTTCAATGCCATTTTCATTAGTTTTCATAGTAAATGGCCTAACAGCACGCAATTAGCTAAGTGCAGATGTGACTGATAACAAGACACTGTCCGGCTATGGTGCTGTGTATGGCATTTGAATTATAGCAATATAACCAGACAATTTCTTAATGATTTTGTCACAAGAGTTCTGTAGTGATAGTTAACACATTTTCATTAGTTATAAGGCCAATGGCTTAACAGTACTCCATTAACTAATGCAGATGTGATTCGTAACAAGACACTGTCTGGTTATGGTACTGTGATTGTCTAGCTACATTTCTAATATTGAAACCCCAATGTGTTAATGCTCTTTGCACAAGAGTTCTGTAGTGATAGTTAATACATTTTCATAAGTTTTAAGGTAAATGGTCTCACACTACACTATGGTATTAGTTAAATGTACATGTGACTGATAACAAGACACTGTGCGGTTACAGAGGCCTACTTGTTTAGCATTTGAATAAAAATTGCCTTAATATATTGGCCACACAATATTGGTTTTTGCACAGTCTCAGTACCATTTTTAAAAATTTACTCAGAAGAAATAAAAATCATTTGACAATTATACATTTTTTTTATTACTCAGTACACCCAATTATCAAGAGGACATGGTAAAGTTTTTGAGACTAATACAATGGCTGTTATGCAGCAGCTTTCTGTGGCCTCATGAATAAAAGCATGTCTGTCTACAAGTGGACTGCTCTTGCATTGCCACAGATCAGAACATATGCTGTCTTGTGTTGCCACCTAGTGACTAGTGTGCTATTCAGCGAGCTCCTGCGAGCGTCCACCTACTTTCGACCAGAAGAAGACAATTTTGTCTGGAAGACACCTCGGCTGTTTCTGAGTGTGCTGATGGCCTTGTCTACTTCCTTAGAGAATGTGATTGCCGAGTCTGACTCTCGTATAAACTCAGCAACATTAAAAACGCACACTTTTAAAAAGGCTCCAAATAGTACTTCCTCTTAAGATATCAAGATGAAAATTTACACAATTCTAGAAGTTGCCGTCAGGTACATTCACAAAAAATTTCAAATCTCTAAGTGCAGTACTTTTGTGTAAAATTAAATTGTCGTAGTCACTGTCGAAAATGGAAGTCACAAACAGCACTTCAACACAAAACGCACCATTCGAAATATTGGTTTCGTGGCATACTGGATGGGATTAATCTTATGAAATTTTCACATAACATGCACAAGACTTCCAAAAGAGGTCCTCCAGAAGTTTTTGAAAAAAAGTCAATGAAGACCAGATTTTGAATTAAAAACTCAAAAATTTACGAGTTTGGAACTTCAAATGAAGCATGAGAACCAGAACTGTTAAATAATGGGGGTTTTATGCATGCACAGGGTAGAAACACACACACAGACAATCATTCCATTTCAATTGTCTCAAAAATCTGAATAAAACGTCATATTTTAAGGTTTTGACAAAAGGCTCCAGTAGGGGGCGTGTCAGCATTGACACTTAATTTTTATTAAATTCATCCTCTTTAATTGTGGTTGGGTCAAATATCCCCTTTCCCTAACTCATCAAGCAAGGAAAATTATAAACTTTCCTGGTTTATCAAAAAAGTTTGTGGAAAGAACAGCTAAGTTGTTGAAATTAATGATCAGAGGAAATTGATATTTTGTGACTTCCATTTTCGACAGTGACCACAACGATTTAATTTGACCAAAAAGTACTGCACTTAGAGATTTTACTTTTTTTGTGAATGTACCTGATGGCAACTTCTAGAAGTGTGCAAATTTTCATCTTGATATCTAAAGAGGAAGTACTATTTCGAGCCTTTTTAAAAGTGTGCGTTTTTAATGTTGCTGAGTTTACATCAATGTTGAATAGAAATTTTGTGAATGTGCAATGAAATTGGAACTATTTCTTGGGACAGCAATGCTGCAGCATAGGAAATCAACATTTGTGCCAGGTGGCAGCAGCATGCGGGTTCTCGGATTCACCAGACTGCTTGTTTGTGCAATCACCAGCTGGGGTAAGATTCCTTGAGTTGGACATTTGGTGATGTCTCCTTGAGTCAGACACAATAGGTTTGAATTTGCCAATTGAGTGTATACCCATCACATTATTTCTTAACAATTTTTAGTTTATTAATTTCATTTATCTATTCATAAGCATAAACATTCATTTTAACCTAGTACAAAGTGTTTTTCATAGCACTGAAGATGAGTATGTATGTTTCTCTTTTTCCTTTGTCCGAATTAATTGAATTTTTCTGCAATAATGTCAAATGTAATATATATTTGACTTAAGTTGGCATATCATTCAGTCAGGGCTGAGTTGGATGCAATTTGTGCCTGAATATGGGCTTAAATGAACTGGCATAATCTCGAGTTGCTGGATCTTTTATACCTTCTCTAATGAGTGACAAGACACCTGTCCTACTCAAGGATACCCCGCACATTTTATACTCTCAGAAATTCAATCCTCTAGGCCTATCCAGGGTTTTTTCATGCCAGCTAGCAATTTTTTAGTCAGTGAAAACGTTTAAGGCCCTAGTAAACAACTTACAACTCATAGGTGAAGCAAGATACCACTGCCTGGAATAGCAATATATGTCCCAGGAATCTTATCCTACCATGGATTGCAATTATCCCCCCCCCCCCCGCAACTCAATTAAGTCCCAACCCATGGGATATTAATAGAGGAGAGTTGTTTCCAGTGTACTGTGCTGGGGCAACTGAAAGATAATAGCATGCATCCCTATAGATTAAAATAGTATTCTATTCTCATTCTTTTCGACAAAAAACAACAATGATATCCTTAGTTTTTGAGACATTTAGTGCAAGATTAATTTCTGCACACCATTCAATTTTTTTGTCAATCTGGGCCCAATAACATGTCTCATCATTTCATGGAATCTGATTATTTCAGTTTTGTACTTATGGATTCATTTCATTTTGCTCATATGAGCTGAACATTGCAAACTTTGGGATAACAAATTTAAATGGAGGATTCATAGTTATTGCACTGACTCAGCCACTCAATGTGTATATTGTAACAGGACGTCTTGTTATGATGCTCAAGGTTTACGCAAAAAATTGGATAAAAATAAGATAAAAAGGCAATTAGTGAAAAATTACTATCTGTAAAGCTAGTATTTAAGTACATAAACAACTTTGCATTCAAATTTACAAATTAATTCTTCAATTAGCACAGGATAGATGTCCTGTTACAAGTTGCAGTCACAGAATCGACAGTCGAAAATTCAACTGCATAAAGTTAATCAGAAAAACTATACAGCTTACAAGAACTTATCAATGATTATTTTGCTTTGGCCATACCAATATAGTTTTTGGGGTGCTGTATAAATCTTGTGGAAGTATATTTGTGTGTGTGTCCATGTTACAAGGTTCATGAGGCTCACCTTACTTTAAAGCCAAATGGAGGCGGGACCAAGGAAGGGCATTGAAAAACATCCTCCTAGCTGTCAAACTCAAGTTTTACCAAAACTGGACACTTCCTCTGATTGACATTCAGAAAAATTAGAAAACAAAAGTGATGTCCATGTTATGCGTGCTTCTTTTTAACTTCCCTCCCAAATATTTATTTTTTAATTAATAATGAGATGCAATACTGCAAGTTGACCGAGACTTATGGCACTAAAAACATCAAATCACAAAACTTTTGAAAAATCCATGCCAGAATTTTTATCAGGGATAAATGAAATTATGTTACGCGATGCAGGAAATCCAATTTCACCATGATTTCTCATCCAAAAATTAAGAAACAATGATTATGATGCACAGTGATTAACAGCTCAGACCATATCCTAGGCATCCCAACTCAAGTCATTTGTCCCTGTGGCTGCACATTTTGAAGGCATCAGTTCACATTTTTTGTCTCAACTTTTTGCTATGACCCATATTATGTTTTTTGTTGTTGTTTTTTTTTGCTTAGGTTTGAATATAAGCTACACTATGTTTATCATCCTTTCAATGAAAATTGATTTTAGAATAAATAAAAATGTTTTTCATTAAATTTGAAAATCGTGATTTCCTGCTGTGATCTCTCTCAGATATAAATGTTGACCATCTCTTCGCGCTGCTCAGTGCTCCTTTGATTTTCCAAGTTTTCTGGGAGATGCTTCAAATGTGTGTTATAGTTGTTCTATGCTTTATTATAGAATGTGCTTTTCTTATAAAAAAAACTTCTTATATTGATGCGAATTGTCAATAAAATAAAATATCAAAATTTACCTTTTCAGTTTTCCAGATTATGTATTGACAATTTGTATTGGCATAGTGTAAATTTGGATTTTTACAATCGCTTTTTTCCATGATAATATTCTGTTTCCTTTAGCATATATCCAATCATGTATTCCCAACAAAAATCAGCTGATATATGATAGTCTCGAAATGAAAAGCCAAATAAATTAATTAGCCAACATTTGTTTTTTATTGAATTAAAAAAAGAAATGAATTCACAATGAATTTGACTGTTATTTATGAAGACATACCTGTCTTAGTATTTTTAGTCTTTGACGTACCTTCAGTGTCATCTCCAGATAATGCAGCCTGAGTGTAATATCGTGAACAAGAAATTGTCCAAAACAATGAGAAAGATTCAAAGAAGGAATGAAACAATAGAGGATCTGGATTGTGTCCTCCTTGGGAAATTTTGAGGCTGAATTTCCCTGAACTTGGAAGGGTTGAACTATGCTTTGCTGCCCTGTCACAGTACCGGATTGATTCACGCTAAACACTGGTTATCCTATAGTGGTTAAATCAATTTACTGATATTGTACAAATTGCTGACAATCCTGAAAATGAGTTAGATAATCAGTTTTAACTAACTGAACTCAAGTTACAACATGACAAATGTTTATGCCAGTAGCCCGTTTAGAAGAAAGTTATAGGAGTTAACGAATTAAGGATAACCCATTTTAAGTATTCGTACCATCAAGTAGGTACCGAGGGCATCCAAACCTAAATTTGTTTAATTAAACAGTATCAACTTAGCAAGCAGCAAACATCAGTACCAGATTGTATCAACGCTAAGCATGGGTTAGCCTATCCTAATCTGGTTAAAGTTGAATCCCACACTTGGAAAGAAATCTAAAATCCATGAGATATTCATGAAACCTTGCAAAAATATTCATCAAAAAGAAAGCTTTCCAACGTAAAAAAAAAAATTGGTGGGCTATCCAACATAATTTTCGAACTATGACTTTTTCTAAATCGTATGTCATTACATTAAAACCACAGAAAAATACTAAAAAAGTGTGGGATTTATAACGAAAAGCTTCGTCACTCGAACAATATCCAAGAGATATTTATGAAAAATTTAAGGAATATAGCTGGAAATACACTTTATTGAAAAACAAGTCTTTGAAGGGGGGTTACCAATGTTTTTAGAGAACTACGAGGTGTGCAATATGATAAAATTATGAAAAAAAGTTGAAAAAAAATAGGTCCCTCTTAAAATAAACTTGAATATCACAAAGATCCCTACTCCGATTTTTATGAAAGTTTGAATGCAGTATAGGCCTGTATATTGACCTAAAATGTGTGTATTTATAGTTTAGTGCCATTATTCCTGGCTGAGCCAGCAGCCTTCGAGTGAGCTTACCCCTGTTTCCAAAAATCTCTGGCTTTTCCAATGCATATGAACAATTTGATCACCGGGGGAGCCACCAGCTGGGGTATTTTTGTTGAACCATTTAGTTACATGGAGTATAACAGGTGGAGCAGCTGTATTCTGTGGTATTCAACTTTAACTCATATAACTTACATTCTAACAGGCTTATTTGTAAAACATCTAACCATGTCACAACATGAGTTCAGTTAATTAAAACAAGTTGTCTGACTCTTAACATTGATACAATAATAGTAAAATTACTTTTAAAACCACTTTGGGATAACCTGTGTTACAGCTGTACCAGATTGTATGAACGCTCGATAGGAATTTTCCGAAAGTGGTTAACTACCAATACTAATCCTCAAAACGGGTTACTGGCAAAAAAATTTGTCAAGTTGTAACATTTGTCCAGTGAATTAAAACTAGTTTTCTAATTCAAGCTCAGCACTGACACAATGTCAGTAAAATGACTTAACCACTTTAGGATAACCCGTGTTAAGCTTTCATACAATCTGTACTGGGGTCAAAAGGACAGACGCTGAAGTGGTTGGCTGTGGCAATAAAAAATTCTGAAGCGGACATCCTATAAATTCCAGTAGTTGCAAAGGTCTACAACTTCAAAATAAAGTTCAAATGCGTATACAGTTTAACAGTACTGTCATAGCGGGGTTCCAGAAACTGGCCAAAAGGTATCGAAGACCTTCTCCAGACCAGATAGATTAAATATTTCAGGAGCCGTATTTGTTTGGTAGGCCTATCTGAAGCAAATTCTCCAAGAAAAAAAATTTGGAAACAAAAAAGAAAAACCTGACAGTTTCAGGTTATAGAATAAGATGGTAAGAAACAAAATAACAAACGGTATATCAAAGATCATTAAAGATTAACTCACAATCGATTGACTTCCTTTTTCTATTCGAATAACATCTTGTTTTGGTTTTTAGGCTAATTGTGCACAGATGAAGTGAATAGATGAGAGCAATTTCAAAGAATCTTAAATTAAACTACATGTGATCAATAATATATATACTAAATTACGTGATTACAACATATCATCTTATCGATGAACCAACATCATATTCAATCAAACCTTTTTCTCGTTCGACCTTCATCCTTAACCAGGTTATGGGGTCATTCAATGAACCTGGTGAACTTGAAAAAACTTTCCAGCCTGATTATCTGCATTCAAATATATTATTTTAATAATCCAGCTATACAGTTCACCAATTTACACTGAGCACCATTAAAAACAAAACATTTCAAATTGGATAAAAAATGGCTTCCTCTGAAGGTATCACGTTAAAAGTTTCCACACACCTAGTAGTTGCCATCAGGTATATAGTCATGAAAATTACGCATCTCTATATTAGTAGAAGAACAATATTTTGGTGTAAAATTAAATCTTGGAGGTCATTGTCGAAAATGCAATTCACCAAATGTTGAGATTTGGCGATCTTCAATAACCTGGCTATTAATTTCACCTTTTGTATAAGCCAGGAAAGTTTACCATTTTACTTGAATGATTGAATGGGGAAAAAGGGATATTTGACCTAACCGCAATTAAAGATGATGAAATTAATGAAACTTTTAAAAGTGTCAATGATAAACTGGCCCTACAGGACCTTTTCGTCAAAGTCTTCAAAAAATATGTTATGTCAGATTATTCAGAATAAACGTATCGAAATAAATTCATTTCGGGATGCCAACTACAAAACTTTTGAGTTTTTCACTCAAAATCTGGTTTATCCTCATTATGTTTTATTATAAAAACTTCCGTGGGACAGCTTCTTGAAATCTTGTGTATGTGGAAATTTCAGAAGCATAATCACATCTAATATACCACAAAACCAATATTTCCATCGCTGCATTTCCTATGAAGTGCAGTCTGTCAACTAGTGTTTCAAACAGAACTCACTAAAATGAGCACTGTGTTGCCAATATGCCTTTTAAGACCACACACGAGGTCTATGCCTAATTGGATAATTATTTTGAAATTTTAGTTAAAATCTGCCAAATTTAGTAAAATTTTACTTGAAAAAAAGAATTAATAGAGAAAAGTGAACTACCGTAGAACGGGGTGACTTTGAACAGTTTTCACCTCAATTCCCTTATCTTTGAAAATATATAAGATCTATGTGGTATTTAAAGGGATAAAATGTTGGCCACTGGCATGCAGTTAACCTGTGCATTGGCATTTTGAGACAGATATCATGTATGTGCCTGTTTCAGTGGATAAATGGGCGTTCAAACTCACCCCAAGATCTGGGGTGACTTTGAACAGAGTGAGTTTCAATGAAAGAAAATCATCAATTTTCAGAAAACAAATTTTTATCTGTATTTATGAATTTTGCAGGGCTTAATTGCCTTTCCCTAAAATTTTGTCACTGTTTTTTTAAATGTTTTATGACTTTTTTTATTCTTGATCTACTTCCGAGCCTTTGGAGCTAAATGATTGTCTAATATAGTGAAATATGCTTCAGACATTGAATTATATGTATTTTCTTATGAAATATGATATATCTGTGAATGTAGTTTATGGGGAAATGTGATGGTCTCTGCGCTCATCATCACGATGTGATGTTCAAAGTCACCCCGAAGTTCGTTACAATTCAACGTCATCCACTTATATTCTTTGTCGTCGGTATTTCTGAATAGCCTCCAACAAGTTTCTGGTGGATTTTGGAAGTATTTGAGTGACATTATAATAAGGCAAGTATTTGTAAGGCCAGGGTCATTCAGTACTGTTGTGGGCACAGAAGTTAACAGGCTACGATATCTTGCAAAAAGAAGTATGCTAAGTTTATTCATCAAAATCATAGAAAAAAAATTCCGGTCTCAATGACTTCATGTAGAAAGAAACTAGGCTTTAGTAGAATATAATCAGAAGTCAAATACTTCCAGTATCTCATTTACTTTTGCATTCATAGAGGATCAATCTTTTTCAGAAAAGTGTTCAAAGTCACCCCGGCTGTTCAAAGTCACCCCGTTCTACGGTACACTTGATTAAACCATGCAGTTGGCAGTACAATATTAAATATTTTCGGCCCAGCGAATCATCAAGAGTCAAGACAAGTTGCGTATCGAGATATTAATCCCAGTTTACTAACACCTCATTCATTTTACGATACATCAGGGATACCTGAAGTCCTGCAAATGCACGTATTGAGTTTACTCGTTTGAGACTGCATTATATTCATACAGGTTGGACATTGGAGCAGTTTTCCATGAGACCAGATATTATGCCATTTTGGCGATACAAATACTGTTCAAAGTGACCAATTACTCAGGACTTGCAAGCTGATTTTCTAATATTTTGTTCCCTCATGGACAGTTTTATGGAACTCAAAGAAATGTTCTTTTTCAGCTTTGAAACTGTTAGAATTATTTTTTGTGTGGTACACTTGCTCAGATTTTTTGGTCATTTTTTAAAATCAATTACGGTAATTCCTTGACTCCTGTATTTTGATTTTGTGTTATATTTGTTGTAAAACATTTTTTACGTACTATACGTGGATGTGTAATTGCTTATCCCAAATAAAAGTACCACTACTACTACACTGTGTACCAACCAAGTGACAGGGTTCCCCCGTGGCCTAATTGGTAAGTGCGCTTGTCAACTGGCTTTCAGGGCGTGGGTTCAAATCTCACCCCGGGAACTCACTTTAGTCCGAGCCCATGGGACTTTAAATGGAGGCCGGTTGTATCCAGTATTCTATGCTGGGACAACTGAAAGACCCTCGGCATCCCTGAATTAATAGGGTATGTGCCAGACTCTCAGTCTTCTCATCTCAATCAGTTAAGTTTTCTGGGAGATTTAGTCCAGTCAATCTAGGATTATACCCGCCACAAATTGCAAAAAAAACTAAATCAGTTTTTTTCTCACCATTGACTTCTACTGAATAACATATTATCAATCTCACTCAATGAAAATATTGGAACAGTGTTTTTTGGGCCATTGAAAATATAGCCTCTTGGAACGACGGAAATGCCATTTTCGCACATAATTTCAACATTCTTACTTCACATTTTTGACAATTGCAGCACCTACACTTACGGTACTGCCTTGAATTATGCATCAAATTAAAGGTAATAATGGAAGGCATCCGTCTGTACCTCCAGTAACCATGTAGCTCCTCTCTGGATCTCACAATGTAAGTGCAAACATTGTGTCCAATCCGATGCAAATCAAGTATTTTTGGCTAGAACTGTTTCAACGATTATTACTTTTTCTCAGAGCATATATAAGACATATATTTATATGGAAAACACATCAGCTTGAAGTAATATGTATTAAAGTGCTAACTGTTACCAATTCACTAGCATTATGATAGTGAATGGTCAAAGATATAAGTGCAATAATGTCTTCATGGACTCGCAACTGGACAATTTTAATATAAAAATGGTAATTCTTTCGCATTTCGACTATTCTAGGAAGACCACACTGGGATTGACCATTGAATCATTAGCAAGATTTTGATATAGATGAAAATAACAATGACATTGTGTTAGTTATACACATCGAAGCAACATTCTTGAGAAAATACTTAGGTAACTTAGCAAGGTCGTGGTCCAGCTTTGTTAACGATAGATACACTTTGTCATGTAACAATTTTACTCCATGGACTACCCAATATGATCTTTTTATCCCTCGTTTTGCTATCCCTGTATACCTTGAAATTTAATTGTCTAACAGATAATGAAGCCTTCTCATTTGATGCATTCTCAAACCACAAACATGCTGAGCTAGGCGCCATGTGTATGGCCTTACTGAGGGGAAATGGAACAGCTTATTTTACACTCGTTCTCAGCATCCATTCAATAATTCGTTAATTAATGCAACTCTGCAATACCCTACCCTTATGATTCAGCTGGAAGGGATGACAACTGCTATTTAGACAAATATGGTCGTTGACTAAAATAAGTTTCAGGGATCGACCATGCTGCAATTTTGGAAGGACTTTGTGTTTCCGAGAAGGTCTTTCACACTGGCAGTAACATCTATATAGCCTTCAGAAGGGTTGACAGTTGTAGCAACAATAAAACCAAACTGACAAAAGAAATCCATATCTGTTTTGGTGGGTCAGAAATGAGTTATATGGTGATTAGGATAGGTGGAATTGAAAATACATGGGAGAATTTGGTGCTTCCGAAGGGACTAAAAATTTTATTTAGCTTTTGGAGGGTTGACAGTTGTAATAACAAGGAAACCAATGTGCCAAATGAAAGTATATACTATGGGCTATCCATCCATATCTGTTTTGATGGGTCAAGAATGAGTTATATGGTGATTAGGATAAGTGGAATTGAAAATACATGGAAGAATTAAGTGTTTCCGAGAAGATTATTGACACTGAATTCAACATTAATGTAGCTTTTGGAGGGTTGACAGTTGTAGTTACAATGAAACCAAGGTGCCCAATTTAAGTTCATATTAAGGGCTATCCATCCATATCTGTTTTGGTGGGTCAGAAATGAGTTATATGATGATTAGGATAGGTGGAATTGAGAATATGTGGGAGAATTTGGTGTTTCCGAGGAGATTATAGACACTGAAGGCAACATTTATTTAGCTTTTGGAGGGTTGACAGTTGAAGTTACAAGGAAACCAATGTGCCAGATGCAATTTGACATCAAGGGCAAGCCATCATCCATATCTGTTTTAATGGGTCAGGAGTGAGTTATATGGTGATTAGGATAGGTGGAATTGAGAATAAATAGGAGAATTTGGTGTGTCTGAGGAGATTATTGACACTGAATTGGACATTAATGTAGCTTTTGGAGGGTTGACAGTTGTAGTTACAATGAAACCAAGGTGCCCAATTTAAGTTCATATTAAGGGCTATCCATCCATATCTGTTTTGGTGGGTCAGAAATGAGTTATATGATGATTAGGATAGGTGGAATTGAGAATATGTGGGAGAATTTGGTGTTTCCGAGGAGATTATAGACACTGAAGGCAACATTTATTTAGCTTTTGGAGGGTTGACAGTTGAAGTTACAAGGAAACCAATGTGCCAGATGCAATTTGACATCAAGGGCAAGCCATCATCCATATCTGTTTTAATGGGTCAGGAGTGAGTTATATGGTGATTAGGATAGGTGGAATTGAGAATAAATAGGAGAATTTGGTGTGTCTGAGGAGATTATTGACACTGAATTGGACATTAATGTAGCTTTTGGAGGGTTGACAGTTGTAGTTACAATGAAACCAAGGTGCCCAATTTAAGTTCATATTAAGGGCTATCCATCCATATCTGTTTTGGTGGGTCAGAAATGAGTTAGATGATGATTAGGATAGGTGGAATTGAGAATATGTGGGAGAATTTGGTGTTTCCGAGGAGATTATAGACACTGAAGGCAACATTTATTTAGCTTTTGGAGGGTTGACAGTTGAAGTTACAAGGAAACCAATGTGCCAGATGCAATTTGACATCAAGGGCTAGCCATCATCCATATCTGTTTTAATGGGTCAGGAGTGAGTTATATGGTGATTAGGATAGGTGGAATTGAGAATAAATAGGAGAATTTGGTGTGTCTGAGGAGATTATTGACACTGAAGGCAACATTTATTTAGCTTTTGGGGGGTTGATAGTTGTAGTAACAATGAAACTGAGGTGTCAAATGACAGTTGACATCAAGGGCTATCCATCCATATCTGTTTTGGTAGATCAGGAATGAGTTGTATGGTCATTAGGACAAGTGGAATTAAAATACATGTCAGAATTAGTTGTTTCCGAGGAGATTATTGACACTGAAGGCAACATTTTCCCCAAATATTTTGATCCCATTTACAAGTGATTATTATTAATTCTAAAGGAATTCACACTCATGTTAGCAGAAATCATTGGTATGGCCAGACAGCTATTGATTCAGGCATTTTTACCTGCAATTTAGATATTTCAATTCATATTGGTGTCCGTGCTTGGTCACTTTCACCAAAAGTAATGGTTTAATTTTGGGTATTTTCCCCCATTATTTCCATTTCCCAGTGTCTATGTATGAAATTATTGAAACTCTTTTAAGAAAGCAAAACAAATTAGTCAAAGAAAATTCGTTTTTACGTATGTATAATAATATAGTATTATGCTCCAGGAGTCCAGGACCCCTTTGCCTTACCAATGTTCATCCTAAGCAACACTGGATTCAGCGCCCGCAGTGAAGAGACTGTCAGAATTCATGGTTGAGCACGAGTAAATACAGGTCTTTAATGTTTAAATTTCCAAATTTGGGCCTCTGTTCCTGGTGTTAAAAGTAATGATATTCTAAAACGAATTATACCATGTGAAAATGGATGCTTTAATGTGTCAGTTTCAACTTTCAGGGCGGCTGTTCCACCTGAGGGGCAGTTGACGGTCAGTTGTTGCATGTGAACTCTGACAGAGTTCACTGCCTGTGGCAGCACACTACTGTCGCTCTTGTGCATGTATAGAGAGTATAATCTCTTGATCAATTTTAAGTATAAACACTGTGTGCATAGTACATTCTGGAAATACCAATGTGGCCATACTTGAAGAGTCCAAATGCCAAATAATTACAATTTTTCTAATAACATTGTCCAGTTGATAGTCTAAGAAAACAAGATTGCCGTAATATCTTTGGCCATACACTATCATAATGCAGGTGAATTAGTAAGACTTAGAACTCTAATAGATATATCTTCGGACTTATGTTTCTGCACATAGGTATATGTCTTATATATGCTCTGAGAAAAAGTAGGAGTCATAGAAAGAGTTCAAGCCAAAAATTGTCGATTTTCATCGGATTGGAAACAATGTTTGCACTTACATTGTGAGATCCAGAGAGGAGCTACATGGTTACTGGAGGTACAGATAGATGCCTTACATTATTACCTTTAATTTGATGCATAATTCAAGGCAGTTCTATAAGTGTAGGTGCTGCAATTGTCAAAAATGTGAAGTAAGAATGTTGAAATGATGTGCAAAAATGGCATTTACGTCGTTCCGAGAGGCTATATTTTCAATGGCCCAAAAAACATTGTTCCAATATTTTCACTGAGTGAGATTTATAATATGTTATTAAGTAGAACCAAATGGTGAGAAAAAAATTGGTTTGGTTTTTTTTGCAATTTGTGGCGGGTATGTTTCGTATTTACAGTAGATTGACTGGACTAATTAGGCAGTTTTAGTAAATTTTAGTGCATTTTAAATCTTTTGATTGCAAAATATTTAAAGCTTGAAATTTCACATCAAGATTTCTGATGCATAAATACAGCATACTGGCTATGTTATATTGTAATTACATTGGCTTCTGGTCTAAAATTTAAGATTTTATGATTAACTAGGACGCTTCGCATAGAGCAAACGGTACACAGTGACTAGGCCTACTGTTGTTAAACCTCTGCTTGCCTGTACCTTCAAACAGTCTGCCAAGAAGTGTGGTCGTGATCATAAGCATACTTTGAGCATACTTGTTTTAAAAAGAAATCAATGATTGTGAACAAACACTATGAATCATATATATGTCTCTTTTTGCTCAGGAATGTATGTAAAGTGTTTTTTCCTTGCATTCAATCAAAGAAAGAGTAAGAAAAAGGAGAAACAACTTCGAATTAATTGATTAAGTTAAGTTTATTTTACGAAATGATCTTTTTCTTCAATCAGCAGATGTCTGGACAGATGTTAAGTGCAGTTTCCCAAAAACCAGTGACATCGTGAGGGACAGTATCCCCGAAAGTTTGACGCTGTGGAAATATATGAAAGTAATTAATATTAAAAAAAGACGTGATGCTCTTTTACCCACCCTGTTTAAATGTTATTCAATATCTTCGAAGCTAAAGATACACATGTTGGGTTGTTTCTTTTTACAAATACGAGGGGCGTTCAGAAAGTTTGAGGCTTTTTTTCATATGGATACTTATTTTCAGTCTAGAACTATGAATTTTTTACAGGATAAAATTCAGTATATTTGGAATAAATTTCCAAAATTTTGGACAATTTGAACATTTTTAAGTCATTCAGTGGTCACCATGGAAACTGGAAGTTCAGCTTCTTGGGGCAGGTGACACTGAAACCAAGAATGCCAAGAAATTGTGACTGTGAGAGACTTCTTTCTGACACTTGTATTAGTGACATAGACAATATTTGACACAAGAAATATGGTATTAGTATAGGTTATTCACCCAGGGAGAGGCAATATGTGATTTATCCAGCGAGGGCGTTAGCCCGAGCTGTGATAAACACATATTGCCGATCCCGCGGTGAATAACTGGCTTATACCATAAGACAAAACTGAAACTTGTCATTTGTTGCTGTGGTTTTTCACAGCTTCACTTATTATTCTCCCATGGGAGGATAACTGGACAACAAAGAATATGGGTTTTATTGCAGTGAAATACTGGCTCATGATTGGCTGACAGAGGTGTCGAATGGTATAAGCTTCTAAATATGCTTTCAAGCACACCAAATGCACATATTCTTACACTGAACCCATGTAGGGAAGCACTTCTGCATGCCAGATTTGGTGAGGGGAATTCAGGAAGCGAAGGTGTGTTTCCCTGACAACATAAGGACTTGTGAAAGCATGGATTCACTAGTATGAACAAGAGACCAAAATGGACAGCATCATCCATCCTATTCCTAGCTATTCCTGTGACATGTTGCTTTACATAAGTCCTGGTTTTCCCTAACTTTAGTCCATGGGGGCTATAGTTTCATCACCGGAGGAGAAGAGGCTTTGGATGACCGAAATTCTTTCACAGAACTTTGTTTGGAGGACTTCAAGGAACATTAACTTCAATGGGTCAGGTGTATGAATCAATGTTTTTGGTGAACTTGGAAGTATTTTTTAAGGCTAATATTATATATCTTGTGTCAAATATTGCCAATCTCACTAATGCAAGTGATAGAGAGAGGTCTCTCACAGCCAAAATTCACTGGCTTCAGTGGTTCCAGTATTATCTGCCCCAAGAAGCTGAACTTTCAGTTTCCATGGCAACCACTGAATGACTTAAAAATTTCCAAATTGTCCAAAATTTTGGTCCAAATATGCTGAATTTTATCCTGTGAAAAATTCATAGTTCTAGATGGAAAATAAGTGTCCATATAAAAAAAAGTCTCTAACTTTCTGAACGCCCCTCGTAATGTCAATTAACCATTTATTTCATCTGTTGCATCCGGATAGAGACCTGGGTCACCACTCACCAGCAAGGGATGATACACATATAAATATGGTTCTTTGGAAAAAAAATGGGTTACCAGTTTAATAGTTGATATTGCAAGTCAAAAATTGAAATTTTTAAAGCAATAAAAAAGGCTCATTATTTGTGAATGGTGAATGCTCATAACTTTGCAACTGTTGCGATTGCACCTAGTAAAATAACCTCATTACTGTCCGTCAATATTGTGCGATGGTTATGTTTTTCCCGAAGTTCATTTAAAAAATGACCATCAGCGCCGCTTTTGGGGTCATGGTTCAACTTTTGGGTTGGTGAACCTTTTAAGCGTCCCTCATTGCGTCATATGACACAATTTTTTGCTCATTTCTTCAGGATGTCACTAATGGCATCATCCGTCTTCTTATTGATTGTCTCATTAAGGATCTCACAATAACGGTTTTGTCAGCCTATAAAAATGAATTGCGGGTTTACGACCAGTAGCAGTTTGAACCTCAGGTGAGTGATAATTACTGAATTTCATTGCTGCAATTAGAGAAAAACTTTATGGATATTCCTCATAAACTTCTTTTTCTTTTACATGTATATCAATTTGATATTTATGTGTATGTTATATCAAAAGCGGTCTTTTAGTTCATGAAATATTTTGTTACATATGATGAAGCATTGTTTATTTGAAAGTTTTGGAAAAACTTGCATAACTAACACAATATAAATATATTGAAAATGTATGCATTGCACTCACTAGCAAGAGCAAAAAGAAACCTTATTTTTTCTCATAAATTTTGAAAAAGAAATTGTATCGTCAAATGCACCAAAAAACTCAATACCAAATCATACAAAGCAAATTAAATTTGTGTAGTATCATTTGATGTTGAAAAAGTAAAATCATTTAGAAATCAAATGAAAATGCCCTCACAATATTTTCTTTTCTGATTTGTTTCCCAATTTTACAGGTTACCTGCTAGATCTTCACGATGCAGCTGTTTACAGCAGTTGGCGCTATCTTCGCTTTGTTCGTTTTACGAAGCGATGCCCTGGTTCAACCCCCGATGGGTAATTTTCATACATTCATGGAGAAATTTTGCTGTTAATTTGCCTTTTGTTCACCATTTTAATTAATATGAATTGCATTCACTTCAGATGCACAAGTGAAATTAATATTACCTGATATTTTGAACCAATTGTCCACATTTGAGGCCGATGGGATAAAGTTGGTATTCGACCACCAGCAAGCGAAGGAAGATTTTGCCTTCGGTGGTGCCAATCTCACAGGTAGGAGATTTTCATTTCAGAATCTGGTCTATACATTAAGCATAAACTGTCAAAAATGAATGAATACTTAAGGCTGTCTATGACAGATGTTTTTATTACAAAGCAAATGGTTTATACGTACATCAGATGGGAAAACAAGTGAAGGTTTAGGGTTATGATAACGGTTTGCTTTCTGCTGGGATAGGGTCAGGGTTGATCCAGAGTTGTTTTTTTTTCTTCATTAAATGTATGATGCTGATCTCTCTTGAATCCTGAATTATCCTTTTTCTTTGACATTCGATGCATTAAGCCGATATATAAGTCATTGAAATGCCAGAACTTGCATCTGCAATGAAAAAACACCTTGCTCCCTATGATATGGTACAAGAAATTTACAGTTGTACCAGTGTTGTAAGAGCCCCTGTTGTAAAACTGACTTGCCTTATATGACCGCCTTCCTTCGGCACTAAATAGTATTTTTAATGCACCCCGACAAGAGACTGCAGCCAAACAACAGACCGCTTATGACTGCATATGGGTCGGTCTTATAATGCAAGGGCAACTGAATATTTACTATTTGTCAAAATTCTATCAATTTCACATGAATTGTTTACACTATTAGAAATAAATTTGTTTTCCCTTTCAGTTGGACAACCGCCATTCTACCAAGTTCAACTCATTGCCCCTGTAGGTGCAGTTGGGAACCAAATTGCCCTGTCCCAGGAATTCCAATCGCAGGTTTTGCATACAATCCAGACGACGTACGTACAAATATTTTTATTCTAGCTCCAAGTCGTTGAACATGTTTTGGCTTCCTAATAGGGATGTGTATTGCAGTTTTTAGCTTGTTTGCCAGAGTATTACGAAATTACATGTTAAAGATCACATTGACTATAATCCACATTCGCAATGTAATTGCATGCAATATTTCACTTCGCTTTATATGTCATAAATGTTCTGCATAGCCTAAAGTTGCAACACTCAAATCTTCACCAAAATGTCTGGAATTATTGTCAGTAAGTACTTGGAGTTATTCTGATAAAAATTGTTTAATGGAATGATGTTACATAATTCCTGTGAGGCAAAATGCTGAATTAGTTGAAATTCAAGCATATAATCTTATGGTCCTATATTGTCATTCATATGATAGTAATATTCACTAAAGTGTTTTATAGTAATTTTGTCTTGAATGCTAAATTGTTTGTGCACACAAAGCATCTAGAAACTTTGGTGGCTGTAACTGCTACACTGCATAAAGATAACAATGTCATATAGCATCACAATAGATTTTATTCTCAAAATAAATTCAACTTATTCATAATTTTGCCTTACTATTACTGTGCAAATAACATTTAATGCAATTACTTCTGCCAGAACACCTTCTACTCTGTATAAACTATAATTGCTTACGATTTAGTGAAGATTGAGCAAGTATTTGCTTTGTTGTGACTGGCCACAATAATTGTACCATGGTGCAGCATTGCAGATGAGTGAAAACTTAAGGCCATGGCTGTAATTTTTGCAAGATGTCACTGGTTTTCTTTGGTAAACCAGGCGTCGACTGATCTGAAGCATTTTATTGTTGTTGTAAGATCTGAATATCAAAGATTTTTACAGTTTGCCAATGGCGAATGTCATGCCAAATTTTAATGAGCTTGCACCATTCGTCTTGTGCCTTGTCTGAACTCTGACTTTTTAAAGTTGAATCCCACAGAAAACAGCTGCTCCACCTATTGTACTCCAAGAAGCTAAATGGTTCAACAAAAATACCCCAGCTGGTGGCTCCCCCGCCTGGTCAAATTGTTCATATGCATTGGAAAAGCCACAGATTTGTGAAAACAGGGGTAGGCTCACTCGAAGGCTGCTGGCTCAGCCAGGAATAAGGTCACTAAACTATAAAAACACACATTTTGGGTCAATCTGTACAGGCCTATAATCCAATCCAACTTTCATAAAAATCAGAGAAGGAATCTCTGAGATATTCAAGTTTATTTAAAAGGGGACTTATTTTTGTTGAACTGTTCTTCATAATTTTCTCATATTGTACACCACGTAACTGTAAAAAAAAATGGTTGGTTACCCCCTTTCAAAGACTTGTTTTTCAATAAAGTGTATTTTCAGCTGTATTCGTTTAATTTTTCATAATTATCTCTTGGATATTGTTGGAGTGACATAGCTTTTCGTTATGAATCCCATGCTTTTTTAGTATTTTACTGTGTGTTTTAATGTAATGACATAAGATTTTGAAAAGATCATAGTTCGAAAATTATGTTGGATAGCCCACCTATTTTTTTTACATTGTAAAGCTTTCTTTTTCAAGAACTTTTTGGCAAAGTTTCATGAATATCTCATGGGTTTTAGATTTCTTGCCAAGTGTTGGATTCAACTTTAAAGAGTGAAAACCATAGAGAGCTGAGACCATGCTGGTTGTAAGGGTATTTTGCTTACTTGGCAGTGCTGCCATTCTATCACCAAAATTAATCCTTGTGTAAATTTTGGAACTGCTTATAACAGGTCTAAGGCTGGTGAAGTTGGGCCATTGAATTTTCAAAATACATCTGGTAAAACTTGTGGCAGCACTTGGAGCTCTTTGCCATGTTACAATATAATTCATATTGCTGCATTGCTTTAATCGAATTGTACTGTTTGCATTTTAACTGTTTTAAAAATTTGTTACTTTCAGATTCTCACTGGGTGCTACACAAATGCAGCAGGTGATGACATACCTCAACTCCATCTTGGTGACATCCCAGTTCCATGACCCAACTCCTAACTATATTCCTGGAGAAGATCCCAGTATGTGTCCTTACCCCATGAGTGGCCAGAACAACTGCAATGCTGGAGACATGTAGGTTTAATTAGTATCATGCATTTATCCAACAAACTAAATTTATTAAAATTACAATTTCATATTTGTATGCATGGTGACAAAAGTAAAATCTATTAGCTTTTTGAATAGGGACATATGTTTTACCTGAAACCCATGCAGGTCTTATTGCCAATACAATGCATGAGCAAACCATTCATCAATAATTTGTGGTAACTTGTTTTTATAAATAGCTGTTTGCAGATCGATGGTCCAGACAGTTTCAAAATTAACTTTCAAATTGGTCGTGTGATGTCACTGGCTCAAAATGTTAGCATAGGTGACGCGACAATAAACAAACTACATGTAATTCAATGATTTAAGGTACCGCTTCATCAAATAATAAAAATTTGGAGATCAAAAGAAAACTGTCAATGATGTGGAAAAGCCAGTTAGCAAATTGAAAATAAGAAAACTATTTTTTTTTCAGTGGATCGCAAATCTGGCAAGGGCCATAATTGGGAAGATACATTAGTCATAGTTTTTAAAACTTGGTACAGCAGCATACTATGACACCTGTTTGATATAGCTTAAAATAGTAATTGATGCTGCAAATAATCGAATAAGAAAGTTGAAATATTTGAAATCTCATATTTTAGGGGCTACAATGCCTTGCCAAACTTAACTTTATTCACAACAAATTCATTGCAGGTACCGAACAGCTGACGGCTCCTGCAACAATCTGCACAAGCCACTCTGGGGGAGGTCTTCTCGTCCTTTTGCCCGATTCTTGCAGCCCGACTACGCCGATGGTTTGGATGCCCCCAGGAGAGCTAAGGACGGCTCAGCCCTTCCGAGTGCACGAAAAGTCAGCCTCAAAGTTTCCCAAGGAGAAAACAAGCCAGATCCTGCACACTCCTTCCTTCTCACTGTTTTTGGGCAATTTCTCGATCATGATGTTACACTCAGTGAATTGGCTGCGCTAGCTGTGGACGATCCTGAAGGTATATGTCTTTAGGGACCGTTCAGAATTTATGACTGGGGGGGGGTGGGAGTTTTGGCCGACGAGGGGGTACTAACTTTTCACACGTGCTTCAAGGGGGGGTTATTAATTTTTGACAACACTTCCAAGTAAGTTGAGAGGAGGGGGGGTACTAAAAATGCGCGTGAAACTTAGGGGTGGGGTACTAAAAATCCGCATGAAACTCAAGGGGGGGTATCAATTTTTGACGGCAAGTTCCAGCAAAACTCCCACGCCCCCAGTCATAAATTCTGAACGGTCCCTTATGATGTACAAGTTCATGATCAATCAGGGACCGTTCAGAATTTATGACTGGGGGGGTGGGAATTTTGCTGGAACTTCCCGTCAAAAATTGATACCCCCCCCTTGAGTTTCATGCAGATTTTTACCCCACCCTTAGGTTTCATGCGTATTTTTAGTACCCCCCCCCCCTCGACATACAAAGCAATACACACATATATACTGTTATGCACGGCCACGCATTCAGCTTCGCATCATTTCGCAGACTATTTCACTTAAAAAAGTCAAAATAAAATGAGTTCATGCGTGTTTTTAAACCATTTTTTCTTTGTTAAAATTTCTTACCCCCCTTGGAAGTGTTGTTAAAAATTAATATCCCCCCCTTGAAAAATAATAATATATAATATATTCTCCATTCAAATATATGATAAGCTTATATAAAATTTATGAAGACTTTTGATGATGTATCATCCACAAGTATTATCACTCACTGATAAGGATTTTTTTAAACATCTCGCCATCCTTATTAGTGTTCAAGCCGTTTTAGTTGGGATCACCAGCTAAATCTGGAGAAGTGTTGTCGTGACATTTCAGGTTCATTCCTTTCACATTTGACCGATTACAAATATGACTCTCTTTCCTGTGTGACTAAAGATGCTTGCAAGAGATTAAATTTGTAGAATTTCAATGAAAATATTGGCTTTCAGGAATTGGTTGGGAAATGTATATAATGTTTCCACAACATTTTGTGTTCTATTCTAGGTGATGAAGAGACGGTTCATATCACTTGTGGCACTGATGGATGCAACACAACAGGGACAGAAAACAAAGAATGTTTACCCATCGCAATTCCAAGCAATGACCCAGAATTCGCTAGTAAAAATTGTCTCATGTTTGTGCGGTCTTCGACGACACCTGCTGATGGCTGCCCTGTCGGTACGTTACAATAAATTTAGATAAAGGATAATGTTAATAATATCATGTCAATATTAGTATAATTTGTTGCACGGATTTGATAGACTATGCTATTGTTTTAAACTCAGCCACCTGGGAAAAAATATCCTTGATTAGAGACACAATGGCCATCATAATCATTTGATAAGCTTGCAGGAACTACTGTAAAGCCACGTAGAAATTGTTTCACCATTATCACTGCAGCTGGGTTTCATCATCTTTCTTTCTTTAATTCAGGCCCCAGACAACAACTGAATGGTATAACTTCCTTTATCAATGCCTCAAATGTCTATCTTACTTTCTCTAATTCAGGCCCCAGACAACAACTGAATGGTATAACTTCCTTTGTCGATGCTTCAAATGTCTACGGCAGCACCGTTAAGAAGAGTGATGAATTGAGGGATTTGGATAATCCAAGTAAGACTCTTGCATCACTTTTATGCTATTTTTCCATCATAAATTCAAGGCAAGTTGAACTTACATAAACATCTTTCATTACCTCCTGATCATATCAATTTACAGTCAAAGAATTATGAGTAGGTTCAGTTGATTGTGGTCATCAATGACCTCACGACACCCCTTATTTATTGCATTGAAATGTAGTGTTAATTTGTCATTGAGCAACTTGTGACTTGTGTTTTGATAGCATTGCATGTACAGGACATGCCCTAACACATTTTTGTAAGAATAACATGGCATTCGTATAAAGGATATATGAACTCGCAGGCAGTGGCATATTTAAGGGAAGGGGCCATTGGGCCATGCCCGCCCAGGCCAAAAATTAACATGGAAGAGATAGAAAAAGCCACGGCGGACCCCGTATTCACCCCATGTAATGGCCCCCCTCAGGCCACTTCTAGATGCGCCCCTGCTCACAAGGAACAAGACAATGCAATTCTATAAGCCCTTGACATTTGGTTGGAAAAGACGGAGGGGTCCATGAATTAACAGTTTGATCACACAGAATAAAATTGTCATTGCTTAATGATATAACTATGCTTATTTGCCTTTTTTACAACTTCAGACCGTGGCCGTCTCTACATGGAGGATCACCCCCTTGGTCACCTCAAAATTCTCCAATATGGTGTTGACAGAGATTGCCGAGACGTTGATAATCACACAAGGTGCTTCGTTGCAGGTATATAAAAATATTAGGCAAATATGGCAATATTTATTTGCACTCATAAATTAATATTGAACTCGGGCGAATTTCATATTGCATGATAATAAGTGCCGACTGTGCCGTATTTGATTTATTACATGGCCACTATGCTTCTGCGCTTCCAAAATAATGTTCCATTCTACAACTGCAGAAACTGACTTTGTGTTTTCTGTAGAATAAATCTAGCAAAAAAAAAACAAACAAAACAAAAGTGCAAAATATGCATATATAATATTTTTTAGGGGGGGGGGAAGAAATAAACACATTGGAAAAAAAACATTTGGGGAAAAAAAATTTTGGTAAAACATTTTGGGAAAAAGTGTTTTCAAAATTCTTGAGGCCCATTCGAATCAGTGTGTAGCTATCTATACAGTGGGTGCCAAATTATTATGCCAGTCGATTTTTTATGATATATAAGAAGTAGTTTGAATCCTTCTCACATAGTGATAAGTCCTTGAAGCCAGTACCCTGTAAGTTTTGTCCAATTTTGGTGGTGCAGTGAGGAGCTGCGCTACAAAGTAGCCATATACCCTGTTTTGGGGTGTCCAAATGTAAGAAAAAACTGAGTGCCCCAAAACTACCAAAATGTTCTTATGATTCTATAAACATTAAAACTGTTACGCCCCTCAGAAAATATGCCAATTACATGTAGTTATTTATGATACAAGTGTGTGTTTGTGTGTTTGTGTTTTACACCTCTGCAGCACAGTTATTTATGATACGAACGAGGCAAGATGTGCACTGATCAAATTTTCTTATTTTATACCCTGCATGAATAACCCCATGATGTCTGATGAAAGATAGAGCCATCATTTTCAAAATTAAAAAAGTATGCCTAAATTCTGGAGACAGAACTAATGCAATTGCAGTAGGTCGAATTTCTTCTGCATGGCGATGAAGACATGCATGCTAAGCCCTGGGACCACAGGGGCCCAGGGCTAATGCATGGTTTAAAAAATTATCCTTGCTCCTTTGTGTTATTCAGGCGATGTCAGAGTAAATGAACACATTGGCCTAACGTCTGTGCATACAGTATTCAATAGATATCACAATGACATCGAGTCAAAGCTTCACGCTCTCAACCCCCATTGGTCCGGAGAGAGATTATTTCAGGTATTTTTTTGTCCATTTATGTATTTCTTCTATTTTTGTATCTAAAAAAAATTATGCAGTTCTTTCTTGAGTGAGATGATGATAAGGTCTCATTTATTTGTAAAAAACCCAAATGGTGTTCTGTTCATGTGGTTTTTAAAAGTGACACAGTGCTTTTACGCATCAGGTGACTTTATTAAACTATCAGAGAATTTTCAATCAAATCGGTTAATATTTAGAGGTGTCCCCCAGCCACAGATGTTTTCATTTGCCTTAATAATGAATTGTGTACAACTACTAATCACCGATCCTGGCAGTTTCAACCCATCGGTTTTGCGAATAAATCTTTTCGAAATTATTAGCTGAAAGCAAGTGCAGTATCTCATTTGCTGGTGAGCATTTATTTATATATTTTTACTGAGGTCTTCATGCCTGCATGAGTAATCCTTGGTACATTTTTTTTTCAGTTGTACATTTTTTCAATTTTACATGCATGTAATGATATTTCGTTTAGTTGTTAGCATTATTTTCATTAATTATTTCATATGTTTCTTCGCAGGAATCAAGAAAAATTGTGATTGCAGCATGGCAACATATGGTATACAATGAATTTTTGCCTCTTGTCCTTTGACGCAGACAAATGAGGAAACACAAACTCATCCTGAAGAAGAGAGGCTATTTCAAAAGTATGTTCAAGCAATTTTTCTGGATTAATATGGGTCCATTCACAACCTCAGGGTGAAAATATTATGAATTTGGTGAAAATCTTGATAAATATTCCAGATTTTTGAAGGCGCGATATCTCATGAAATACCGTTGATACATCAAAATTAAATACAGCGAAAGAGTAATTGGGGTCAAAATGAGGTAGTCACATAGTCCATGTTGGGATGATACCCACTAGTGGTAATCTAGACTTCGATTTGAATGGGACACATATTTTTTCCTGATTTGTGAACATTTTTATTTCTAAAAGATCTCTATAAATTTTAAGGGATAGAAGGCAGAGGATACACATGTTGGATGCACAATTTCATTTGTCTCAACGATGCTTGATTTGGACGCAATCAGGAAATATCATAATCTGGGAATTTAGACAATTTCTTGAAATTTTTTGACTGTGTGATTATTAGAAACCACTTTCAATAAACTGAAAAGTACACCTTAGAAGACGTTCTTCAAATGGCTCCATCTTTTTGGCTGGAAATTGACTACATCGTTCGCTATCAACTGTTTATCACAACAAAAGAATGTTTTGTTTACCATGATGGCGGATCATACACCTAACATATTACAGTCTCTTTTTAAAGTCATGTCTGTGTGTGACACACTCAAAAGGATGACCTTTTGCAACATTTTCTGTGAATCCATTCAGTAATTTATATTTTTTGGCTGCCATCAATTGGAGTACTTAATTGACACTGTTGTGATGTGAAAAACAGTCAATAGAGAGCAACCAAATCTTTTTTAAATAGAAGCGATGGTACCGTTTGGAAGAACTCTTCATGGGTGTACTTTCAATACATAAAAGTGGTTCTGATGTTAACATAGTCCCAGAATTGTTCCCGATTGCATCCAAATCGAGAATTATTGGCACCAAATGAAATTGTACATGTAAGATATATGCACCCTCTACCTTCTGTCCCTTAAAATTTCGGAACGTAAGTCCCTCTAGAAAGAAAGAAATTCACAAATCACGAAAAAATGGGGTGTGCCATTCAGATATTAGTCCTGATTCCCCCTAGAGGGTATCACTTCCAATATAAACTATGTTACTAACTCATTTTAACCCTAAGTATTCTTTTATTGACAATTCGTTACATTTATCAACAATATTTCATGCGATTTCAACCCTTCAAAAATCTGGAATATATTTTTTTTTTTCATTATTTCCATAACTGAGCCCAGTTTTCAAGATTTGCTGCAGTTTCATTTATACATTTTTCGCATTGTGATGTTGAATGGTCCCATATTTATCTAGAAAAAATGTGGGAAGTCTACTTGCAGCTCCCACAACAAAATGGTGTTTCCAAATTTCTGCTCACATTTTTACATGTGCCTATATTCCATATTTTGTAGTTCCAATATTTACACTAGGATACATTTCAGTGATAAAATGACAACATTGCCTCGTCAGTAAAAAATCAAGAACAAGTTAAAACTACAACTTAGCCTACTAATGAAATTGTATCTTATAGTAAAAAATTTCTTGTTTTTTTACTGACTCTATTTTGCAAATTAAATTCACATGTCACGTGAGTCTGTATCTCCCCAATTCCCCCATTTTTCCCTACCAGCGTGTTTATTATATTTATTTGACTAAATGTGATGCTCTCAAAGGGGAGGTGAATATTGACATGATGAAATTAAAATAATTATTTCATTATCTGATTATATTATCAGTTCAATAGCTAATTTGACTATCAGGGAACTACAACCTGGGACTACAATTTCCTTATCCCATCATTCTCATATCCATGATCTGTACACTTCTTGCTTTGTTAAAATGGTGTGGAAACAATTTTTCCAGAGTATAACCATCACCTCAACCCGGAGATTGGCAATGCTTTTGCTGCTGCTGCTTACAGATTTGGACACAGCACAATTCCTGACAAATTCAAGATCATCAACCCCACTAATAACAATTTGGAAGAAGAAATTCTCCTCAGTAAGGTAAACCTAGAGAATAATTCCAACTTTTATTTTGTATCATAAAGAATACGAATAAGAATAAACTTTATTTAGTCTAGGTATCAGACAAAACAAGAAACATCAGCTAGAAGCGGGTCATCAAGTAAACACAAGTAACACAAAATAATAAAGTACAATAAAACCACCAAAAATTTAACATTTATAGATCATTTTTATTCTGAACTTAATGTATAAGAGAAGGTAAGATTTCACTTTTCATGCCGCCCACATATCAGTTAATATAAAATCATGTTAAATTTTGTTTACAGGTCTTTTTTAGGCCAGCCATGATCTACAAGAACTTCTCAAGTGGAGCTTCCGCCATTGACACCATACTGAGGGGAATGTACATGACCAGCATGCAGTCAGTCGACAGGCATTTGACCACACAGGTATATTCCTCTTCCTCTGGCTAAGCTAATACCTTTGTAAGGTACACAAGCGCATGGCAGCTGATGCTGTAATAAAAAAAATTGTTAAAATCAGAGAGAACTAGGCTACACATATGTTTTTGCGAATAGTATTGAAAAATAAAATTATGTCCTATAGGCCTTTTTGAATTTTCCTGGAAAGTTATAATGAACACCCCAGGTGTAATTTCTTTTAACTGGACAATTCCGTAAAGTCAGATTTACAGATTTGACACTTCAGCAGCTTGTGTAGCCCTACCATTACACCTCAGCTATTTCATCATTAAACAGGGATGAGGCCAAGCAGGCCTAATGGGGATATTAGACAAGCCATCAACCAAAGCTCCAAGTGCAACAGGAGCTGAGCTACGTCAAAATGTCGTGGTGTCGGAGTCGGACGTACTGACGTCGAACACCATGACTTCACAGAATTGCCCAACTACTTCTGCCACTCCACAATACTGCACCTGCCCTTCTCAACTTCTACTTCTACTGCTGATTTCATTAGAATTTCAGTACTTATAAATGCATTTCAAATGCTTGTTCTTTATTGATTTCAGGTGACCAATAAACTGTTCTCAGAAGACCCTCCAAATGTCCCAGGCATTGATCTTCTTGCCCTTAATACACAACGAGGAAGAGATCATGGCATTCCAGGTTTGAATAATTTCATTGTCAATGTACATGTATTTATAGGCCCCTAAAGGTTGTTTGGGCTCTTCGTGATTTTTGTTTTAACTCAGTATTGTTATCGCTGCTACTGAAACGATAAATACTGTGGTACGATGGTTTGAAGAACCCGTTAAACATATGATTCAAACATTTGCAATCCTTGGTCATGCACTTCCACTCTCCAGCTGAATTATACCTGAGCTGAACTGATTTAGGAATGCTCATGAAAAATCACTCAGTGTTTTTGTTTTTGTCTTTTTGTTTACAGGTGATTTCATTAGTACACGATTCTTAGGTTCTAGATCCACCAAAATTTAATACATGCCATTTTTAGTTAATCTGATTGGTTTAGAACAACAGAACGTCACACATTTGATTTATCAAACGTTGTAAGTACTGGTTTAGGATTGATTCCTCTCAGCCGAGTGTGAATGACAAGAATAGCATGGTAATGAAATCGCCTGTATTTTTGTTTTTTGTTTTGTTTGTTTGTGTTTTACGCCTCTGGCCCTCTGCAGCACATTAGTGGGCTATATCGAGGCAGGCGATCGCCGTATGATGATGAGATGAGAAGACTGTGAGTCTGGTGCTTACCCTATTAATTCAGGGATGCCCAGGTTCTTTCAGTTGCCCCAGCATAGAACACTGGATACAACCCGCCTCCATTTAATGTCCAATGGGCTCGGACTAAATTGAGTTCCGGAGTGGAGAAATCGCCTGTAACATGTGTTTTAACTTCATTGGATTGCTGGGGGGCCCTATCTAAGGTTGAATTTGCAATGAAAATGAATATCTACATAGAAAGATATCACACCTTTCTTAGGATACACCGCTTGGCGCAAATGGTGTGGTCTGAAGGTCCCAACGAGTTTCAACAGGATGAAAGGGATCAGCCGAGCCAATGAGAGGATTTTCAAAAAACTTTACAAGTAAGTGGGATAAGCAGTTGTCACCCAGTGGGGGTTTTGACTCGTATTACAAGATGATGTCGTCAGATTTGATTTGATTCTACTGGGCACAAGATGACCAGGATAGCGCATAAACGAACAAGTCTTATTTCAAATGTGGTTCCCACACTCTAAAAAATTTCCGACAAAATTGGTTTCTTAGATTCAAAATGGTTTTTTTGAAAAACCAAATTTCAATGCAAAAAACCAACATGGTTTTGCATTGAAATTTGGTTTTTCCAAAAACCATTTTGAATCTAAAAAACCAATTTTGTCCCGACAGTTTTTAGAGTGTGTGGTTCCAACTTGGAAGGCGTCTCAATAAGCCATCCATCATACTATCACCCTATCACACAAGCCAAATATTACATGGCCTCTAAGTATATTTAGAGTTTGACGTGATTCAGCAAGTTTATTTTTCATAAGTTTAATTTTATTTACCAACCAGTGATACCTTTTTGTATCTGTTTTTCTTTGAAATATAATGCTACTTGTTTGCAGACATGTTGATGACATTGATCTTTTTGCTGCGGGCATTGCCGAAAAACCAGTAAGAGGTAAAAGATAGCTAAGTTCCTCTTAAAAAAAAAGATTCATATATTAGTTTGTGCCCAACAGAGATATTGAACAAAATTTCTGACCTTCTGAAAACTTCGCAAACAAAATACAAATAGCGGGCGTTAGTGGAACTCTCCTTTTTCCAGCTCTCCTGTGTTGACGAGCAGAATAAAACTATTTCCGGAAACATCACCATGGGAATTTACAATGGAGCCGGGGTTTCTAAGGTCCGTAACAAAGTCTAATCAGCCTGACAGTACTGCAATATGGTGGCAATCCATGCTAAACATTCCATTTAAGACTCGACAATGCAAATCCGTAATGTTTTCAATGGATTAAAAGTGCCCTGGGGCCTGGAATGCCAGCTCCACTGACTCAGTAAAGGCACAAAATGGCAGCTTGTTCCCGGAAATAGTTTTATTCTGCTCGTCAACACAGGAGAGCTGGAAAAAGGAGAGTTCCACTATCACGGCCTATTTGTGTAGCTGGACAGCTTTCTGTGGGAATTATCTGCCTGCAACTGAAATCAACATTTTACTTGTCATGATGCAAGTCTCTGATTGGCCACTTTGTTAAAAGACTGATATTGGGCAAGACAGGAAATGGGGGCCTCCAGAGAATATACCAACTTCTTCCGCTGTTCTCAGATGTTTAGAATCAAGTTACTCCATATGCCTCAAATTTCTGGTTTGCTCTTTAATCTTGATTTACGATTCCATGATGTTGTGATTTATTTTTCACACTACATGTATGTCTGGTTGGTCAGCATGCTGTACTTGTAATTTTGAAGTCCAGGGTTCGATTCCACTGCATGAAAATACTTGACTGCACAATTTAGATACTGACAGGCAGCCATCTTGTGATAGACATGCTGCAAAGTGGCCAAGCAAAATTAATGGAACTCAGTTAGCATTGAAGCTTAGGCTTGAACCTCCTACTGCATCTTTCTGTTGTGCAACTTGTAATCAATCGTTGCAGCTGTTATAGCCTAATATTTTAAAAATTAACGCTTCAAAAATCTTCAGGTGGACTTGTTGGACCAACTTTTGCCTGCATAATTGGGCGACAGTTCCATGCCCTTCGCAGAGGAGATCGGTTTTGGCACGAGAATAAAGAGAAGGGATTCACGAAAGGTAATTTGCAGAAGAAATAAAAATTTGCATACTGGTTGAGATTTTTTTCCATGATCAGTACATCCAGTATTATTACGGGTAGAAAGAATTTCTTGAAGCATCTTTGATTATCATTAGTATGTTGTTTATCAGGTACTTACACCATGTTTTTGCATAAACCTGAAATGGCTTAATTTATTTAGTTATTTTTCAGCCCAACTAAAGGAGATCAGAAAAGTCCTTTTGTCGAAGGTTCTGTGTGACATCAGTGATCAGGTGACCACAATACAGAGATACGTCATGCTTCTCCCTGGCAAGTCACTGAGGGGATATCAGAAGTGAGTGTCAATAATGAGAGTTATCACTTGGTCCATGTTGTCATAACCGGAAGTTCTACGTGTCCATTTAGCTAATCGGGGCATGCTTTTTCGGTGCCAGATAATGTCATGGCATGATCATGGGTCTTATCCAGAATATCTGTATACTTCCCTGCCTTAGGACAAAGCATGCATTGTCCATATCCATTGCAAAATAACCGAAAAGTGACAATGTGTTTTTAAAAAAAGCACCCACTGCACTTTCCTAAAAATTAATATGTACTATATGCTAGTGTATTTGTCATATTTTGTCATCCTTCCCAAATTTATCCTCTTCAAAAAGCTCAAGTAGAGTAGGGAGGGGCTAGAAGCCCGGGTTAGGTGAGAGGCCCCCCAGAGTTCTGTCTAAACTTACATTTATGGTCCATTTTCTTTTTGATAGGATTGAAGCCTGAGGCTTTTTAGGTGATGTCACAAATTTTCAGGGCACAGTACCAAACCATAGTAGAAATTAAAGAAACAAAAAATATGCATGGTTTTTGTAACTTCTTTCAAAAGGGTTGTCAGATATAACATTTGAAATTTTTAGGAGTATGATAGATATCTGCCTTGCTTCACTTTATGGCCATCATATAAATATGATTTTGGTCACTTTTTTTTTTTTGCATTTTCTTCTTCTTCTTAGTGATTACTCGATCAACATCAAGACTTGATGGCTGTGTCGAGGAGTGTGAGTGCGCATACGGCTATTAGATTAAAATCCGTGAGTGCAAGTAATGATTTTAAAAACTTGAGTTTAAAAACAGAGGTTTAACTGCACCTCACTAAAAGCATTTATATTATTTACAGTTTTTAGTCAGACGACTTTTAAACGACTCGAGTGAGTCTGCGTTGACTACGTCATCTGGTAATGTATTCCAGTCTCTGATTGTTCGTGGATAAAAGCTGAACTTGATATAGTCCTGCGTTGTATCAGGAACAACAAAGGCCCTAGAGTTCTTTATACGACCTGAAGATCTGGCGCTTGGTACAAGGTGTTCATGTTGACTCGGCATCTCTACATATTTGTTTGTTGCTTTATAGAGCATACAAAGTCTCATGAATTTCCTTCTGCTTTCCAGGCTTGGCCATTTCAAGGTCTGTAGCATCTGGCTGACTGAGCTTCTGTTTCCGTATCGATTTAGGACGTATCTGGCTGCTGCACGTTGAACCATCTCTAGTCTTTTAATGTTATGTTGCGTGTACGGATCCCACAGGGTTGGTGGCACTTAGTGCATATTCTAGGAGAGGACGTACGAGGGCTTTGTATGCCCTTTCTTTAATTGATGACGACTTGCTCTGGAGGTTTCTTTTCAGAAATCCCAGATTTTTACTTGCTTTTGCAATTATATTGGAGATGTGTGTATTCCAAGTGAGATCTGATGTTAGTGTCACTCTGAGGTACTTTGCTTGTTGCACATGTTCAATTCGTGTTCATGAAGTTCGTAGTTATATCGGCTGATGTTTCTGCTCTTTGATATTGTAAGGACCTCGCATTTCTGGGGGTGAAACTTCATGAGCCATTTCTGCTCCCATTCTCCAAGCTTGTTTAGATCCTCTTGAAGTTTCGAGGCATCTTCTTCTCCTTTTACTGCTAGGTATGCGACCGTGTCGTCTGCGAAGAGGCGTACCGTTGATGTCATATTCTCTGCGATGTCGTTAATATAGTAGATGAATAAGCAAGGGCCAAGTACTGATCCTTGGGGGACTCCCGATGTAACAGGGCATTTGTCTGATTTTTCTCCCTCAAGTACTACGCATTGTTGACGATCGGCTAGGAATGCTTCTATCCAGTTGTTAGTTTTGCCCCTGACCCCGTAGTAGTTTAGCTTGTATATCAGATGTTTGTGGCTGACCTTATCAAAGGCTTTGGCGAAGTCCATGATGAGGACATCCGTCTGTTGCTTGTGCTTGAGGTTGTTGAGGATGTCACATTGAAATTCGAGGAGCTGTGTTTCACAGGAGGGTTTATCTAGAAATCCGTGTTGAAGAGCATAATATGTTGTTTGATCTTGCATGTGCCATGATGTTGCTGGCGATTATATGCTCCATGAGTTTGCATGCTATGCATGTGAGTGATATTGGCCTGTAGTTCGCATTGTCTGATTTCTGGCCTTTCTTGTAGACAGGGACTACATTTCAGTGGCGTAGCTAGGGTTTTTCTCTGGGGGGGCAAATGACCCTCAATTTCCCCAAAAAGCAATTGTCAACACAGGAGTGCCGACAGTACATTTCTCTTAGCTTTACTGGATTCTCAAATGACACATACGGAACGCTGAGAACACTTTCAACATGATAATACTGGTGCACTAAACTCTGCGACATAAGAAAAGCGCGCTTTTTCAAAGTTTTGCTTTTGTGACTCCATATCAAGTTTGGAATTGGGAAAGTTGAAGAAGTTATAGGATGTGACAAACCATTATTTGAAAAACATCAACTAGGCAGAAAAATCAAACACCCAACACAAAAATTCACAAAAAGCAATAAAAAAAGGCTTTAGGTGACCATTGTGATCACCTTCCTTATTTTTACACTCCTAATATAGTAATATTTAGCTGGGACTCTCTCGAGACTGTCATCAGTGTGAAGTTTTATGAAAATATCTGCAGAACAGCCTAGTTTTTAGCTCCAAAGTTTTTTTAAATGTTGCAAAGTTATGTTCTCATAAGAACTTAAGAAGCGAGTGTTACAATATTGTTTTTATTCAGGCATACATCATTTCATCTGCAATTCTGCTAATTAATTTGTCTTCTTGAGTCAAAGGTTATCGCTGAAGAAAAATATATAATACTCTTTTTCTGTTATTATCTCTCCTCACATTTCTTGATGCATAGTCATACGGCAAACTTAAAATAGGCCTATTGCTAACATGAAACAGGATTTCTAAGAAATATTAAAATATTTCCTTCCCCTCGTCTTTTGTCTTTTTTCTTTCCCTTCGCAGTGCATCCACAGGAAAGGCAAAAGGAGGAAAATGGTGAAAAAACTTTCTGCAGGGAAATATCACAGAATTTAATTTTAGATTCAGCCAAAACAGAGGGAAATTTGGTTTTACGTGTGTAAAGATGAGAAAAAGTGTCTCCACAAGGTCAGGATTTTTGGACTCGCTAAGAGCGAATAAGGTGACGAAAAAAATTCAATGATGCAAGGAAAAATCCCGGAAAATACAGGAATTCACGGAATCAATTTGGATTGCCAGTTCATTTCCCTTTTGTTTCCCCATTTTCCCTAGTTTTTCCTCCTTTTCCCTCCTTTTTCCTCCTTTTTCTTCCTTTTTCCCTCCTTTCCACTTTTCCCCCTCATTTCCCTATTTTTTTCCCCATTTCCCCATTTTTCCCCAAAAAGTTGTCTGGGGGGGCAAGTTGCCCCCCCTGCCCCCCCACTAGCTACGCCACTGCTACATTTGCTTGTTTCCATTCATGTGGGACGATTCTGCTATCATATGATGCTTGGAAGATGATTTTGCGGATTGGAGCTATTGGATGGGCGAGTTCTTTTAGGATTCTTGGCGTGATGTTGTCAGGACCGGCAGCCTTGTGAGGTTTCAGGCGCTTTAGCATCTTGAAGATACCATGAGTGGTGATGGTGATGTCGTTTGCAGGGGGGTGTCCTGATGTATCTAGTAGGTCTTCTGGAACATCCTGTCTTGGGGAGAATACCGACTGGAATTGGTTATTCAAGAGGTTGGCCTTGTCTGAAGGTGTGTTGCCTATTTTACCTCCCAATTTGAGTCTTGCTACCCCATGGTTGTCTTTCCTCTGCGTCTTTATGTAGTGCCAGAATCTTTTCATGCTTCCGTGTTGGCTGTTGCCTTCTTGATCTGGGTCTATGATGCTGTCTATGTAGTCCCAGTGTGCTCTTCTCATTTTCTGCTGGATTTCTCGTTTCAGTGATTTGATGTTTTCTTCTAAGTTATTGTAGCTATCAGTTGACTGTTCGAAGTTACGTTGTTTTCTCTTTAGTTGCTTGAATTTTCTGTTTCTTCTTTTAATCAGTTTTTCTATTTCCTTGGTGATGTATGGGAGCTACTGGATCTTTCTGGTTCTGGTCCGGGGGATGTGGGTCTCGATTAGGTTCTGTAGTTCCTCTTTGAAGAACTTCCATAGTATCTCGGGGTTCGTCTCGCTGGATCTTTCTATTTTCGAGTGGAGCTTTTGGAGTTCTTCTGTCATTTTGGTCCAGTCTGCTTTCTTATATTGGGTTATCCATCTAGTAGGCTGGTATCTTCTCAGTGGTAGTACATTTACATTGCATGCTGCTATGTGATGGTCCGAGATTCCAGGGATTGTATCTGCGTTGCTGATTCTTGACGGGATGTTGGTTATTATGAGGTCAAGGGTATTCTCTAGTCTTGTCGGTCTGGTGATCATCTGTTGCATGCCGGCTCGGTCGATGATGCTGTTTAATTTGTCATAGATGGCTGGGTGTCTACATGATGACTTGGCTGTGTTGCTTTCAAGAGGTGCTTTCCGAGTCCCATCCTGGTGTGTTGAAGTCTCCTCCAATTATAATAATGCTGTTTGTGTCGCTCACTTTGTTGATGGACATCTCAAGCTGATCAAGACTGTCCAGGTCTGCCTCGTTGGGACGATAATAGGCTCCAACATATATTTGTTTCCGTTGTTGGAGGTGGATCTTGCACCGCGCTATTTCGCAGTGTGTTTCTAGGGCTTCTTCGTGGGTGGTTTGTAGGGAGTTTTCCGTTAGTATGAATACTCCTCCTCCTCTTGAGCCTCTGTCTTTTCGAATTACATTATATCTATCAGTTGGGAATACAGAATTATTTGAGATGTCGCTGTTTAACCATGATTCGGTTCCTATTATGATGTCAGGGTTTGTGCTTTCAACTAGATGTGCAAATGCCAATCTTTTGGCAACGATGCTCTGGCAGTTGACATTCAGTACTTTCAGGTGTGTTTTTCTTCTATCAGTGTTGGTCTGCTTGGCTGGTGATGAGCAGTGCAGTGGGTTCCCTGGGGAGTTTGTCAAGTCTATTGATAGTGATGATGTTGAGTGGCTGGATACATTGAATATCGATGTGTGGATATTTCTCATGCCGCAATGGCTGCAGTACCATATTGACGATGCATTTTCTAGTCTCTCATATTCTACGGAGTTGATGTTTAGACATTCCTTGTGTGACCATTTGTCGCATCCGTCACACTGGATCTGCTTGGCAGTGTTGGCAGGCGTTTTCTTCATTTGGGCCTGGGTTGGTCTCGATGTCGTTGGATCTTGTTAAAAGTAAGATGGCTAGGTAGATTGCAGCATTGATGTTACACTTATCCCGAATAGTTCTGATTGGTTCCCTGGCCTCTCTTGATGCCTGGGTTCCAATGAGAATAGATTCAGGATGGCAGATGTTTCTTCTGATTTTTACTAAGCATCTTAGATAGTCCCGTGGGACCCTGGCCTCTCTTGATGCCTGGGCTACACAGGGGTTCTCTAATCCGCTTTTGCCCGTTTCCATCCTGGCCTCTCTTGATGCCTGGATTTTTTTCTAGGTCAAAATATAGAGGTATAGTGATAAGTAGAGTCAAGTGATCCCTTCCTGACAGCATAAGCATTCAAATAATCGACAATAAAAAGTAGGTCAAATCGCACCTCATGCCCTGCCCTACTGTACTCTTCTGTTCGTCCTTTGTTTTCATTAATGACCGCCAACAGTTGTCATATGGATGACAAGCTGTCAAAAAATGTTGGTTCGAAGGTTTGTGATGTGACCCGCGTAGGAGGTGCATGTCTTCAATTTACGTGGTGTTATAATTTACAACAAAGCCCCCTCTTGTGGATGGTCTAGAAGCCCAGCAGTCACCTGAGGACAACCTGGCAAATGCGAATAGTATCCAACAGTATCCAAATCTAAGGCGTTTCAGCAAAAATAAGTCCCCCTTCGGATAAACTTGAACATCTCAAAGATTTCATCGCTGATTTTTATGACAGTTGGCCGAAATATAGCCTTGCATATCGACCTTACATGTGTGTATTTATAGCTCAGTGGCATTATTTCTGGCTGAGCCAGCAGCCTTCATTAGAGCTTACCTCTGTCTCCAAAAATCCCATGGTTTTCCATTATATATGAACAATTTTACTATGCAAGGGAGCCACCAGCTGGATAAACTTCTAAATGTGTCTGGAAAAATTTCTTTCTCAATCGTATTTAGAAGGCAACTAGGAATTTCTTTTGCAGCAGTTTTACAATTTAGGTTCCTTGGAACAAATAACAAAAAATATTAGTGGAGTTTAAACACCTTTTTGGTAAATTTTTTTTTGGAAAAGCTAAAACCTTGTATTTATGAAAATAGGCGTACATGCACTGGGGTCTGCTGGTTCAAACAAAAATGAGCAATAAAGCTACAAATAAACACACACACTGTCAATATGCTGGCCTGCAACCTGGCCGACTTCCACAGAAATTGGAGAAGAGGTCTTTCAGATATTCACATTTTCGTAAAGGGGGACTTATTTTTGTTGAACTGTTTAGTATCCAACGAAACAGTATCTAGCTAAATATTATAAACAAAATAATATCCAAATATTATTTCTGGGATATCTGACCTTTTTAAAAACGCTTTAACATTCAAGCAGTAATAGGGGGAGCTATTTTACCTTTCAAAAGCATTATTTACTTTTAGAGACTTTGGAATGAGGAAAGAGTCAAAGTATTAGGGAAGTACAACCCAAGCCTTGTCATAAACTATTTATCTGTCTTTTTTTAACTTTAGTTTTTTTAAACATCTTAAATTCATCTGTTGACGATTAACCTAGAAGGCCTTCAGGTCATGTGTGCAGCATTATCGATTTTTTAAAGTTAAAGCAACCGTTAAACTATCAACAATTTTACTATATTACAGATGCATGGCTCCTGATATGTTGAATCTCATATTTCTCTCTCGGCTTCTTTGATCTTTCGTTATTTCCCTCTGAATCTCATTAAGTCTCTAAATATTTTTCATCTTAAATAGGCAAGGGAAAAAGGCTGTATAGAGGAAGAAAGGTACCTATAGCTATAGGCTATTGTATCTATAACCACAGGCCAAGGCCTAAATAGAGTATTTTCTTTATTTGTAAATAGTATTTTCAAAGGTATTATGCTCGTACTGGGCCTGCTAACTTCATCTGGGCAGAAAAGAGGTCACTCGTGGTCTCAGCCAATCAAAGAAGGTCTCACAAAGTTTAAATTTGTAAGAACGTCTCTGATTGGTCGAGTTCAAAAGTGACATATTTTCTGTGCTGATCAGGCCAGTAGGCACAATCAGAATATATACCTTTGTATTTACTAGAAACAATTGAGACAGCACTTCAGGCTTTGGCCTGGGCTATAACCTAATTGAATTCACCTTTTCAGCCAATATCCGAATCCACTCGAGTCCTGCAGTAATCTCCCTGACGTTGACTACACCAAGTGGCAAGAAAATGCTCCTTAGGTTTCTAGGAAACCATACGTATTTTATAAAAACTCTCACATGGGAAATGTATACATATTTGGTATATTCATGTCATATTAAATTGCTACAGAAAAAAATTATTTGTTTGCCTTTTTTTTCATAATTTATTTTCAGGCATGCTATTATGTTTTCCAGAAATTTGCTCAAAAGTGTTCACAGCTGGATTGATAGATGGATTTATTCCTACACAACTGCACAACTAATGAAAACAAAATATGTATCCCATAGTTAAACTTCGTATGATGTGGGGAAACCATTAGAATTGCCTTGATGGAAACCAATTCTGCATGAGAGACCTGCCAAATTGCATGTTTGCAAAACAAAATGGAACATCAATAAAATAATATTATTAAACTTTTTGATTCATCGAACCTGTGATGTCAGCCCGGTGGATTTGAAATAGTAAAAGAGCATAATTAAATTTGTATGAGACGTTAAATAACGGCTCCTTTATCTATGCTTGGCCCGTAACGATCCCTCACTTGGCATAAATGTGCGATGTGTTTAGAACTCCCTGCCTCTCTCTGGCCTTATCAATCAACCCATGGGAGCACCCAGAAACGGGCTTAGCGGGCTGCAATTACCATATATCTGTTGTTGTTCTGTATGGAAAAGGACGTTCTAAACTAACAAATATAAGCGGTTTAACCAGTCATGAACAAGAAATCTCTTTTATAAATACAATGTAAATAAATTCAATCAAAGAAGAACAACATTATATTCACACAGCGAAACGGCTGAAGGCCGTTTCATGAAGCGAATTGAACACAAGAAAGGTTTAAAAAATCTGTGCAGTGATGGTCTCAACATCAATGGACGACAGCAGGAAATTAGGTCAAGTGGGACACGCTTCTTATCAATGATTAAGTTTCGAATTTAACAAAACATGAAATATTCATATTCAAAAGTGTCATAAAAAATTCAATTTTCTCCATTAATATTCCCTGTGTCTATTATTTTTATGGAATAGTTAATTATAAGCCTTGACAAGCTAATCTAAATTATAAACATGTGATTCATTTCATTTCAAAACAGACAACAAGAAGACATAACAAAATTAAGTTAACGTAATCGTTGTCAACTGATGATTATGTAACAGTGAGCAATTAATCTACATGCAGATCAGGTTTATGTTATCACTATTATGTAATATCAACAACCTAGCATAGACTTAAACTTGGCAGCTTTTTCAGTTGTCTTCCTTTTTACTATTTAGCTGATTATCTATCATAATAATCCTATTTATTTGCTATCATATCTATCTATCTAATTATCTATCTACCTATTCTATCTATCTATTAACGACACATGAAATATTCATATTCAAAAGTGTCTTAAAAATATATATATATTTCTATTTTTGATCTATTTATCTTTCTAATAGTTTCTAGTCTAAATTTCTCTCTATATATTTTTCTATATATATCCATCGGTCAATTTCTTTGAAACGGTAACATTACTGCCTTTCATACATTGAATATGAAATAAATTTAATGAAAGTTATGGTAAAACCATAAGTCCTAAAAAATGTTTAAGAGCTTCGTGAATTTCATTGCTGTGCCATTTACATATTATTTCACTTGGAGAACAAGTGCAACACTTGATTTTTGCAAAGTTGAAGGTCAAATTCTTGACATCGGCTATGGATTGGACGCTTTGAAGTCTGCGGTTTTGTGTTAATTCAGTAAAAACCTGACACTCATTCGTTTCATAGCTGTGATGTAAACTTTCATTGAGTTTATTAATATAATAACATCATTTCACCCAGAAAACAGTTTTTTGCCACAGGCCTAAGCCTCATACAGCGTTATATTCACTTCAATTTACTTGTCATTTGTATATCCAAGGGGACCATACTTTGACTCACTCTCCTAACTTCTTCTGGACAGAAAGTAGGCGACTTTAATTGATTCAGTCATTAAGAGAGGTGCTTACAAAATTGTGACCTTTGAAAGAACTTTTCTGACTGGCAGATTTCGCGAGTAATTAGACTTCTCTCTACAAGAGGCTAGCAGGCCCCGTCAGAAGATTTTGCTCTTGATGTACAAGTGACGAGTGAGGATACAACTCTATAAGCCTTGGGCCTGTTTTTGTGCAATCTTTTTGAACTAACAACTCAGGGCAAGAAGTGTGTTGAACCCTGGAAGGCTGCTAGTTTTAAGTGGAATAATGTTGTCATGTTTACTTGCCCAAAGGTCATAAGAAGTGTTGAGAAAAGGCTTGATCTGTCCAGAAGACAAATGAAAGCTATTCCCTTCCATAATATTTTTGTCAACACTAAAGTATTTATAAGTTTCCATAGCCTAATGGTTAAAGAGATTGACCGTGAATCCGATGGCCCTTGAGGATGTGGGTTCAAACCCTGCTACTGAAACTCAATTGGAATGAGTTGGTTATGGTTGAGGCCGGGGAGGATGGCCACTTAAATGAAGGCAGGGGTCAATCTCCTGTCAGGTGTGATCAGCAACAGCTCCAGCCAGACTTCCCTGGATTAGTTGACTGGACCAGAGGTGTGAAAAAGATGTGAAAACTGAACAAAACTTACAAGATTACAAGAGAAGACAAATCATCTAGAACAGATGAAGACGATCTCCGGGCACATTGAATTGCATGAATACATTGTAAAGTGCCATAGAGCACAGGTCTGTCTTTGTAAATGTGTCGGTTTATAAATGCTCTATAATAAATAAATGTAGACATACAGGTGCAGATTTTACTGACACGCGATATTTCACAACAAATGCATAAGTCAATAACACAGCTGCAAATTTAAAAGTGAGACTGTCGCATCCTAGAATAATAACGCAAATCACATCACAAATCAAAAACCGAGACTCGAGACATTTAATTTAAGTGATAAAAAAGGTGCAATGTAATTATATGTGAATGGCGGATGCTCATGACTTCGCAACTGTTTTGATTGAACTTAGTAGAAAAACTCCTTTTGCCATTCATCAATGATGTGAGATTGTCATGTTCCTGCTGACGTTATTAAAAATTAAAACAGATGGACATCAACACGACTCTCGGCATCCGGCTTTAATTTTTGGATAACTTATCAAGCGTCCCTCGTTGCGTTTATTGACCAAGATTTTTTAGAGATGTCCTCTGTTTGCATCATCCATCTTCTTATTGATTTTCGCCTGGACGATCACAAAAATGACGATTTTATCTGCCTATAAAAATGGATTGAGTTTATGACCAGTAGCAGTCTGAACCTCCTAGGTAAGTGATATGTGATAATTACTGTGCATTTTCTTTGCCATAATTACTCAAAAAATCTATGGATATTGCAACTGTTTATTTCATTTAGATACATATCAGTGTGATTTTGCAATACACTACTGGTTTTATTTATGAAACATTTGATACACACTATGGGGTGATGAAACACGATGATTACATATAAAAATATTTTAATGTGCTCGGATGTCACAGTTTTTTAATGATATAATTATATTGAACAGTTAAAAACACTCTTAACACCAAAAGAAATACAAAACTTTTTGCTTTTTGCTCTATAATTTTAAAAAGATGATTTTGTCTGAATCAATTTTAAAGTATTAATCCTATTGTAAACGAATATAAATGTGCCAAAAACGATAAAAGTGCAACCATTTCTTGTTTAGGTTACCTTTGCTCTTGTATATCCCATTTAGGTTTTCGCAGGCAATTACAGCAAAATATCACCTTACCCACGCCTCAAATGGGAATACATGGTGTCATTCCAAAGCATGTCTGAGTCCTAAAGCTTAAAAATTGGCACTTAAAACTTTGTCTCAAAAACTTATAGAACACTTTTCCAGCTCGTTTCAGCAATGAGAATGATTTTAAAAGACAACTTCTGTTGGAAGTTTTAGGAAATCACTGTGATGGTTTGGCACTGACATCTTGCAGTCCTGGAATTTATAAAATAATTTGCTTTTGGTTGGTCCCTAAATACACTCTTGATCAAATGCTGGAATACTTAGGATTTTCATAACATCAGGCCTGCTTTGGTACATAACTGGTCATTGAAAGTTTAGAATAGCAAATATTTTTTCCTCTGACATTAGATATAATATCTTATATGATAAAATTAACCTTTTTTGGGGCTGAGCATTATTTGAGACCTTTCTTTGGGTGACTCGTAAAAGTTAATTATTTTTATTTTTAAAAAACAACAGGAAGGGGATATATTATTTCGAAGAATATTAATGAACTTTAGATGGTATTTGTCTGCATTATCTATCACTTTTGGTGTCTTTTTTTAATTTATTATATGTTGACATTATGTTGATATATATATTTCACAGGAGCCCTGGTGGAACCTCATGAATGTTCGAAAAGATCATGAAGTCGAACAAAAGTTGTTTTTTTTAAATTCAGCTATACACAATCACTAAATGCTCTGACAATTCTGCATCTTTTTAGCTTTTTCACTATCAATTAAGACAACTTTATCACTATTTTTTTCATGCTGTTGTCCAAGCACATTTTGAATGTACTTCCATTGTTACTTTGTAGAATATTATGACTGAGAGAAAACTTTATTTTCACAACATCATCTAGGTGCAGAAAGTTTACCTTTACATGTAATTCAAATCATGTCTGGGTTAAAATCGCTCCCACAATTCAAGCTATTAAGGATTGCATCAATAAAATGTGCAAGCAATAAGACTTACAATGTATATCCATGGCTTTAGATTAAATCCTTCCGATGTAACACCGATCTATGTTTATCCAAATAGATATGCATAACTTTATTATAGTTACTCAATGTACTCCTCTTGGGCTTTGTAAATTTCTTTTGGTGTTTTCATTTGTTGGTATGACAGGAAGAGCCAGCAGCTGGACAGCAGGAATATAACAATTTTAGATATCCTTTCCTAACAGGAACCCTCGTCAAATACATATATATACATGGATTAAATTTGAAATATTTTTGTGTGCTTTACACTTTTCATATGTAGTTTTGCCTTTCAATTTAATCTGGACCTTTTTTCATTTTTTTTGCAAGGAACACAGTGACTGTCCATGCACCGACAAACATTCACAGCTGGTTTACCTATAGCAAGTAGCCAAGCAACCTTAGTAGTTATATATGAGTCAAACTTGTGGACACCAAATTCCCAATGCTATACTGTGCAAAAACACTTTGTAGTGCCAGCAGTAAGCATAATAATCAACTTTGCCTCAATTTGCTGTGCTCTGTATATCTATTTATATAGTCCCATGCCATTCCGTTGACGTAGACATCTACATTATGTCATATAAGTGTATGCCATTCTGCCCCGTGTCCAGTGTCCCAATGAGCCACACCAAGAGCAGATTTCTATGTTACCTGAAGGCGCATTTATCAGGATAGTTTGTTTGTTTGTTTGTGTTTTACTCCTCTGCAGCACCTTAGTGGGCTATATCGAGGCAGGCAATCGCCTGGTGTTGTATTTGGTTATTTTAGGTCGCGCCTGATCTTGACTTTTAAAAGTATAAAGTCATTGTGACGTTGTTGTTTGCCACACACAGAAGTCAAAAGCCAATGTCAGCATGTCATTGTCCACTGACTAATCTTCAATCTACTGACATAAGACTGAGGTCAGAAAGTTACCTCAGAGTGATGCCAAGGAATTACATTGCATAAACGTTGTCCTTCAGTCAGGTTTTTGACTGACGTTCTAATGATGTAAAAAAGGATTATGCATCTGATCGTGAATGATCAAACAGCCTCCCATGTTGAAAGAAGGGAAGGTGACACTTCATCGGCTATCATGAGTCAAGAAGTGCATTTTTCACAGAGAACTGGTCCTCATTTTTTGTAGGGACCATCTCAGATCTGTGTTAAAAGCTCCAAATGAAGAAATACTTTACATGGGAAGTCCCTAACTTATTGGCCATAAAGCATCAGCAAAGTGCTTTGTCATCAATTTATGTGTACTACAGTGGTGTAGCTACATGAGTTTTTGGAGGGGGCAAATAGGAAGTTGGACTTGCCGAGATACTTTCCTTATGGTATACCTTCCTGATTGACCTCCAATATTAGGAGGGTGTTGATACCACAGAGGAGGTGTCTGTGAGTACAATTTTAAGGTCCAGTATATATTGCCCCCTCTTGATATGGAAGTAGCTACACCCCCATAGCATCAAGGTCATGGTTGAGTGAGCAGCTGCTTGGTGTTCATGGTTGAGTGATTGGGGACCATATCCAAAGCACACCTGGAGCATATCCCATAGAAGCTCATAGAGATTTTCTTCAGATAATTGGTTAAATATAAGTACTGTATATGGATTTTGGATGATATAATAGATGTGGCCAAACAACACTGTATGAAAATATTATATATTCAACTCCTCACAACTCTTGTGATTTTCACAAGCACAAGAAAGGTGTAAGAATCGAAATATGCAACCCAGCATTAGTTTGTTGTTATAGAAATAGACATTTCATGTTCATGACAAAGAATATAGAAGGGCTTCTCATTGCCTGGTTTGCTGTCTGTGTTTGTAACACCTGTAATTAGGCATGCCTAATAATGGGGTAGCTAAATGTGAAAATCAAAATAGGTACATTGCAGGTCTATGTAACTGCACATGCATAACAAATCAACGGGGAGTCCCTCAGGGATCAGTAATGGGACCTCTGCTGTTCAACATTTTCAAGAATGACATTTTCTATTTCCTTGAAAGTCACTGCAAACTTTACAACTATGCAGATGATGATACCATCAGCCAGAGTGATCATGATATCTCTGAGCTCGAGAGAAAATTAAGTATTGCCTCCGTAAAAGCAGTGGGCTGGTTTAAACAAAACGGCATGCAAGCAAACGCTCCAAAATTTCAAGTAGCTCTGTTCAAAAAATCAAAGATAGTAGAGTCTTTGAAGGTCAAGATTCACCGAGTGGTCTTAGAAAGTCAGCCATCCGTAAAGTTATTGGGAATTACAGTTGATGAAAAACTAACTTTTGCTGATCACATCTCAAGTATCTGTAAAAAAGCTGCTGTACAAGTTTATGGGTTGAAGAGATTATCAGTATATTTGTCGAGAGAAAGCATGTTTAACATTTATGTTTCATTTGTGGTATCTAATTTTCTGTATTGCCCTCTGACATGGCATTTCTGCTCGAAAAAAGATACGAGAAAGGTAGAAAAGATGCAAGAGCGAGCTTTAAGGATTCTCTTGAAAGATGTTGAAAGTGATTATAAAATGTTATTGCAGAAGTCTAAAAGGAACTCTTTGTATATAACTAGAATCAAGCTTATTATTACTGAAATGTATAAAATTGTGAATGGTAATGCTCCAAGATTTGTTCAAGAACTCTTTGACAAAAAAGAGCATATTTATTCTCTCAGAGACAATGATGTATTTGTGCTTCCTTCCTACAATACAGAGCATATGGTAAAAACAATCTATCTTATTATGGTCCGTTTTTCTGGAATTCACTTGAAGCTAAGTACAAGAATGCAAATAGTTTAAATGAATTTAAGGAAATGCTCAGAGGCTGGTTGGGACCAACATGTAATTGTGGCTTTTGCTTAGTATGTCTACTTAGATAGTGTCCTTTTGACCAAGTATGTTTTAATGGTGTTTTATGATATGACTTGTTTTTAATGATGCTCTTATGAATCTCGTTTCATCTTTTCATCTCTCATTTGTATATATTTCATACTTTTAACTGTGTTTTATCAAGGATAAAAAGCACCTGTGCTTCTGTTTTTTGTTGTTGTATGAATCCATGTAAAATAAAGATTACTTTTACTTTACTTTTACTTTAACAGAATATTATAAAAAATAAAATACTTTATGTGTTTGACGAAATCTCATATTTCATACAAAGGTTCCTACAATTCTTTTTTTTAAAGAATTTCTTGTTCTATATCAAAGTGACACACTGTAATGAACGATATTGATGAGCAAAAGTGTACGTTCATCGCACCACCCATACTACTGGCAAGAGACTCAATAGCCATCCAACAGATGAAAAAAAATTCATTGGCATTATTTGTAAAGCAACAATCAGGTGTGTAGTTTGGCCGATATCAAATACCATTTGAAGCGTAAAGAGCATTAAGTGTCGTATGATATTACATTCTCATATTTGTATTTTCAAAAGTTGCAAGGACACTGTTCAACACCTGTCCCGGTGCCCCAAGTATTCGGAATTTTGTATTAAACATCTGTCCCAACATCTGTTTCGGTAAAAAAGAAAACAAATCATCTTGTACAAATAATCCTAATCAATTACATTGAAGTTGTCTCTCTTTTTTGTCATTTTTTCTTTAATTGAATGAACACTGCTTTACACACATTCCTTGACGAAAAAAGATGCAAGTAATTATGTTTCATGACGTTTGTTGACATTCACTACATTTATCTCTACAAATACACTCAATTTATAATAATGTCCAAACTGGCTGACAAGCAGGTCCAAATTGGTTTAAAAGCAGAATAATTGAGAGGAAAAGGGAGCCATCAGAGTTTGAAAAAGACTTAACAAATATAAACATATGGTCAACCAACGAAAATACCTTCTGGAATCCTATCTTACTTTCTGTTTTATTATCGTTTTCATAACTATGTGTTATCTGAAACTTCGTTTTGCAATTAAACCGTGACATAATCAGGGTATCTGTGAGTGTGATTGGTCCAATCCTTAATATGTGACACTCAGGTTAGAGTTTGTCATCACAGTTCATGCCAAAGGAATTAAAAATTGCAACCACAACAAACAACTTCTTTCTGAGATGGGTGTCACTCCTAACTTTGTGTGCTATCCTAATGTTATTTTGACGGCGTACTTCTTGTTAACTTGTATGTACGCTCTTGAAATAATGTTAAATAAAGTCAATCAATCAATCAATCAATTCAATGATTCCCAAAAAAGCTCTGTTTCATTAAAAATTACAAGACACTGCAATTTCAAGACACTTTTCAAAATTTGATGTCAGTCTTTGTAATTCTCCTTAGAGCTGTTTGCGGATTAGCGGTCCAGTTTCAAAATCAACCTTCAACTTGGTTGTGTGATGTCACAGGCTTAAAAATGTTTTGTTTGTGTCAGTTATGGTTGATCAATTGATTCAGTACTTATATCTAGAAGGATAGGTGACAACAAACAAACTAATTAAATGACTTTGGGTACTTCATCAAATAAGAAGATTAGGAGACCAACAGAAAACTGTTAATGACATGGCAAAGCCAGTTTTCAAGTTGAAAATAATAAAATTAATTTTTCCATTGGACCATCAATTTGTAAAGAGCTCTAAGGGATAGTCTGTTTGGATTCAGTTTACATTTCATAGAATCACTATCAACCAGTGCAGTTGAACGAGCATTATCCACGTGTCAATGCATTTGGTCAGTTTGTTGTAATATGTGCTGGTAATTGACAAAGTTTTGCAACCAGATCTGTCACATCACACAGTCTTGGGGAAAAAACGAAGTCCAAACTTGAAAAACATATAGATATGAAAACGATGATAGAGACAACCAACAAATCAATCAATATTCAGTACTGTTACCGAACAGACAATTTTTATAACATGCTTATAAAGATATTAAAAACCAGTTAATAAGCGTCTGACGTAAAAGCTAATCAATCGTAAAAAGTAAAAATACTCTAATTTTGCATAACTGTAGCGGATGTGAAACATGTTGCCTTTCAATTACTTTAACCATATAGCCTGCTATTAGTAATGTCATACATATATTGGGGTTGGTTGGTGGGACAAAGATAAAACGATTTAATTTCGATTTTTGATCATGTAAATTTTTTTGACAGCCCTCGCAATTTGCTCTGAAGAATTTTTTTTTTCATAGCGTGGACCTATTACATCATATCTGGACACTCCATTGGACCCTATGCAACTTTGGTGCAGGCTTTGAGGACAATTTCATAGCCTTGCAATAATATCATCGCCAGGTCAGCTATGATACCACAGCAAAAACTCAGATCTATGTTAAGTTGGGGGAGGGGGTTGTTTATTAGGTGACACTAAAAGTACCTGAAATTCAACTAAGCATGGTTAATAGGATAAATGGCAATTCATCACAGCTCTTTACAAACATGTTTCTAGTCTGAATTGGATTTTATATGGAGCTGTCAAGTTCAAGCATTTTGTGTACAGTTTGTAGTTATGTTGGCTGTCCATCTCTGCGTAAAACTACTAACAAATACTTTGATGCTGTATTGCCTTGTTGGATACTACTGTAGCATCAATACTTAAACATAAGAGTCAATAGACAGCTTCTGAGCAGAGTGCCCCTCCCCAGGAGTAGTCTAACTTTGCACCAAAGTTGTTGTTTGGTATTATTGGCAATGCTGTTCCCGCAAAGCTATGATGAAATTTTCCACAACAATTACTATTGGCCAGTTTGACCTAAAACATCATTGACAGCACCAATTTCACACATCCTCCAATGCTGGGCAATGGAATGTCTACCTATGACATCATAGGTTCTCTCTTATACTGAGAAAAAAAAAGATTTCTTCAGATCGATTGCGAGAGCTGTAAATTGTGGGAAGGTCAATTTTTTTTCTGTGGGCAGAAAATCTGTTACAAGCCGATACCTGACGCCAAAATTCAAATTTGTTGGGCCTAACTAAATATTATGAAGTTGTTTGTTACATCAGTAAGTATACGCAGTTGATAGAAAATGCTACCCAGGGCCTAGCTAAGCAATTTTCTATGTTGGCCAACACGTGTAATTCCTGATTTCGCAGCAATGAGAATTAATTGGGGAGAAACTAAAAAATCCTGCAGGGGACGAAACTACAATAATTAGCGGGGTTGATACTTTTCGTGGCCCCCCTATACAAGTGTTAACCAACAGATGATGAATAAGGCATTAATCTCGCCCGTGATACCTTTCATCCACAAAATTTTCGTCCTCACCCTTAAAATTCAGGCAAGTATATTAAGGCCACGAATATGAAATGTTAATTAAGACGACAAAACTTTCGTCTATCGACTTTCGCCCTCGCGACCTACTGACTTTTGTCCTTGATAACTCCTGCTCTCACTAATAAGCATCCACTTTCAGCCGAAGTTACTAACTAACTCCTGTTGTCACTACCTTTCGTTGGTTCGATATAGCCCAATAAGGTGCTGCAGAGGCGTAAAACACACACTACCTTTCGTCCGCGGAAATAAGAAAGTGTGGTAGCAAGTAAGAATGACACACCCAGGTCACCATAATTATCCATCACCATCTCATAGTTCACCCACTATGACAAACAACTTTGTAATATAAAGAATACATCATGTGTGTACAGTACACATGCACTAAACTGAATTGAACCAAATTAAAAACGCAAAACTATTTCAAGGGCAGTATTTTTCTGTATATCAATCAGATGGGCTGTTGAGGTAATGCACACGCATAATCAATAGTCAAAAGACTCAGTTCTATAAAATTATTAAATTCTAACCTTCCTATCCACATATGCGGCGAGGTTTATCACGCTGGGGTATAGTCACTGGACGGAGGTATTAGGCACTCGAAAGAGCAAAGCTAATGATTTAGTGTGAAAGCTTGAAGAAAACGATGGAAAAGGCCACACAATTTGGTTCAGTTAGTGCCTCTTTACTTGTTAAAATGTTGTTTTTCGAGATGTCAGGTCAGAGTTTGTCACACACAATGATATTGCAGTGAAATACTGCAACTATGGAAACAGGTCAAGGAAAGGCCTATAGATAAGCATGCAACCGAGTGAAAAGGGCCTAGGGTATGTGAAAAAGACCTCTAACAACTTGTATAGCAGCTGTAGGACAAATGACAGTCCCATTATGTGCCCTTCTAATGCTTTTCTTAACGGGCAGATGTGCGGTTGTGAGAATAGCAAAAGGAGGACCCAGAAAGTGCTGATTTTTACCTCTGCAGCTGACACACAGGTTGTTCGAAGTCTTTCTGATAAACTCTAACTGTTTTTCATTCCATAGCTATTGTTTAGGCTGTTTGAGGACTTTTTTCAACAGCTGCATTGTTCCATTGGAATATCATTTTGTGTGGAAAACCTTCACCTGACTTCTCAACAAAACACATTTTTTTAACAAGTCAGGTGGTACTAAGTGAAGTGAATTGTGTGGCCTTCTGCATCATTTTCTTCAAGCTTTAACTTGAAATCATTAGATTTTCCCTATGGGGTACTTAATAACCCTGTCCACTTGCCCAAATGTGATAAACTTGACAACAGCCATGCGAAAAATGGTCAAACTTGAGTAATTTCTAGCAACTGATCCTTTGAAGCTGCTTACACAGAAGCATACACTCAACAGCCCATATGAAGCATATCTAGAAAAACGAAGCCCTGGAAATAGTTTTGCGTTTTTAATTTGGTTCAGTTTATATGACAGTGAAATTTAAAAAAAAAATTGAAGGTGAAAAAAATTTTATCATATAATATGAAGTGTGAGTTAATCCATCCGGGTAATAGATCAATAATATAATACATGTGAAATTTTATGTATGTATTGCACATGTTCAGTTTTTTTCTCCAATTCGTCAGACCACCATAATTTATTCATTTTCGTTTCAAATGAGTAGACCTAGTCAATTTATATACATCAAAAGTGAATATATATTTTCCATTCAAATGAGTATAGTCAACCATATCAACTTATAAGGTGAATATATATCACATTTAATTTCAATTTGATGTTGACGGATAGGCTCTAATGTTGCTGGTTCAGAAGAAACTGGAGATTAATATCACACAATTTGGAAAGCGTTCACTCATAAATTCAAATTTTATACGTTAGTGAGCCACGAAATGGACATAAAACATCCGAAGTAACTAAATATGTTATCATGACAACCTAATTTCAAACTTTCATTCTGTAATCAATATTACAAACAAAGGGTTGCCTTTATTTATGTTTTGTCCATGCAGCATTATTTGCCGTGAATTTACAAAGTGTGAGATGCGAACAGTTGAGAGTGAAGAGTCACTACTTGGAAAATAGTCCCACACAGCGCTCCTGAACAAGTTGTTTAAAAGATTTTATAAAATTCAACAAAAAATTGAAAATGAACATTTAAATAGGACAAAAAGGAAAATGTCTATCAAAATTTTGAATGATGCTGATTTTTAATTTTCGGTTTTCACACTCATATTTTGTGTTAGCAAAATAGGCCTGGATAGAGTAGGTCGGGGCATGCAGCGGCCCCCCTTAACTTCGAGATGCGACTTGACCTACTTTTTATGGTCGATTATTTGAATGCTTGTGCTGTCAGGAAGGGATCACTTGACTCTACTTATAACTAGTGAAACAAATGTCTACGGATTTTAATAATGGAGTTACAGCCATTTTTGTAAAGAATTTAAATGGCCTTCTTACCCCACCCATCGGGGAAGAAGCCCCCTATTATAATCCTATGGGAATTTTTTTTGCAAGCGCATTCAGCTTGAAAGTTTTTTCTTGGGGTTCTTCTATCGTTTATAAAGCATTCTATTCACTTTTTCTGAATTTTAAAATTTTTCTGTTCATACATCTGTTTTTTAATATTTTTTGCCCTGTTTCTATTTTGGCCAAATTTTTTCTATTTTAATTAGCTATTCTATCAGGATTTAAGGTAAAGTACACATTATTAAATGATTCCAGAAGCAGCTTTGAGGCCCAGTGAAGGGGGCCCCATGCCTCATACCATGTGGGGCCTCTCGCCCCAAACCCACATATTTTAATTTGACCTCTATATTTTGAACTAGAATGCAAAAAACATGCTCCAAATCATATCAGATATGAATGTGATGGTCATAAAGTGAAGCAATGCAGATATCCATTATACTTTTCAAAATTTCCAAAGTTGTTTCTGACAAACCTTTCAAAGAATTAATCAAAGTTACAAAAACCATGCACCTTTTTTTGTTTCTTTAATTTCTACTACGGTTTGGCGCCGTTTGCCTTTAAAATTCGTGACCTCACCTAAAAAGCCTCTAGCTTTAATCCTATCAACAATAAAATGCACCAAAAATGTAAGTTTAGATATAACCCTGGGGGGGGGGGCCTCTCACCTACCCGAGCTTCTTGCCCCGACCTACTCTAATGTTCACAGGCACGAAACATAATTTGTAAAATTTACCTAAACATTTCTTATGAACATTGTATAAATTTGCCCCAATTGTAGCTCTCTGTGTCCTGTGAAATGAGTGTATTTTTATAAATAATAATGGATGGACTTTTTTGTGATAAAATTCCAAAAAACTGATCCAATGTAAATCTATAACTAATCATTAACTATATAGGCGGGCACTAAGGCTATTTCCCAAAAATAAAAAATCGAGAAAAAGGGCAAAAGGTCTATCTTTTTCACTGTGCACTAACGAATGGGGTACCCTCGCCATCAGGGCAGCCATTACAACTACTGATTCGTGATTTTAAAGTGAAATTGCAAAAAATTTAGGGGAAATTTTGAAGGTGGCTAACATGGCTTGTGGAAGGAATGATTGCCAAGTGACAGATGCACACATACAGTAGGAAGTAAGACATTTGGGAAATTAAAAATCACTCGAGGTGAGGGTACCACAAAAAACGAAAAATGGCTGGGTGAGGGTACCAGCATTTTGGCGAGGGTACCAACAGAAAATGGCGAGGGTACCAACAGAAATGGCGAAGGTACCAACCTGGAAGTGGCGAGGGTACTGCAAGATTTGGGCGAGGGTCACTTCCGGTTGGCGAGGGTAACCCCCTAAGGAAATTGGCGAGGGTAATGCAAGAAATTGCAAGAACAACCGAAAGCAAACAGTCAGGGAAGAAAAGGCTTATTCAATTTTCTCTTTGTTGCACTAGATAACAGCATTTGCTGACACATGATTGCACTTCTTTTAAAAGTAATTGCCAATCAGGAACCCCAATCCAGAACACAATTGCAATAATGTGTCAATAAAGGAGAATCTTAAATTTAATTAACTCCAAATGAAAATACAGTTGTACAACATTATTCCCATAGTGTAAGTTAGTACAATGCGGATTTGACACATTTTAAAAATATCATCAGCTTTTTAAAAGGGTAAACATGCAAAGACTGACAGACTCATCATCACATTTTATATTTCTATGTGTATATGATTGTGTCAACAGGGAGGATGGGCACTCTCAGACAGGGAGGAATTCAATTCAATAACCACAGACATGTATATATAATACAAGGGAACACATTCATACCCAAGATGTGGTACTACACTGGTAGGCTGACATCTAACATGGAGGAAGAAAGTTGATTAAATGCCCTTTTCCCAAACAGTACCATCCACAGTAAAACTTACTTGAATGATTATTTTTTCTCCCTGTGCATACATGCTGACAGGAGACGACCTCAGATTGTCATGTTTCAATTCTTCTACAGCATACTATTGCCGAGAACTAAAACCCACTCCTAAGATATTAGTCACCTAATATTTTTTATAATACAATAATTATACCGAGCAAGCTGTCAGTGGTATAAGGTTGAGGCATGTGTCTTGAGATACTGAGGAAATTAATAATCACAAGGAATGTAGAAAAATTGTGATGCCAAAAACGATTATGAATGACATGGTCAACCCATGCTACATTCAAATGAGATCTTTTAAGTATCTGTCCAGCTAAATTAAGAGAAATCAGCAGTTTTGATAAGCATTCCATTGTCAGGTCTCGTCTCCAGCTTCCATGCAGAAATTGTTGGCTTTTATGATTGGTATATGAACAGCAGAACATAACACATTTCGGAGATTGGACATTTTAAGCAGTCAAAACTGTGGTACCTGTCCGAGTGTCCGTTTTGTTTTCCTTGTTCAGCAATGTTCGTGATGTAAAGCACCACACTCCTCAAATACACTTTCCTGCATTGTGACTACCGAATTTGACTGCTTACAGGCTTACAGCAGTTTTTTACAGGCTTACAACAGTTTTAACAACCATGCACGTCATTATTTTCATTCAGCATTGACTATGAGAAGTACACAGTCTCAGCACAAGATGAAATACAGTGTATGCATCTGCCTTCAGTGGCGTATTTAGGGGGGGGCATTGGGCCATGTCCTCCCCCCCCCCCCCTCAGGCCTAATATTAACATGGAAGAGATATGAAAAGCCGCGGAGCACCCCATATTCGCTCCATGTAATCAGTGGCGTAGCTAGAAATCCAGGAGTGGGGGGGCCAAGGGGGGGCCAGGGTCTGAACTAGGGGGGCCAACCTTTCGCGGCATTTTTGCGACATTTTTGCGGCATTACATGGATAAAAATAGATACAGCGTTACAAGGCTTCTTTACGAATGAACTAGCAAAGTTGACCGTCTTATTTTTTGTGACTGATAAACAAAATGACCATGCATCTCAATACTTACACTAAAATCAGTTTTTACCTATCAAAAAATAATGATACAGATTCTACGGTTCCAAAACTCTCATTTTGAAGGAGCATTATTCTTTAACTGAGCATGGCGATGAAAAGATTTCCTCAAAGCACCCTGATTTTAGATGTTGCATGGAATCTCTAGATACATAGACATACTGGAAGGGGGAGTAGTCACACTCCCCCAAAAAGTTTGGGAAACACTAAGATTTGGGAAAAAAGGCAAAACATTTCTGGCAGACAATTAAAAAAAAACATAATTAAGAATCCATAGTTTTGAAGAGATTTCTTTTGGAATATTACCGAATCTAGATTCCGATATTCAGACAAATGTCGCTCACCCATTAAAAGGTTTGCCTGCGGTACACTTATTGCTAGATATGTTCAAATAAGGATATGAGCCCCAGAACTTTTCAAAGGGCAACTGTCATTCTAAAGTAAATTTGGTATAAGTGAGCTCCAGCGAAAGCCACAACTTAAGATGGACGTGTTCCAGCGACTGTTGCTGCTCCAATAATTTTTTCAAAATTTTCAAATCTCAAATGGGGGGGCCGGTGGGGGGGCCACTTGTCCATTTGGGGGGGCCCTGGCCCCCCAGGCCCCCCCATAGCTCCGCCACTGCATGTAATGCCCCCCTCCTCAGGCCATTTCTAGACTCGCCCCCGCGTCATTATACATAGGTATTTGAGAGCTACCAATGAATTCTTTTGGTGTAGCTGTTGTCTTTCTTTCATAGATAGATATACAATTAGATAAACGAGTAGATAGTCAAGTAGATAGTCAAGTATAAAGGCAATTAGTATCTACGGTATCTATCTATCTATCTATCTATCTATCTACCTATCTATCTATCTATCTATCTATCTATCTATCTATCTATCTATCTATCTATCTATCTATCTATCTATCTATCTATCTATCTATCCATCTATCTATCTATCTATCGATATATCTATCTATCTATCTATCTGTCTATCTATCTATCTATCTATCTATCTATCTATCTATCTATCTATCTATCATATAAACCTAATAGCATCAATATTTCTTTTCATATTACTCTGTAACAATGCAAAAAAGAACCATTTCCATTCCAGTGACATTATGTGGTACCCTCGCCATGACAATAATTGACAATGGTGTTACCCTCGATAGGTCTTTGTGGGTACCCTCACCCTGACGATATATTTCAAATGCAAAATCTATAAATTATGTGACTGATCACACTTGGTAGGTAAGGCCCAGGGTTAGTTAAACATTCAATCTGCATGCATGACTAAAATAGACTTTGGATATGATAGATTTCAAGATTTTATTAGCTCACCCTGAGCACATAAAGTTCAGTTACATCAAATATAAAATAGCTCAGGCCACTCTCTAGGAGTTATGAGAGAAGTTTTTCTTTTAAAAACAGTACATTCAAGCACCGAGACATAAAAACCATCTTCGTCACACAAATTAAAACCGGTATATAAAACATTCCTAATTATAAAAATCTCATTCAAACATTAAATTAAAATCAGTATATAAAATCGTTTCTGGTTTTTAGGATTAATTGGCAAGCTTTGGCAGTCTCATGAGCCATTGACTCCTCACTCATTAAGAATATAAATTTCCTTTCATCATCTAAATGACTAAATTCCACACAATTTCTAATAGCAGCATCGATTAAAGGCTTTCTGACATTCTCATACATGGTACACCTGATCACACAGTGTTCCTCATTCTCTACTTCACCATTATTACAAATTTGACAGATTCTTTCATTAACACTTTCACCATTAAATCGTCCAGTTTCTATTCTGATGGGCGCTACCCCACATCGAAACTTAGCTAACGCTTGTCTATGTTTTCTGTTTACAATTTTTACATACGCCTCTGTTTTAAACTCTGCTTTAAATTTTCTATATGTACGTAATTTATTACCACCATTACCTTGAATAGCAGTCTCTCGGTTAAGTTTGCCTTCCCATATATTTTCATAATAGGCTGATAGCCTTAATTTTAGAGTGGCTTTAACTTCATGAAAGCTTACTTGACTATTGCTATCACATATATCATACATATTCATTTTCCTAAGGAAATTTACAACCTCTTGGTATCTTGTCTTTTTATTTCTTGCTAATTCTAACGCCCATACAAACACTTTTTTGTTAAGTCTAGAGTTATCCATACACAGGAGTCTGCACCATTGTCTAACTATACATAGCCACTGACTGACTTCATTCGGGTACCAACCCATATCACCCTGTAGGGCAGCGATCGGGGTTCTACGACCCACACCAAGGAAGAACCTCATAGCTCTATTTTGCACAGATGAAATACACGAGTATGTTCTAGATCCCCAAATACAAGCACCATAGTCAATAATTGGCTGAACCAGTGAGTTATACAATTTACAGAACACATCATAAGGTAGGCCTCCGAGGGCTTTACCCTTTGCTATAACAATTCCAAGAGCCCTATGGGCTGATTGTGATACAATTTTAGTTGTTACAGAGTAATCCAAAAATTCATTTAGTACCAGTCCTAAATATCTATACTGTGATACAATCTCCAATTCTGACTGTCTATACATAAATGGGCCTTTACACCGTTCTACACTAGGTCCCTTCCTGAAATGTACAATCTTCGATTTATCTGAATTTACCTCCATACTCATCTTCATACACCACTGTGACAGAGTGTCAATCCCTATTTGGAGCTTCTCTCTGGACTCGCAAACTAACACGATGTCATCAGCATAGAGTAACATTGACAGCTTTTCATCACCTACATTTACACCAATATCAGCATTCTCAATTTCTCCCACTAATGAGTTTACATAAATATTGAACAGTAAAGGTGACATGGTACAGCCTTGTTTCAAACCGATTGTAACATCAAACCACTCACTCAATATACCATTGACACGCACACTACATTTTACATCGTCATACATAGATCTAACAGCCTTAACAAATTTAAACGGTATACTCCCACCGATACCAGATGGTTCCACAGTTTATTTCTATCTATTCGGTCATAAGCTTTACTGAAGTCTATAAAAGCAGTGAATGTATCTTTACCACACTTCTTCCTGGCTTCGATAACTGAAGTCAGTGTTTGTAACTGATCTTGACAACTCCTATTCTTTCTAAAACCATTTTGTTGATCACTTATTTTATCATTTGACTCACACCATACAGTTAATCTATGATTCAATACAGATGCGTACAATTTACATACTGCGGAAGCTATACATATCCCTCTATTATTGAGGGGGACTCTGCTATCTTTACCTTCTTTTGGTATTGGGTTTATAATGCCACAATTCCAATGATCGGGAGTTATCCCATACTCAAAACATTTTCTAAACAGTTGAAGAAGGAAATTAAAAGCTGTTCTATTTCTAATGACTTCTACTGGGATGCCATCAAAACCATAGGCTTTCCCATCCTTTGCTTTACAAAGAGCGTACCTCACTTCTTCTCCACTTATTTGTGCTATGAGATTATTATCCTCAACTTCATTTATACAGTTCATATTATCATCTTGACTATCTACACTGGCTTGGTCCTCATTAATACCATTTAACAATTTATCAAAATCATTTTTCCACTTGTCCAATGCTTTCTTTGGGTCTTTTATGCTTATACCATTATTATCTAATGTTTCCCATTTACAATTCTTATTTCTATCATTACTTATACCAGTCTTTCCTATCATTTTCCAAAAGTCTCTCTTGTTGTGCGTGTGGAGTTCGAGGATCTCGTCCTGTATTTTCTTCCAGTGGCGACGTTTTGCTTGCTGGATCTTGCGGTCCAACTGCTTCCGCATTTCCGTTCTTTCCTGTTTCAGTTTCCGTTTCTTTGTACCACTCGCTCTTGACCATTCTACGTCCACTCTTCTGAATTCTTTATACAGTTTATTTAACTCATCATTCCAGTAATCTTTTCTTATATGTCTCTTTTTCTTTTCTCCAGTTCTACCAACCGTAACTGTTCTATGTTTTAACGTTTGTAACATTTCCGTTTCCAATACATCACAAAACTCCTTATAAATTGAGCTGACCTGGTCTTTTGAAACACTTTCTCTCTCTAACATTTCAATCTTAGCCTGAATCTCACTCTTACAGTTCACACTGTTCAGGAAACCCTCAGGTATATTTGACAGTTCAAATCTCTTAACCTTCTTCATCCTACATTTATCAACAGTTGTAACATCCTCCTGTATCATATTAAACTCCACAGATATACACCATTGTAGCATATTATGATCAGGTACATGACGCAACGGATTAAACATTCCTACACATCCTGCATTATCGAACAGATTTTGAGTATTTACAATCCTAAAATGTTTATAACAATGTAGTTGTTCATGCAGCACCAGTACATAATCAACAACTGAAGCACCTTTACAGGTATAGTCATTTTGCCCTCCGCGGCCATTCAACATACACATGTTTGCACTTATTAACATATCACACAATAGTTCACCATATTCATTAGATGCATGGTCTATTCTTCCTGATATTTATAAATCTGTCCTAACAATGTGTTATAAAAATCTGAGGCATTCACATATCTACAGCTTCTTGCCGGGGGTAGGTAACATATACATAACATCAGAACATAACGGTGAGCTTTCGCAGAAAGCTTTAACCACATAATGTCTTCATAACTATCATCAACAACATCTATGTAAAAATTTTCTAGAACTGACTTCTTAACAAAAAGACCCACTCCGCCAGAGCCATTTCTGGCATTTACATGTAAATTCTGTCTATTACGTCCAAACCATTCATAACCTTCTAGAAAGCCTTCTAACGATTCCTCTTTTCTCAGATATGTTTCATATAAACCAATCAAGTCCAAATTACAATAGTTCAATATTTAAACATGATATAACAAGCTCAGGATGACAGAAAATTACTTTGAATCGAGATTTTCAATGGCTGCCCTGATGGTGAGGGTACCCCCTTCGTTAGTGCACAGTGTTTTTGACCCAGGAAGGAATTTTGTAATACAATGAAACTTTTAGGTTAGGGCCCTTGTGTGAGAGGACATTGCAATTTGGCATAAATGGAGTAATGTCGAAAAGAGGAATGTGATATCACTCAGGCTAGGTACTCAGCATATGGAGATCGCTCTTTTGAAGTTGCTGCCCCTAAACTCTGGAATGATCTACCCCCGCCAATGAGAAAAATTTCCTCCATTGATGTTTTTAAAATGACTTTGAAAACTCATCTCTTCAATCTGGCTTTTAATGACTCTTGATTTTTTATTATACATTTTGTAGATCTACATATTATTCTACACATACCTTATTTTATACCTTGTAAAGTGCATTAGCATTCTCTTGATTATAATGTACTTAAACATAATAAATAATAATAATAATGATATCAACCCTTCAAAAATCTGAAATATTTGTTGTTGCTGTTGTTGTTTTTTCAGTATTTCAATTATTGACCCCCGTTTTCGAGATTTACTCCTAATTCATAAAATTTTCACTTTGAGGTGTTGGATGGACTCGTATTTATCCAGAAAAATTGTTGGTAGTCTGTTTGAGCTCCAATCATGTATTGTTGATTTTAAATTTCAACTCAGATTTTGACTGCGGCCTATATTCCATACACCCCTATTTATGAGCAAGAGTGTAAATAGAGTTCTTCCTTCTCATTGGAGAATGTTTTCATTCAAAGAACTACGACTGACCTTTCTTTTTCCTTATGATTACTTTATGCACAATCAGGGGCGTAGATCCTGGGGGGGGATGGGGGGGATGCATCCCCCCCCAAGATGAACCTGGGGGGATGATCATATGATTATCCCCCTAGAATTTCAAATTATTACCACAAGATGTTGACAATTATCAGTCGTATTTAGCAATTTTTTACATGATACCAGTTGCCTCTTATGTGGAAAATACAAGTCTCAGAACTAACCTTGGATAATATAAAATATATTGACTTTTTGGCCCTAAAGTGGTCGCCGAAATCCATCACCACGCGACTATCGACTCATTAGGCCTCGTGCAAAATTTGCGTTTGCTGAAATCACCCCCCCTTACAAATATGAAAAATCTACGCCCCTGGATTACTGTGACATAAAACGAAAAGTCTCCACCCCTTTTTTATAATTTGTTCCAGGTTATCTGCGACACATTCAGGATGAAGCTGTTCACAGCAATTGGAGTTGTTGTCACTGTGCTTGCATTACGAAGTGATGCCGATGTTAAACCCTCGATAAGTAATTCAGATTGATTTTTAAAGTATTCAACCCAGAATATTATAACAAGACCAAATGGGTATGGTGGTATTTTGAGATGTACTCCACGAGTTGAAGATATCCTGACAATGATATTGATAGTTTTCTGAATTGTATATTTTGATTATGATGGAAGAAATAACTGATTTTTATGTTGTTGTCAATTAAGTTTCAGGTCAGAATGTCAAATCGCTATTGCCTGAGATTGCGAAGAAATTGCCCACTTATATTTCTGAGGGACTGAAGTTTGTCTTAAATGACATAAATCAAAAGAAAGCATTCGCCCACGGTGGTGCCAATCTCACAGGTAAGGGTTTTCCTTTCACTAAATATAAACATTAAACAGGCCAGACATATTCTATCTTTAGCTTCTCGCATCTTCTCAAGGAACATTTTAGTAGGACGTAAAAAAATGCAATATGTATTTTTAAAAAAGTCACTTTGATAAAAAATAGTTGGTAAGCTTTTTCTGTATTTAAAATCTGTTGGGTCGGTTGATCCGAGCACCTAAAAATTAAGTATGTCTGGCCTTATTATAATCATACAGCCTGATTTGTCATTTTTTACTCTTTTTCGCAATCCTGTCGTCACAAAAAGACAATTCATAACCCTTTTTCTTCTCCTACTGCTCTTCGGTACTAATACAAGGACTATAGCGGTTCACATGAACCATGACGTCTCTCTTGGTGTTAAAAGTCAGGAAAAATATTGAGATAGAACATATCCTTGAACCAGAAATTTACAAACACAAACAAAAATACTTTTTTCATCAATAGTTTGGATTCTGAATAACAAAGATGATCTCCACTACTCCCTCCAGTGTCCAATGTCTTTGCTAAACCTTATTTCAGATGCTAGACAATGGTAAAATGTTACTGGCACCCCATATTTAATTATTATTTTCAGAGAAGCATCAAACTTCATACTAAGCAGGTCAGATGCAAGGAAAATGCAAAAATGTCATGTAATATTCTGTTGAACCATTTATTGATAATATATATTCAACTGATTTCAACTCGTCACCAGCAACAAGATTTTAGTGAGTTAAAGGCAATAGGCCAAGCCATTTTTGACATGATGCTGATGACAGCGTAATGCTAATAATAATTAAGGTGAAAGTCTTTGTAAGAACCAGTGCAAAATTGGCTGTCAGGCAATATGCGCAAGCAATGACCTTATGGACACCAGAAACATGTTCACAGTGATTTTGGTCCAGGAATATGTAGTCAAAATAGAGTAGCACGGCATTTGCTAATGACGAATTGAGATAGGACAACTGACATGCCAACGGAAATACTCTAATATTTTGGCTTAAATAAATGATGCAGAGCTACGGAGAAGTTATTTTCTAGGGTTCTCAGACAATGTCAGACACATGGCTTTTTTCACAGGATGTTTGTCCCTTTAATTTTTGTTAAGAGAAAAATTTGGTGTGATGCTAATGACACAACATTGGAGACATTGACACAACAACCTCCTGATCTTATACAGAATATTATTTCAGCTATTGGTGACTAGATTTTAGAAGACTGACAGGTCAAGTCTCAATGTATGGAAGAGTTAAATTGAATCAGGATCCTGGACTAGTTTTTGTGATGTGGTCTTTCAAAGAAAATGTTGGTGGAGACTAGCCATTTTCAGGGGGGTTGGCCACTTCATTCCTATTTTTGGATGGGATAAAATATTCTGCCACATATCTTTTGTGTTTTAAGGTTTGCTAGGAATATCCTTGTCCAGGACAAACGACAACAAGAGGTCCTCCATGTGCCTTCCTACCATCATGAATTACTGTTAAACACTGGAGAGAAGAATTTCAGACTTCGCATATTTTGACCCAACTAAGTTTTCTTGTTTTGCCTTCCAGTTGGACAATCTCCATTTCACACAGTTCAACTAATTGCTCCTTCAAGTGCAATTGGAAATCAAATCTCCAAGTCCTATGATTTCCAATCGTATGTTTTGCACCTCATCCAGAACGCGTACGTACAATTTAAATAAAAAAATATATATATAAATGAGCCTACGTGGCTACGTCTATGTTTTTCTCCAATATATTGAACTATATGATTATTAGCTTTACATGAAATTATGACTCCCCAGCTCCCCAGCATAGTGGTTGGTATGACTATCAGGGTGTCCAAAATTACACGCAAAAATATGATTCTTTAAAATCGCCAATATGAGATTATAAATTATTGACCTTCAATCTTTGATTGCATTAAGTTTTTTCACGACGTACCGTGCCACCAGTAAGTAAGTGAAACGGCTAATTGTTTACTATTGGCAATGCTAAACATCCTCAACCAAATTGTTTGCAAATGGAAGCCCAAATTCTTATCTGATGGGATAAACACACATGATATTTTATTTTATAAGATGCAGATTGACGCCAGTTCCTTTGTTGCTGAACAGCACCAGCTGCAGCTGTGAAGAGATTGGGAGAATTGGTAGTCATGCATGAGTAAATTCAGTTCTTTTGCATTTAAACTCCCAACTTCGGGCCTCCATGTGACAGTAGAGGCTTTAATGTGTCAGTTTCAACTTTCAGGGCAGTTGCTCCACCACAGGGGCAGTTGTCCGTCGGTTGCTGCATGTGAATTCTGCCGCAGTTCACTGCCTGTAACAGCTCACTGCTCTAGCCTCTTGCGCATGTACATAGATATATGTTACTTTCACTCAAACCTTACATATAAATTGGTCAGAGTCTTTGATAAGTAGATTATTTCAATAGGGAAGGGGCTTGTCAATTTTTTTTTACCCAAAGGTAACTTTTTGCATAGCAAGGTATAATTGACAGCCACTTTTATCCCACATGCCCCAAGTATTGTCCTTTAAGACCCTTTATGTTTCCTTTTGCGATATATGAGTATCCCCACCAACACAAGCAGTTTATAGTTTAGGATGTTCAGTATTACAGCCAAACACATTGATATAGAATAAGAGTGGACTGTGGCACTGCGAAAATGGCACTTTGTGACTCATGATAGTTGATGAAGTGTCATCTTCTCTACTTTCAATGTAGGAAACATAGAGGCAGTTTGATTAGTTATGATCAAGAGAAAGCCATTTGACTTAATTCTCATAGCGGATTTTAGAGTGAAAATCAGATGCATAATCCTTTCGTTTGGGTGTCACCAACAAGTGAGATAAGTCTCCTTCAATCAAACAAACATTAAAAGTATTGGGGTTGATCGTGACAAATCATCAGCATGATGACACACAAAGTGCCATTTTCACAGTGCCACAGTCCACTCTAATTTTATATCAAAGTGTTTGGCTGTAATATGGCAAACCTCAGCCATTTCGCAAGCGGCACTGTAATTCTCCACTGGGAAATCTAAAAAACTTTACAATTTCCTTAAACTTTTTATTTCATCAATTTATTTTTTAAATCTTTTAAAATGTTTAAAAGGTATATTTGAATGTTATGATGGTATAATAATATTAGGGTTTTTTTGTTTTTTACTCAAACCATCTTACTCTGTGAAGGCATTGGCGCCTTATTGAAAAAAATTACATAAAAATTGATTGGCATGATTGCCATTTTTTGTTTAGAAACTCATTGGATGCCAGTTATATCCAGGAGGTGATACAGGTAATCGATTCCGTCCTACTGAACTCTGATTTCCATGACCCAACTTCTGATTATATTCCTGGAGAAGATCCCACAAGGTGTCCATATCCAAAGAGTGACCAGAGCAACTGCGATACTACCTACCAGTAGGTTTATGTCATTTATCCAGTAAATTACTTTTATTATATTGATATTTTGATATAACTTTTTTTGGAAGTGGTAATTATTACAGATGTACCAAATTTCAATGCAAAACCATCATGGATTAAAAAAAAAAATACATGTTGGTTTTTTGCATTGAAATTTGTTTTTTCAAAAAACCATTTTGAATCTAAAAAACCAATTTTGTCTGAAATTTTTTAGAGTGTGTATTGTCTCAATGTCTTATCATAATGAATGCAATTCAGGTACCGCACGGAAGATGGATCTTGCAATAATCTGAAGAACCCACTCTGGGGAAGAGCGGCGCGCCCTTTTGACCGATTATTGGACCCCGATTATTCTGATGGTTTGTATTGCAAAGTTTCTTACACACAGCATAAACATAACATAACTAACTGATGGAGGGCTCGTCTTTCATGAATGTAGAAATGTATGGTAGAAATATTTTGTCACAACATCAATGTACGTATATGGAACCATTAAGGGTTCTATAAGCTGGTATAGATAAGGAATCCTGTAAGGTTAATTATTCAACTTTGAAAAAGGCTCCAGCAGCAGACGAAAGTTACGAAACCAGTGAGGAAATGGGGGGGGGGGGAGCTCGGGGGAGCTGAGCTCCCTTGACCAAAAAACAGGGGGAGCTGTACCCTGCCACAGCTCCCCCAATGATCAGTGGTGAAATTACAACTTTATCAGTCCTCATGAAAGTTGCGATATTTTCACAATGTTGCTGCAACGTAGATGTGCCAATTGGATAGAAGTCCATAACATTTTTAACTTTGCTGTGACCAATCAATTGCTCTGTGCATTGGATTGCACAGCTAACGCTATAGTGTATTACATGTAATTTACTGCAAATTCCATGTTACTGTGATACTGTGAGTGTGATAGCTGGATTTTGTTCCAGTTTAGAACTAGTAAATACAGTATGTGAGAATACATACCTATTATGTTCTATCGAAAATCATGCTAATATATATATACAAATACAAAATTTATTTCAGTGTCTCTGCATTGTTTCATATAAGTGGATGCATTAGTTCATTCTCTCTTCTTGAACAAATACAGGTTTGGATGGCCCTAGGAGAGCATCTGATGGTTCAGCCCTTCCGAGTGCCCGTAAAGTCAGCCTTAAAGTTTCGCAAGGAAAAGACAAGCCTGATCAAGCGCATTCCTTCCTTCTTACCGTTTTTGGGCAATTTCTTGATCACGATATTACACTCAGCCCATTGGCTGCTTTGGCTGTGGACCATCCTGGAGGTATGAACATTTTATTTATGGTAAAGCCCGTAATGAATTGCTTTTACGTCGATATTGGGCATACATTACAGTGCCGACTTTAAGTAAGCGAAACAGGTAATGTTTTGGTGCTGGGTCAATGCCAAGCATCCTCAACAAAACTGCTCGTGGAAACAAGGATACTCATCCACTGAGAGGAAAACATGTAGAGTCATAAAGGATGCAATTTGAGGCATGTAGGATACAACCGTTTTTACTTACTGGCTGCTAATGATCCTTGCTCTACAAACTGTTACAATCTTGGACAAGTACTTTTAAGTTAACTGACTTAACTCCACTCTCCATTGAAATGCATTGGCCTTGAGTTTTTCTCATTTATCAAAGACTTCGAGCCTTCTGTAACTCTGCTTCCACTAACAGTCTGGGTTAGGATGTTTAGCATTGACACATTGCGAAAAGATTGCAAAACATCTGATGGACGATTTGTTATGGTCGCCTGTAGCCCTCTTCATTAATATTTTTGCACACCACATTTTATGTGTTGCTAAACAGGTGAAGAAGAGGCTGTGCATGTCACTTGTGGCACTGATGGATGCAACACAACAGGAACCGAAAACAAAGACTGTTTACCCATCGAAGTTGAAAGTGATGATCCTGTATTCGGCGGTAAAAGTTGTCTCATGTTTGTGCGGTCTTCGACGACACCTGCTGATGGCTGCCCTGTTGGTAAGTTTGAAAAAATTGGGATCAAAGGATTATGTAGACCATATCCTGTTTGCATCCAGTTATTACTCAAATGGAAGTCCAGCAAAGACTAAGAAAGATTGATTTTTTTATAGTCATCTTCAAACCTTCGCCCTTAACAGAGGGCCTGCAATAATATAATTAAGTAAATTTAAACCTGTCACCTGGCTAAAAACAAGTTTGTTTTAGATCGGATGATTTTCATTATCACTTCTTTGCTTATCCCCATGGCTGTAAATATATTACGTTCACACATCCGCCTTGTTTTACCATTAAAACTGTACGGCAATGGTTTTCTGTCTTTAATCCAGGGCCGAGGCAACAACTGAATGAGATAACTTCCTTTGTCGATGCTTCAAATGTCTACGGCAGCACCAAAAAGAAGGCTGATGAGTTGCGGGATCTGAGTAACCCAAGTGAGACACATTCTAATCTATTCTATTCAATCTATTCTATTCTATACGTTTGACGCAAAAGGTTCTTGATGGTATAAAGAACCTACTGCAAAAAACAGGTTCTAAATTTTGTAAAGGGTTCAACTGCATTGAAAAAGGTCCAATACTGGTGGGAAGGCCCCATGATGGAACCCTATGGTCTACCAACTTGATAGAATGGGGTTCCCTTGTGGGAGTTCAGCGCAGCTGGATTATCTAAGTGTTGTATTTGTTTGCTGTTGGAACCTTCTAAAAAGTTGAAAAATGAACATTTTAGGGTTCCTTATAGAACCCTTATAAACCCTTTTTGTTAAGAGTGTGTCTTATTCTCTTCTATAATTATATTCTTCATTGTTTAAGAAAAGCAAATAAATCATCACACATGAACATTCCCTCCTGCTCATACTTAAAAGTTGAATATGAATAATTGAAACATCAAACAAGCTTGGCCTACATTTTAATGCCCTTTTACAAGTATACCAAGGAATTGAACACTGTAAAATTTGAAAACTGTGTTGAAGCAATAATTTGAGCGGTCTGAGAATGCTAATAATTTTCAAGCTATGATAGCTCAATCCTATAAGTTGTCAAGGTATGATAGCTCAATGCTGTAAGTTGTCCAAATGAATCATAACATTAAGCTGTGAAAAGATGAAAGCTTCAGTTGTTGCAGATAGCTTGACATCTCAGTCATGCCACATATAGCGCCATCTGTAACAAGCACTTCTCATAAGATGCCATTTAGTTTTAAATAATTATTTGCTGAAAAGAAAAAAGAACATTTATATTACACTATCCCAGAGAAAAAATGAGTAGCACACCACTTTAGCTGGTTGCTTTTTACCTTCAGCGAACTTGTTCGCAGAAGATATTGTTATAACTAGGGCAAAATGTTGTCCGTCCGCAGGGCGGGCGGGCGGTTGGGCGGACGGCGGGCGGATAAATGGTTTCCGGGCCAGCACTCGGCCCCTATTCAATGTAGATGGATGAAATTTGGTACACATATAGCCTGTATGGTCTAGTTGTGCCTTTTGATGGTCTGATGGATAGATATTCCATACTTTTTGAAATAATAAAAAATATATAAAAATTATTTTTGTTCGTTTCCGGGGCGAGGCTCAGTCACTATTGCATGCGCATGGATGAAATTTGGTACAGATGTGGCCTATATGGTCTAGTTGTGCCTTGGTCTCATTGATAGATATTCTATACTTTTTGAACAAATTACAAAAAACATAAAAATACATTTTTTTTGTTTTCGGGCCAAGACTCGGTAACTATTGCATGCACATGGATATATCCCTTATATGGTCTAGTAGTGACTTTTGAAAGATCTGATGGGATTTTTTATAAACTTTTTGAAATATTGAAAAACAAAAAAAAAATTATTTTTTTTCTGGCCCACGACTCAGTACAATTGTACTTGGCAAAGTTTGGTACACATATGGCTTACATGGTCTAGGTGTGCCTTTGCATGGTCTGACTAATAGATATTCTATACTTTTTGTGTAAAATTGAGAAAAAATATTTGAAATACTTTTTTTCACGTCGGAGCCAAAACTTGCCCACTATTGCATACACAGCAACAAAATGTTCTACACATATCAGCGAAACAATGTTGCAGAGCCTTTTAATGTGTATTTAACACTCTTTGAGTGATTGGAAAAACTTGAGAAATATATAACAGCAATATATTCTTTGGTTTCCAACTGACAGCTCATAACCTATACTTTGTACATTCATGAAACTGTACCATAGGCGTAAATTAGCCTAATAAGACCTTTTCCTCGTTTTACAAACTCTAGCAAGCAGATAGGCAGATGGCAGGGCAGTGGGCAAATCGACATTATTGAAGGCCATGACTCGACCACTATTGCATACCAATATGCAATTTGGTAAACACATCAATTCTATGGTGTAATTGTAGTCTTCTAAATGTGTTATTCGCTGAAGGTTTGCTGCTGCGCAGCCTATGTTTTATTTTTATCTCTCTTAAATTAATTTGTGGGAGTTATTAGATACATGCTTTCACACGTCAACCAACATGTCCAAGTCAGAGTGTGTTCAAGTATAGCCTTCTAGCACTGTATACCAACTGAGATGAGCCACAGGCCATTGGGATTTATTCACAAGAAATTAATTTTTAAATCTCCTTGTGATACAATGGTCTTTGTTGAATGCTTCTTGGGCCTGTCCATGGTGTGCTAAAATGAAGCATACTGGATCAGGTGGATCCCCTTGAGAGATCAAACAATATTTTGGGATTACAGCCCATATTCATAAATAACTTTATAAGACAGGTCACACAAATATAAATCAAAAACAACTAAAAATATAAATCAAAAACAACTAAAAATAAGTCAACACAGCTCAAAATTTTTGAGTTGTGTCAGCTTGGATCAATAAGTCAACAAAACTCAATATTTTGAGCTGTAAGTCAACACAGCTCATTGTTTTGAGTTTTCTCAGCTTGAATACCTTAGTTAACATAGCTTAGTATTTTGAGCTATCTCAGCTCGGTATTTTGAGTTATCTCAGCATAAAACATTAAGCTATGTTAGCTCAATCAACTTGTGCAACCATCTCACTCAATCAATTGAGCTGAATAAGTGCCTCCGATTTTACAGTGAAGGAAAAGGCCAACCACTGATGTTTTTGTTTAAGACCAATACTCTGTTCCTAAACCTGTAAAAACCTATACTTACATTATCATTCATCGACAATTAGACAACAATATATATAACTATTTAAGTATTTATACATTGCCTTTTCTTCTTTTAACTTCAGACCGTGGTCGTCTGTACATGGAGGATCACCCCCTTGGTCACCTCAAACTTCTCAAATATGCAGTTGATAGAGATTGCCGAGACGTCGACAATTACACACAGTGTTTTACTGCAGGTACATTGTTAAGAAACAAATGAAATAATTAGTGTTGGCTATTTGCAGTCGAATGACCGGACTCTACTTAGGCTATAGGAACAGCTTTCTGAAGATGACAAAAGGGAAACAAAACTAACGTGTGCAGGGGTATCAAGACAAGACGGCCGCATCATCACTTTAAAAAATTTCAGACAAAATTGGTTTTTTAGATTCAAAATGGTTTTTTTGAAAAACCAAATTTCAATGCAAAAATCCAAAATGGATTTTTAAAAAAATCCATGTTGGTTTTGCATTGAAATTAGAATTTTCAAAATACCATTTTGAATCTAAAAAGCCAATTTTGTCCCGACATTTTTTGGAGTGATTAGTCATCACCAGACCAACCTGTAAACAACTAACTAGCTCCAAGTACTCAGACAATATCAGAGACTTGCATTAGAAAACAATCATTATTTCCGACAATATCAGAGACTCAGCATCATAAGATTATTCTTATTTCCATGTATTTTGGCAGTATCAGAGATTTGCATTAAAAGATAATCCTTGTTCTCATGGATTCAGGCAGTATCAGAGAATGGCATTATAAAATTATTATTGTTTCAATTTATTCAGACAATATCAGAGACTTGCATTAGAAGATAGTTATTTTTCTCATGGATTCAGGAAATATCAGAGAATGGCATTATAAAATTATTATTGTTTCAATTTATTCAGACATGCAATATCAGGGACTTGCATTAAAAGATATTCATTGTTTCTGACAATATCAGAGACCAGCATCACAAAATTATATTTGTTTACATTTATTCAGGTAATATCGCAGACTTGCTGACAAAATAATACATTCTTCAATGATAATATCAGAACCTTCCATTTGAAGATAATTTTGTTTCCATTCATTAAGGCAATATCAGAGACTTGCATTACAAGATTATCCTTGTTTCAAAATGTTCAGGCATTATCAGAGACTTACATTAGAAGATAGTTCGTGTTTCTATGTATTGATAATCCTATTGAGAAGACAACCCCTGTCTTCATTTATTGATAATGCTAGTTTCTGTGTATCAGGTGACATCAGAGTGAATGAACACATTGGCCTTACAGCTGTGCATACAGTGTTCAACAGAATCCACAATCTCATTGAGGAGAAGCTTCATGCTCTCAACCAGCATTGGTCAGGCGAGAAACTATATCAGGTATTTATCGTTTCACTTTTGCACCAAAGTGGATGATTGATCTACACCGTTGCTCATAAATATGGAATACTTCAACATTCTCCATTGAAATTGATTAGTTTAGCAACTTCTGCTGGAGCACATGATGGTCTGATTCAACGGTAACTACTTCCAATGACCGCTTAAGGGAAGAACATGCTCTCGTGTAAATCGCATGCTACGGCGTTAGACCCAGGAAAAGTTACAGCAGCACGAAATATGGAAATTCAGGGGGTTTTTTGGGGTGAGGTGCATTCAACCAAAAATTTTTAATTCTTGCAAAAAATGTAGTTGAGGCTTTCAAAGAGTGATCAGAGAAGATGACTTGACCTTTACAATAGATCTTACTTGCATTCATACTCTGAAATTTACTTTTATTTGACACTTTTTTTCCAAAAAAGTAATCCATATTTATGAGCAGGAGTGTATATATAAATATCTGCTCATCTCGTTCTTCATAAATTATCTTTTCGCATCAGTTACATTGTCAACTCTCTGACAGCCATATTATTGGAATTTGTTGTAAACAGCCATTCAATTTGATACCGAAAAAGAGTGCACTGTTGCACTGTGAAAATGGCACTTCGTTTGTCATCATACTGATGATTTGTCATGATCATACCCAATACTTTCAATGTTAATTTGATTTAAGGAGACTTATCCCTCTTGTTGGTTACAGCCAAACGAAAGGATTGTGCATCTGATTTTAAATCCAAAATCAGTAAGGACAAGTCAAATAGCCTTCTCTTGATCATGACTGATCAAACTGCCTCTATGTTTCCCATGTTGAAAGTAGAGAAGATTACACTTCATCTGCTATCATGAGTCACTAAGTGCATTTTTCTCAGTGAACTGGTTCTCATTTTTTCTTTATCAAAGTGAGGCTGTAATGATGTTTTAAAAGTTTCATAATAACAAGCCCCCTTTGGTTCTTTTGCCTTTTTCTCGATACGGAATTGCTTGAATTGTGCTGTTGTTTATTGTGAAATACTAAAATGAAATGAAAAAAAAAACATTTTACTCCTGGATAATATTCAATTTCTTTTGTTTTTACTTTGCAGGAGTCTAGAAAAATTGTGATTGCAGCATGGCAATACATGGTATACAATGAATTTTTGCCACTTGTCCTTGGACCCAGAGAAATGAGGAAACACAAACTCATCCTGAAGAAAAAAGGCTATTACAGAAGTATGTTCATCTGCTGATAGTGATATATAGGAATATTGGGACAGAAAGAGATCAGAAATGTTTATTTTCTCCTCATTTCATCCAGTTTCTATAGCATTTTCAAGCTTTAAGACATAATGCCATTACGAATGGTAAAACGGCTAACCAGTATTTGAATATAGTATACTAAATTAGCTATAGATTCTCTTGGCCCTTCTCTCTCAGGACAAACAACAAAGCCATATGGTACACACAAGGCTCTAAAGTTGAATTAACATTTGGCACCTGTATGAGATCGAGCCAAAAAGAAGGTTCCATTTTTAGCACCTTAAGTTTTTCTTTTATATGCCTTAAACTTTCCATGATAATCCCTGGGTTTTCAAATTTGAATCATACAATGTAGCTGTTCCCTTAGAACTGGGACTTTAAACTAAAGGTTCCATTTTTGTTTAGGCTATAAGGAGAAGACGAATCCGGAGATTGGTAATGCCTTTGGTGCTGCAGCATACAGATTTGGACACACTACAATTCCTAGCACAATCAAGATCATCAATCCAGTCACTGATGCACTGGAGGACGAACTTCCCCTAAGCAAGGTAGATAAGCAGAATAATCCCCTCTTTATTTTATATAATTTCCATTCTGAAGTTAACCCAGATGTCGAGACTCGAGACTCAATTTATTTGCCTGTTTGTAACTTACTGTTTCATCAACATTCATACAAAACAGGTATTTATCACCCTGTTACTGTGAATATCACTGTTTACTGTCAAAATATCAGGGCCTATGATATTGTAAAAAATACCACCCTTCAAGGGTGATATTTTTTATCACCAGTATTTCAGCTGCCTGATGAAGTTAAAACCAAACTATGGATGAGACAATGGGATTGTGACGTCATATCCATTGTGACTCCATGGTGACGTCACATTTTTGTAATGGCAGAAAATAGTCCCTCTTTATGACTGAAAATTTGAAGTTAAACCAGGTGATAAAAACAAAACAACCACGCGTCAGGGCACTTCGTACAATATCACTCGCTGTCATCTGAATTAATATCACTCTCGCCCTACGGACTTGAGTGATAGTGATTCACACATCAGCTCGTGATATTGTTAGGCCTACTCAGTGACCCTGACTTTGGTTGCTTTGTTATAATACACGTATGCAGGCAGGTGGTCATTCTATGTAAAGGAGCTGGTTAGATTTTACTTTGCCTGTTGTCTAAAATGAATCAGTTACAATAGACGAAAAATGGGTGCTTTCAAAAAAGCTGTTGGTGGTCATCAATGAGCTCACAATATGCCTTACCAAACACATTGAAAATTTGAAATAAACTGTCAAACTGGCAATGAGCAATTTGTGACCTCATTGATATACAGTTGGTTCAGTCGTTTAGATAGCATTGTAAGTATAGGCTATATGATTTCATGAATTGGTTATAATGACTCATAGAGAATAACATAGCATGGATGGGGCTATGACCTCACAAGAAGCATTTCAGTGCTTTTCTGTAAGCACTCGTTTTTTGCCTACTGTGAGACACACTGTAATAATACTGAGCTTCATGCTTTGTTGACCAGGTCTTTTTTAGGCCAGCCATGATCTACAAGAACTTCTCAAGTGGAGCTTCCAACATCGACGGCATCCTGAAGGGAATGTACAATTCGAGCATGCAGTCAGTCGACAGGCATTTGACCACACAGGTACAAGATATTATCAAACACTTCTATATTTACATGCTAAAATTCAGTATATATAGAATTATGTGCATTGACCAAAACTTTACAACATATGTACAAGAAATTTTAGTAAGATCAAATATCTCAATACACATAACCATTGGTGTATTTCATGGGTGGGGGGATGGCAAATTGGGGCAAATCCTTACCAAAATCTAGGCAGATTCAGTGCCCCAGTCACATCTGTAACTTGGTAAAATTTCAAGGCAGAATGGCGATAGTCCCTCGCCCCCAAAAAAACAAAAGACAGCTGTCCTGTATGCCTATACGTATAACTAAAACCGGGAATTGTTAACAGGCTGCCTCTGGCATAATATTATGACGACTCTTTCATAGTAATGAAATCTATACCTATCACAGGCTGCTGTCGATTTCTTCTTCAATAGACTCAAATCTTTGCTCTATATCTTATATAAATACAAAATTATGGTGCATCCAGTCTTGGTTCAACCGCTTTAATATTCGTACGTTTGATCTGGCTGATCATAAGCTTACACACTTTGAACAAATTTAAATTTAAAATGTTTTAGCAAAATAGCTTGTGTACATTGATCCAAATGACAGCAAGTGCAGTTTTCTATTCCCTGCCTTGTTCTTCTCTCAGGTTGCATCTCCTTCCTTTCCTTTTACTTCTGGGCAATTCCGTAAAGTCTGATTCACAGATTTGACACTTTAGCAGCTTGTGTAGCCCTGCCATTACACCTCAGTTATTTCATTGTTAAATAGGGATGAGGCCAGGTAATAGGGGTATCAGACAAGCCACCAACCAAAGCTCCAAGTGTAACAGGAGCTGAGCTACAAAGCAAATATCATGGTGTCGGACGTACATCAGGTGTACGTCCGACACCATATTTTGCCATAGCTCGACTCCTGTTACACATGAAGCTTTGGTTGATGGCTTGTCTGATACCCCTATTACCTGGCCTCATGCCTGGATAACAATGAAATAGCTAAGCCATAATGGTAAGGCTAAAGAAGCTGCTAAAGTGTCAAATCTGTGAATCAGACTTTACGGAATTGCCCTTCTACTACTTCATTCATTTTTAGTTCTTCTCCTTCTCTAGCCAATGTGGATGCGCCAAAACTGGGCATCATGGTTTCAACCCAGTCTCAGACAAGAGTGAAAATTGGGTCTGGGAAAACCCATGCAAGTTCCACATCACAGCTTGTTAGCCAATGGGCTGCCAGAAAAACTATACCTCACATGGTCAATGTATTTACAAAAATTGTCAAAGCCTTTTGTTTATTGCGAGGTCCATTGAAGTTTGAAGTTGTAAAGTCGCAGGATTGCAGATTAATCAAAAACTCTGTGGGGATTATAACAGTCTACTGTGAATGCTCACGAAGCTGCCATTTAGTCAGATTAGACTAATGATTGGCAATGATAGATCATTGGGATAACAAATGCAATGCTTCCTTCAATACATCAATGTTTGAACTGTGATGCTTAGTTTTGCTGTAAGCCAATTGGCTTGCGGGCTGTGACCTCCTGGTTACATTGGTTATTCTGGGCAGATAAAATGCTTACTCAGACACTGTGTTGAAACTGTGAGGCTCAGTTTTGGTGGATCCACATTGGCTAGAAGCCAGGGGATCTGACCCAGTTTAAAATCACAACACAGCTTGTGGTTATTTCATATATACTGCAATGCTAGAGAATATAGTCATCTCTGACATCACACTTCAACAGCATATGAAAGAACTTGAGATTCCACGTAAATATGATGAGGACTGTAACTTCTTCTGTTTCAACTTATCATCATTTTCCTTATTTCTCTCAGATCGATCTGTTTTCTATTTATTATTTTAATTCTTAAGTTTAGATAGTAAATTAATTATTTTCCCGAATATCTTTATTTTTTTCTACTTCTCCTATTTTTTCCACTATCAACATAATTACATCAGAACATTGTTGGTAGTAAAGGGGCCCTGGCATAATTATGATTATTATTTTGCATTTCATTACATATTTAAGATGATCTTTTTATATTTATTTCAGGTGACTGAGAAGCTCTTCTCAGAGAACCCACCAAACGTTGCTGGAATAGATTTAATGGCCTTGAATATTCAAAGAGGAAGGGACCATGGCATCCCAGGTCAGAACGGTTTGAATTCATTAGGGGGCGACAATTTAATATCCACCTTGGGCTTGAATTTTTTATAATAACACATTTTTTGCTTTTTGTTGAAATAAATCAGTGCAATTTTTAACATAGTAACTGGGAGACCAAATGGTCTCCCAGTGGACAGATTTGGTCTCCAAGTCATTGCCAAATTGGTATCACTGGGAGACCAATTTTCCCAGGAAATCTCATTAATTTACCATTATACTTCTGCTGATATCATCTTTCTACATTCCGATTTTCATAAATTTAAAAGTTGTCTAATCTGTTTTGGCGGAAATCAGCCGAAATCCTTAATATATATATCTTATGGATCCTCAGCTGATTGATAAATTCGCGCGTCATGGCGCTACAAAGTTCCGTCGGTCTCCCAGTCGAAAATCCTTAAAAAATGCTCTGAAATAAATGCATATTATTTTTGGGCCGTCATCAAATAAATAATCTATGGTGGGAATATTTCTTAACAAGGTGTTGCTTGATTAAGAAATTAATATTTGGGAACTTGGCATGTAATAAATAATTGCTGCAGTTACCGTGAAAAATAATCCTGCCAAGGAAAACTCAAGCCCCCCTGATTATCAAACTGTCGCCCATTGGGCCCACTTAAAAGCTTGGTGGCTGAGTGGTAAATGTTGTCATCTGCTCCGTTTAAGGGCATGGGTTTTAATCCTCAGTGGGGGACCAAGGATTTTTGTGAACCTCCATTATAAATATCTCAGCTGGATGTCGCTCGGATGAGTTGTTAAATTTATGGCCCGTAGTATCAGTGTCTGTACTGGGCAATTACAATATCCCACAAATGTGGTAAATTTGTAATATATTAAGGACTTCTGCTCTCGCTCTCTCCAATCTCATTAATGAAGCCTCATGAGCACCCAGAACTGGGCAGAGAGGGCTGCACTTATCATATCTATCTGCATTTTTTCAACGACAGCCATGGTTATTAATAAAAAACATTGTGTTACGATGTGGTACCGGCTGCTTTAATCACACTTTAACTCTTTTTGTTTTTAGGATATACCGCCTGGCGCAAAAGGTGTGGTCTTTCTGTTCCAAAGAAATTCAAAAAAATGACTGGTATCAACAGGGCCAATCAGAAGATTTTCAAGAAGCTGTACAAGTAAGTTGGAATAACAGTCTCAAGACATCCAAATACTGTGAAAGTATGTTGGAAAAACAGTCTCAAGACATCCAAATACTGTACAAGTAAGTTGGAAAAACAGTCTCAAGACATCCAAATACTGTACAAGTAAGTTGGAAAAACAGTCTCAAGACATCCAAATACTGTAAAGTAAGTTGGAAAAACAGTCTCAAGACATCAAAATACTGTACAAGTAAGTTGGAAAAAGAGTCTCAAGACATCAAAATACTGTACAAGTAAGTAGGAAAAACAGTCTCAAGACATCCAAATACTGTACAAGTAAGTTGGAAAAACAGTCTCAAGACATCCAAATACTTACAGAACACAGGTAAAAACAATTTTTGACCAGATCTTTGCCTTGGACCTGGTCTAAGTTGACCAAAAGTATTCTTCTATGATAGAATGGCAACAACGTATGGTTAGAAATATACTTAAGACCAGGTTCAACCTTAATTTGTTCTTTAAAACCAATCTTTTTCTTAAGGAAATACTCAAACTTGTATGGAATAAATGCCAGTCAATGTTTAGATAATTTACACTCCTGCTCATAAATATGGAATATTTTTTGGAAAAGAAGTATTAAATAAAAGTAAATTTCAGAGTGTGAATTAAAGCAAGTTCTTTTGTAAAGGTCAAGTCATCTTCTATAATCACTATTTGAAAGCCTCAACTACATTTTTTGCAAGAATTCCTAATTTTTCGTTGAATGCAACTCACCCTAAAAAAACCCCTGAATTTCAATATTTCGTGCTGTTGTAACTTTTCCGGGGGTTAACGCTGCAGCATGTGTTCTAAATGACAGCATGTTCTTCCCTTTAGCGGTCATTGGAGGTAGTTACCACTGAGTCAGACCACCATGTGCTCGAGCAGAAGTTGCTAAAGTTGTCAATTTCAATGGAGAATGTTGAAGTATTCCATATTTATGAACAACGGTTATTCATTTTGCAACTTGATGTGATTTGGAAAATCTCTCTTTACCAGCTCTAATAGCTGCTCTATGTACCAACCAATGATAGCGTTATTTTGAATGAGCAAAATTCCAACTAGATGTCGCCCGGATGAGACATTAAATTGGTGGCCCCTTGTGTCAGTGTCTCTGCTTGGCAAGTAAAAGATCCCTCACATTGGGTAAATGTAACATATGGAGAACTCCCACTCTCTCTCTCCCATCTCATCAATTAACCCTCGAGAGCACCGGAACCGCATGGGCTTCAAATTAAGTTAAAGAGCTACAATTTCCATATGAATGTATAGAGATCTGCTCGGGCACCTTTTTCCTGCCCACGTCCGCCCCTCGCCCGCACTATCCTGCCCGCACCCGCCCCGCGCTCGCAGTCTCTAAACGCACCCGCAGCATACTGCCCGCGCCCACAGGATAATCTACCCGCCCCGCGGCCGCATGCGGGCAACAGCGGGTACCCGCAGATAACTGGCCGCATTGCGTCCCAGGATAATCTTAATTCATAAAAATATTCTAAAAACAATGATCCAGATTAATTTACTTAATCTATTATAAATGCATCCTACTTAAGTAAAAGGTGCATTACACTTATTGAAATATTGTTATATCATTAATTATGAAATAGCACAGCAGACCAGTTTATACGATCAAAATTCACTAATGACACCATATGTACTATGTATGTATTTATGTATGTATGTACGTATGTAGGTATCTATCTATATATCTATTTTCTTAGAATATCCTATCACTTGTTTACAGGACTGTTGATGACGTTGACCTTTTTGCGGCAGGCATTGCTGAAAAAGCAGTAAAAGGTAATTGATAAAACTTTTTTCTATTGCAAATTTGGATTCATATGCACTGCTCTCACAAATTTAGGGAGCCAGGGTTTTTTTCAATATCGTTGCAAGACATGGCTTTTTGGGTGAGATGCATATCATGCATCAAATGTCAGAGAAAACTAAGATGTGAGATCAGTTACAGAAATTTAATGAAAAAATACAGGTGTACTCAAACTCAAACCCTAACCCTATCCATAAACCTAACCTGAATTGTCACCGTAATTTCAATCCTAACCCTGCCTGAGATGGGCTGAGATAAGTTTCTTTTTTGAGAATCTTAACTCAATAAACCCTAACTCTAACCCCAACCATAAACCTAGCCTTAATTGTAACCCTAATTTCAAACCTAACCCGGCCTGGGTCTGTTTTCACTTCTGATGTGTTGACCCATGTTTTTGTCATGAAATGTCTGTCACAAACATCTATACAAGGATTTATTTTTGACAGTTCATTCATATATCACTGGTCTACAAATTTTTGGAGTCGATCTGCTTCCGGGATAAAAATTGCTAAATCTCATTTATATTGGTAAGATGAACAGAAAATCAATTGAAAATTGTTCTGGTTAGCTAATGTATTGAAGATGTACAATGACATTGTAATACATCAAAATCGCATATATTTATTTAGTAGATTTAGACATTTTTGCTTACAATGATATTTATGTTATGAAAAATTTAAGTTGCAATTATTTATTTGTCAAGAACTGTTAAGGAAATATATCTTAAGATATCTGGTGATTGAAAATTAATTGAAAAAAATCTAAAATATCTCTTAAACCCGTAAAGATCCCCTTATTTTGTATCTGAACGACCCTTTTTTGGCCAGTCTATTATATTTAGCAGCTGAGTCATCCCTGACAACATTCCGACAGCAGTCAGTCAGCAAGTATGGATTCCACTTTCCCTAATATGTTTTCTCCATAGTTCTTGGAGCTTTTCAATCTGTTCATCACTTTTCCACAGTTCAAAGTAAAGAAATCTAGATTGGAACGCAAATATTGTATTTTGAGCACTTGACATATTGAAGCCCAGAGCTCTGTCACAGTTCAGAAGGTGTTTAGTACAGCTGCTTTTAATTATCTGCCTTGCAGTTTCCAAACAACTGGCAATACTGACTAAAAAGCTTTGCATGCCTTCTTTTCTCTTCAATGTGATGTTGATTGATCAGGGCCAACTGAATCCTGGTTATTATCATGATCATCAGCTGTGTGCGAAGTGTGCATAATTCCAATGGGACACGGATTCATCTCCATGTAGTACAGGGCACAGTAAGAGCTGATAGAATAAGTAATTTGATATTAATCCACAGTCCATTTCTTTGCTGTTAGGCCTACTATTCCATATTGCAACTGGGGGAATCATACAAAAGTAACAGTAACTATTGCCACTGTGATATGTTGGTTCTCGCCAAACCATTGAGATTTCAAGAGGCATAGGTTTTCTTTTCTTGTTGAGCCATTGCTGAAGGTTAGTTGCACTTGTCTTACAACAATAGTGAGAGGCCAAAATTTGATCCTGACCTCCAGCTTTGCAACCAAAGTAATTGTGGTATGCCTTTCCTACCGCTGTAGTTAAATGTTGCACTTTTGCGAGCCAAACATCATTTCACCACAAATGTAACAGAAGTTATCTGGGCTGTTCATACACAGCTTGAAATGCAAAAGCAAATTATGCTCCCGTTCATGGAATTACTCTACTTGCATAGTCATTGTATACATTTTGTTCACCTCCAAGAGTGAAATTCCAGAAAATGAAATAAAAAATTCTGTGTCAAAACTCAAAAACATATTAGGGATTTTTACCGAAAGGACTAAACATTTACGGGAGGGTCCCTTAAGAGGTACTGAGCTGCCTTAACTTAGTACAGGTCTCTTAAGGGACCCTCCCTAAAATGTTTGCTCCTTTCGGGAAAAATCCCTGGTAAAGATTCATGTATTGGAATGTGTAGACAGGCTTTAGGATAGAAAAGGTTGAGGTATATTTTTATCCAAATATGACATACCGACGCATGCTCTAGAGCGCACATACACGCTTTTGGGACTCGTGGATGTGCAAGATTTGACACGTACACGCGCGTGGATGTGCCACAACGCGCACGAGCGAACGTTATGGAATCGTGTACATGCTTTCCACTGCATGAGTGGACATGCTTTCCAGCGCATGCGTGGACATGCTTTCTAGCGCATATGGGTAGATTACAGGGGCGGATCCAGGATTTTTTTAAAGGCGGGGGGGGCGGCGATACTTATAACATTGGAGTCTCTGAAAAAGTGTTTTCTCCAAATAGCTTTTTATTCTGAAGGTTAGCCCCACAAAGAAATTCATTAAGTACAGGCAAAAAATAGAAACATGGATTACTATAAAGGGCTGCTTGTCTCATATCATGATAGGGGAATTATAGGGTCTCATCCAGATTTTTCTTATGGCCAAGGGGGACCAGGGTCTCATCCAGATTTTTCTCATTTCTGTGGGGGAGGGAATTCTGAGAAACCTACAAGGGCCTCCCCAGCTCCCCCCCCCTTGCAATAGAATGGATAAGCCTCTGCCCTGAGAATCCAATATATTGCATATTTGCATACATACAATACTGCGCTGGATTGAATGTCCAAGCTTGCGCGGGATTGCATGTCCAAGCTTGCGCTGGATTGCATGTCCAAGCTTGCGCTGGATGGCATACCCACGATCGCACATACACGCGTGCGCGTCAATGCAGGTCCACGCATGCGCTGGATGACACGTCCACGGGTGATCGTGAACACATATACACGCGTGAGTATGCGCGCAATTACATGTACAGTGCCGCCTGTAAGTAAGTGTAACGCATGATATTGTGCCATTGCATCAATGTTAAACATCCTTAACCAAACTGCTCCTGGAAGGATGAATTCTCATCCGATGAGAGGAAAATATTTTGGGTCATAAAGGCCGATATGTGAGGCATGTGGGATAAAAATAGCAGCTAATTTTCTTTGCTGTAGTTTGAGTTAGGTATGGGTCAAAGTCTATGATAAGTAAGTGAAACGCAGGCCCAATGTTAAAACATAGGGAAGGGTGGTTCACTTACTTATCAAAGACTTTGACCCATACCTAACTCCGACTACAGCGAAGAAAATGGGCTACTATTTTTATCCCACTTGCCTCACACATCGGCCTTTATGACCCACTTTGTTTCCCTTTCATCCGATGAGAATTCATGTCTCCACAAGCAGTTTAGCTGAGGATGTTTAGCATTGATGCAATGGCACAATGTCATGCGTTTCACTTACTTACAGGCGGCACTGTACACGCGCGTGTATGTGCGCTCACTACCATGCGTGGATGTGCCATATTTGGATAAAAATATATATGAAAGGTTGCTTATGGACATATATATTTTTATCCAAATATGACACATACACGCATGGTAGTGAGCGCACATACACGCGCGTGTACATGTAATTGCGCGCATAGGTAAGCGTGTAAGTGCGTTCACGATCACCTGTGGACATGTCATCCAGCGCATGCGTGGACCTGCATTGGAGCGCACGCGTGTATGTGCGATCGTGGACATGCCATCCAGCGCAAGCTTGGACATGCCATCCAGCGCAAGCTTGGACATGCCATCCAGCGCAGGCTTGGACATGCCATCCAGCGCAAGCTTGGACATGCCATTCAGCGCAGTTTTTTATCAGAACACAGGAGCCCCTCCAGCAGTGGCGTAGCCATGGGAGGGGAGGAGGGGTCTTGGAAGGGTATCATAAAGCAATAGACTTGATGCTTACCATTGTTTGAGCCTTGGTGCTCTTAAAGTCCTTGTTGTCTTTGTATAAAATGATTAAATCTCTCTCATTTTCAGAAAAAATCTGGATGAGACCCTGATCCCCCTACCAGATAGAGACAAACAGCCCTTGCAATCGGGGCCCCCCCTTTCAAAAAATCCTGGATCCGCCCCTGTAAACTACCCATATGCGCTGGAAAGCATGTCCACATGTGTGCTGGAAAGCATGTCCACTCATGCGCTAGAAAGCATGTACACGAATCCTAAACCTTCATGCGTGCGCGTTGTGGCACATCCACGTGCGTGTATGTGTCAAATCTTGCACATCAATAACACGAGTCCCAAAAGCGTGTATGTGCGCTATAGAGCATGCGTGGATATGTCATATTTGGATAAAAATATACCTCTTATGGATGCGCTGTGCTTTTTGATATACTGACGTTTTTGCCTGATTTTGCATAAATTTCATAATTTGGCGCTATACTGTGTCTTGTAAACAGCCAATCTGCACTTCTGACTTACCATATCTTTATAAGTGACCTAATACAAGAAAAGTTTTACTACCGGTACTTCTGTTCCCGAAGCATTTTGCTTGTAGATTAGTGATATATTTAGTTCAAACAGTCGTAAATTCATAGGCCTACAAGGATTTATGTTTGACAGCTCATTCATATTTAGTCCCAACTGGAACTGACTGTGATTGTTGCATTGCTCCCTGAAATGCTGTGAGCAGCGTAGAGAGATCCTGTTAATGACTATTGAAGTTTTTCATCCTCCGGAATGCAAGTTATATACATTATCGCCAAGTTATATTTTAAAAGTTGTTGCCTCTAGGCTATTACCACCTTTGATAATTATGATAAGGCCTATCATTTAAAATAATCATTGAAATAGATTATATGCATTGTACATGTATGAGTTTTCCTTCCCGTATGTTTTCAAACTTAAGGTGCTATACACTCTAAAAAATGTTGGGACAAAATTGGTTTTTTAGATTCAAAATGGTTTTTTGCATTGAAATTTGGTTTTAAAAAAAATCCTTGTTGGTTTTTTGCATTGAAATTTGGTTTTTCAAAAAAACTATTTTGAATCTAAAAAAACAATTTTGTCTGAATTTTTTTAGAGTGTATTGCTGCAATAAATGTTTAAATATCCAGGTGGACTCGTTGGACCAACCTTTGCTTGCATAATTGGTGAGCAGTTCCGTAAACTTCGTGTTGGAGACCGGTTCTGGCACGAGAGGAAGGAGAACGGATTCACTAAACGTCAGTGCATATTTTAATAATATTATTATCATTAAACTGGGAGACCAAATCTGGGCTCTTCTCAGATCTCATCGAAACACTTTTTCTATGGTTGGTTGGAAGGACGAAAAAACAACCTGTGATCTCCATTATTATAATGTCAATTCAAGAAAAATTGTGGGTAAACTCAGAAAATCTGTTGGGTCAGTCGATCCAAGAAGCTAAAAATCAAATAAGTCTGACATAATTTGATTTCCGTTTTACAGCCCAATTGCAGGAGATCAGAAAAGTCCTTCTGTCCAAGATGCTGTGTGACGTCAGTGATCAAGTGACGAAAATACAGAGATACGTCATGCTTCAGCCTGGCAAGTCAGTGAGGGGATATCAGAGGTGAGTTTTCATAATTATGATACTACAATTTTGTGTGTTTTTGCAGTATCACCTCAAAAGATACGATTTTGGTGCTGTAATGAGCTCCATATTGTCATTATCAGAGTTTCCCACACTAGTAAATGTTCATTGGTCACAGTACCACAAAACTGGGTTTGTTTGTTTGTTTGTGTTTTACGCCTCAGCAGCACCTTAGTGGGCTATATCGAGGCAGGCGATCGCCGTATGATGATGAGATGAGAAGACTGTGAGTCTGGTACATACCCTATTAATTCAGGGATGCCCTGGGTCTTTTAGTTGCCCCAGCATAGAATACTGGATACAACCCGCCTCCATTTAATGTCCAATGGGCTCGGACTAAATTGAGTTCCGACCATAAAACTGGGTAAAATTGGAGGATAGTTTGCATTTTGGCCTATAAGTTGGTTAAAATAGTTGGCCAACTTTCCCCCGGCTTGCCAGTTTTACCCCGTTTTATGGCGACAATCAAGTCTAACCTTTATATACACTCCCAATGAGCATTTCTACATTGTAGAAACGATGCGAAAACATCATGACAACGTTGCATTGTTGGTGTGAATTAGCAAGAATTTCATGGTTGAAATCATGTTGTCACAATGTTGTGAAGCAAGGTCAAGATTTTTTTAATTTTTTATATATTTTGAATATATTTTCAAAGGGTAAAACCGGGTCAGCTATGCTGTTTTTCAACCAGGCCCTTCAGAATTGCAATTAGAACATGAATAATAATAAAATAGAACAATATTAAAACACGATAAACAGAAAATTGTAAAGTTAAAACAAGATTTAAAGTAAAACTGATAAAAATGGTAAAAACTACTGGCATATCCTTAACAACAGAACATTAAAATTTCTTCTTAACATAACATTTCAACATTCTTTTAAACTTAACCAAATCACAGCAATCTTTCAAATATTTTGGCAACCGATTCCATTCCTTTGCCCCATTATAGAATAACATCTTTTTATGAAATTCGCTATCAGGTAAACTCAAATACAAATTCATGTCATGTTTTCGGATGGTCTTATCAGAGACCTCAAACTCAAATACAATATTATTTGTGATATAATTTGGTGCTAATCCATGAACACATTTGAAAATTAACAAAACTTGAAAGTAGAAGAAGCGCTCACGAATGTTCATCCAGCCTAGTTGGGACACAAGATCCAAACCTCTAACGTTAACATAATCAAAATTTCTTTCAATTATTCATGCACAATGGTTTTGCAGTCTCTGCACTTTATCTAACTTGAACTGACAAGTACTTCCCCACACAGAAATGGCATAGTTAATGCAAGGTTGTATGGTAGCATTATATATTCTGATAAGGGTTGTCTTATAAAGGACTTTGCTAAGTCTTGATAATTTAGAAATTTTTGAAGACAGTTTTTTTACATAATTTAGTTACATAAGCATTTCAGTTGAGGGCTTTGTCTATTTCCAATCCTAGATATTTCAAAACATCAACTTGCTTCAACTTGCTTTATCATAGAGTAATTTATAGTAATATCAAGGGTACAATTTGACATATTTCATCTTGGATTAATAATCATAGAGCACGACTTATCAGTGTTGATTACAATATTATTACCTTGATACCATTTAGACACATTCTCGACACAACTTTGCAGTCTCTCCTGGACATCAGCCACTGAATCTCCATTACAGTAAATTAAGGTATCGTCAGCATACAGATTAGCTGTGGCAGTACCAGCATGTAACAGTTGGCTGATGTCATTAACAAAAATCACAAATAACAATGGTCCTAGTATAGAACCTTGAGGCACACCTATGGTAATCTTTTGTGTATCAGACACTTTACCATTGAACTTAACAATCTGGTTTCTACAAGTTAAATATGAGCTCAACCATTCATGTTCCAATTACGTAATTCCATATAATTTCACTTTTGTCAGGAGAAGATCATGATCAATAGAGTCAAAACATTTCCATATATCAAATGAACAAATTGAAATTCCTGTATATGTCTTGCTACAAATATTATCTATACAATCATCAATTACACGATGGAGAGCTGTCTGTGTGTTATGACCTTCGAGGTAAGCAGATTGGTCAGTTGTTATAAAATTATTAGAAATAAAACATTTTTGTAATTGACAGTGGACTTGTGATTCAAGAATTTTAGAAATGTGTCCGATAACAGATATTGGTCTATAGTTGTTCATATCAGAAATGTCACCCTTGTCTTTGTACACAGGGGTGACTTGAGCAAATTTCCAGTCTTCTAAGACAGTTGAGGTAGACAATGAGACATCAAATAATTTACAAAGTAATGGAGTAATAACATGACGACTGTGATACAGTAATTTACTATCAAAACCTAGTATATCATACAAGGGTCAGATCCCAATTTATGTGAAGCATCATGTACACTTTTGTCATTTATGCGACTGAAAGAAAACTTTGATTTGCAAGGTGGCTGTTTCCATGGGATATTATTAGGTTTGCCTCGAGTACTTGCAATGACTTCTTTTCCAATAGAGCTAAGATAGCTATTAAAAAGAGTGGGGTTCAAATTAGTAGGTGGGTCAACATGTCGTTTGGATTTTGTTGCATCATTTATAATTTTCCAAATCTTTTATGAATTAACTGCACACAGATTAAGATTATCTTGGTAGTATGCACTTTTACCTTTTCGAATTTCACTTGTGATTTCATTTCTTAAATTCCTATATTCTTCAAATAGGGCTTGGTCACTGTTTTTTATAGCTTTCCTTTTTAAACAATCCCTTTTGTACATTTTACTCAACAGTTCACCCATGGATTTTTTCTTTCTTTTAGCCTCATTGTTTTGAGAGGTGCATGTTTTTTACTTATATCTATGAGATATGATGTTAGTCTGCCCCTTGGGCTGTGTAGTGTCTTCTCTTACATAAATGAAGCTGGAGTGTGATTTTTCAAAAGTATGCTCATATAGCGCTGCTAAAGTTTAGGAGTGTCTATCTACCAAATACTCAGTATTAGGAGTGGGTCAAATAAGTGAATTACGCTCGGTGCTAACAAGCAAAATTTTGTTATAGTTGGGTTTCAGAAGAAATTAAGGATTAACAATATATATAATCTGTGAACAAGTTTGGTACAAGATTCTGTTAAAACAATACTAATTCCACGAGCACTTGGATCTATTGAGATTGTGACTTTATGATTATATTTTTATGTATAATACTTATGGTGGTGTCAAGATCGATAGATTCAAGTGCTCGTGACTAATTCCATCTGGACGCTCATCTTATTTGAAGTCATCATTTATGTACAACAGTGCTGTTTTATGGAATCGCCTACCACACGATGTAAAACTTATTAGAAATATTGATGCTTTTAAAAGAGCTCTGAAGAATATTTTATGACATGAATTTTAATTGATTTACTTTTTAAATTTTTTATTTTTATATATTTATTTTTTCATTGCTTTTATAACTTATTGTTAACCTGTATATTAGGGTGCATCAGTTGCCCCCTAAAAATCAAATAGTTGTTTGATTACCCTTGCCTTCTCCAATATTGTTCCTTTTGCCAAAAAAGAATGTCTTGTAAAGTTTCAGAACAATCGGAACATGTCTAGGGGTGGCACACATGCCCCAAAGTTAGTCCTGATTTTGATGAAAAATATCTCATTTGAGAATCTGCGGTATGCAATAATTCACTTAGTAATTGTACCAGAACAACAGGACAGGTACCATGATGTAGAGGAGAAAGAGAGCTTTAATTTGAGTACCAGGAAGCCATATATCCAATTAAAACATCCATTTCAATTATCTTTCTATGATACACAAATTACAACGAAATTGAATTACGATATTGTGCATCTAAAAATAAATGATAAGTTGATGTTATGCTATTACCACAATAACAATCATTATGTCATGTGGGATATTCAGATATAAAGTCCATTAAAGGACATCTTAGACATGTGTATATTTTTATCCATAACATTTTAGTTTGCACATTATATTGCATTTTGAAAATCGGGCCCAAGAATCGAATACTGTTGCTAACTTCAGAGGCTCGGTGTGCCAAACTTCTATTTGATGGGAAATCAAATGGGAATGTTTTGAATAATCAAAAAATAAGCTACAATGCGTTGTGCTGTAATACTGATGTCAAACCTTTGTCTATAGGCAAATAGCTCAATTCAATCGAAATGGTCCAATCGAGGACACTCATCCACAGTGATGTGAACATGGGATTTGTATTAGTGCTTAAATTATTTTAGATCAATTAAATTTTCTATACTGTACTAATCTAAAGATCCTTATAACTGATCTAGAGGAAAATTTTCCTTTGCCAGATCACATTTGGTGTTTTAAGAGCTCTGTATCTAGACTTCAATCTATCATATAAGCTTATATTTTGTGTTTTCACAACTTTTATAAAATGAATGGATTTTTCGTCGCTCATCATTTTCTGGCCATAGACAGAAAGGAATTATTCTCTTTATAAGTTGGGAGTCAAATTTGAGGCAAGTCAATTGAATCACCAGTCCAGCATCTCCCCTACATATAAGTCAGTTGTGAAATATGACCAAAAAAAACTTTTCCAAGTTACAGCCAAAGTCAAAAGCACTGATTCGTCTTCATATGCATACATGTAAAGAAATGACTGCCAATGGCTAAGAGAGCCTTAACAGCCATGTATATATATATGCAGCTAGATTTTTCAGTATGACAAACTTAATTTCAAAGCTAATTAAAACCGCTAAGCTGTTTCAGTCTTACAAGCCAACAAATTTCCATGAAATATGACACCGCCGGCTCCTCGCCCACTGAAGCTTGATTGAATCAATTATTTGACTTCTGCTGTAAAAAATACAAATTGGTCTATCCATTGAGCCCCCTGTTTCAAACACCATCCAGGTATATTTGCACTGCCTAGTGTTTCTTTTCTTGTCAGCGATAAGACGAAACTTATCTGTATTATATTATTTCAGTGATGTTCTTTTCCAGTCTTACATGTCTGACAGAATATGCTCAAACCATCACACCAAAGATATTGAATAACTGAACAAGCAAAAAACTAATTGTTTTTTGGTTAAATCTATGTGTCTGTTAGTTAGTAACAAACCCACAAAGAATTAGGAACATTGTTGAATTATTTATTCTGTTTATATCAGCACATGTATGTATTTGCAAAATTGCAAGTGACCATGAATTGGTTCTCTTAGTCATACACCCATCATGTTGGTATTCAAATTGAAGCTCATGATTAGAGCCAGAAGATGATACCATTTTTAATGTTATTGGATTGATACCCAATGAAATATAACAAACCGCGAAACTGATAAAATGGCAGAAAATGTAAAAATCCTAGAAACTTCAGTGCAAGTGTGCCACCCCTAAACGATGTCCAATTATTCTGAAACTTTACACAATGTGTTTCTAGTATAAAAGGAACATTCCTGCAACTGGCAAGGTTTCTCCTTTAAAGTTGGGCCAACTGATGCACCCTACTGTATATATATGTTTTTTTTATTTTACAATTTGTTTTTTTATACAGGACCAGTTTGTAAAACAGATTGTATCTGAAACTTTCATTTTCCTGAATAAATATATTTGATTAATACTTTCACTCTTTGACTTTGCAACTTTTTGTGTTTTTTGATTTTATTAATTTTTACCATTTATCTATTTTTAAAATTTATTTGTCATTATTTTAGGTTTACATGTGATATTGTGATAATGTATTACAACGCTATGTGTGTGTGTGAATTACAGATGATTTCATATTTGTAGACTTTTCTCAAATAACAAAATATTTTGCAAAATTTCTGGTCTGACATCAGAAAATCCTGCCAGGTGATTGGTCAAGTTGCCAATTGCGTGACACTTTTTTTTCCAGCTTGCTTCAAGCAAGTGATGTTTGCTGGAAAACTTATTTCATAATTTTGACTAATAGCATTAAGCAAAGGCCAACTTGGTTTTGTGGCAGTTGTTCACACATGTAAAACCGCAATCCACATGAACTCTTTTGCTTCTTCATGAACAGTTATATTTCACACTCCTGTGTAGAACTTTTGTTTGTTTCAATCGACATTAAATATAGCGTGTGCTACATGCTTCAAGTGGGACAGTACTAATTTTTACCTTTTGTCCAGAATCTATGTGCCTTACAGGCCAAATAGAATTTATGACTTGAGGGGAATTGGATTTTTGCCCTACGGAGCACCAATTTTTCACAAATGTTTTGAGGGGGTACTTATTACTCACAACATGCTTAGGGGGGGGGGGGTAAGACATTTTAACAAAAGAAAAGGAGACATACTAAAAATCTCCCCCCCCCCCCCAGAATCATAAATTCTGAATGGTCCCTCAGGACAGAATGGTGTCCCAGTGATGTGGTCAACATTCGTAAGGAAAATCACATCAAGGACCCTGCATTTGGTAGCTGATTTTCCTGCCGCTTGAGCTGTTAAATTCACAATTATACACATGTTTATTTTCTGTATAAACAGACACTGCATTGATCACCTGATCCTAATCGTCCAAATGCACATCATTGGACTTGCAGAAAGGACGTACTGAAAATGTGTGAAACACAAACTAAAACTCACACTTGAAAATGCTAATGTCAATCCCTGTTAGGAGATCAATGGCTTGAAATGGCATAGTCACCAATGTAAAATGCTATGTCACTTTTCAGGAGAGAGTCGTGTCATACCTTCTCCCGACCAATGAAAATTGTAAGAAAAATGATGAATTTTCTGCCTCAAATGTCTACAAATATGAAATCATCTGTAAACGAATTTCTTAGAGATATTCTATTTTTATTGTTATCATCATAAGTGCATACATAAATTATATAAATTGCATTTACATTTTCAGCAAATATTCCAATGCAGTGGAAGCATGCAGTGGACTCCCTGAAGTTGACTACAGCAAGTGGCTAGAAAGTCCTTAAATGACGAAGATGAGAAACTTTCACATCAGTCTCTCATGTGGGAAATATAGTTATTTGGTTTTTCTTCTAAAATTAAAGTGCTATACCTACCAATCAGCGGGTTCTCTTTTTTTACTCACCAATGTTCACAGGTAGATCGACAGAATCTAACATACATAATTATTTCCTGACACAGTATACACCAAGCTATTATAACTTACTGATATATGTATCCGTAGGCTCAGACATGAACTCCTCGGAGATTCTATTGGAATTTATCATCTAAAATGCTTCACTTGTTTAATCAATTATGTAAAAAAAAACAAACAAGAAAACTGTGAACAAAATTGACTTCATTAAGCGAACTATGTAGGATTTTAAGTGTATGTATTACTAATCCATGGCCGTTAAGAACAATTATCTCAATACAATGTTTATCATAGTTATGTTTATATCAGCTTAAAGTAATGTTTAATCTGTTGTTGTGCTATTTTCAAAGCTAGCTACTGAGAAACCAACAATTAAGAGGATCAGTGAATAGAATAGATATATCACACCTTACAGGCAATTTCATTGGTACGCGATTCTTAGGTTCTAGACCCACCAAATACATGCAGTTTTTAGTTAATCTGATTGGTTTAGAAACAACAGAACGTCACACATTTCATTTTTCAAACGTGGTAAGTGCTGCTTTAGCATTGATTCCTCACAGCCAGTGTGAATGACAAGAATCGCATGGTAATGAAATCACCTGTAAATGAGTTGCAACCCTTGCAAACTGGTCTCTCTGTCCTGCCAATGTTGCACACATGATTTTGCAGGAAGTGACTATAACATCTTTACAGACTTATTCCTCATGTTTTGTGCTTAACGTTTACCTCACAGACTTCAACGTAGCTAATTTAGAGATCTCATAGTGAATTATACTGACCAACACACAAAGATTGAAAAACAATTGATTTCGCAATAACCAACAAAATATCGGTGTCTCTCAAAGTTATCGTTGTCTCTCAAAGTTATCATTGTCTTTCTTCAGAGCATCTCTGTATCCCCTTTAAAATCGATGTTAACAAAGGCAAGAATTCACAGAAGAAGATTGCTTTCTGCAAGACCTATTGCACTTATATTTCCTAACTCATAAAATATATTGAGCAGCATTTGTCACAAAAGTTACGACATCATAATCGATCAACTCAATTGACTTGTGCGACTTGTGGTGCTCTAACCCATTAACTAATCAAGATATAAAGTACCTTTAAACGAAAAAGAGAAAAGCAGAAAAATTATGGAGAAGAAACGCTCTTGAAAAAGACCGGAATATCTTTAAAAAAAAGATGACATACTTGACAAAAAGCTTAGTCAGTTTAAATCAAGAGGTCTTCGGTAAAAAGTTCAGAAATCATATGTCTCAGAAAAAACAATTTATGAAACTGAATTGATGTCAGCTATAGAAAACCATCAAGAACCATCCTCCTATTGCAGGGTTCATTGTCATTGACCCTGCCAACAAGTACTATAAAATTATGAAGTTTTCTACAAAGAAACTCATTCAAACAATTAACAGGCAACAACGAAACATTCAACCATCCATTCAATTGCTTTTAGATATCTCAAACTGTTAATTACGTCTTTCACACCGGAGGAGAGTTAATATTTATGTTACAACTTCACAAAACACCATATCATGTGGTCAGGGTAGGTTCACTAGCCTACACTGAGAAGTGAGAATGTCAAGAACGGTTTATGTAGTCACTGTGGGCCAAAGCTGTGCTTGAAACATCTTTGATCTCCAGAGTTGTGAGTTGGCCAAAAATCTGTGTTCTCGACATGGTCATAGGAGAATTTGACTTACCTTGTCTTGCAAATTATATGCCTCAATGTATTCCACTGACAGATTCCATTCAAGAGATATCCCACGCCACCTAACCATATAATAAATGCACAGTTCCACGTGGATAAATGGATACTCAAACGTTCCAATGAATAACTCTTAGGCAATTAGTCCCTGGCTCTGCTACTTATTCTCATGTTCTGACAGTGTTTTAAGAGGCCCTGTTACAAAATAGCAGACCGGATTATCGCATTGTTTGGCATTTAATGTTTGTTATAATCACTTGTCTCGAAAATCAGGTCAATACAGTCCTCACTTGAAATGTGATTTTTACAGGAATAGGTTTTGTGACCCCATGTACTGAGGAAAGAGGGTCTTTGTCGTGAACCGATAATTTATCGGCAGTCAAATACTAGCCAATCCTGTAACGTTGTTTCGCAGAATCACTTTTATAAGTAATTATAAATATTCTGTGATTTTTTAAAAAGGCAACACAAAGTCAGGTGTAACTGAAAATGTCTTTAATTTGAAATTACAATGCATATTTTCCCCTGCTGGCGATGGATAAATATCATCGCAATGATATCAATTACTTGTAACCCGTATTTAAATAAAATATATCACTTTTTTATTATTATGATCCATGTCAAGTCTTTAAGGTGTTTCTTGCCATTTGGAGAAATCAATTTGCGGAAGACCACTACAAGGCTCCAGCGCATTTGGATGTCTCCTAAAAATAAAGTAAAAACATGATTATAATTATAAGCTCATGATAATTATTTTAAAAATGATTATAACATCATAAAGACATAAACAAACATTAACTGTTAGTGCAGAAGTAACAATGTGGAAAGCAAAATATTTCGTTAAAAAAGCAGGATGGTGAAGTTCAGGGTGACCATTTAATAACCAGAGGGAGGGGACTTGAATTTTGTTAAAGAGTAATTTGTTGCTCAGTTTTGGTGAAATAAATAAATTCGTTCTAGGCTTTATTAGGATAAATTATTTCTGGTGGATTTTTTTGTTGAGAAGGTGGTACTTGATTTAAGAATGAATACTCGGGGCTCCACAGCTTTGAAAGAATAATTACTGGCGTAGATACAGCGAAATAAATAATTTTTCGCTGAGAAAAACACCAATTCCCCCCAATAATTAAATGGTCACCCCCCTAAGTCTTTCATTGGTAAAATACCTACCTCTGATACCCCCTCACCGACTTGTTTGGCTGAAGCAGAACAAATCTCTGTATTGTTGTCACTTGATCACTGACGTCACAGAGCACCCTTGAAAAGAGGGCTTTTCTGATCTCTTGCAGTTGGGCTGAAAACAAAAGCAATTATCTTAGGGACAAAATGATTCTATGTGTAATACTATGTTTAAATCAACAGGCTTTATCGACAGTTATTGTGTGAGAATTGAAAAGAAGTTGCTCAGCCACTTTTGGAAATTTTTGGTGAACAATCAAAAAATGACAGAGGTAAATTTTGTTTTGACGACCACAATGACTCAGGCCAACATTATTTTGTGATGCAGCTGTGATGATATTAAGCATTGTTCCATAAAATTATTGAACTAATTCAACCAAACTTCAGGCAACAAATTTAATAAAAATAATGCTGAAAGCAATGATGACAGGAAAATATTGGTAATATCAGCTAAACTCAGTGATACGCAAAATTTGCGTTAGTCAGACCACAGATTTAGACCTATTGTACACAAAATTAAATTAGTTTTGAGACACTTATTAATTTAGGAGCTCCAACTTTTTCTGGAATATATGCTAGCATTATTATCATTTTACAGGGCATTGTCTGGCGATTAACGCCCAGTTCGCGGGCGTTAATAGCCGTTAACGCCCGCGAAAACGCCACCTGGTGTATGGTGACGTCATCAGAAGTGACGTCATGGTGATGTTGTTGATTTTTTTGGGCTAAAACGGCCAAAAATGGTCAGAATTGAAAAATTTAAAAGCCTAAAAATATCTCCACGAAGAGGAGAAAACTGTTATGTAATCGGTTTTGCTCTAGATTCAATAACAAGAGCGTGAGAACGCGAAAACGGAGCGGGCGTTAATGAATCCAACAAAAAGGTAACTTTCTTCTTGGATATGGATTGTGTTCAAAAATGATAATAATGATAACTAGTAGACGGCCACCGGAGAGCGGTGACAAAACTTCATCTACTGTAATACCAGTAACTCGAAATTCACACCAGTAGATGAGCAAATAAAAAGTACATAGAAACGTACACAGGAATCCTACATAATTATGTAATACATTGCAATACATGCAAGCATGCAAAGAAACACAGACATACAAGTATATGAACCAATACATTACCCAGTACACCTACCATAGGACATGCACCAGCACATGCACCAGTGCATGCACCAGTACATGCACCAGTACATGTACCTGTACATGCACCAAGTACATGCACCAGGTACATTCACCAGTACAACGTACCAGTACCATGTTACAGTAAAATGCACCAGTACAATATACCAGTACAATGTACCAGTACAAGGTACCCATGCAATGGACCAGTACAAGCCCCACTGAGTACATGCACCAGTAGTCCAGTACAATGTATCATACAGTGGACCAGTACATGGACTGGTACATTGACCAGTATATGCACCAAGTACATGCTCCAGTACATGAACCAGTACTTGCACCAGTAGTCCAGTACAATGTACCAGTGTATTGTACAAGTACAATGTACCATTGAAAAGGATAGGTTAGGGTTAGGGCTAGGGCTAGGGTTAGGGCTAGGGTTAGGGTTAGGGTTAGGGCTAGGGTTAGGATTACCAGTGCAATTGACCAGTGCAATGGACCAGTACATGGACCAGTACTTGGACCAGTACATGTACCAGTACATGGACCAGTTCATGGACCAGTATATGGACCAGTACGTGGACCAGTACATGGACCAGTCATCGTATATGTACGAACTTAACCATGCACTGGCCCAGGCAAATGAAAAATGTGGCTGGATAGCCTATTTAGATCCGCCTGCAACTATTTTTAGGCAAAAAGTAGTTATATAATGAGGCATGCTGGCCTCCAGGCCCAATACATGTAGGGACTTATTTAACCAAAGTTTGAGACAAATTCAGTGGACCAGTACATGAACTAGTACATGGACCAGTGCATGCACCAAGTACATGCTCCAGTACATGAACCAGTACTTGCACCAGTAGTCCAGTACAATGTACAAGTGTAATGTACCAGTACAATGTACCAGTGAAAAGGTTAGGTTTGGGTTAGGGTTAGGGGTTAGGGTTACCAGTATGTGGACCAGTACGTGGACCACTACGTGGACCACTACATGGACCAGTTTGTGGACCAGTACATGGACCAGTACGTGGACCAGTACGAGGACCAGTACATGGACCAGTACAGATTTGATCGATTGAAATGATGGTACAATTCAGAAATATGGACTTCAGAAATACCTGGAAAAATGTGGTTTAATCGACCTAGAATCAAAACGATTCAATTAAAACATATATAACTTTCCAGGACTATGTCAACAGAAGTTATGGATAGGTGTAGAGAGGTTCATTGCAATAGGATGATTCCTTCCTTGTCAAACTATTGGTATATTGTCAAAATTTGACAAAAAACATGAAATTTTCAGGGTTCGGCGATCTTTTATACCGTCATAGCTACGACAAAATGTTCAAAACGGAAAACTAGGGGAGAATTTGGTCTTTCCAAATCTGTTTTCAGATTCTCCTTAACCTAGTTAGAACCGGAGTGACGGTAGATTGAAATTATGGTACAATTCAGAAATACGAACCTTAGAAGTCACGGAAAAAATGTGGTTTTTAACTTAAAATCACTCTGGAACAGAAACGGTTAAATGGAAATATATATAACTTGGTAGGATAATGTAGACAGATGTTAGAGATATGTCCAGGCAGGTTCATTGGAAAAGAATGATTCCTTCCTTGTCAAAATATGGATATATTGTGAAAATTTGACAAAAAACATGAAATTTTCAGGGTCCGGCGATCTTTTAAACCGTCGGAGCTACGACAAAACGTTTACAAAATGAAAACTAGAGGAGAACTTGGCCTTTCCAAATCTGTTTTCAGATTCTCTGTAACTGAATTAGGATCAGAGCTACAGCCGATTGAAATATTGCTTTCTTTGAGAAATGTGGAAAAATATCGTAAATTTTTCGCTAATTTTTCGACCTTGTGACATTTACTAGGCAACGTCGGTGAACTCGAGGACCTTGAAAATTTACAGGGAGCCTCTAGACTATTGTTACAAGTATGTCTGCCATTTCTGTAACAATATCTTGATTCCTTCTATGTGTAAAAAAATCAAATATCAAAGAAGTAAAATATTTTGTAATGTTTGACCTTGAGTTTGATCTTGAAAAACATTTTCTAGGTCAAAATCAATATGATATTCTGAATTGCAGTTGGTAACAAAGGGGGGGTTGGTCATGCATTGTAACCCTGTAGAATCAATATTTCCCTGTCAAAAATGCGGAAATGTGTCATTTTTTAACATCCGTCGGTTAGCTATATTAAAAAAATTTTCATAAATCTGGCAAAGAAGGTAGACAAAACATGATCAGACATTATGAATAAACAGGTCAATGTTCATCTGTCACCTGCAAATCACACTGATATCTTTAAAATAACATGGTAAAAAAAATTGCTGAAAATTGCTCCTTTTCAAAGTTTTTCGGGTCAAATGACCTTGAAAAATGAGGCCAAGGTCAAATTTAACGGTCTGTATGGGGTTATTAGGTGTATGTTTGGGGGGGTTTACTATGACATGTTAGCAGGTAGAATCGATATTTCAAGGTCAAATTCTCAAGGTCAAAGGTTTTGGTGATGCGGTATAACTTTAAAATTGCATAACTCAAGAACCGGTAAATAAAATGAAAAATGAAAAGTTGATGCAAATGTCCCGTGAGTTTGGGCACGTACTGGCACCAACGGTATGACTCTACGACTTGCGGATACTGAGATCTCGCAATAAACCTTAAACCATTAAAACCGACTTTGTACAATGTGACCTTGACCTACTTTCATGAAAGTAGGTCAAACTGCGAAGAAGGTGTCTGGGACCTTTCCATGTACCGGAAGATGAAAACCGGTGAAAACCGGATGAGGTACATGTATTTGAAATATTGCAAAATCCGACTTTGAAAGGCTCTGTGACCTTGAAAAATAAGTCAAGGTCAATTTTTTCAAAATGATTCTCTTGTATTTTTGTAGGCTACGTATACGAATTTTTTGAAAATTTTCCGAAGAGGTTTGTCGGTAAGAAAAATAAAAATAACTAGTAGACGTAACCGCGAGCGGTAACAAAACTTCACCTACTGTGGTAATAGCAACTCGAACAGACACAAGTAGATGAGCAAGTAAAAAGTACATGGAAAAGTACACAGGAATCATACATAATTATGTAACATGCATACAGACAAGAATACAAGAATGTTTCCTGTACATTGAGTACATGCAAGTATGCACAGAAAAACAAGTACATAAACCAGTACATGAACCATACATGAACCATACATGAACCAGTACATGAACCAGTACATGAACCAAAACATGAACCAATACATGAACCAATACATGAACCAGTACATCCAACAGTACATCCACCAGTACATCCACCAGTACATCTACTGCGATTTCTGAGAACATAGATTTTTCAGGGTCATGTGATCTCTTTGACCATCAGAAATACATGAAATTTTCAGGGTCCGGCGATCTTTTAAACCATCATAGCTATGACAAAATGTTCAGAGACGAAAACTAGTGGAGAATTTGGCCTTTTCAAATCTGTTTACAGATTCTCTGTATCTAAATTAGGACCGGAGTTATTGCAGATTGAAATTATGGTACAATTCAGGAATATGAACTTTAGAAATACCTGAAAAAATGTAGTTTTTAACTTAAAATCACTGTATAACCAAAACGGTTCAATGAAAACATACATAATTTGCCAGGATTATGTAAACAGATGTTACAAATAGGTCCAGGCAGATTGATAAAAAAAGGATGATTTATTCCATGTCAAAATAATGATATATTGTGAAAATTCGGCAAAAAACATGAAATTTTCAGGGTCCGGCGATCTTTTTAACCGTCAGAACTACAACAAAATGTTCAGAAACTGAAAACTAGAAGAGAATATGGGCTTTCCGAATCTGTTTTCAGATTCTCTCTATCTTAATTAGGACCGGAACTACGGCCGTTTGAAATGACAGTATCTTTGAGAAATGTGAAAATAAGTCATACATTTTTTACTCGTTTTTTTACCTTTTGACCTTACAGTGCAACGTAGGTCAATCCAAGGACCTTGTTAATTTACAGGAAGCCTCTAGAGTATTGTAGCAAGTATGTCTACCATTTTTGTAACAATATCTTGATTCCTTCTTTGTTAAAAAATATGAAATGTCAAAAATGTAAAATTTTTTGACCTGTTTGACCTTGAGTTTGACCTTGAAAAACATTTTGTAGGTCAAAATAAATATGATTTTCATAATCACATTGTATGAAAAAGGGGGGGTCAGCCATGCATTGTAACCCTGTACAATCAATATTTCCTTGTCAAAAATGCGGAAATGTGTCATTTTTTAACCTTTGCCGGTTAGCAATATTAAATAATTTTTCATAAATCCGGCGAAGGAGGTACACAAAATATGATTAGATATTATGAATAAGCAGGCCAATGTTCATCTGTCACCAGTAAATCACGATGATATCTTGAAAAGAACATGGTTGAAAAATGAAAAAAATTGCTGAAAATGACACTTTTTCGAACTTTTTTGGGTCTAATGACCTTGAAAAATGAGGTCAAGGTCAAATTTAAAGGTCATTTTGGGCTTATTAGGTGTATGTTTGGGGGCGTTTACTATGATATGTTAAGACCTAAAATCGATATTTCAAGGTCAAATTCTCAAGGTCACCGATTTTGGTGACGCGATATGACTTTAAAGTTACGTAACTCAAGAACCGGTACTGCCGACGGAAAATAAAGAGTCCGGGCAAATGTCCTGTGAGTTGGGGCACGTAAAGACACCATCGGTATGACTCTACGACTTACGGATTCTGAGATCCCGCGATAGACCTTAAACCATGAAAACGGACTTTGTACAATGTGACCTTGACCTACTTTCATGAAAGTAGGTCAAGCTGTGTAGAAAGTGTCTAGGACATTTCCATGTACAGGAAAGTGAAATCCGGTAATAACCGGATGACCTACATGCATTTGAAGTTTTGCTAAATTCGACCTTGAAAGGCTCTGTGACCTTGAAAAATAGGTCAAGGTCACTCATATTCAGAATTTGTAATAAGGTCATTGTAGACCATGTATATGAATTTTTTTAAAATTTTCCGAAGAGGTTTTTCCGGCGGAATAATAATAATAAATAATACCAATTACAAGAAACTTCACCTATGTGTAGGTGAAGTTTAATAAGAAAAATAATACCGATTACAAGAAACTTCACCTATGTGTAGGTGAAGTTTAATTATAGTACACTAGAGCCCTGTAACTGACCAAGGTCAGTGGCTAAGAATTTACCCTTGTAGCGACCAGACTAATAAAGGCAAGGCCACCAAACTGCTACAAGGTGTCGTCCCGACTCAAAGGCAACTTTCAGACCCACTTCCGGGCCTCAAACCGGATTTGCCGGGACGGGTCGATTTTTTCTTGAAAAGTGCGAAAACGGATGTTTTTGCACTCTGCGGGCTGAGAAATGATGCGATTTTCACCGTTTTTTCAGGGAATGCTGCTCTAATGGTCTATTTGAGTGAGACATTGAGACATTCAACCCAGGAACCTCCGTGAAAATTCTGACCGGAAGGCCCAATTTCCTATGTTTTAGCATTGCAAAATGCCGTGAAATGCCATGGAGGCAGCATGTATGCCTGTGAGACCTGTCTGAAGGCCTGGAATGACACATATATACAAGAAATGGGGGGGGGGTGGGGGGATGGGGGGATGGGGGGGGGTTACAGGCCGCAATTGAGGGGGGGGGGTTCAGAAAGGTCTCAAACTGCAGAAAACACTTGAAAATGGAACAAATGTGCGTTTCCCACCAAATTCTGATAATTCAGCCCAAGTGACAGCCATAGTGATGCTAATCTATCCCTATCTAAGCCATTTCCATGTTAGTTTGTGGCCTACAGCCTGAGTTAACATTTAATTGCAGATTTTTTCCTTCGCTGCGAGACTGCTGTCGCACAGTCTAAAATAGTTCTTAATAAAAACCAGTTCTTGCGCCGCAGTGTATATAGTGTTTCCGGGTGGATAATGAATAAAGGGCAGTTTTTAGGTAACTTAATGGCTTATCTCTCACAGTCTGGAGTTGATTGGGACCAAATTATAGCCGGTTTTGTGGTATTTTGTGTGGAACTATTTTGTTGTCGTCTGCTTTGTCTGCTAGAATGGCAAATTATAGGAAAATGAACACAAAAAGACTGTTTTAATGGCTTTATTCTGTGTTGCTGGTCCATGAACAGGCTTCAGAAGGCTTGGATATGTCCTGGCACTGCCTCCTGTATCTCTTTGTATGAAGATTAGACATGTGTTCAGCGAAATAGGCACAAATGTATGAGAAAACACAGTGGCGAGCTTGCCATATGGATGTTCAAATTGTGGAATTGGTGTTCAATGCAAGTTCAGCGCTTGCAGGCAGCCTTATTTAGCATAGAAATGACTTGAATCAGGACTATTTTGCCTTCCTACGGCTGCTTGACCACAGGAATTTCAAGAAATGCCTGCTATGTATGGGCAAAATGAGTATTTTAAGAGGCAGGGGGGCAACCATTGAATAATTGCTGATTTTGACAACGCGGTCAATATTTTAAATTCCGTATCTTACAAACCGGTCGCAGGATCACTACCAAACTGCGCGGGCAGATGTCCCGTGAGTCAAGCCAAGTTACTGTGCCCTGTTTTTGACTCCACGAGCTACCATCACTGAGATCTGGGGATAACTCAAAAACTACTAAAAGTGGATTTTGCCGCTTTCGACTTGGTCCTAGGGTATTAGATGGCTCACCGCGAAATGTAGAAAAATACATGTAGAATCTGATAAAAGTCAGAAAAATTTAATAGATATCGGCATTTTAAAATTTGAAATTTCAGAGTTTCAAGTGCTCTATGACCTTGAAAAATGAATCAAGGTCGGCGAATGGACTTCACTGAAGAAAAGTAGTTTTTAACTTAAAATCACTCTGGAACGAAAACGGTTGAATGGAAATATATATAACTTGGCAGGGTTATGTAAATAGACCTTAGAAATATGTTCAATTAGGTTCATCAAAGAAAGATGAATCCTTCCTCATCAAAATATTGATATATTGTGAAAATTTGACAAAAAAGATGAAATTTTCAGGGTCCGGCGATCTTTTTAACAGTCGGAGCTACGACAAAATGTTCAGAAAATGAAAACTAGAAGAGAATTTGGCCTTTCCGAATCTGTTTTCAGATTCTCTCTATCTTAATTAGGACCGGAGCTACAACCGTTTGAAATGACGCTATCTTTGAGAAATGTGAAAAAAAATCATAAATTTTTCGCTCATTTTTTGACCTTTTGACCTTTACAGTGCAACGTAGGTCAATCCGAGGACCTTGTTAATTTACAGGAAGCCTCTAGAGTATTGTAGCAAGTATGTCTACCATTTTTGTAACAATATCTTGATTCCTTCTTTGTTAAAAAATATGAAATGTCAAAAATGTAAAATTTTTGACCTGTTTGACCTTGAGTTTGACCTTGAAAAACATTTTGTAGGTCAAAATAAATATGATTTTCATAATCACATTGTATGAAAAAGGGGGGGTCAGCCATGCATTGTAACCCTGTACAATCAATATTTCCTTGTCAAAAATGCGGAAATGTGTCATTTTTTAACCTTTGCCGGTTAGCAATATTAAATAATTTTTCATAAATCCGGCGAAGGAGGTACACAAAATATGATTAGATATTATGAATAAGCAGGCCAATGTTCATCTGTCACCAGTAAATCACGATGATATCTTGAAAAGAACATGGTGAAAAAAATTGCTGAAAATGGCACTTTTTTCAAACTTTTTCGGGTCAAATGACCTTGAAAAATGAGGTCAAGGTCAAATTTAAAGGTCATTTTGGGCTTATTAGGTGTATGTTTGGGGGGGTTTACTATGACATGTTATGAGCTAACATCGATATTTCAAGGTGAAATTCTCAAGGTCACCGGTTTTGGTGATGCGGTATGACTTTAAAATTGCATACTTCAAGAACCGGTAACCAAAATGAAAAATGAAAAGTTGATGCAAATGTCCCGTGAGTTTGGGCATGTTTTGGCACCATCGGTATGACTCTACGACTTACGGATTCTGAGATCCCGTGATAGACCTTAAACCATAAAAATTGACTTTGTACAACGTGACCTTGACCTACTTTCATGAAAGTAGGTCAAACTGTGAAGAAGGTATCTGGGACCTTTCCATGGACCGGAAGATGAAAACCGATAATAACCGGATGAGGTACATGTATTTGAAATATGGCAAAATCCGACTTTGAAGGACTCTGTGACCTTGAAAAATAGGTCAAGGTCAATTTTTTCAAAATGATTCTCTTGTATTTTTGTAGGCTCCGTATATGAATTTTTTGAAAATTTTCCGATGAAGTTTTGTCTGGCGGAAAAAAAAAAATAATACCGATTACAAGAAACTTCACCTATGTGTAGGTGAAGTTTAATTATAGTACACTAGAGCCCTGTAACTGACCAAGGTCAGTGGCTAAGAATTTACCCTTGTAGCGACCAGACTAATAAAGGCAAGGCCACCAAACTGCTACAAGGTGTCGTCCCGACTCAAAGGCAACTTTCAGACCCACTTCCGGGCCTCAAACCGGATTTGCCGGGACGGGTAGATTTTTTCTTGAAAAGTGCGAAAACGGATGTTTTTGCACTCTGCGGGCTGAGAAATGATGCGATTTTCACCGTTTTTTCAGGGAATGCTGCTCTAATGGTCTTTTCGAGTGAGACATTGAGACATTCAACCCAGGAACCTCCGTGAAAATTCTGACCGGAAGGCCCAATTTCCTATGTTTTAGCATTGCAAAATGCCGTGAAATGCCATGGAGGCAGCATGTAGGCCTGTGAGACCTGTCAGAAGGCCTGGAATGACATATATATACAAGAAATGGGGGGGGGGGGATGGGGGGGATGGGGGGGGGGGGGGGTTACAGGCCGCAATTGGAGGGGGGGGGGGTTCAGAAAGGTCTCAAACTGCAGAAAACACTTGAAAATGGAACAAATGTGTGTTTCCCACCAAATTCTGATAATTCAGCCCAAGTGACAGCCATAGTGATGCTAATCTATCCCTATCTAAGCCATTTCCATGTTAGTTTGTGGCCTACAGCCTGAGTTAACATTTAATTGCAGATTTTTTCCTTCGCTGCGAGACTGCTGTCGCACAGTCTAAAATAGTTCTTAATAAAAACCAGTTCTTGCGCCGCAGTGTATATAGTGTTTCCGGGTGGATAATGAATAAAGGGCAGTTTTTAGGTAACTTAATGGCTTATCTCTCACAGTCTGGAGTTGATTGGGACCAAATTATAGCCGGTTTTGTGGTATTTTGTGTGGAACTATTTTGTTGTCGTCTGCTTTGTCTGCTAGAATGGCAAATTATAGGAAAATGAACACAAAAAGACTGTTTTAATGGCTTTATTCTGTGTTGCTGGTCCATGAACAGGCTTCAGAAGGCTTGGATATGTCCTGGCACTGCCTCCTGTATCTCTTTGTATGAAGATTAGACATGTGTTCAGCGAAATAGGCACAAATGTATGAGAAAACACAGTGGCGAGCTTGCCATATGGATGTTCAAATTGTGGAATTGGTGTTCAATGCAAGTTCAGCGCTTGCAGGCAGCCTTATTTAGCATAGAAATGACTTGAATCAGGACTATTTTGCCTTCCTACGGCTGCTTGACCACAGGAATTTCAAGAAATGCCTGCTATGTATGGGCAAAATGAGTATTTTAAGAGGCAGGGGGGCAACCATTGAATAATTGCTGATTTTGACAACGCGGTCAATATTTTAAATTCCGTATCTTACAAACCGGTCGCAGGATCACTACCAAACTGCGCGGGCAGATGTCCCGTGAGTCAAGCCAAGTTACTGTGCCCTGTTTTTGACTCCACGAGCTACCATCACTGAGATCTGGGGATAACTCAAAAACTACTAAAAGTGGATTTTGCCGCTTTCGACTTGGTCCTAGGGTATTAGATGGCTCACCGCGAAATGTAGAAAAATACATGTAGAATCTGATAAAAGTCAGAAAAATTTAATAGATATCGGCATTTTAAAATTTGAAATTTCAGAGTTTCAAGTGCTCTATGACCTTGAAAAATGAATCAAGGTCGGCGAATGGACTTCACTGAAGAAAAGTAGTTTTTAACTTAAAATCACTCTGGAACGAAAACGGTTGAATGGAAATATATATAACTTGGCAGGGTTATGTAAATAGACCTTAGAAATATGTTCAATTAGGTTCATCAAAGAAAGATGAATCCTTCCTCATCAAAATATTGATATATTGTGAAAATTTGACAAAAAAGATGAAATTTTCAGGGTCCGGCGATCTTTTTAACAGTCGGAGCTACGACAAAATGTTCAGAAAATGAAAACTAGAAGAGAATTTGGCCTTTCCGAATCTGTTTTCAGATTCTCTCTATCTTAATTAGGACCGGAGCTACAACCGTTTGAAATGACGCTATCTTTGAGAAATGTGAAAAAAAATCATAAATTTTTCGCTCATTTTTTGACCTTTTGACCTTTACAGTGCAACGTAGGTCAATCCGAGGACCTTGTTAATTTACAGGAAGCCTCTAGAGTATTGTAGCAAGTATGTCTACCATTTTTGTAACAATATCTTGATTCCTTCTTTGTTAAAAAATATGAAATGTCAAAAATGTAAAATTTTTGACCTGTTTGACCTTGAGTTTGACCTTGAAAAACATTTTGTAGGTCAAAATAAATATGATTTTCATAATCACATTGTATGAAAAAGGGGGGGTCAGCCATGCATTGTAACCCTGTACAATCAATATTTCCTTGTCAAAAATGCGGAAATGTGTCATTTTTTAACCTTTGCCGGTTAGCAATATTAAATAATTTTTCATAAATCCGGCGAAGGAGGTACACAAAATATGATTAGATATTATGAATAAGCAGGCCAATGTTCATCTGTCACCAGTAAATCACGATGATATCTTGAAAAGAACATGGTGAAAAAAATTGCTGAAAATGGCACTTTTTTCAAACTTTTTCGGGTCAAATGACCTTGAAAAATGAGGTCAAGGTCAAATTTAAAGGTCATTTTGGGCTTATTAGGTGTATGTTTGGGGGGTTTACTATGACATGTTATGAGCTAACATCGATATTTCAAGGTGAAATTCTCAAGGTCACCGGTTTTGGTGATGCGGTATGACTTTAAAATTGCATACTTCAAGAACCGGTAACCAAAATGAAAAATGAAAAGTTGATGCAAATGTCCCGTGAGTTTGGGCATGTTTTGGCACCATCGGTATGACTCTACGACTTACGGATTCTGAGATCCCGTGATAGACCTTAAACCATAAAAATTGACTTTGTACAACGTGACCTTGACCTACTTTCATGAAAGTAGGTCAAACTGTGAAGAAGGTATCTGGGACCTTTCCATGGACCGGAAGATGAAAACCGATAATAACCGGATGAGGTACATGTATTTGAAATATGGCAAAATCCGACTTTGAAGGACTCTGTGACCTTGAAAAATAGGTCAAGGTCAATTTTTTCAAAATGATTCTCTTGTATTTTTGTAGGCTCCGTATATGAATTTTTTGAAAATTTTCCGATGAAGTTTTGTCTGGCGGAAAAAAAAAAATAATACCGATTACAAGAAACTTCACCTATGTGTAGGTGAAGTTTAATTATAGTACACTAGAGCCCTGTAACTGACCAAGGTCAGTGGCTAAGAATTTACCCTTGTAGCGACCAGACTAATAAAGGCAAGGCCACCAAACTGCTACAAGGTGTCGTCCCGACTCAAAGGCAACTTTCAGACCCACTTCCGGGCCTCAAACCGGATTTGCCGGGACGGGTAGATTTTTTCTTGAAAAGTGCGAAAACGGATGTTTTTGCACTCTGCGGGCTGAGAAATGATGCGATTTTCACCGTTTTTTCAGGGAATGCTGCTCTAATGGTCTTTTCGAGTGAGACATTGAGACATTCAACCCAGGAACCTCCGTGAAAATTCTGACCGGAAGGCCCAATTTCCTATGTTTTAGCATTGCAAAATGCCGTGAAATGCCATGGAGGCAGCATGTAGGCCTGTGAGACCTGTCAGAAGGCCTGGAATGACATATATATACAAGAAATGGGGGGGGGGGGGATGGGGGGGATGGGGGGGGGGGGGGGGGTTACAGGCCGCAATTGGAGGGGGGGGGGTTCAGAAAGGTCTCAAACTGCAGAAAACACTTGAAAATGGAACAAATGTGTGTTTCCCACCAAATTCTGATAATTCAGCCCAAGTGACAGCCATAGTGATGCTAATCTATCCCTATCTAAGCCATTTCCATGTTAGTTTGTGGCCTACAGCCTGAGTTAACATTTAATTGCAGATTTTTTCCTTCGCTGCGAGACTGCTGTCGCACAGTCTAAAATAGTTCTTAATAAAAACCAGTTCTTGCGCCGCAGTGTATATAGTGTTTCCGGGTGGATAATGAATAAAGGGCAGTTTTTAGGTAACTTAATGGCTTATCTCTCACAGTCTGGAGTTGATTGGGACCAAATTATAGCCGGTTTTGTGGTATTTTGTGTGGAACTATTTTGTTGTCGTCTGCTTTGTCTGCTAGAATGGCAAATTATAGGAAAATGAACACAAAAAGACTGTTTTAATGGCTTTATTCTGTGTTGCTGGTCCATGAACAGGCTTCAGAAGGCTTGGATATGTCCTGGCACTGCCTCCTGTATCTCTTTGTATGAAGATTAGACATGTGTTCAGCGAAATAGGCACAAATGTATGAGAAAACACAGTGGCGAGCTTGCCATATGGATGTTCAAATTGTGGAATTGGTGTTCAATGCAAGTTCAGCGCTTGCAGGCAGCCTTATTTAGCATAGAAATGACTTGAATCAGGACTATTTTGCCTTCCTACGGCTGCTTGACCACAGGAATTTCAAGAAATGCCTGCTATGTATGGGCAAAATGAGTATTTTAAGAGGCAGGGGGGCAACCATTGAATAATTGCTGATTTTGACAACGCGGTCAATATTTTAAATTCCGTATCTTACAAACCGGTCGCAGGATCACTACCAAACTGCGCGGGCAGATGTCCCGTGAGTCAAGCCAAGTTACTGTGCCCTGTTTTTGACTCCACGAGCTACCATCACTGAGATCTGGGGATAACTCAAAAACTACTAAAAGTGGATTTTGCCGCTTTCGACTTGGTCCTAGGGTATTAGATGGCTCACCGCGAAATGTAGAAAAATACATGTAGAATCTGATAAAAGTCAGAAAAATTTAATAGATATCGGCATTTTAAAATTTGAAATTTCAGAGTTTCAAGTGCTCTATGACCTTGAAAAATGAATCAAGGTCGGCGAATGGACTTCACTGAAGAAAAGTAGTTTTTAACTTAAAATCACTCTGGAACGAAAACGGTTGAATGGAAATATATATAACTTGGCAGGGTTATGTAAATAGACCTTAGAAATATGTTCAATTAGGTTCATCAAAGAAAGATGAATCCTTCCTCATCAAAATATTGATATATTGTGAAAATTTGACAAAAAAGATGAAATTTTCAGGGTCCGGCGATCTTTTTAACAGTCGGAGCTACGACAAAATGTTCAGAAAATGAAAACTAGAAGAGAATTTGGCCTTTCCGAATCTGTTTTCAGATTCTCTCTATCTTAATTAGGACCGGAGCTACAACCGTTTGAAATGACGCTATCTTTGAGAAATGTGAAAAAAAATCATAAATTTTTCGCTCATTTTTTGACCTTTTGACCTTTACAGTGCAACGTAGGTCAATCCGAGGACCTTGTTAATTTACAGGAAGCCTCTAGAGTATTGTAGCAAGTATGTCTACCATTTTTGTAACAATATCTTGATTCCTTCTTTGTTAAAAAATATGAAATGTCAAAAATGTAAAATTTTTGACCTGTTTGACCTTGAGTTTGACCTTGAAAAACATTTTGTAGGTCAAAATAAATATGATTTTCATAATCACATTGTATGAAAAAGGGGGGGTCAGCCATGCATTGTAACCCTGTACAATCAATATTTCCTTGTCAAAAATGCGGAAATGTGTCATTTTTTAACCTTTGCCGGTTAGCAATATTAAATAATTTTTCATAAATCCGGCGAAGGAGGTACACAAAATATGATTAGATATTATGAATAAGCAGGCCAATGTTCATCTGTCACCAGTAAATCACGATGATATCTTGAAAAGAACATGGTGAAAAAAATTGCTGAAAATGGCACTTTTTTCAAACTTTTTCGGGTCAAATGACCTTGAAAAATGAGGTCAAGGTCAAATTTAAAGGTCATTTTGGGCTTATTAGGTGTATGTTTGGGGGGGTTTACTATGACATGTTATGAGCTAACATCGATATTTCAAGGTGAAATTCTCAAGGTCACCGGTTTTGGTGATGCGGTATGACTTTAAAATTGCATACTTCAAGAACCGGTAACCAAAATGAAAAATGAAAAGTTGATGCAAATGTCCCGTGAGTTTGGGCATGTTTTGGCACCATCGGTATGACTCTACGACTTACGGATTCTGAGATCCCGTGATAGACCTTAAACCATAAAAATTGACTTTGTACAACGTGACCTTGACCTACTTTCATGAAAGTAGGTCAAACTGTGAAGAAGGTATCTGGGACCTTTCCATGGACCGGAAGATGAAAACCGATAATAACCGGATGAGGTACATGTATTTGAAATATGGCAAAATCCGACTTTGAAGGACTCTGTGACCTTGAAAAATAGGTCAAGGTCAATTTTTTCAAAATGATTCTCTTGTATTTTTGTAGGCTCCGTATATGAATTTTTTGAAAATTTTCCGATGAAGTTTTGTCTGGCGGAAAAAAAAAAATAATACCGATTACAAGAAACTTCACCTATGTGTAGGTGAAGTTTAATTATAGTACACTAGAGCCCTGTAACTGACCAAGGTCAGTGGCTAAGAATTTACCCTTGTAGCGACCAGACTAATAAAGGCAAGGCCACCAAACTGCTACAAGGTGTCGTCCCGACTCAAAGGCAACTTTCAGACCCACTTCCGGGCCTCAAACCGGATTTGCCGGGACGGGTAGATTTTTTCTTGAAAAGTGCGAAAACGGATGTTTTTGCACTCTGCGGGCTGAGAAATGATGCGATTTTCACCGTTTTTTCAGGGAATGCTGCTCTAATGGTCTTTTCGAGTGAGACATTGAGACATTCAACCCAGGAACCTCCGTGAAAATTCTGACCGGAAGGCCCAATTTCCTATGTTTTAGCATTGCAAAATGCCGTGAAATGCCATGGAGGCAGCATGTAGGCCTGTGAGACCTGTCAGAAGGCCTGGAATGACATATATATACAAGAAATGGGGGGGGGGGGATGGGGGGGATGGGGGGGGGGGGGGTTACAGGCCGCAATTGGAGGGGGGGGGGTTCAGAAAGGTCTCAAACTGCAGAAAACACTTGAAAATGGAACAAATGTGTGTTTCCCACCAAATTCTGATAATTCAGCCCAAGTGACAGCCATAGTGATGCTAATCTATCCCTATCTAAGCCATTTCCATGTTAGTTTGTGGCCTACAGCCTGAGTTAACATTTAATTGCAGATTTTTTCCTTCGCTGCGAGACTGCTGTCGCACAGTCTAAAATAGTTCTTAATAAAAACCAGTTCTTGCGCCGCAGTGTATATAGTGTTTCCGGGTGGATAATGAATAAAGGGCAGTTTTTAGGTAACTTAATGGCTTATCTCTCACAGTCTGGAGTTGATTGGGACCAAATTATAGCCGGTTTTGTGGTATTTTGTGTGGAACTATTTTGTTGTCGTCTGCTTTGTCTGCTAGAATGGCAAATTATAGGAAAATGAACACAAAAAGACTGTTTTAATGGCTTTATTCTGTGTTGCTGGTCCATGAACAGGCTTCAGAAGGCTTGGATATGTCCTGGCACTGCCTCCTGTATCTCTTTGTATGAAGATTAGACATGTGTTCAGCGAAATAGGCACAAATGTATGAGAAAACACAGTGGCGAGCTTGCCATATGGATGTTCAAATTGTGGAATTGGTGTTCAATGCAAGTTCAGCGCTTGCAGGCAGCCTTATTTAGCATAGAAATGACTTGAATCAGGACTATTTTGCCTTCCTACGGCTGCTTGACCACAGGAATTTCAAGAAATGCCTGCTATGTATGGGCAAAATGAGTATTTTAAGAGGCAGGGGGGCAACCATTGAATAATTGCTGATTTTGACAACGCGGTCAATATTTTAAATTCCGTATCTTACAAACCGGTCGCAGGATCACTACCAAACTGCGCGGGCAGATGTCCCGTGAGTCAAGCCAAGTTACTGTGCCCTGTTTTTGACTCCACGAGCTACCATCACTGAGATCTGGGGATAACTCAAAAACTACTAAAAGTGGATTTTGCCGCTTTCGACTTGGTCCTAGGGTATTAGATGGCTCACCGCGAAATGTAGAAAAATACATGTAGAATCTGATAAAAGTCAGAAAAATTTAATAGATATCGGCATTTTAAAATTTGAAATTTCAGAGTTTCAAGTGCTCTATGACCTTGAAAAATGAATCAAGGTCGGCGAATGGACTTCACTGAAGAAAAGTAGTTTTTAACTTAAAATCACTCTGGAACGAAAACGGTTGAATGGAAATATATATAACTTGGCAGGGTTATGTAAATAGACCTTAGAAATATGTTCAATTAGGTTCATCAAAGAAAGATGAATCCTTCCTCATCAAAATATTGATATATTGTGAAAATTTGACAAAAAAGATGAAATTTTCAGGGTCCGGCGATCTTTTTAACAGTCGGAGCTACGACAAAATGTTCAGAAAATGAAAACTAGAAGAGAATTTGGCCTTTCCGAATCTGTTTTCAGATTCTCTCTATCTTAATTAGGACCGGAGCTACAACCGTTTGAAATGACGCTATCTTTGAGAAATGTGAAAAAAAATCATAAATTTTTCGCTCATTTTTTGACCTTTTGACCTTTACAGTGCAACGTAGGTCAATCCGAGGACCTTGTTAATTTACAGGAAGCCTCTAGAGTATTGTAGCAAGTATGTCTACCATTTTTGTAACAATATCTTGATTCCTTCTTTGTTAAAAAATATGAAATGTCAAAAATGTAAAATTTTTGACCTGTTTGACCTTGAGTTTGACCTTGAAAAACATTTTGTAGGTCAAAATAAATATGATTTTCATAATCACATTGTATGAAAAAGGGGGGGTCAGCCATGCATTGTAACCCTGTACAATCAATATTTCCTTGTCAAAAATGCGGAAATGTGTCATTTTTTAACCTTTGCCGGTTAGCAATATTAAATAATTTTTCATAAATCCGGCGAAGGAGGTACACAAAATATGATTAGATATTATGAATAAGCAGGCCAATGTTCATCTGTCACCAGTAAATCACGATGATATCTTGAAAAGAACATGGTGAAAAAAATTGCTGAAAATGGCACTTTTTTCAAACTTTTTCGGGTCAAATGACCTTGAAAAATGAGGTCAAGGTCAAATTTAAAGGTCATTTTGGGCTTATTAGGTGTATGTTTGGGGGGGTTTACTATGACATGTTATGAGCTAACATCGATATTTCAAGGTGAAATTCTCAAGGTCACCGGTTTTGGTGATGCGGTATGACTTTAAAATTGCATACTTCAAGAACCGGTAACCAAAATGAAAAATGAAAAGTTGATGCAAATGTCCCGTGAGTTTGGGCATGTTTTGGCACCATCGGTATGACTCTACGACTTACGGATTCTGAGATCCCGTGATAGACCTTAAACCATAAAAATTGACTTTGTACAACGTGACCTTGACCTACTTTCATGAAAGTAGGTCAAACTGTGAAGAAGGTATCTGGGACCTTTCCATGGACCGGAAGATGAAAACCGATAATAACCGGATGAGGTACATGTATTTGAAATATGGCAAAATCCGACTTTGAAGGACTCTGTGACCTTGAAAAATAGGTCAAGGTCAATTTTTTCAAAATGATTCTCTTGTATTTTTGTAGGCTCCGTATATGAATTTTTTGAAAATTTTCCGATGAAGTTTTGTCTGGCGGAAAAAAAAAAATAATACCGATTACAAGAAACTTCACCTATGTGTAGGTGAAGTTTAACTAGAACCCTGTAACTGACCAAGGTCAGTGACTAAGAATTTACCATGCACATGATGCCAGTTTATGGAGCAGAGGCAAAAGAACTAGTAAGAAAACTACGATATTTAAAAATCCAGTGTTGGTAAAACTGTGCCACCATAGTGATGCACAGAGCAACAATGATGCACAGTGCCACAATGATTACAGTGCCACCATGATGCACAGTGCCATCATGATGCATAGTGCCACCATGAGGCACAATTATGATAACCCTGAGCACATAATAAGAGTGAAAGCTGATGTTCCAGTCTCTGTAGAGCTACAGTCATTTGATAAGGTGTGGGAAAGATGAATTTTTAAGGGTTCACCGATCTTTTTAGCTATCGATGGTACAGGATAATACACATTAAATGAAATTAAGAGGAGAATGTGAGCTTTCCAAAACTGCTTGTGTCATTCATGTAGCTTTATTAGAACCGGAGATAGAGCCCATTGAAATAACGGTAAAATTGTGATATTTCATCGAAAAACGATCCCTGAAAAATGTCAAGTTTCGAACTTCAATTTGCTTCCGAAGGCAAACGGTTTGAAGGAGAGACTTGAAATTGCACAAACTACTGTAAATGTGTTAGGACTACATCCCCAAATATTATTGAATTTTTGGAAGATGTATTTCTGAGTAAAAAAAATGCAAAGATGTAAAATCATGACCGAAAACATGAATTTTTCGGGTCGGGCGATCTTTTTAACTAGTAGAGATATGTTAAAATGTATAGAAAACAAATACTAGACGAGAATCTGGGCTTTCCAAATATGATTTTATTTTTCCTGTAGCTTATTTAGAACGGGAGATACAGACCGTCAAAGTATGGGTACAAGTGCAATGTTGACAAATGAGCAGGTCATTTTTCAAGTCATTTCTTGACCTTACGACCTCAATTGTGTAATGTAGGTCAATCTGAGGGCCTTCAAATTTTGCATGGGGCCTCTAGGGTATTATGGCACCGAATTCTGAAGAGATAATGCAAATCCCCCCATTGATTCCCTGTTAAGAAAAATTTAATGTCTCAAATGTCCAATTTCGCCTAATATTTGACCTTGAGTTTGACCTTGAAAATACCTTTCTAGGTCAAAACCAATATTTTCCCCAGATTGGCAATGTGTGACAAAGGGGGGGTCATTTAATTGTTGGAACTGTGTAGGACCAATATTTACCTGTCATCAGGGCAAAAATAGGGTGTTTTTACATGTGGTGCGGTATGCAATATTCGTGATTTTTTAACAAATCAGCATGAAAAGATATCTGAATTCCGATTTCAAGCATGAAACAAACTGGCTGGTGGCTTCCAGAAACCAGAAGATGAGACTGATATGTGGAAAAAAAGATAATTTTCAGAATTTCTGAAAATTGCCCATATTTGAACTTTGAGGGGTCAAATGACCTTGAAAAATGAGGTCAAGGTCAAATATGAAGGTCAGTATGGGGTTTTGGGGATATGATAAGGGTAGTTTGTTATACATTTACATGACCTAAAATGACTCCTTCATGGTGTTCTGAGACCCACACCCTGTACTACATGTACTAATTTCACTAAAATGGCCGCCGTTGCCGAACCGTCGCAGATATCGGAATAAAAAAGTGACGTGCGGGTGGCCCCAGATACCACGCATCCCTTGGTATATTCAGCGTCTCTCTACCTATTACGGTTCTTGAGATTACGTGAATAAACCTAAAACAGTGTTTTTGCTCTAGCTCCGGTTCCGCTTCAGCGATTCCAAAAATGGTTGCGCCTAGATACAGCCTAGTACTTTTGACTTAGACATGACCAGTACAATGATGCCACCTGTAATGGTTATCGAGAAATAGGCCATCAAAATTTCCAAAATTTCACGTTTGAAAGGCCCTGTGACCTTGAAAAATAGGTCAAGGTCATGTTTTTTGGGTGTGGCCTAGTTTTAGTCCTAGAGGCACCTTGTGACCAAGTTTCATGAAAATCAGAGAAAAAATAGTGAAATAATAATAAGAACTAGTAGACGTAACCGCGAGCGGTAACAAAACTTCACCTACTGTTGTACCAGTAACTCGAACAGACACAAGTAGATGAGCAAGTAAAAGGTACATGGAAAAGTACACAGGAATCATACATAATTACGTAACATGAATACAGACAAGAATACAAGAATGTTTCCTGTACATTGCAAGCATGCACAGAAAAACGAGTACATAAACCAGTACATAAACCAGTACATGAACCAGTGCATGAACCACACATGAACCAGTTCATGAACCAGTACATGAACCAGTACATGAACCAGTACATGAACCAGTACATGAACCAATACATGAACCAGTACATGAACCAGTACATGAACCAGTGCATGAACCAGTACATGAACCAGTACAGTCCAACTCACAGAACACTGGCCTGTGTACTGATTGTCACTGATTGATTTACCTAGTTTCGTCTCGTTTTCGTGTGAATTTGTGACCCCCTGGTGTGATTTCATTGACCATGAACTCTTAATAGGCAGTAGTATAGCTACAAGTAGCTACTGTATATTCCATGTTGCATATTGGGTCCTTTAAGAGCACATGTGTTCAATCTCAGCCTCAGCCATTTATCAACTGTTAACCAGCTCCTGAGCTAGCCTCCTTGATTGCCTTTAAAAGGAACCATCTGGAAAAGAGGTGCCAGTTTTACCCCTTCCACAATGCAACTGGTAATCTGGTATAATGCTCATATTGCTAATATGTCTCTCTTTTTCTATCTATACATGTATCTATGTATCCAGGGGCGGCGCTAGTGTTGTCAGCACCCTAGGCAAGATAAAGGTATGCGCCCCTTTCAGCTGAGGGGGTCTGGGGGTCCTCCCCCAGGAAATTTGAAATCCTAGATGCTCTGAGATGCATTCTGGAGCATTTGAAACTCAAATAACAGTGTCATGATCATTGTCTATTTTACATGTAAACACCCAACTTTCAAGTGTTATCATTAAAATATTACCAGTTGATAATATGTAAGCCCATATGTAATTGCTTATATTTTATCCTGTTCTTTTAGAGATACATTTCTATTTAAAATTAGGTACACGTTTATCCCATGCAGCTGTGTTGTTGTAAGTAAAGCCATGTGACTGGCCCATTAATCACAAGGACTACCCCAACCCCAAAAACACTTTGTAGATACACCATTGTGCCTATGAGTAATTCTAACCTAACCTTGTATGTAACTTGATGACAAGCTTCTGGGCTGCTATGGTACCCCTCTACCCCCCTTCTTCTGGTGTCAATTAAATACACTAGCTGTAACTGGAGTGATCATTATTTAATTGAATAAAATAGAAAAAAAATCATTGAGCACCTGATTTCATAATGCAATAACTGATAATAACACAAAATTGAAATAGAGTAACATTTTTAAGCTTGATCTTTCCCCGTACATTTTACCATTCTAATAAAAAAAAATGTTCACAAAACATGTAGCAACCATAGGCGTCGGAGCAACATCTGACCTAGGGGGGCTGAACTGGCAGGTCGGCTGGATGGGGGGGGGGGGTTGGAGGGGGACAGGTCATAGTTTGACATGAAAAAAATAAAACAGTTATAGGCCCACTTCAATTTACACCACCCAGAGAATCACTTTGCTGAAGTGATTTATACATACATGATTATTACATATTTTGATACTTGGAAAATCCTGCATTTTGCCACAGTTCCAAAAGAAACAAATTCAAGATTAATTTACGGAGACACACATGTCTGCAATTTCCTGAAGATCAGTCTTAGCTGGGTCATGGTTGACCTCAGGTAGGTCTTCAGTCTGCCGAGAGATGAGAATGACCTCTCTGCAGCAACTGAACATTCAATTCAATAGGCAAAGTAAATGCCTAATATGATTTACCGGAAGTTAAATGTTTTGCACTTAGCGAAAAAAAAAAAAAGGAGCTGACCAATACTCTTTTGCCTTTTCATATTAAATGTTAGCAAGTATTTTGAATGTCCTCTCCTCTCTCTGGACAAGGTCCGTATGAGGATTATCTCAGAGAGGGCCTCCAGGATCCTGTCTCATGACTGAATCACTTTTTCAAAACGTGAATCATGAAACACTATCTTTTGTACATCTGTTCATGATGCATCAACTGTGGCCCTTCTCCTTCAGCATCCAGTGAAATATTTGATTCATTTTTAAGGGGGGTTTAGCAGAGCTAAATAACTTGTAAATGCACCCTTTATTCAATAGCTGCACCAGAGACAGACTCCTCAACACGGTGACAACAGGACCTACATCGCTTCCAGAAGGATAAACAGTTCATGGTTTATCAAGACTGTTGACAGCTGCAGTTTAGGACCTTTTAGAAGTGCCACTTTCAGCTCGAAGGAAACATTATTTGTAGCCACATAGTCCTGAACACATGTTATGTGTTAAGTCCTTGGCTGTTGACTGGCATTGTTTTTGTTTTAAAACATTGAATAATTCAACATAGCGACATCCTGAACCTGGGGGGGGGGGGCTGAATGATATTTCAGCCCCCCTTACCTCCAACCTGGGGGGGCTGTCGCCCCCACAGCCCCCCCTGCTCTGACACCTATGAATTGTAGCATGTGTAGGGCTTACTTCAGATACGTTGTACAGCAAGAAAGCCTGAAACAATATCATATAATCAAATGATGATCAAATGATGATCAAATGATGACCAAATGATGACCAAATGATGATCAAATGATGTTCAAATGATGATCAAATGATGATCAAATGATGATCAAATGATGATCAAATGATGATCAAATGATCAGCTTCCAGGATGCAGGATCATTTCATTGGGTGACTGGGGTGAGATTATCATCATTCTTTAATGAAAAGAAAAGGGTTTTAAAATTGATTAGCAAATTAGGCCTACTTCAGTGCAGCAACTGTTTATGTTATATATATTTTTTTAATGGTGTTTTCCTTGAACTGCATTTCCCCCTTTCAGGAATGAGTGCTTTGTCTGTCACATAGGTAGGCCTCGTGACAAAATAATGGTAGGCCCTAAGAATATCCACCGGATATTTTTGTTATAACTTCATAAAACAATGTATCTTGTGGTCAGGGAAAGCTAAGCTTAACAAGCTTATTAAAATGAGAAGTGAGGATGTATAAAAAGGAAATTCTGTACCTGCTTCACCCACCCAGGGTGGCCAGAATGTTCTCTCCTGAGACCCATCACCCCCTTCAAGGTACCCTCCCCCCCCCCATCCCTCTTTAACCACTTGTGAGAACTTTGTGACAAGTGGGCTAGGTGGGCATCCTCATAACTCAGGGCTCCCTAACCAAGAGAGTGAATTCAAGCTCTGTGGTAGGAGAATGTAGGTGGGGGGGGGGGGGCGATTTGGTGACTTGTGCTGCATGCTTGTTTTCACTTAAAGGTTTTTTGAGTCGTCTGTCACACATTTGTGTTCTTTGTCAGTCTGTTAAATCCTTTTATTTATTTTTTTCCGCCCTCAGTGTATGCGCCCCCCTTTGCCCTGCGCCCTAGGCAGCTGCCTAGTTCGCCTAATGGTTGCGCTGGCCCTGTATGTATCTATGTATCTATTTATGTATCTATCTATCTATCTATTTGTTGCAAAAATGTCTGTTAATAAAACCTTTGAAGCTTATATCAGGCCTAGTATATATTAATGTCTTGTAGTTTTATCTTTAAGAAATACATTAATTTTATCAGCAGACAAGCCACTGTACCCCTGGTTTCTGATTCTCAAACTCTCGGCAAATTGACATCCTTTCTTGTTGCCACCCTCTCTCCCAGTCCAATGAAGCAGACTGACTGGGGGTAGTGGATTTGGCAAACATCCCTCCTGGGCAAGTGGTGTCCCAAATGACCCTTCCACCCCCCCCCCCTCTCTTTGAGTTGAAGCCCTGCAAAATGTGCATCTCTTGTTGATGAGATTTTAGCTTTGGAGTAATTAATATGCAATGAGAACTGAAAAAATAGGAAAATGTAAACATTTAGATATTAGTGCAATCTGATTGAAGTGAATCATTCCAAACCATTAATGTACATCATATTTGGGTACAAGAAGAAAGGAAGAAGGGAGAAAGAAGGAACGAAAAAGGAAGGAAGAAGGAAGGAAGAAGGAAGGAAGGAAGAAAAAGGAATACAAGAGAGAAAAGGAAAAGGAAGGAAGGAAAATCAAAGAAGAAAGGAATGAGAAGAAGGAAGGAGGAGAAGGTAAAGACTGGAGAACAAAGCAAGGAGAAAAAAGCCAGGAGAATGAAGCAAGAAGAAGGAAACGAGGTGAAGGAAGCAAGAAGGCGGAAGCAAGGAGAAGGAAGGAATGAGTTCTATTGAGGTTAACTTTGATATATAGGCCTAATGCAGCAATACACTGTATGTTTTAGGCCTATTGCTGGGTAAATACAGGAGGGGGGAGGAGTAGGCAGGGTGCAATATGCACATTTGGCTGGCCGGACTTGGCTGGCCAGTGCCAGCCACTGGCTGCCTTGCAAGGCTGCCCTGCTGTGCCATGCCCCCCTCCAAAATGTCTGGTAAATTAGCTGAACTCCACTGGATAAACACATTGATAGCTATGTGCATTTACAGGCAAATCAACTTACAGATAAAGAGATTGATACATATAGATAGATACATAGATATGTCCATAAATACAAAGATACATATAGATAGATACATAGATATAGGTCCATAAATACTAAGATACATTGATAAACAGACACACATAATGAATTGACATCAGATACATATAAAATGATACAGTATATACATATATACATTATACATAGATACACTGATACACAGATAGATAGTTCTATGTAGATATTAATTTAGAATAGAATAGAATAAAAAGATTTGAGATTATATTAGAGGAGAGGACTGTTGTGTGTTGTGTATTCGCTGGCTCTGCAGGAAAAAACATGAAATTTTCAGAGTCCGGCGATCTTTCAAACCATCATAGCCACGACAAAATGTTCAGAAGAAGAAAACTAGAGGAGAATTTGGCCTTTTCAAATCTGTTTACAGATTCTCTGTATCTTAATTAGAACCGGAGTTATCGCAGATTGAAATTATGGTACAATTCAGGAATATGAACTTTAGAAATACCTGAAAAACTGTAGTTTTTAACTTAAAATCACTGTATAAGCAAAACGGTTCACTGAAAACATATATAATTTGCCAGGATTATGTAAACAGATGTTACAAAGAGGTTCAGGCAGGTTGATCAAAAAAGGATGATTCCTTCCTTGTCAAAATAATGATATATTATGAAAATTCGGAAAAAAACATGAAATTTTCAGGGTCCGGCGATCTTTTTAACCGTCGTAGCTACGACAAAATGTTCAGATAATGAAAACTAGAGGAGAATTTGGCCTTTCCAAATCTGTTTTCAGATTCTCTCTATCTTAATTAGGACCGGAGCTACGGCCGTTTGAAATTACGCTATCTTTGAGAAATGTGAAAAAAAAATCATAAATTTTTCGCTCGTTTCTCGACCTTTTGACCTTTACAGTGCGACGTAGGCCGGTCCAAGGACCTTGAAAATTTAGAGGAAGCTTCTAGAGTACTGCAGCAAGTATGTCTACAATTTTTGTAACAATATTTCGATTCCTTCTCTGTTAAAAAATACAAAATGTAAAAAATGCAAAAATTTTTGTCATGTTTGACCTTGAGTTTAACCTTGAAAAACATTTTCTAGGTCAAAATTAATATGCTATTCAGAAAGGCAGTACTTAACAAAGGGGGGGTCAGTCATGCATTGCAACCCTGTAGAATGAATATTTCCCTGTCAAATATGCAGAAATGTGTCATTTTTTAGCATTTGTCGGTTAGCAATATTTGAAAATTTTTCATAAATCCGGAGAAGGAGGTACACAAAATATGATTAGATATTATGAATAAGCAGGCCAATGTTCATCTGTCACCAGTAAATCACAGTGATATCTTGAAAAGAACATGGTGAAAAAAATTGCTGAAAATGGAACTTTTTCAAACTTTTTTGGGTCAAATGACCTTGAAAAATGAGGTCAAGGTCAAATTTAAAGGTCAGTTTGGGCTTACTAGGTGTATGTTTGGGGGGGTTTACTATGACATGTTATCAGCTAAAATCGATATTTCAAGGTCAAATTCTCAAGGTCACCGGTTTTGGTGACGCGGTATGACTTTAAAATTGCATAACTCAAGAACCGTTAACCAAAATGAAAAATGAAAAGTTTAGGCAAATGTCCCGTGAGTTTGGGCATGTTTTGGCACCATCAGTATGACTCTACGACTTACGGATTCTGAGATCCCGCGATAGACCTTAAACCATAAAAATGGACTTTGTACAATGTGACCTTGACCTACTTTCATGAAAATGGGTCACACTGTGTAGAAAGTGTCTTGGACCTCTCCATGTACCAGAAAGTGAAAACCGGTAATAAGCGGACGAGGTACATGTATTTGAAATATTGCGAAATCCGACTTTGAAAGGCCCTGTGACCTTGAAAAATAGGTCAAGGTCAATTTTTTCAAAATGATTCTCTTGTATTTTTGTAGGCTACGTATATGAATTTTTTGAACATTTTCCGAAGAGGTTTATCCGGGAAGAATAATAAAAATAATACCGATTACAAGAAACTTCACCTATGTGTAGGTGAAGTTTAATAAGAAAAAAAAGAATAATACCAAAAACAATAAGAATTTACCATGTAATGGTAAATTCTTAATAAGAAAAATAATACCGAAAACAAGAAACTTCACCTATGTGTAGGTGAAGTTTAATAACATTTATTTGTCTGGCATTATGGGGTATTAATCAGTTATGGCCCTCGGGCAGAAATCATTTAATGCCCTCGCCTGGCGGCTCGTGCATTAAGTTAATGATTTCTGCCCTCAGGCCATAACTGATTAATACCCCATAATGCCCTCCAAAAAAACGTTATTGACCAATTAACCTTCCTGTATTACCAGAGCGCAAAAATGGCCTCAGTCTGACTCAGATGAATTTTCCATGAGGCAACGAAATTTACATCAGAAATACAATAGATGCCTTCATTGCTTAGGAAACATTGTATGTATACCTTGACAGGGCTTACTCAGTGTAAAACCTTGTATGCAATTTTAAAATGTGAATCCAGGACTTTTCCATTCTCCCAGAACTATGTCAACACAAGAAAACTTGACTGAAGAAGTTTAGAGGCAGTTATTTAAGCATCAAAGAAGCATCAGAATAACTCTTTTCATTGCTGTGTTTTACAGTATTCCACAGTCTGAGACCAGACTGCTTCCTCCCCCCCCCCCTTTGCTTGAACAAAAAGCACCACATCATACGGTTCCATCATTTGGGGTGCTCCTTACACAGAAGGGAAGTCCAATAGGAAGAAGAAGAAGGTCCCTCAGATAATTGTGCGAGCTGAGCGAGCAGTCTGATTGATTTCAGCATGAATTAGAATCATAGTGGGGGAGATAGAAAATGATAATAAAGAATGACTTAATTGCTACATACTCTGTATATCCCTTCCTTCAAAATACCAATTTCTTGCGGGAGCAGCCTACTCTGAGGTATAGAAGTTGGGACTATTTGCCTGGGTGTAACAATAAAATCCCTAAGTGGCAGTTAAAAGTTTGAATCCAGGCAAATTATAGTTGTCCCCACTTGTGGCATGTTTGACAAGGGTGACTCTACAAGCTTCTCCACAGCCTTTGTTCAAAACCCTTTCAGCTATTTATGCGAAAGAATCATAAATACTGAACATTTTATGGTGACACACCATTTCTATCACCCACTTTAGCTGTAAAACATTATAGGACCTCTCTGATGTTGGATGAAAATTGAAAATTGCCGATGCGTTAGTCAAAATCACTGATTTGAGGAATCTATGTATTCTGTCAAGACAGTGTTCTAGCTGACCATGAAATTTTCATGTGTCTGGCTTTTACTGCCTGGTTTTGTCCTCATGGACAATTGTGTAGTAATTTTCCTCAGTCATATGTTGCACTATTTGCTTGTCAAAATCGGATTGTCCCTCCACTGCGAGGAGGGTTGATATGCAGAGGGACAGGTACAGTCTGCATGAGTATTCCACTAATAGTAATAATGCATTTCTGGATGACTATCTTAACCTCACAACACTTCCAAAACATGTTTCCTCTAAATCACTGTTTTGGCGAAATAGGAAACACATCAAAAAACTCTACCATGGGCACCCAGTCCAGGGATGAGACTGTTTGGTATACCGATACACACTGGTTTCTGATTTACACAAATTTTTGCTGAAAATTTTCGGATAAGGCCCAAAAATAAAGATGCGAAAAATGAAGAACTTTGGTTTTATTTATTTTTGGTGTTTCAACTAATTTTTACTGTACTAGTCTGTATCTGTACCGGTACAGACAACTCTGGACAGGTTTTTTGAAAATGAGGATGGTCTGATCCTGAAGAGGTGGTGTACACTCTAAAAAATGTCGGGACAAAATTGGTTTTTTAGATTCAAAATGGTTTTTTGAAGAACCAAATTTCATTGCAAAAAAACCAACATTTTTTTTTTAAAAATCCATGTTGGTTTTGCATTGAAATTTGGTTTTTCAAAAAACCATTTTGAATCTAATAACCAATTTTGTCTGAAATTTTTTAGAGTGTATTGGTCCGTACCTACTCAAAACAGTCCAGTCCACAACACTATATAGCCATGACCTAAAACACCGCCAAAAATGTTTTTGATGTTCTGCATGTATCTTAATTATATATATACGATTAAATTATTTAATCATCAAGGCAGAAAACATTACCTTTAGTAAATCCAGTCACAGGGTCTTTCCTCTCATGCCAAAATCGATCTGCTCTGCGTAGGTTACCGAATTGTCGACCGATAATGCAAGAAAGAGTCGGTCCAACAAGTGCACCTGTATCAATAGAATTAGAATAATAAATATCAAATAGAAATTGTCAAAATTGAAGCCCAGGTCGACAGCCTTCCTGGATTTCTCATTGAGACAGAATAAAATATAACTTGTCCTATTTTCATAAAATTATGTGAATCTGAGAACAATTGGCTCCGAAACCTCCCCCCTAATGAATTACTAAAAAATGCCCTTTAAGATAATGAAAACTGAAACATATAAGGGGACAATTCAGAAATCATGACTGGCGGGATGAGAGTTTTTAATGCTTCCTCACCCGGATTTCCAGCAGATTGTTTGACCCCCCCCCCCACTGGTGCATGTATACAACAGTATTGTTTTGTATGTCTTATTCATCAAAAATGCCTTTATTTTGCTGGTGCCCCTCTCCAGCTACAGCTCCAAGATGCACTGGCGCATGAAGGAGACCAAGAGGGGGTATACCAAAAGGAGGGGGGGGGGCAGAATTGGGAGCATGGAGCACTGGATCATTATGACAGTGGACAAATATAGTGAAGATATATCAGTTTTTCCTCATTTATGCAAATGTGGGGAATATGATATAATATTTTGAGATCTCACATAGGCCCTATTGCAGAATGGATGTCTTGGAAAACATATTGAAAAGGGAATATTGAAAGTGAGCACAGGATGAAGCAGCACTGTTTGGAAATTTTTGGAAAAGTGTGTAAATTGTGTCAGACAAACATTATATGCACCGCTGTACAGAGACTGCAGTGAATAATTAGTACCCACTCAGGAAAAACTCCTCCCCTCCCAAAGTCATGCATTATTCTGAACCATCCCAAATTGGTAAATTTACCTCTTTTTGGTTTCTCAGATATTGCCGCAGGGAAGAGGTCAACGTCATGGATGTTGCTGTAAAAAAATAAATTTGGTTTTACAGAAGGAAAAAAACAACACACAGTATGATTAAAGATAAGTCAAATGGCATAAATTTCTGACAGTAAATTTTGTGGTTGCTTATGTACATTGTGCACTATGCACACACTCTGCTACTTCAAGTAGTCAAACAATTGCATATAATCAATTTGGCTGTTTTAAAAATAAATTATAAGTGCTGTCCAGATTATATCTCCTCTATCCTTGGATCCAAAACTACACTGTAAACCCAGAGCTCTGTGTTACTTTTACAGCAGTTACCGTTAAAACAACAGTACATGTAAAAATAACAGTTTTCTGCTGTAAAATGGCAATTTTAAAAATTCATTATGGTAGCTGCAATTAAAGTAGCGCAGCAGGTTTTGCAGTGTACTAGCGATGAATTTTGCCTTCAGAGGATTTGACGATTTTTTATCAATCATGTCACTTGTGAGAGTAAAAACTAAGTGTACACAGTAAACCCAGCTGCTAGCAGTTATCGTAAACAACAGTACATGCCATAAAACATTATTGACAGGTTTTCTGCTATAAAATAGAACCTTTTTTAAATTCATTACGGTAGCTGCCGTTAAAGTAACACATTCTACAGCAGGTTTTACAGTGTAGCAAAGAATTTTACCTAAAGAGGATTTGATGATTTTTTATCCATAATTTTCTCAATTTCTCATTGTCTTCATCAGCGGATGTTGCAGGGGCTGATTTGATATGTGACTCATGATCTCAAGTAAAAACTAAATGTAGGTTTTATATCAATATCCCAGATCAATATCATGATATATTTTGCAACTTACTTATACAGCTTCTTGAAAATCCTTCTGTTGGCCCTGCTGATGCCTCTCATTTTCCAGAATGATGTTGGAACGGAAAGACCGCACCATTTGCGCCAGGCAGTGTATCCTGCATTTAAACGATGTCAACATAACGTTAGTACATATTTGACGTGACAGGACCACTTGCAGAATACATTGAGGTCCTTGTTTTCATTTACCCTCGGATGTGTTCATAGTGGAAAGCTTGATGAAATCATCCACCCTGCAGTATTCCCGTCCGTGCCCAAATTAAATAACGTCTCCACAAATAATATATCTCCTATGTTTTGTTAACTTTTCACTGCAGCAATCACATCTGCTTGGTGGTTTATTTTTGTGATTAAAAGTGAGCTAAAGCCTTCTTTCATACTTTCAAATTTAGTCCGAGCCCATGGGACTTTAAATGGAGGCGGGTTGAATCCACTGTTCTGTGCTGGGGCAACTGAAAGACTCTGGGCATCCCTGAATTAATAGGGTATGTGCCAGACTCCCAGTCTTCTCATCAATAATCATCATACGGCGATCACCGACACTAGAGGGTGCTATGGCATGGGGACCTTGGGCAATGTTCCTGTATCCTCTGCCTATGGGCGATGCTCTGTGGCTGCCCTGAGCTGTATTCAGTGGAAGGTTCACCACAAATTTCCCCACACCAGGGGACCAATAATACATACGAATACAAATACAAAATACTTTAATATACTGATGCAAAAAGATTTTGTATAGAGTTTGCTTTATTTCCTTGGGGAGCCAAAACATTTCAAAATAGTGTAGGTAGATGAATTAATAGAGGTAACCTCTGCGAACACATCGATGCTTGAATGAAACAGTAACCTCGATATTTTTAGAAAGTGGTCCTGATTGAGACAAACATCAAAAGTTTCTTGACATAACTATCACCCATATCGTGATTTATGCCTGAGAATACATTTTTATGGTCATTAATGACTTTAAGAATTTTTTTTTGCTTTTCCCACAGCACAGGTGAAATAATGTGAAAGGGAGGGAGGGATCTTTAAGACCGATTCCTGTCGTTGTCAAGATTCCCGGGACCGTTATGTGTCTCAGACCGATCCACTGGCATGCCAATATTCTGGTATACTGTATATTGAGACCAAAACTGAGAAGGTATGAGATGAAGGGAATGAGAGGATGGAGAACGAAAGGAAAGAATGATTTATGACTGAGTAATTGAGTGCAAGCTTGCTAAATTAAGAACATATGAGACAATTTTCTATGTCATATTCTGTGACATATTTGTCAATAAGGAAGTTCTTGGCATATCTACTGAAACCGTTCAGACTATGGGTGTTAACTTCCTCTTAATTGGAGGAGGAATTGAATTAGGTATGGGGAATCACTAATCTAATACTTCTATCAAGTAAGCTGTGTCTTCCCAAAGGTATACTAAGATAAGTGGCATTTCTAGCATCATAGCTGTGCATATCATTGTTGCGTATAAACTTTTGGTTGATAAAGTATGTTGGAAGAATTTTGCTTTCTAATTAGTAGATGAATTTATATAATTGTAAAGGCATATATCACTAATTTTAAGGAGGTAAAGGGACATAAAAAAGGGTTAGTGTGAGCATTATACTTGGAATGACATATTAGTCTAACAGACTTTTTTTGCAGCTTAGCCGGTCTCTCAGCTGAGCAACCCCGCACAATGAATGTTTATGCCTTCCTTGGGATCAAAAATGCTATGAAGGTGGCCACAGAATGCTTTTTGGTCTGATGATAGTTTTATTAAAGTCAAGGCATTTTATTTTGGCAATAAGTTTTTGGCTGATAATTAAAAACATACCTTACTCTTGACAAAAATACTTGTCTCCTCCTGTTCCTGACACCTTGACCAAACAGTTTCATAAACATTTGGAAGTATTGGCATGTTGTTGCCCTGGTTGTGAGGTAGTCCCATTAGAATAACATTGCTGTCAACACAGCTCAAGAAGCCATTTTCTTCTATTGCTGCAGTTGTGACGTCACCATTGTTTCAGTGATGTCATAGAGCCAACAATGCTGATGACGTCACAACAGAAGGCTAAAAATAGCTCTAAATGTGTTGAAGAGCAGCAGAAATTTAACATTGTAAGTGCCTGACACGATGAAGCTGGGGGTTTAGAGGACACATATTTAATCCAAATCATGCTTGGTCATGGTGTACTTAGTCCAATAAACCAAAAATTAAACATCAGACTTAATTAATCATGGATTGTTTCATTGGCTAAAAACTTACTGCCAAAATAAAATGTCTTGACTTTACAACACACAGACCACTGCTCCTGAGCTGGTAGGACATTCTATTACTAAAATTATTATAGATTACCAGGAATCCCATGGTCTCGGCCTCTTTGGGTATTCAGAGCAAAAAGATCAAGTCCTGGCATGGTGGGGGGATTTTCTGAAAACAGTTTATTGGTCACCTAGAAGAAAGAAAAACATGGAGAATGTCAGGTTCAGTAACGCATGGACTGAAAATATCCACAACAATGATTCATTTCACCATACTTTGCATAATACAAAAATGATAATTAAAAAGAAACAATTGAACCGAGTGATGCAAATGTGGTCAGTGACGAGTGTACACAACTGTTTAAAAAAAAAACTAAAAATATTCAGATAATAAATATTACATGATGCTTTCTATTTACTATTCATATCAGCTCTCTGTTACTACCTTTCAGACCTTTCAACATGGGGTAATGTGTACCCTTTTTCTCTTGCCCTTATGCACTAGTTAGCAAGTACATTGTTTTGAATTATAGCTGACTTGGTATTAGAAATTTTTATATCATGCATATTGGATTTTGTCTCTTTGGTGCGACTCCTCTTGTCACAATAAGTCTTGTTTGCATCAGGCATCCTCCCCCCCTGCATAAGGGTAAGGAAGGAAATTCCCTGCCCCTGCCCTTCAATGAGAAGGGTTGAGATCTAGGGGGTTGTTAGGTACCACAAAAGTTGGTATACCTGTGTTGTCAAATGGCGGTCGAGCTTCTGCATGCTTGTCATATACATTCCTCTCAGGATGCTGTCTATGCTGGAAGCCCCACTCGAGTAGTTCTTGTAGATCAAGGTTGGTCTGTTGAAAACCTGTTGACAGAACAGAAGACAAATGAATAATTATCATAAAACCTATCGACATGATGGAGGACACAGTCATGAAATGCAATAGTAATTATTATAAAAACCTGGCGACACAATGGAAATGCAATGATAACAATTATAATACGACAACTACAGATTCTAACAGAAAAAGTACCAATATATATATATAATAATATGTGAATCTACCTCACTCAGGAAAACCTCCTCTTCTAGTGTATCATTAATAGGACTGATGATCCGGAACTTGTCAGGAATTGTGCTGTGTCCAAATCTGTAGGCCAATCCAAAGCCATTGGCGACTTCTGGGCTCAGTTTAGGGTCATACTCTAAAACAGAACATAGTTATTTTGTCAGAGATTGTACTGTGAACAAATCTGATGGCCAAACTAAAGCCATTTGGTGATGTCTGGGTTTAATTTAGGGTCTAAAATAGAACTTAGTCATTCTGTCATTACCAGAGTTTGTGCCAATAACTGCACAAATTAAAATAAAAGTTGTTGTTCCAGTTTCGTGAAGAGCTGCTAGTCTTTTGATAAGGTGAGGGAAAGCAGAATTTTTCAGGGTTCGCAGATCTTTCAACCTATTGGTGTCCGAAGCTTTCCAAAACTGCATGTAACATATATGTAGCCTTATAAGAACCAGAGATAGAGCCAGTTGAAAAACCGGAGATAGAGCCAATTGGAATAATTGAAAAATAGGTCAAGGTCATTTCTGTCAGTGATGGGCCAGTTTGAGTCCAAGAGGGTACCTGTGACCAAGTTTCATGAAAATGGGAGAAATCTGACTGTGGGAGAAAGAATAAGAGTACTACTACCAAAAACAATAAGAATTTACCCATGGTAAATTCTAAAAGATTCTGATCAGTGACAAAAAGCAGCATTAGTGTGACATCATGAGCTCTTGGAATCTTGATTAACATGTAATTCTGCTTCAGTGAGCACGCCAAGCCAGCAAAACAGTTCAAGCTAAGGACGTCACAGCTCCTGTCCCCAATACAGACTGCAGTTGTTATGTGCAAATAAGCTTGTTTAATTGGTGTCAATAAGTGCTCTGAACCTATCAAACAAGTTAATTCTATGACATTTCCTATTTATTTACTACTGAATGCCAAGGATCCCATACTAAATAAGACACCTGTACCACAAAACGGGGTTACTTTGGCCATTCTGTACTACTTTGGTCGCCAAATGGGAAAAATATGCAGTATCCTGTATCTCTCAAACCAATATAGATACCAGGAAATTTCTTTTTGCATCTGCTAGAGTTACTTGTCTACTTTTTATGTGCATTAATTTTGGTTCAATATCATGATACTAGTACTTCTTGTGATGGCCGTTCCGTGAAAAAGCAGATTCGCAAAAAAAGTGTGTGCAGGGAAGTGTCTACTTTGTTCTGGATGGGTCAAGTACCAGCTAAGGCAGTGAAAATTGTGGACGATTTTTGAAGATAATGTATCACAATTTCAAACTACGCAAGAACTGTTTATATGTTATGCAGTTTAGTGAGTTTAGGGTTATGGCTAATGTTACCCCAAATCACCAAGTCAGTGTCAGGGTTACTTTGGCCACCCCTGGAAATGGCAATTGGCAAAGGTTGGAACAGTTTGAAGTTAATAGCAGTCAAGTAGGTATAAACCTTGATTTGACAAACAGGTGTATGACCCTGAAAATTATGTTGACTGCCATGTATGCTAATAAATACCAATGCAATAATTGAAATTTATGTCTTTTAACAAGCTTACAGTGAACGAACGACGAGTACTTACATCCCGCTGCTAGTGGCAATCAGTGACCTCACAACAAGTCCTATCAAATACATTGAAATGAAGTGTCAATTTCGTCATTGGGTACCTTGTGACCTCACTGATGAGGGATGTTGTTCAGTTGGTGGCTCGCTTCAATACCATTGAAAGTATGGGGTATGACATCATTGACTACTTATGAGTAATGAAGGATAACATGGAATAAATAGGATGTGACTTCACAAGGAGCATTTCAGCCAGTTTCTGTAAGCACTTGACGTTCGTCTACTGTAACATAGTGATGATGTACTGGCTGCTAGGGAAGGTGTGAATCACCCTAAATATATGATTTCATCTAAAATAGCATTAGACAAAGCTATTTCATCTTGAATTATTTTTCATGGTGTTTGTCAACATAATGTTACCTTGGTGAATTACGCAAAAAATTGAAAGTTAGAATAGAATTTTTATTAGAAATGTAAATTGTCATATGATTGATAAAATTATTTTAAAATGACACCTTTTATGACTTGTAGCATATCTTACATTCTTGTCACTGAAACACAGGGGTATATTCACACTATATCATTCTGATTTAGGAGGAAGTAGTACACAGAGAGTGGTACATGTATCAATACTTTTTTTTTTTTCAGAAATCTGGGAATGAGTCACAACTCCAGCTCATTCTAGATTACAAAAATACATTCCTCAGCTTGTTGGGTGGCCAAAATAACATAACAAATTAAACTATACAGTGGCACAGTCATGGTATTACATGGTCAAAATCGACACCAACTCCAGGGTTACTTTGGCCAACCCTTTAATTATATAATATAACATAGAACCATCATAGGTTTTTGACAGATAAAACCTCAATGTACTGGCGGTGTTATTGCAAAAAACTGTTGATATTCAGGGAATAATTTTTCTCAGAACACAAATTTGGTGCTCCGAAACGGCCAAAAATACAAAGTGACCCCGTTTTACGGTTATGATTTGTAAATTGTAACGCAATTTGTGGCAAATTAACCTACTGTTGTAATAGCCTCTTCTCCTCAACTTTAAGTCAAACTTCTTCTTTCTGATTTGTCTTGGGCCAAGGACAAGTGGCAAAAATTCGTTGTATATGATGCGTTGCCACACGGCAATTAGGATTTTTCTTGCTTCCTGCAATCAAAAAGAACATTACTGCTATTTCAGCAGTCACAATTTGATTATAAGGGGGGGCAAGGAATACCCTTTTGATTATAAATAAAATACATAATTAGCTCTTTGCTACTAAGGAAAATGTGCACGTATTTATTAAAAATTAATATTGACACAAAATTAAATTTTGGCAAGCTGGATTTGCCTTTTCTCCTCTGACTGCCCCTGCCTCCCGTGTTACCTTCCGGCACCCTTGGAGTACTAAGTAATAATTATTAGGCATTGATTTTTTCTTTTTGTTGTGATTTTTGTTTTGCATCCTTAATGTTTTGCTTTGGGATTTTTAAAACTGTCCAACTCAAGGTTACCCATCCTCCTTTTTCAACATAATAGGCTAAGCAAGTGCAGTTGGTTGTCGAACTCACGGAATTTTGCCTTGTTTAAAAATATAATCAAACCAAATGTACTTAAATATCTTACTCCTGGTAAAAGACAATCAAAGCAACCAGCTAGAGCTCTGCTTGAAATTATCATACAGTTCTGTGAAAGAAAGAGAAACGTTACAAACTGCCTGTGGGAGCACTGATTCTCGACTGTGGAGATGAAAACAGATTGCATCAAAAGGCGATATAGTTTTGGTACACTGTAAAATTTGAAAACTGTGTTGAAGCAATAATTTGAGCTGTCTGAGAATGTTAATAATTTTCAAGCTATGATAGCTCAATCCTATAAGTTGTCAAGGTATGATAGCTCAGTGCTGTAAGTTGTCCTAACGAATCATAACATTAAGCTGTGAAAACATGCAAGCTTCAGTTGTTGCAGATAGCTTGAAATCTCAGCCATGCCACATATAGCGCCATCTATAACAAGCACTTCTCATAACACTGCATTTAGTTTTAAATAATTCTTTACTTAAAAGAAAAAAGAACATTTACACACTATCCCAGAGAAAACTGAGTAGCACACCACTTTAGCTGGTCACTTTTTTAATTTTATCTCTCTTAAATTAATTTGTGGGAGTAATTAGATGCATGCTTTCACACACGTCAACCAACATTTCCAAGTCAGAGTGTGTTCAAATGTAGGCTTCCAGCACTGTATACCAACTCAGATGAGCCACATGCCATTGGGATTTATTCACAAGAAATTAACTTTAAATCTCCATGTGATGCAATGGTCTGTGTTGAATGCATCTTGGGCCTGTCCATGATGTGCTAAAATGAAGCATACTGGATCAGGTGGATCCCCTTGAGAGATCCAACAATATTTTGGGATTACAGCGCATATTCATAAATAACTTTATAAGACAGGTCACACAAATATAAATCAAAAGCAACTGAAAATAAGTCAACACAGCTCAAAATTTTGAGTTGGGTCAGCTAGGATGAATAAGTCAACAAAACTCAATATTTTGAGCTGTAAGTCAGCACAGATCATTGTTTAGAGTTTTCTCAGCTTGAATACCTCAGTCAACATAGCTTAGTATTTGAGCTATCTCAGCTCGGTATTTTAAGTTATCTCAGCTTAAAAAATTCTAAAATCTATGTTAGCTAAATCAACTTGTGCAACCATCTCACTCAATCAATTGAGCTGAAACAGTGCCTCTAATTTTACAGTGTATGCCTGGCACATACAGCAGCCAATTTTATTTTCTAAACTGTACTACACATGGATGAATTCGTTGATAAGTTAGTAAAACGCAAGGCCAATGCAATTTCAATGGGGAAAGGGGTTCCTCACTTATCAAAAATATTGACCCACAATTATGCAATTGTTTCTATCAGATTTTTGATGAAAACTTTCTGCGTTAGACTATCTTCGAAATTTGCAGAAATTTTGCACTCATTTGAACAGGGGCATCAGTGTTTATCTGGCAGATGGCGCCAAAAAGACGACAAACTAAACTAGTATTCAACCTTTAAAAAGGTTAGGCAATGATTCGACCTCAAATATATGAATAAAACAAATTATATGAGACTATGTCGGACTATTATGGTAGAGACCCAGTAAGCTGAAGTTTCTACTTATATTATGTGGTAAAGTAGACACACTTAGCCCATGCAAAATTTGAAGAAAATTGTCCATGTCAATCACAAGATATAGCCATTTACCCCTTTTGGGGGTTACTACCTAAAACCGAAACTGTTCATCCAGTAACATCCATTAAGTACAAGCCTAGATCCAACATAAACTTGACATTCCATTTTAAACAACCAAATTCCTCAAAATACGTATTTACCCCCTTTGACCTTGATTACGAGGGTAAATTATCCTATACTGTAACGTTTTCTCTTTTAACATGTGCCTGAGTCAATATCCCATACGTGTGCAAAATTTGAAGTAAATCGTCCATGTCAGTCACAAGTTATAGTCATTTACCCCTTTTGGGGGTAATTATTAAAAACCGAAACTTTTCATCCAGTAACATCCATACGAATAACCTAGACCAAACGTGCAACTAATATTCCATTTTAAACAACCAAGTTCTTCAAAATATGTATTTACCCCCTTAGAACTTGATTACGAGGGTAAATCACCCTATTCTGTGAATTTTTTCCTTTTAGCATGTGTCTGAGTCAATGTCACAAACGTGTGCAAAATTTGAAGTAAATCGTCCATGTCAATCACAAGTTATAGTCATTTACCCCTTTTGGGGGTAATTACCCAAAACAGAAACTTTTCATCCAGTAAAATCCAACCGGATAGCAGTAGACCAAACATACAGCTGATATTCCATTTTGAACAACATAACTCCTCAAAATATATATTCACCCCTTTTGGCATTGATTACGAGGGTAAATACCCTATGTTGGCAATACTGTTAAAATTATTTGTTCAATATGTGCCTGAGTCAATATCCCAAACGTGTGCAAAATTTGAAGTAAATCGTCCATGTCAATCACAAGTTATAGACATTTACCCCTTTTGGGGGTAATTACCCAAAACAGAAACTTTTCATCCAGTAAAATCCAACCGGATACCCGTAGACCAAACATACAGCTGATATTCCATTTTGAACAACATAACTCCTCAAAATATATATTCACCCCTTTTGGCATTGATTACGAGGGTAAATACCCTATGTTGGCAATACTGTTAAAATTATTCGTTTAATATGTGCCTGAGTCAATATCCCAAACGTGTGCAAAATTTGAAGAAAATCGTCCAGGTCAATCACAAGTTATAGACATTTACCCCTTTTTGGGGGGTAATTACCAAGCTTCGGGCAACAAGGATTACATAATACAGAAACCATTAATATATTACCAGACTATCATTGAAATCCTTTCATTAAAACCAAAGTTTTACAATGTTTTCACTCTTGGGGCAAAACACCCTATTTTCAACACCCCATTACATAGTTACCCCTTCACATAATCAAAATATAAAATATCACTTACCTTGAATGGTTAGTCAGGCTACCTATTAGTGAAAGAACTGAGTTTCTAGCTTGCTTAGTTTTTCTGGAAACCTGTGCAAACCTGTTTTAGTCAAATTGGGGTAATTACCCCCTTACCCTCATTGCACAAAAACAATAATGGGTTACAAATGTTGGGATACATGTTTATATATATATTCCAAAGTTTCAAATTGATTCTTGTAATATTAAAAAAGTTATTCCACTTTTAAGTTTTCCAATTTTCGACTTTGAGATGACCTGTGACCTTGAGTTCAAGGTCAAGGTCAACCATCTTCTCCCAAAATGAAGTACTAACCATGGACTATATATGTACCAAGTTTCAAGTCTCTAGCACAAAAACCTACTGGCCAAGAAAAAAATAATAATAATAATAATAACTAGATGGCTATAACTGACCATGGTCAGTGATGAAGAATTTACCAATATATTTATTATTTAAAGGTATATTGTATAAGTTTATGAGTACAGACTATTGTGTGAATGCTCATGCTTAATTTAGTTTATTTAGTTCAATTTATTTAGTCCAGTTTAGCTTATTTATTTTAATTAATTTAGTTTAGTTTCTTTAGTATGGTTTACTCGGTTTGGTTTATTTAGTTAAGTGTATTTAATTTTGTTTTATTGACCACTTGACAAGAAAAAAACAAATATGAACATTCACATACTTAGCATCATAGGTATAGTAAGATCAGTATAATGTATGACATTAACACAATAGGTCCATTCAACTTTTATACTGATTTTGTATTTCTTCACAGCAAAATTGACTTCTTTTAGCTCAGGGCACTAATTTGGTTATAATATGTAAAGTTGAAATTTTCAGGGTTGACCGATCTTTTTAGCTATTGATGGTACACCAAAATGAACATTAAACAAAATAAAGAAGAGAATCTGAGGTATTCAGAACTGCTTTCATCATTCCTGTACCTTAATTAGAACCGAAGATAGAACCGATTGAATTAATCACAAAAATGTGAAATATCACCAAAAAATAGACTCTGAAAATGTCAAGTTTTAAACATTATTTTGATCTCAAAGGCAAACGGTTTACAGCAGAGACTTGAAATTGCACACACTACTGTAAAAGTGTTAGGATTACATCTTCAAATAGTATTAATTTTTTTGAAGATTGCCTTCTTTGTGAAAAAAATGTTAAAGTGCAAAATCATGACCGAAAACATGAAATTTTCAGGGTCCGGCGATCTTTTTAACTAGTAGAGGTACGTTAAAATGCATAGAAAACAAATACTAGAGGAGATTACGGCCTTTCCAAATATGGTTTTAGTTTTTCTGTAGCTTAATTAGAACCGGAGATAAAGGCCATCAAAGTTTGGGTACAAGTGCGAAATTGGAAAATGAGCAGTCAATTTAGCTGTCATTTTTTGACCTTGTGACCTTTATTATGCAATGTATATCAATCCGAGGAACTTAAAACTTTGCAAGGGTCCTCTAGGGTACTGTGGCACCAAACACTGAAGAGATTGTGGAAATTGCTCAATTATTTCCTAGTTAAAAAAATTAGGTATCTCAAATATCCAATTTTGCCAAATATTTTGACCTTGAGTTTGACCTTGAAAATACCTTTCTAGGTCAAAACCAATATTTTCCCAAGATTGGAAATATGTGACAAAGGGGGGGTCATTTTATTATTTGAACTGTGTAGGATCAATATTTATTGCTCAAGAGGGCAAAAATAGGCTGATTTTACACGTTGCGCGGTATGCAATATTTGGAATTTTTTTATAAATCAGCATGCAGAGATAGATCAATTCCGATTTCAGGGTTTAAACAATCCAGCTGCTGGCTATATGAATCTATAATATGATCCCGATATCTTTGAAAAAACATAATTGTTGGAATTTTTGAAAATGTAGTGAATTGAAACTTTGACGGGTCATATGACCTTGAAAAATGAGGTCAAGGTCAAATTTGAAGGTGGCAATGGGGGTTTTATAGGTATATTTGGGGGGGTTCATTATACATTTACATTACCTAAAGTGACTCCTTCATGGATTTCTGACTCATGCAACTCAAATTGAGCAAATACACTGTACACAAATGGCCGCCATTCCATAAATACTTAAAATATCAAAATTAAAAATATGTCTTTCCATGTCCCGTACTATAGAGCAACTTTCAACACCATCAGCATACTTCTATCGTTTATGGATTTTGCTTAACCCGAAACAACTCTAAAAAGACCTAAATTGTCTGTGCAGCATGTTCCGCTTGAGTGATTTTGATTATTTTTTCACCGAGGTATAGAATTTTATAGTTTATGGACAGAAACTAAAGCAAATTACTCTAGTTTAATAGCTTATTTAGATATAGTACATCAAAATATACCAAAATTCACACTAAAAAGGTCCTATATACGCCAAAAATAAAAATTCAAACTCAGGACCGGAATACAGTAGTCTACAAGTATACAGGTACCTTCAAAAAAATAATCAAGAAAATCGAAACAACTTTTTCGGAAATAATAATAATAATAAGAATAATAGCAAAAACAATAAGAATTTACCATAGGTATGGTAAATTCTTAACTAGCAGTCAACCTTTGAAAAGGTAGGATATAAATCGACATGGAATACGTGGGCTTGCAGGCAAAAGATTGAACAATTCATACGAAAAATCAATGGAAACACATAACCAAATATACCATTGAAAACACAAAAACTGCTCAAAATACTTGTTCATCCCTTTTGGCATTGATTTTCAGGGTAAATTACCCGGTGACATCAAAGTCAAACTTGAATTATGTCCCCATGTCAAGATACTAAACCTGTGCAAAATTTGAAGAAAATCATCCAAGTCAATCAAAAGTTATGAATATTTACCCCTTTTTTGGGGTAATTAACTAAAAACGGCCATTTTAACTCAAAAACATCAATGGTGTGAAGTAAAGTCCCAACCGATGCCTGTTATACCATTGCAAAGATAAGAACTGCTCAAAACACATATTCACCCCCTTCGATCTGGAATATGGGGGTAAATAACCCCATGACATCCATATCGTACTTGCATTATGTCCCCATGTCAAGATACTAAACGTGTGCAAAATTTGAAGAAAATCATCCAAGTCAATCAAAAGTTATGAATATTTACCCTTTTTTGGGGTAATTAACTAAAAACGGCCATTTTAACTCAAAAACATCAATGGTGTGAAGTAAAGTCCCAACCGATGCCTGTTATACCATTGCAAAGATAAGAACTGCTCAAAACACATATTCACCCCCTTCGATCTGGAATATGGGGGTAAATAACCCCATGACATCCATATCGTACTTGCATTATGTGCCCATGTCAAGATACTAAACTTGTGCAAAATTTGAAGGAAATCGTCCAAGCCAGTCAAAAGTTATGACTTTTTACCCCTTTTTGGGGTAATTACCTAAAAACGACAATTTTTATCCAGGAACATCCACAGCACGAAGGAAAGTCTCAAACGATGCCTATTGTATCATTCAATACACAATAACTGGTCAAAACACATATTCACCCCTTTCGATCCAGAATAAGGGGGTAAATTACCCCTTGACATCAAAATCATACTTGCATTATGCCCCCATGTCAAGATACTAAACTTGTGCAAAATTTGAACAAAATCGTCCAAGTCAATCAAAAGTTATGAATATTTACCCCTTTTTTGGGGTAATTACCTAAAAACGGCAATTTTAACACAAAAACATCAATGGTGTGAAGTAAAGTCCCAACCGATGCCTGTTATATCATTGCAAAGCTAAGAACTGCTCAAAACACATATTCGCCCCTTTCGATCCTGAATATGGGGGTAAATTAACCCATGACATCAAAATCATACTTGCATTATGTGCCCATGTCAAGATACTAAACTTGTGCAAAACTTGAAGGAAATCGTCCAAGTCAGTCAAAAGATATGAATATTTACCCCTTTTTGGGGGTAATTACCTAAAAATGGCAATTTTAACCAAAAAACATCAATGGTGTGAAGTAAAGTCCCAACCGATGCCAATTGTACCATTGGAAAGACAATAACTGCTCAAAATACATATTCACCCCTTTCGATCTTGAATATGGGGGTAAATTACCCCATTACATCAAAATCGTACTTGCATTATGTCCACATGTCAAGATACTAAACAAGTGCAAAATTTGGAGAAAATCGTCCAAGTCAATCAAAAGTTATGACTTTTTACCCCTTTTTGGGGTAATTACCTAAAAACGACAATTTTTATCCAGGAACATCCACAGCACAAAGGTAAGTCTCAAACGATGCCTATTGTATCATTCAATACACAATAACTGCTCAAAACACATATTCACCCCTTTCGATCCAGAATAAGGGGGTAAATTTCCCCTTGACATCAAAATCATACTTGCATTATCTCCCCATGTCAATATACTGGACTTGTGCAAAATTTGGAGAAAATCGTCCATGTTAATCAAAAGTTAGAGTCAATTACCCCTTTTGGGGTAATTACCCCCAAAACGTTATTTTTATTTTATAATGTGACTGTAATTCATGAATACTATATACACACCAAGTTTCATTAATTTCCCTCCATTCAAACCAAAGTTAAAAAATGTTTTCACTTTTTGGACAAAACACCCATTTTTGAAAGTCCAATAACTCAGAAACCCCAAGTTTGATCAAAATATAAAAAGTGTCTTACCATGGATGAGCAGTCAGGCTATCAATTACAGCAAAAACTGAGCCTCTAGCCATTATAGTTTTCTCTGAAAACATGAGCAACTGGTTTTTGTCAAAAGGGGGTAAATACCCCTTTACCCTCATCTCCCAATAAACGATATAGGCCAAAATTGTAGCAACACATGTTTATATAAAGGTTCCTAAGTCCTAATAATCTAACAATGATATTAAAAGAGATAATCCACTTTGAAATTTTGGAAAATTTGACTTTGAGATGACCTGTGACCTTGAGTTCAAGGTCAAGGTCAACCATTTTCACAAAAAATGAAAGTACTGACCAAGGACTACCTTTGTACAAAATTTCAAGTCTCTAGCACAAAAACTAACTGGCAAAAAGTGGCCAAATAATAATAATAATAATAACTAGTTCTCAATTATTCCCAATAAATTTATCGGGAATGAGCATTCACCAGACTTTACCTGGAATTTAGAAGTATAATTTTTTTAAGATTATGACATCACCTTTCATCTATGATTAAATAGTAAGGTAAACGGGACAAATTGTAGACTAGTGCTTCCTATATTTAAACTTTCAGGACTTAGACTAAGAAAGACATCTAACGTTAACAACTATTAACATGGCCAGTTAGTGGGAGTTGTAGAAGCTAATGGTAACTAGCAGGCAACCTTTGAAAAGGTAGGAAATGATTCGACATCGAATACGTGGGCTTGCAGGCAAAAGATTGAACAATTCATACGAAAAATCAATGGAAACACATAACCGAATATACCATTGAAAACACAAAAACTGCTCAAAATACTTGTTCATCCCTTTCGGCATTGATTTTGAGGGTAAATTACCTCGTGACATCAAAGTCAAACTTGAATTATGTCCCCATGTCAAGATACTAAACCTGTGCAAAATTTGAAGAAAATAGTCCAAGTCAATCAGAAGTTATGAATATTTACCCCTTTTTTGGGGTAATTACCTAAAAACGACAATTTTAACCCAAAAACATCAATGGTGTGAAGTAAAGTCCCAACCGATGCCTGTTATACCATTGCAAATATAAGAACTGCTCAAAACACATATTCGCCCCTTTCGATCCTGAATATGGGGGTAAATTATCCATGACATCAAAATCATACTTGCATAATGTGCCCATGTCAAGATACTAAACTTGTGCAAAATTTGAAGAAAATCGTCCAAGTCAATCAAAAGTTATGAATATCTACCCCTTTTTGGGGTAATTACCTAAAAACAGCAATTTTAACCCAAACACATCAATGGTGTGAAGTAAAGTCCCAACAGATGCCTGTTATACCATTGCAAAGATAAGAACTGCTCAAAACACATATTCACCCCTTTCGATCTGGAATATGGGGGTAAATAACCCCATGACATCCATATCGTACTTGCATCATGTCCCCTTGTCAAGATACTAAACCTGTGCAAAATTTGAAGAAAATCATCCAGGTCAATCAAAAGTTATGAATATTTACCCCTTTTCGGGGGTAATTACCTAAAAACGGCAATTTTAACCCAAAAACATCAATGGTGTGAAGTAAAGTCCCAACCGATGCCTGTTATACCATTGCAAAGATAAGAACTTCTCAAGACACATATTCGCCCCTTTCGATCCTGAATATGGGGGTAAATTAACCCATGACATCAAAATCATACTTGCATTATGTGCCCATGCCAAGATACTAAACTTGTGCAAAATTTGAAAGAAATCGTCCAAGTCAGTCAAAAGTTATCAATATTTACCCCTTTTTGGGGGTTTTTACCTAAAAATGGCTATTTTAACCCAAAAACATCAATGGTGTGAAGTAAAGTCCCAACAGATGCCAATTGTACAATTGGAAAGACAAGAACTGCTCAAAATACATATTCACCCCTTTCGATCTTGAATATGGGGTTAAATTACCCCAAGACATCAACATCATACTAGCATTATGTCCCAATGTCAAGATACTAAACCTGTGCAAAATTTGAAGAAAATCGTCCAAGTCAATCAAAAGTTATCAATATTTACCCCCTTTTTGGGGTAATTACCTTAAAATGACAATTTTTTCCTAAAGACATCTGTATTGTGAAGTAAAGTCCCAACCGATGCCTGTTATACCATTGCAAAGATAAGAACTGCTCAAAACACATATTCACCCCTTTCGATCTTGAATATGGGGGTAAATTAACCCATGACATCAAAATCGTACTTGCGTTATGTCCCAATGTCAAGATACTAACCCTGTGCAAAATTTGGAGAAAATCGTCCAAGTCAATCAGAAGTTATGACTTTTTACCCCTTTTTGGGGTAATTACCTAAAAACGACAATTTTTATCCGGGAACATCCACAGCACGAAGGAAAGTCTCAAATGATGCCTATTGTATCATTCAATACACAATAACTGCTCAAAACACATATTCATCCCTTTCGATCCAGAATAAGGGGGTAAATTACCCCTTGACATCAAAATCATACTTGCATTATGTCCTTGTCAATATATTGGACTTGTGCAAAATTTGGAGAAATTCGTCCATTTTAATCACAAGTTAGAGTCTATCACCCCTTTTGGGGTAATTACCCCCAAAACGTCATTTTTATTTTATAATGTGTCTGTAATTCATGAATACTATATACACACCAAGTTTCATGAAATTCCCTCCATTGAAACCAAAGTTAAAAAATGTTTTCACTTTTTGGACAAAACACCCATTTTTGACAGTCCCATAACTCAAAAACCCCTTCTTTGATCAAAATATAAAAGGTGTCTTGCACTGGATGAGTAGTCAGGCTATCAATTACAGCAAAAACCAAGCCTCTAGCCATTATAGTTTTTTCTGAAAACATGGGCAACTGGTTTTTGTCAAAAGGGGGTAAATACCCCTTTACCCTCATCTCCCAATAAACGATATAGGCCAAAAATGTAGCAACACATGTTTATATAAAGGTTCCTAAGTCCTAATTTTCTAACAATGATATTAAAAGAGATAATCCACTTTGAAATTTTGGAAAATTTGACTTTGAGGTGACCTCTGACCTTGAAAAATAGGTCAATGTCAAAAAAATTTTGCACAACTTCTCCTCTCACTTAGGACTACCTATCCACCAACTTTCATTAACTTTCTCCAATTTTAGGTGGCCAAATAATAATAATAATAATAATAATAATAACTAGTTCTCAATTATTCCCAATAAATTTATCGGGAATGAGCATTCACCAGACTTTACCTGGAATTTAGAAGTCTAATTTTTTTAAGATTATGACATCACCTTTCATCTATGATTAAATAGTAAGGTAAACGGGACAAATTGTAGACTAGTGCTTCCTATATTTAAACTTTCAGGACTTAGACTAAGAAAGACATCTAACGTTAACAACTATTAACATGGCCAGTTAGTGGGAGTTGTAGAAGCTAATGGTAACTTGCAGGCAACCTTTGAAAAGGTAGGAAATGATTCGACATGGAATACGTGGGCTTGCAGGCAAAAGATTGAACAATTCATACGAAAAATCAATGGAAACACATAACGGAATATACCATTGAAAACACAAAAACTGCTCAAAATACTTGTTCATCCCTTTCGGCATTGATTTTGAGGGTAAATTACCCCGTGACATCAAAGTCAAACTTGAATTTTGTCCCCATGTCAAGATACTAAACCTGTGCAAAATTTGAAGAAAATCGTCCAAGTCAATCAAAAGTTATGAATATTTACCCCTTTTTTGGGGTGATTACCTACAAACGGCAATTTTAACCCAAAAACATCAATGGTGTGAAGTAAAGTCCCAACCGATGCCTGTTAAACCAATGCAAATATAAGAACCACTCAAAACACATATTCGCCCCTTTCGATCCTGAATATGGGGGTAAATTAACCCATGACATCAAAATCATACTTGCATAATGTGCCCATGTCAAGATACTAAACTTGTGCAAAATTTGAAGGAAATCGTCCAAGTCAATCAAAAGTTATGAATATCTACCCCTTTTTGGGGTAATTACCTAAAAACAGCAATTTTAACACAAACACATCAATGGTGTGAAGTAAAGTCCCAACCGATGCCTGTTATACCATTGCAAAGATAAGAACCACTCAAAACACATATTCGCCCCTTTCAATCCTGAATATGGGGGTAAATAACCCCATGACATCCATATCGTACTTGCATTATGTCCCAATGTCAAGATACTAAACCTGTGCAAAATTTGAAGAAAATCATCCAAGTCAATCAAAAGTTATGAATATTTACCCCTTTTTTGGGGTAATTACCTAAAAACGGCAATTTTAACCCAAAAACATCAATGGTGTGAAGTAAAGTCCCAACCGATGCCTGTTATACCATTGCAAAGATAAGAACTGCTCAACACACATATTCACCCCTTTCGATCCGGAATGTGGGGGTAAATAACCCCATGACATCCATATCGTACTTGCATTATGTCCCCATGTCAAGATACTAAACATGTGCAAAATTCGAAGAAAATCGTCCAAGTCAATCAAAGTTATGAATATTTACCCCTTTTTTGGGGTAATTACCTAAAAACGGCAATTTTAACCCAGAAACATCAATGGTGTGAAGTAAAGCCCCAACCGATGCCTGTTATACCATTGCAAAGATAAGAACTGCTCAAAACACATATTCGCCCCTTTCGATCCAGAATATGGGGGTAAATTACCCCATGACATCAAAATCGTACTTGCATTATGTCCCAATGCCAAGATACTAAACTTGTGCAAAATTTGAAGGAAATCGTCCAAGTAAGTCAAAAGTTATGAGTATTTACCCCTTTTTCGGGGTTTTTACCTAAAAATGGCAATTTTAACCCAAAGACATCAATGGTGTGAAGTAAAGTCCCAACCGATGCCAATTGTACAATTGGAAAGACAAGAACTGCTCAAAATACATATTCACCCCTTTCGCTCTTGAATATGGGGGTAAATTACCCCATGACATCAAAATCATACTTGCATTACGTCCCAATGTCAAGATACTAAACCTGCGCAAAATTTGAAGAAAATCGTCGAAGTCAATCAAAAGTTATCAATATTTACCCCCTTTTTGGGGTAATTACCTTAAAATGACAATTTTCACCTAAAGACATCTGTATTGTGAAGTAATGTCCCAACCGATGCCTATTATACCATTGCGAAGATAAGAACTGCTCAAAACACATATTCACCCCTTTCGATCTTGAATATGGGGGTAAATTACCCCATGACATCAAAATCGTACTTGCATTATGTCCCAATGTCAAGATACTAAACCTGTGCAAAATTTGGAGAAAATCGTCCAAGTCAATCAAAAGTTATGACTTTTTACCCCTTTTTGGGGTAATTACCTAAAAACGACAATTTTTATCCAGGAACATCCACAGCACGAAGGAAAGTCTCAAACGATGCCTATTGTATCATTCAATACACAATAACTGCTCAAAACACATATTCACCCCTTTCGATCCAGAATAAGGGGGTAAGTTACCCCTTGACATAAAATTCATACTTGCATTATGTCCCCATGTCAATATACTGGACTTGTGCAAAATTTGGAGAAATTCGTCCATTTTAATCACAAGTTAGAGTCAATCACCCCTTTTGGGGTAATTACCCACAAAACGTCATTTTTATTTTATAATGTGTCTGTAATTCATGAATACTATATACACACCAAGTTTCATGAAATTCCCTCCATTCAAACCAAAGTTAAAAAATGTTTTCACTTTTTGGACAAAACACCCATTTTTGAAAGTCCCATAACTCAAAAACCCCTTCTTTGATCAAAATATAAAAGGTGTCTTGCACTGGATGAGTAGTCAGGCTATCAATTACAGCAAAAACCAAGCCTCTAGCCATTATAGTTTTTTCTGAAAACATGGGCAACTGGTTTTTGTCAAAAGGGGGTAAATACCCCTTTACCCTCATCTCCCAATAAACGATATAGGCCAAAAATGTAGCAACACATGTTTATATAAAGGTTCCTAAGTCCTAATTTTCTAACAATGATATTAAAAGAGATAATCCACTTTGAAATTTGGGAAAATTTGACTTTGAGGTGACCTCTGACCTTGAAAAATAGGTCAATGTCAAAAAAATTTTGCACAACTTCTCCTCTCACTTAGGACTACCTATCCACCAACTTTCATTAACTTTCTCCAATTTTAGGTGGCCAAATAATAATAATAATAATAATAATAAGAGCGAAAACAATACCATTCACCAAGTATTGGTGAATGCTAACTAGACATTAGATATTCCCAGTGCAACTGGGAATGAGCATTCACCATTTCATCAGTCAAATGAAATGATCAATGAAATGATCAATGATCAATGAAATGATCAATGATCAATGAAATGATCAATGATCAATGAAATGATCAATGATCAATGAAATGATCAATGATCAATGAAATGATCAATGAAATGATCAATGAAATGATCAATGAAATGATCAATGATCAATGAAATGATCAATGAAGTGATCAATGAAATGAACTCAAAATGAAATTATAATGAAATGACTTTGTATTGACTTTATTGACTTCATATTGACTTCATATTGACTTCATATTGACTTCTAATTGACTTCATATTGACTTCATATTGACTTCATATTGACTTCATATTGACTTCCATTGACTTCATATTGACTTCATATTGACTTCATATTGACTTCACACATTTGACACATCTAACAGCAATTGTGACAACTACCTGGGATGGTGCTAGCTGTGCTATATTTTGCCAGCCGCAACGGATACCAAAAAATTGAAAATCTATGGAAATTGAAAGTTGAATATGTCCAAAATAAAGTGTGTGATCCAAAAATGAAATACCACTTACCATGGACCCATCTCTAGGGAACATAATACACTTATCAGCATCATCCTACCATTTGCGGTTTCTGAGGAGAAGTCCGGCAAAAAAATTGGTGTTTTGTCAACTTAATCGGTTGGGGTAATTACCCCTTTATGAAATTGAATAATGTTTTTGATGATATTGTTCAAGCTATTGATGGGTTACATAACACTGAAATCCAGACCTCTCTATCTTCATTAGTTCTGAAGTTAGCCCTTTAAAAATCTCAACTTTGACGTGACCTCTGACCTTGAAAAATAGGTCAAGGTCAAAAAAATTTGGGGGATCATAATATCTCACCTAGCACTATCCATCCACCAAAGGACAACCCTGAACTCAACCAAAAATGACGGAAAAATAATAAAAATAAAAATAAAAAATAAAAAAATCTACAAAAATAATAGCATTCACCATTATGATGGTGAATGCTAATAATAATAATAATATCAAAGAAAACAATATAAATCTCCTTAGAGTCGATTTATAATAATAATAATAATAATAAAATCAAAGAAAACAAGATGATTCTCCCGATAGGTCGAATCATAATAAAATCCCAGCATTTGCTGGATGAATAAAAATGTAGTGACACAAAATTGGAGAAATACCTGGAATAGTTGCTCTCCTGTCCAGTGTGGGTTTAGATCGGTAAGCTTCTTTTCGATGTCATTGTGGTATCTGTTGAAAACTGTGTGTACTGCAGTCAGGCCAATATGTTCATTCACTCTGCTATCACCTGGAGTGTTAAAAAGCATTCATCAACATTTTGATAAGTGAAACAATTTCGAAAATAATTAACAAAAATAACAAAACTGTCTACTTCACAGTTATACTCAAGTAGCTTAATGAACAGCCTGTAATTCAATTTCAATCATGAATATAACAGCAGAACAATTCCCCCCCTCCCCTGGATTCCCAGCTCCCTCTCCTTTTGTAAATTATAAGGGGCTATGGATTTTTGGTTAAGAAGAAAGTTTGGTTCCCACTTGACACTGTAAAAAAAAGTTTGTTCTCCATATGAAAATAAAAAGATAGTTTGCACCTGTAGCTAGGGTACTGTAATGTTAAAACTATGATAATAAAGTTTGTTGCGCATTCGCATGCTAAAAAATTTGTTTGTCGACGCTTTGTGGGTGAAAAAATAAATGTTCGTCCTTGCGGTAAAATCCATACCCCCCTCCCAACTATCGTCTGGTCAGCCCCTTATGCTTCCCACCCTGGTAATGGTTGTGACAGTTATTTTACTAACCTTTATCAAATTTCTGAGCTATTGAAAATCGTCACTGACCTGCAACAAAGCACCTTGTGATATTGTCAACGTCTCGGCAGTCCCTGTCAAATCCGTACTGAAGAATTTTGCGGAACCCGAGCGGGTGATCCTCCATGTACAATGCGCCACTGCCTGAAGTGAGAAATATAATCCAGCTGGAAAATAAGTTCTCAACCTCATTTTCAATCAAATAATTCTCCCTTGTTGGTAGTTGCTGCGAAGTGATTTATGGAGTCAAGAAAAACAACAGATCTGTTTTTCCTCTTAAGCTGTTACTATTTTAACAATGTTTATGGATCTTTGTGGATAGGCGGTCCAGTGGAAAAATGTATTTCCTTATTCTCAATTTGCAAACCGACTTTGCAGCATCATCAACAGTCTTCTGTTGGTCTCCTAATCTTCTTACTTGATCAAGTACCTCAAGTTATTTAATTAGTTTGTTTATTGTTAACTATGCTGCTAGATATGATAAGCATTGAATCAACTGAATAACAATAACTGACACAAACAAAACATTTTTAAGCCAGTGACATCACACCAAATTGAAAGTTAATTTTGAAACTGCAAAGGCTGGAAAAAGCACAAGCAATGATATAGCGGTCAACTTGTAGACAGCCTTTCCCCCATATCAATCCAATCAGGGTTTTTGGAAGTCCCTAAATGTTTGGTTACAAATGACTGGTGCGTAAGGCAATGCCAAAGAATCAAACTCCCTGTTTTACAGGAGATTGCCTTGAAGTTAATTTCAGAATTTTTTGTGTCATGGTTTTCTGACAAATTTTTTGTTTGCTGTTTATCTAATTGAGTATGCATCAAACCTTGATCTGCTTTTGTCTGTGACTGGGAATGGTTATTTTATGATATTTTGACTTTAAATTCGGCAGTAAAATCCGCCAAAATTGTATGGTCAATTTAAAAAAATGGTTATAAATCGTAATATGTCATGCTCAGGTGACGTATGGGGAACACCAATAAGATGTCTATGCAGAAGCTCAGTATTCAATCAAATTTTTTGTACCAGCAATGAAACTCTGCCAAAAACAACAGAAACCGTGAAAACGGCTTTTGCACTTCATTCATGAACATAAATTAATTTACCACTGAATCAGATAATTATTAGTTTTCGCTGAGCAGGTATCTACCGCACGTCATGTACAAGCAAACAGTTAGGAAAAAGCTGCGGAGAAGTCAATTTCAAAGAGAATTCTTGCAAACATTGTGTAGGCCTACTCACCAAGTGACCTAATTAAGTATTTTTTTTGTTTATATTTTGCTAGTTCTCATATATAGAGCAAAAAAACAAGCTTTTCCACATAGCCAGTACGCTGTCTAAAAGTAATACATATAAAAAAATTGGAATTAATCAGTTAAGTTTTCACAGAGATTAGGTAGTTTTCGTCAAGTTTAGTGAATTTTTTACTAGAATCACCGAATCTTTTGATTGCTAAATATTTAATACTTGTAATTTCAAATCAGGTTGTCTAATACATAAATACAGCATACAGGCCATGTTAACTTGTAATTGAATTGGTTTCTAGTCCGAAATTTAAGATTTTGTGATCAACCAAGTCACTTCGCTCAGAGCAAACAGTACCAAGCATAAAGCGTGTAAAAGCACACAATTGTCTCACTTGCTGGGGTGCCATTCCGAAGCTCATCGTGTTTCTTTTTGTTGCTTCCGTAGACATTTGATGCATCAAGGAAGGATGTCAAGCCATTTGTTTGTTGTCTTGGTCCTAAGACACAGAAGAGAGATCTTAATTATAGATTGTACCAATAAAAATATCATTATTGTTATCATTATCGTCATCGTAAATCGCAGTTTAAAAGTTCATACAACACAGGATTAACATGTGGTTCTCCCACCAAAAACAAGCAAAGTTATCTTGTACCAATTCCCACCCCTCAGTCATAGATGATAATTTCCATAATTGAATTGAATTGATCATTATTTTCATAACATGCATATTTTTGAAAATGCCACTTAATTGAAGTAAAATTATCCAAATAGGTTGCATGCTGAAAAAATGTTAACAGCTTGATCTGACTTACGTTGAATGCACAAATTTATTATGAATGTTTATTATTACATCTTATAATTCAGTTTCAGTTTCAAGACATTGCGTTTTGCATGAATCACTTAAGCGTATATATAAAAATTCTGACTGCAAATTTAAATGACATCTGTCATCAATGATTAAATTTTCTCTTTGTCTGTTTCACCTCTCATTAAATTTAATTGAATAATATTTAATGTGTGTATATATATCCATGGAAATTAATACATGTACATTGTACAAATAATATACAGCTGTGATGTAAAATCTAAAACAGAATGAAAACAATGAAAATCAGAGCAATTTTTATTGATTTTCAACTGGGAAACCAAGGCAATAACTTTAAACCATTATTCATATCATGCATATCAGCAGAGGGTGCATCAGATTTCTGATTATCACTCTTGATATGCTTGCAAAAAAGGAGAATTATGAAATTGTCATGAGACATACCAACTGGGCACTCATCAGCAGGTGTTGCAGACGACCGTACGAACATGATGCAGTTTTTGCTGCTGAATGCGGTGTCATCACTTGGGATTGGAATTGGGAGGCAATCTTTATTCTCTACGCCTGTCGTATTGCATCCGTCACTTCCACATGTGACATGGACTGTGTCTTCTTCGCCTGAAAGGAAGAATGAATTAAATTGAGAATGAACAATTATGGCTTTGTCAGGTCCAAACAATGAGCGACTGTCATTATTGTGATGTTGGAACTTGGGATAGACAATTAATCTGACTAATTTTGGCTTTTTAGTGGCCTGTGTCAGTGATGCATCTTTTACATGTGACATCCCAACTGCCAGGTTGTTCCAAGTAAAAGAAATATATATATCACATATACACTGCTCACACAAAATGTAAGGGGGCAAGGGGTTTTTTCATAATTGTTGCCAGTTGTTGCCGGTTGTCTCAGCGAGATATCAGGCATCAAAATGTCAGAGAAAATTGACATGAAATTTAATGATAAAACACAGGGTCTACTTAAACTCAAACCCTAACACTATCCAAATACCTAACCCTAGTTGTAACCCTAATTTTAAACCTATAAGAAGCTTGGTTCTGTTTTCACATCTGAAGTGTTGACCTTGTGTTTTGTCATTTCATTTCCGTCACATACATCCTACGATGTTCATAATTTTTTCATTCATATATATGTCTACTTAAAGCAGCCATAACCGGAACTGACTATGATTGCCTCCTTTAATATTGTGATCAGAGTATAATACACTGTTGCTCATAAATATGGAATTCTTCAACATTCTCCATTGAAATTGACAACTTTAGCAACTTCTATTGGAGCACATGATAGTCTGATTCAACGGCATCTACTTCCAATCAATGCTAAAGGGAAGAACATCCTGTCATTTAAAAAGCATGTTGCAGCGTTAACCCCAGTAAAAGTTACAACTGCAAGAAATACGGCAATTCAGAGGGTTTTTTAAGGCAAGGTGCATTCAACCAAACATTTTTAATTCTTGCAAAAATTGTAGTTGAGGCATTCAAAGAGTGATCAGAGAAGATGAATTGATCTTTATAGTGTACATTGCTGACATTTACACTCTGAAATTTACTTTTATTTTGAAAATTTTTTTTCAAAAAGGTATTCCGTATTTATGAGCAGGAGTGTATTATTCATGACTTACCTTCAGGGTCATCCACAGTCAGTGCAGCTAATGGAGTGAGAGTCAGATCATGATCAAGAAATTGTCCAAAAACAGTAAAAAGGAAGGAATGTGCAGGGTCGGCTGACATTATTCCCTGGGATACTTTGAGGCTGACTTCACGGGCACTTGGAAGGGGGCCGAACTTCCCACTTCTCGGAGCATCCACCCCTGTGCACAGGAAGATTTTCAAAACAAATTAAGGCTATCAGAAAAATTATGTCAATCAATACCAAATAAAAAAAGCCATTTCTGCTCCAAAAAGTTATGTCAGTAAATAGAAATTGTTTAACAAGTTTATTTCTGGCTTTCACTGCATACAAAGAACCCTTAATACATTTTTCTAATTTTTGCTTCCTTTCTAATTGAAAAACATCTGACATCTAATTCAATATACACCCAATCAAGTTGTTACAGACATGAGAGAATTGTTATTGAGGGTATTGTTATTGTTTTACAATCCTGACTTTAAAGGTAACAAAAGAATCTGATTTTAAAAATGAGATCATCATCAGAAATTGCTTCAAATTCAAAATATTGATGTTTACACCAGGCAGGGATGTATCTAGAAATTGCTAGAAAGAGGGGCACAACATGCGGTATTCACTTGGAGTATTCACTTATGCATGCGACCTCCTAATATGTACATTTCCTAATCAAACTGAACCATGTTAAAAAAAATATATACTCCCACTTGAAATTATGTATGTCAAGACCGCCAAGAAAGAAATTATTCATTCCGCAAAAACTGTGCATGAAATTATTTATTTAGATAAAACAAGCTTAAAGTCCAAGCCCCTCCCCCTCCCCATCTAATGGCTCCCTTACTCAATAAAAATCTTTAATAAGTCTTACTAACTAGTAGTCTGCTACTAGAGAAATTAATACTTTTCAATGAAAATTTCTTCATGCAATGATTAATTTTTGATTGTTAGAAATAAACAGAAATGCAAACCATCAGCATAGTCAGGAGGTATGAACCGGCCAAAAGGACGATCAGATCTTCCCCAGAGTGGATTGTGCAGATTGTTGCAGGAGCCATCAATCGTTCGGTATCTGAATTCAAGCACAAATGAGATTTGAAAAATTATACCTCCACACTACTGTCAGACATTTGCAATCCACCGGTATTTCACCGCAATAAATCCCTTAATTATTCTTTGTCATCCATTAATTCTGCAATGTTTTAGTGTTTAACCCCCCCTCCTTGTCCGGATTTTTTTTTATCCGCCCCTGTATTCCCTCTCCTCAGGGAATATCTTATATTGTACAACACTGAGTCTTATAAGCAGAGCTGTTATATAAGACCAGCCATAATTGATTTTAGTTTTCTCGGATATTCTTGAAGCACTTTTCATGAAGTTGGTCCATAAGAAAGAATCACAAATTGTTTATTTGGTCAATCAATTAAATGAAGTCGTATTAAAATATTGGGTAAGCTTTTTTTTTACAGGCAGAAAATTGGTTGGGTCAAAAGATCCGAAACATTACAAATCAGTTATATCTGGCCTACAGTTGAAATGTGGAGTAAGTACATGTACAGTAGATGGAGGGGGGGGAGACTGGGGGTCAGCTCCCTTGCTCAGAAAACTGGGGGTGTTGTTTCTTGCCCGGCTCCCCCAATGAATGCCATTCAACTCACACTGCCACCACTGATATATCAGAATTTGTTCTTCGTAACATTGATCAAGGCAAAATGACTGGTGCGGTATATCTATCCCTTAAATTTGATACAGAGCTCCGATGGTTTGAAAATTATCTGAGTGGTAGACACCAGTGTGTCATCCATGATTCAAGCCCATCAGATGATAAAATGTCCCAAGTGGCGTATTGCAGGGGTCATACTGGGACAAATCTTATTTGTGCTTGTTGTCAATGACTTTCCATCAGTACACTTTAAAAAATGTCGGGACAAAATTGGTTTTTTAGATTCAAAATGGTTTTTTGAAAAACCAAATTTCAATGCAAAACCAACATGGATTTTTTTTAAAAATCCATGTTAGTTTTTTGCATTGAAATTTGGTTTTTCAAAAAACCATTTTGAATCTAAAAAATAACGTGCAAGCACTTTAAGAGATGCTTGTAGATAGACTGCCCATGATAGTATCTACCCCTTTGTCTGTCACCTGCAGAGGGTATCTGGCATGTGAGACCTGCAGAGGGTATCTGGCATGTGAGACCTGCAGAGGGTATCTGGCATGTGAGACCTGCAGAGGGTATCTGGCATGTGAGACCTGCTGGAGGGTATCTGGCCTGTGACCTACTTTTGGTGATTTACCTTTGACCAGTATAAACTCAGCCTGTTTGTTTTCTTTATCAATTTCTTCATCTCAGAAAGACACCAAAAGTTTATCAACGCAAGATAAAATTCTATTGAGACTATGCAAAGTTTCAATGACAGAGATGAAACAACATGACCTAGGCAGTTGACATAAGTTTAAGAGCCATCCTCCCACAATAGAGATGCCGCTTGCAAGCAAGCAAGCATCTCTAAAAACCAATTTTGTCTGAAATTTTTTAGAGTGAGTAGTCAAGTATACCTACTTGTCAGAAGCATTGCAGTCCACCTCGCTACTTTTTGGAAATGGACAGACTGACGGATCTTCATAGGGAGAATAAACCGGTTTAATGGTCTTGAAAGGAGTAGGGAACAGGATCTTCTTATCCAAGGACAGTATGAGGTCATGGGTTTGTGTGGAACTCAGTGAATATCTGAAAGTAAAGTCATTAAACAGTAAATCAGCGTTCATGTTTTGAATAGTTTTACTACACATAAAAACTGACTCTAGAATTCTCTGAAAAAAGTGTTTGAACACTTTGTGGAATATCGAAATAAATTTATGTCCATCTGGTCCCTTACATAAATAAATTAGTTATTTGTAGTGATGAGCTGAACAAATCTAAACTCCAGTTTCTCAGGAGTGGTGATCATTTTCATGAAGACATTCAAATGGTGATAATATTGTATGTTGATTGTATGTTCTAATTATCCCCCACGCTATGCGATGGGAGGATCTGGTTTTAGTCTCCATGTATGGCATCCATCAAAAATCTGAACCACCACATCATGCACAATGCTCATAATTTCCCAACATTCATAGACCCACCTAAACTTGTCAAATCTGACCTGAAGTCAGTGGATTTCGTCACCACAATTGTTTCCGACACATGCTTCTCACCAAGATTTCCCTGACTTTGGACACTCGCCATTTCTGAGTTCATCAAGAATCCACCCACAGGCGTCGCCACATGTGCCATATGCACGATCGCGCCTCTGGTGGTAGAATCATGGTACTACAGCAGCTCACATTGAGTCATAGATCAGCAGAGCAGAGCTCAGTATCCATCCAATATATTTTCTTGTGCAATTGCTGCGTCAATGACGCAGCACGCTCTGGCGCATTTAATATCGGGCGCAGCACCTTCTATGTGGTACCAATGTTTAGGAAATTTAATTTCCTACATTTTGAGCTAAGTCTCGGCTCTGTACGACCATTCTTTCTATGTTAAAAGTGCGTCCGAAGCACTCGAGGTTGATGTCCGAAGTTTTGTTAGCATGTTATATTTACTGTCATCTCTCCATAAATCGGCCTCATAAAAAAAATTCAAGAATCCAGTGTGTTTTCTAAAGATAAAAGGTAGATGCTAGTATTTTTTTCAGATTTTTCAAAGCCCCAAATCACCCCAAAAACAGGTCCTGAAGATTCTGTTATTTTACCCAAGCAAAGATGGCGTTGGCCCAGACCTGAGTATCCAGACCTAATTGAGTCAAACAACAACACAGATCTATCTCTTCATTCTCCGAAAATTAAACATGCAAGTTTGGCAGATAGTAGTGTGACACAGATAGATAGATAGATAGATAGCACGGGAATGCATTGTTGGGCCAACTGGACTAAATTCCAAACATTTTTTCGGCTTCTAGCCCCTTGACCAGTTTATTGTCAATTTACAGTAGGCCTACTGCTTTGAAAAAATGTACGGCGTGGGGGATGTTGTGCCACTATAAAGTGCGCTTGTTTATGATGTCACACAACCAAGGAGACCAAAGTTAATTTTACTGAGCTTCATATCTTATAGACTCACTAAAAAAACCCAAGTATGTTTAAAAGAGATAGAATAAATGTAGGTTGGTGTCCATCTAAACTATTCATAAAAAATAAGATAACCTCAATGCTCATTCTGAACTTTTCTCTGATCCAGTTGCGTTGCTAGAAATCCAGGAGTGGGGGGGACCAAGGGGGGCCAGGGTCTAAGCCGGGGAGGCCCACCTTTCGCAGCATTTTTGGGCAATACAATGGTACACATTAACGCCGCAACACAAGCCCTCTCTACAAGTGGCATAGAAACATTGACGCTCTTTTCTTCTGGCGAACACTTACTGCATTTAATATTCAATTTTGATATGGTACTAAAACCACTAAATATTCTTTTTCAATTACTTTATAGAGATAAATGACTTTCCCTGAAACCAGTTGGACAATGTGCACAATGTTGATTTCAGCTATTCAATTTGTTACGTACACGGAATGAGACAGGGAAATCAGTTTCATTTTAAAGTGGTGGGTCAAATTGGGCCAAGGCCTTCAAGAAAGTGTGTTCCTGGGAATGCTCAAAATCTTTCCTCAAACAACACCCATTTTTTTGCCAATAGTGGTGCTGCCAATGCCCCAACAGCCCCACCTACACTGACGCCACTGGAATGAAAAGACAGTTTGTTGCGAAAATGGCACTTACTGATTCATTATGCTGATGACCCTCATGATCATCTTGGGGTTGGGTTGCTCTTACTTTTGAAAGAGCATGACCTGTATCTGGATAAAAATTCCCTCATACGACATCAATAACCATGCTTGTACAAAGTAAAGAAGAAAACCTCAAGGGTGCATACAATAATGTGATGTTAAAATGATTGCCATTATACATGTTTAACGCGGACTTGAATGGTCTCATGAAATTAATAATTTATCGATCTATTTATCCGGTCAAATAGGCCTAAAAGCTGATAGCGATTGCAAGAAATGATACAAATTCCAAAAATCTAGGGAAATTCCATGTAACACATGAAAAACTGAGCAGTTGTACCAAAAATCACTCAGGTTAATCAATGCTCTACAGAGATATTTCAAGGCGCAATATTTCTTTGGCTCAACAATGGCAAGGGAAAGATTTCCTCAAACCACAAATTTTTTGAATTTGTATGGAACTACAATAGATACAAAGGCATACCGGAGAGGGCGGGGAAGGTTAAAATTTGGTAAACACTGAGATTCTAGGCAAAAAGGCAAGCAATTTAGGAAAATTATTTTTAAACACATACTTAAAAACTAATGGTTTCCACAAGATTTCTTTTGAAATTGTATTAAATCTGGATCTTGAAAATCAGGCCAAATGTCACAAGGCCTCACTAAAAAGTTCAAATGCTGGTCTGCCTATTGCCAGAAAAATTCAATGAAAATAAAAAATTGCCAAATGCCTTAGAACTTTTTAAAGGGCAACTGTCATTCTGGTGAGAATCTGTGACACGTGATCGCCAGCTCAGGTCGCAAAGACGGACATGCTCTGCTCCAATAATTTTTCTAATTTCTCAAATCTGAAATGTCAACTTTATTGAATCCTAAAAAAGGATAATTGAATTCTCACATCGCTCTGCTTGAACAAAAATTGAAAAAAAAATACATTTAACCATATCAATGAGTTCAGCGTCTAATTGTTTGGTTGTACAGCCTCATCGCTTGAACAGTGAAGCTGGATTTGTGCCTGTTCGTGCAAGCATACGGCAACAGTAGTCTACCACTACGATGACTAATTGCACTGGCGAACGTTTCATTAATGGGTGTGTGCAGTCTCTCCAAATTTTGTCGAACTTTTTTCCGACTGAAGTCTCATAAACAGTGTCAAATGATGATAGTTGACCCCTATAACTCTAGCTGCCTGTTTAATGAATGATGTAATGTTCTTCCTGTCCACCTTCATACTGTTTCCACCCCACACTGTCAGACAATACATCCACACACCTGACATTACTGAGTCATAAAACATTTTCAAAATGGTGTTGCTGACATCAAATTTGCTCATTTTTCGAAGACAGTACATTCTAGGTCTCAACTTTTTACAAATATACTCAATGTGATGTTGCCACGAAAGTCTGTCATCTATAACTAGTCCAAGGTATTTATAAGTTTTGATTCTTTCAACGGTACTGCCTTTAATTGTGACTAGTTCTGGTTCCGATTTAGAAATTCTATAGTTAATCAGCATTTCCTTTGTTTTGTTGACATTGAGTTGTAAAAAGTTCTTGTCACAATAATTGACAAAGGCATCTACTTGACTAAGCTATCCTTCGAAGTTGTCATTCTGAATGAGACCTAGTAAGGCAGTGTCATCTGCAAACTTAATAATCCTACAGTTGTCATTCAAGCTCCTGATGTCTGCAGTGTAGACTGTAAACAAGAATGGTGCTAATACAGTTCCCTGGGGGGCACCAGTGTTCGTAAACAAAACATCTGACTGCGCACTGGCTGTCTTTAGTAATACGTACTGGGAACGCTTTGTCAAGTAATTTAATATCCAAATTACAAAGTTTGCTGGTACGCTCATATCACTTAATTTGCTAGCAAGTAAGTGGGGTTGGATAGTATTGAAGGCTGACGAGAAGTCGAAGAAGAGTACTCTCGCCGAGTTACCAGCCCTGCTTTTCTCAAGATGTGAATAGAGTTTTTCTAATGTGAATAGGACTGCATCTTCTGTATTCCTCTTAGTACTATATGCAAACTGCATAGGGACAAGATATGGAGCAACTAAGATCTTGAGGCTATTCAGGGCAAAACGTTCTGACACTTTCATGGCTACTGAAGTAAGGGCCACCGGACGGAGATCATTATTACAGGAAATAATTCACAAGAAAAATAAGATTTTAAACAGAGCTGAAGTGAGATGCGTCGCCACAGAGAGAACAGCGCCAATCCAATTGGGGGCCTTGCCCCCCCCCAGCCCCCCCCTTCATAGCTCTGCCACTGCTCTGATCAGAAATCACAAAAATGTGTTCAGGATGGTCAAGCTCCTTGGCTGTTTCACACAAATGTTTTGCCTGGCACTCTAAAAATATTTCGGATGGACACCAGCTTACATTTGTTTTGTTTGTTTTAAACTAACTTTTTTTTTACAGTCAGGTAATTTGATATCCAAAAAGAGTGGACTGCTGCACTGTGAAAATGGTACATCGTGTGTCATCATAATGATGATTTGTCATGATCATTATCCATTATCCAACACTGTCAATGTTAATTTGATTTAAGGAGACTAACCCTGCTTGTTGGTGACAGGCAAACGAAAGAATCATCCATCCGATTTCAACTCTAAAATCAGTTATGACAAGTCAGATGGCCTTCTCTTGATCATGACTAATCAAACAGCCTCAATGCTCCAATGTTGCATATAGAGAAAAGGCACTTCATCAGCTATCATGAGTCACAAAGTGTCATTTTCACAATTTCACAATGCAACAGTCCACCCTTTTTGCATATATATCAAATTCCCTGGCTGTAGGCCTAATTGCAATCCTATCGTTCTTCCAATGACAGTTTCAGTGACAGGATGCAATATCACCAATTACTGATTAAACATTACTTACTCCCTCTGCACCTCATGGAGAATGTGGGACTGGTATTGTTCCGCCCAAGCAATTTGATTTTCAAGAGCAGTCGACGGCACCAATACCTGAAGCTGGTGGAAAGAGGATTGTCCAACTGAAAAGGAAAAATATTGTCTCAGCCAAAAATTGCTTCACACTCTTAACAAAAAGGTTCTATACAGTACATTTAAGGGTTCTATAAGCTGGTTTAGATAAGGAACCCTAAAAGGTTCATTATTAAACTTATCAAAAGGATCCAACAGCAAACAAAATCAAGCTTCACCGAACTCTATGATGGAACCCTTTTCTCTCAATTTGGGAGCATGGTTTCCATCATTGTGTCTTCCTACCAGTATTGAACCATTTCAATTCAGTTGAACCCTCAACGAATTATTTCAGCTGTGGATTCTTTATATGTATATATATGATCAAGAAACTTTGCGCTAAGAGTGTATGTAGAACGGATTTTACAATAAATTTTTCATGTAAGTTTGAAAAGAGAGACCATTTCATGTGTCATGACCATTTCAAACTTAGTTTATGCATGAAGAAATTGCTCGTTTTGGTCCATCCTCTGCATCGATGTACTCGTTCTGTTGTCTTAAAAAAATGACTCTCTCCTCAAATATCAATTAAAATGACCAAGCAGATGCTTTGATCATAAATTATTTTCTACACCCAATGTCCATCAACTTACGCATAGTTGCTTTGACAACACTTGAATGCACCGTTGCATGCTCATAAGTGTGGAATAATGTTTTGGAGTAAAAACAATCAAGTTTGTAGCAGGGGGAAGGAGTATAAGGATACCAGAATTTTTTTTTTATTATTGGTAGGACAGGACATTTATTATGTATATATTCTTGCGATCCTGACCAGCCTGGGGGTTGTCACACAACTACATATGCAAATATTGAAAAAACTGGAATTTTGAGCACTAGTTTACATGCATGCAATATCTTGCACTTGTGTACATGTAGATGCATCATCCAGACACTTGTCTACAATCTCTACATGCTATATCTAGCAGTTGTGTAGATCTATGCTAGATATTGCGAAAGACAAGGTTTTAGATCAAATTTTTGCAAATAAATTTTTAAGGCCAATAGACTTTATCGTCAACAGGGCATAATTATACCATGGATCATTCAACTGCAACCATTTCCTGTCTTTCCTTGGTCTGTTTTATCAAATTTGAGATTTTGCTATAAAAACACCTTTCCTATACCTTACAACCAAAAGGTAGATGTCATTTAAAGAAAGAAACTAACTTTCCATTGTCTAGGATTTCAAATTACATCTCCGTTTTTCAATTTCGTAACCTTTGAAGGCTGCTTTGCCCTCCTTGTCTCCCCTCCCATTGGCAATTTCCTGGCTATGCCACTGATCTTATATCACTAGAGGATATATTTCCTTATTTAACAAGAAATTCTTTAAAAAAAGAATTGTAGGGACCTGAGGTTTCTTCAAACACATATTTTATTTTCAAAATATTCAAATAATGTTTTATGTATGTGTAGTTACATCTATACCTCCAATGTACCACTGTGAGTGTGTGATTTAACAAACCTAATACATGTTACCTCATGATTAGGCATGCCTAATTACAGGTGTTATTAACATAGACAGCAAACGAAGCAATGAGAAGCTCTTTTATATTCTTAGTCATTAACATGAAATTTCTATTTCCATTACAACAAACTAATTGTGGCTTGCATAATATTTGGATTATTACACTTTTAGACTGGTCATTTTGTGAGAAGTTGAATATCTAATGTTCTCAGACAGTGTTTTCTTTTATCACTTGTTTTATATCAAATATATACTTGATTTGTAAATTGTAGTCAAAGTTACCTTCGCTGTAGCATGAGTACCCTCCTAATATTGGAGGTAAATTTGGAGGGTACTCCTGCTATAGAGAAAGTATATCTGCAAGGCCAACTTCCTAGTGGCCCCCTCCAGAAACTCAAAAAGCTCCACCACTGCAGTACACATAAATTGATGACAAATAGCTCTTGGCTGATTCTTTTTGTCCCTTTAGTTAGGGACCTCCACTGTAAAATCTTTCCTCATTTGGAGCTTATAACACAGATCTGAGATGGTCCCTACAAAAAGAGGTATTTTGTTTTGAAATCATACCTGTGAGGTTGCCAGTGAAGGCAAAACGATCCTTAATTTGCTGAGTTTGACTGACATGGTGGATACTGTTCTGCTGATAGCGTGGCAGATCGGCATATATTTTGGGTATAATTGAAGAGATGAATGGATCTGAAAATTGTATCAACAAACTTTCTGAAGTCATCACATTTATGGAAAAGAAATAGCAAATGTTTGTGTTTTTTTTATTACAGTAGACAAAAAACGAGTGCTAACAGACTGAAATGTTCCTTGTGAGGTCATAGCCCTATCCATGCCATGTTATTCTCTATGAGTCATAAGCAATTTATGAGGTCAGAGCCTATACTTGTAATGCTATCAAAACAAGTGACCAACTGAGTATCAATGAGATCTCAAGTTGCTCAATGATAAATTGATAGCATATTTTAATGTGTTTGATAGGGCTTGTTGTGAGCCCATTGATGCCCAACAGCAGCTTTGCTATAAGCACTCGTTTTTCGTGTGTAACATATATTCATATTATATTTGATTTACCTATTGGAGTAACAACATCATTCCGCAAGACAAAGGCAGCAAGCAGCACTGCTATTGCTCTTGGAAGCCCCATCCTGCAGTTTCACCTGGCTACCTTGAAATGTATGTTAAAACTGTTTTACATCCAGGAAATTTGATATGCAAAGAGAGTAGACTCCTGCACTGTCAAGTGGCACTTCGTGTGTCATCATGCTGATGATTTGTCATGAACATACTCAATACTTTCAATGTTAATTTGATTTAAGGAGACAAATCCTTAAGACTATATGAAAATGATTGAATAATCAAGCTCCAAGTTAAATTATACAAAATTGTAAAATTCTGTTTCAGAAACAACCAAAAATTAAAGTTGTTTTGTGATCAGCCATAAATAGGCCTAATAAACAACAATGTACATTATGTCATCACAAGATCATAATAAATTTCAAAAACAGTAAAGTACATGTATTGCCTACCTGAGACCTCCCAGACTTCTATCGGCGGAGAGACTCCCCATCCATATATACGAGCAGGTACATTCAACGTCTTGAGATCATATAAGTTGAAATCAATAATGTATGGGACAAAAAGTCTTTTAATTGCAAACGCAGGTAAAGCTGTGACGCGTAAATATGAAACGAAGGATGCTTCGAAAGTATTTGTCAGTGCACAGTTTCAACTGCATGCACCTTTGATTAGCAATTACGACGGTATGATTTTAATTTCTTGATTATCGGAATAAAGTTTTTCGAAAATGTGTTTTTTATTGCTAAGGAAAAAATGTATATATCTAAATCGTGCTGCAGGGAGGATTTTTTCTAGTGAAAAAACTTTAAATGCCTACAAAGCTGCACATATCATCAGTACAAGCCTATTTTTTGACTTTTAAGGTCAGTAATGTGGGTGAATGAGTTTTTTTTCGCATGATTCATCTCTTAAAATCTATCAAAATTCGTATGAATTGACGTAGTAGGTTTTTCTAACGAAAATGATATTCACGTAATTAGTGTTTATGTTGTAAACAACTTGCTTTCAATTGCTGTAGTTTAAGCTAACTACCCCAAGACATCATCAAGATACTTTTACAATCGGAAAAGCCAGAGTCTAACAGAAATAATTTTCATGTTAATATCCCGCTAATGATTGACACTTAACAACTTAAAAAAACATATAGATTATTGTTTATTTTGAAAAAATTAGGAGTTAAAAGGTATAATAGAAGGTACAATGTCTAAGTCTATTAGAAACCTTATTATCGGGTTCTAGCATGGATTTTTATCAGTTAGATCCCATCTTCCAGTGGAGATATTACAGATAAAATGCAGGGTAGAACCCTCAAAACGATGTCTAACTCATACTTAGCTCACGAAAGCTCTTGCAACATAATTTACGAGACAAGGTAAGACAAATTCTCCTCAGACCATGTCAACACAGAAATTGTTGCCAACTCACACGGAAATTGTAGAGGCACATTGTAATTAGATATACATTTGAAGTGGAGGGAAATACTACACGCTGATTGTCCAAGATGCTTGTGACATCATTTTATGATAATGTGTGCTTTCTGAGCAAATCTTCTAGGGTGGATTCTCCGGGTGAGGAGAATTTGTCTTACCCTGTCTTGTAAATTAAATGCCTCGGTGTATTCCACAGAAAGATACCATTCAAGAGATAGGCTATTTCATGCCACCTAACTATATCCCATGCCACCTAACCATCTCAATCAACCAATGATCCCCACCTCACCATCTCCAATTCTGGTGAAACTATAGGCACAAATTGATAATACAGCATGGAAGGAATTTATGTGAAATTTCAAAGCTGTATCTCAAAAATTGAGGAAGTTGTGGTCAATTGAAGTTTAAAAATGTGGTCCGAAATTCGGAAATTGTCTTCCTTTTTTTTTTTCTATCACAATGTGACAAAACCAATGCACCTACGCATGACCCTTTCTAAAATTGTTGTTCAAGAATTTTCAACTCAGTTGAATTTGCCATTCTTCCAGAATGTTTCAAATTTGTATGATTTATAACACCAAATTTCAGATATATATCAGTAATTTTGATACCCGTCTCAAATGACTTTCAAAATGTAAAATATTCTGCACATTTGTTATTTTACTAGAGTAGCTCATGGTAGTGGTGTACGCAATCATATGTCCAGAGCTAAACTCTTCAGAATTCAGTTATTTATAGGTCTAGGTATGAAATTAGGTTGGTGTCACATTTCTCATAGGGGCCGAACTTTCCAAAATGGCCGCCACCATTTTTACGCTGTTTTAACAATTTTTCTCAAGATAAACGGGCCATAACTCGAGAACCGTTGGAGATAGGAGGTTGTGTGACCACTCAAAATTTGCAGCATGGCAATATTATAGGGAGTAGTTGATACATCTTTATATCAAAATATCAATAGTTTTTAAGAAAATTGCATGAAACTGATTTTATTAATTTTTTATTAATTTTTCGTAGTCGAAAATTATATAAAAGCTGATAAATTAATTGTTTTCATAACCAGCACTGATTCACCAACAGTAAAGTACACAGATAAGTCATTGTAAATGCTATAAACATACATTTGCCATCTCTGATTTATTGTCAGGCCTCAAATAACCTTAAAGGTCAGGTAAAATTATAATAAGACATCTTTGATATGAATATATCTAATATTCGAACCTCGCAGACCATTCTGGTTATATGCATGGATTTGTACACTTATCCTTAATTGTTACATCTACAGAGTGCCACAAATTTGATGTTCTTTTTGTCTGCATGGTGGGGGCAGGTCATCGGGCCTGCATGATACCGGCAGTATCACTGGTCTAAGTGGTCTTAGACCAAACAGTGTTTCCTAATTATTAACCATTTTGGTGTGGATATGTATTAGTGGCTGGAGGACTGGCAGGTTGGTCACCGTAGGTGCCATATCTTGCACTGTGGATGTGCCCCATTTAAATGCTTCTTCTGCTGATGTGGTACAGCATATAAACAGTTTAAAATCAAGCTCAACCTTCAATTTTTGATACTGCTCCCACTGGTACTCATCCAGTGCAATAGCATTGATAGACAATAGTGTTGTGAAACATGGGCTTCAATCAGTTGTGGTTTCACCTGATACCGATGTCTTGATCAAACTCATTTACCACTTGAACCAATCCTGTAAACTACAGAAGTTTTATTTGAAGTTGGAGGTTACCAAAAAAAAGAGAAAACTGTTCAGTTCACATGCTGGTTGACCAATTGGACAGCGACTTGGTGTGACATGACCAGCAAAGTGGTTCCTAAGCTATTAGGCTTGAATGCTACCTTGGAACTTTCCTTACCCCAGGGCTTTGGGACATGCAATGGTCACCAAAGAAGAAATGTTTCTTTTGTTGGCCATAAAGAAAACAGTCTGCATTACACTTGATGAGTACAGGTGGGAGCAGTATCACAACTTGTGGGAGCAGTATCACAACTTGAAGGTTGAGCTCCATTTCAACCATTTGGTATGCTGCTCAACTTCAAGAAGAGCATAAAATTACATGCTGAAGAAGCAGGACTCCCCTAGTTTCTCTGTCCATGTATGTGTTTGTCAACGTCACTATCTATCTATCTGGGGTAAGGATTTGTCTAGTGGTAGCGTGCTAGACTGCCAATCGCTGGGTCGAAGCCAGCTGTTGCTGGGTCGACTGGGCCTATATTGGACGGCTGTTTCAATCATCCTTCTCTTCATTGCCGTGTCCTCCTCCTATCCTAATTCACCTACCAAGCGCATAAATACATTAAAACTCCAATCATCCATCCATCTATCTGTTTTATCTTATGTTATCTAATCGAACCTAATTTAATCTCATATAACCTAATCCAATCTAACCTAGTCCAACCTAACATAGACCAAACTAGCCAAATTCAATCCCATCCAAGCCAATTCCTGCCAATCTAATCCCATCCAATCTAATCCCAGCCAATCCCATTGAATCAAATCCTATCTGATCTTATCCCATCCAATTAAATCTAATCCAATCACATCCAGTTTCATCCATTCCAATCTAGTCCAATTCCAATCCAAGTGAATCCAGTCTGATCAAGTCCAATCGAATCCATAGTAATCCAACCTATCCAATTTTATCTTATCCAATCTAAGCCAATCTAATCTCATTCAATTTAACCCAATCCAAGCTAATCCACTCCAATCGAATCAGTTTAGTCCAATGTAAGCTAATCTAAGCCAATCTAATCTAAGCCAATTCAATCTAATCCAATCCAATCCAGTCCAGTAAAATCTAGTCAAATTCAATCTGCACAATCCAGTCTGATTCAATTTCTTCCAACCCAATTGAATCCAATCCAAGCTAGTCCAGTGTAACCCAAATTAATCCAATTTAATCTTTGCAATCCAGTCCAGCTTAATCTAAGCAATGCGATCCAATCTAATGGAAGCCAATGTATCCTCTTGTGTGTCTATATTTAGTAATTTACATTGGGGGTTCCCTGTTTGGGGAATCCTATGGTTGAGGGATTATTGTGACATCATTTACTGGCAAACCATTCAATTAGAAGCATAATTCCTGGATAGAAATGAGCCAAAATGTGATAGAATGATATGCATGTAGATTAAATTTACTATTTTAGCGTCCCACCAATGAAGAGGTCATATCTGAATATATGGCAGAAAGCTACCAGTCCTCCCACTATATTTACTGTCATCTCTCCATAAATCGGCCTCATAAAAAAAATTCAAGAATCCAGTGTGTTTTCTAAAGATAAAAGGTAGATGCTAGTATTTTTTTCAGATTTTTCAAAGCCCCAAATCACCCCAAAAACAGGTCCTGAAGATTCTGTTATTTTACCCAAGCAAAGATGGCGTTGGCCCAGACCTGAGTATCCAGACCTAATTGAGTCAAACAACAACACAGATCTATCTCTTCATTCTCCGAAAATTAAACATGCAAGTTTGGCAGATAGTAGTGTGACACAGATAGATAGGTAGATAGATAGCACGGGAATGCATTGTTGGGCCAACTGGACTAAATTCCAAACATTTTTTCGGCTTCTAGCCCCTTGACCAGTTTATTGTCAATTTACAGTAGGCCTACTGCTTTGAAAAAATGTACGGCGTGGGGGATGTTGTGCCACTATAAAGTGCGCTTGTTTATGATGTCACACAACCAAGGAGACCAAAGTTAATTTTACTGAGCTTCATATCTTATAGACTCACTAAAAAAACCCAAGTATGTTTAAAAGAGATAGAATAAATGTAGGTTGGTGTCCATCTAAACTATTCATAAAAAATAAGATAACCTCAATGCTCATTCTGAACTTTTCTCTGATCCAGTTGCGTTGCTAGAAATCCAGGAGTGGGGGGGACCAAGGGGGGCCAGGGTCTAAGCCGGGGAGGCCCACCTTTCGCAGCATTTTTGGGCAATACAATGGTACACATTAACGCCGCAACACAAGCCCTCTCTACAAGTGGCATAGAAACATTGACGCTCTTTTCTTCTGGCGAACACTTACTGCATTTAATATTCAATTTTGATATGGTACTAAAACCACTAAATATTCTTTTTCAATTACTTTATAGAGATAAATGACTTTCCCTGAAACCAGTTGGACAATGTGCACAATGTTGATTTCAGCTATTCAATTTGTTACGTACACGGAATGAGACAGGGAAATCAGTTTCATTTTAAAGTGGTGGGTCAAATTGGGCCAAGGCCTTCAAGAAAGTGTGTTCCTGGGAATGCTCAAAATCTTTCCTCAAACAACACCCATTTTTTTGCCAATAGTGGTGCTGCCAATGCCCCAACAGCCCCACCTACACTGACGCCACTGGAATGAAAAGACAGTTTGTTGCGAAAATGGCACTTACTGATTCATTATGCTGATGACCCTCATGATCATCTTGGGGTTGGGTTGCTCTTACTTTTGAAAGAGCATGACCTGTATCTGGATAAAAATTCCCTCATACGACATCAATAACCATGCTTGTACAAAGTAAAGAAGAAAACCTCAAGGGTGCATACAATAATGTGATGTTAAAATGATTGCCATTATACATGTTTAACGCGGACTTGAATGGTCTCATGAAATTAATAATTTATCGATCTATTTATCCGGTCAAATAGGCCTAAAAGCTGATAGCGATTGCAAGAAATGATACAAATTCCAAAAATCTAGGGAAATTCCATGTAACACATGAAAAACTGAGCAGTTGTACCAAAAATCACTCAGGTTAATCAATGCTCTACAGAGATATTTCAAGGCGCAATATTTCTTTGGCTCAACAATGGCAAGGGAAAGATTTCCTCAAACCACAAATTTTTTGAATTTGTATGGAACTACAATAGATACAAAGGCATACCGGAGAGGGCGGGGAAGGTTAAAATTTGGTAAACACTGAGATTCTAGGCAAAAAGGCAAGCAATTTAGGAAAATTATTTTTAAACACATACTTAAAAACTAATGGTTTCCACAAGATTTCTTTTGAAATTGTATTAAATCTGGATCTTGAAAATCAGGCCAAATGTCACAAGGCCTCACTAAAAAGTTCAAATGCTGGTCTGCCTATTGCCAGAAAAATTCAATGAAAATAAAAAATTGCCAAATGCCTTAGAACTTTTTAAAGGGCAACTGTCATTCTGGTGAGAATCTGTGACACGTGATCGCCAGCTCAGGTCGCAAAGACGGACATGCTCTGCTCCAATAATTTTTCTAATTTCTCAAATCTGAAATGTCAACTTTATTGAATCCTAAAAAAGGATAATTGAATTCTCACATCGCTCTGCTTGAACAAAAATTGAAAAAAAAATACATTTAACCATATCAATGAGTTCAGCGTCTAATTGTTTGGTTGTACAGCCTCATCGCTTGAACAGTGAAGCTGGATTTGTGCCTGTTCGTGCAAGCATACGGCAACAGTAGTCTACCACTACGATGACTAATTGCACTGGCGAACGTTTCATTAATGGGTGTGTGCAGTCTCTCCAAATTTTGTCGAACTTTTTTCCGACTGAAGTCTCATAAACAGTGTCAAATGATGATAGTTGACCCCTATAACTCTAGCTGCCTGTTTAATGAATGATGTAATGTTCTTCCTGTCCACCTTCATACTGTTTCCACCCCACACTGTCAGACAATACATCCACACACCTGACATTACTGAGTCATAAAACATTTTCAAAATGGTGTTGCTGACATCAAATTTGCTCATTTTTCGAAGACAGTACATTCTAGGTCTCAACTTTTTACAAATATACTCAATGTGATGTTGCCACGAAAGTCTGTCATCTATAACTAGTCCAAGGTATTTATAAGTTTTGATTCTTTCAACGGTACTGCCTTTAATTGTGACTAGTTCTGGTTCCGATTTAGAAATTCTATAGTTAATCAGCATTTCCTTTGTTTTGTTGACATTGAGTTGTAAAAAGTTCTTGTCACAATAATTGACAAAGGCATCTACTTGACTAAGCTATCCTTCGAAGTTGTCATTCTGAATGAGACCTAGTAAGGCAGTGTCATCTGCAAACTTAATAATCCTACAGTTGTCATTCAAGCTCCTGATGTCTGCAGTGTAGACTGTAAACAAGAATGGTGCTAATACAGTTCCCTGGGGGGCACCAGTGTTCGTAAACAAAACATCTGACTGCGCACTGGCTGTCTTTAGTAATACGTACTGGGAACGCTTTGTCAAGTAATTTAATATCCAAATTACAAAGTTTGCTGGTACGCTCATATCACTTAATTTGCTAGCAAGTAAGTGGGGTTGGATAGTATTGAAGGCTGACGAGAAGTCGAAGAAGAGTACTCTCGCCGAGTTACCAGCCCTGCTTTTCTCAAGATGTGAATAGAGTTTTTCTAATGTGAATAGGACTGCATCTTCTGTATTCCTCTTAGTACTATATGCAAACTGCATAGGGACAAGATATGGAGCAACTAAGATCTTGAGGCTATTCAGGGCAAAACGTTCTGACACTTTCATGGCTACTGAAGTAAGGGCCACCGGACGGAGATCATTATTACAGGAAATAATTCACAAGAAAAATAAGATTTTAAACAGAGCTGAAGTGAGATGCGTCGCCACAGAGAGAACAGCGCCAATCCAATTGGGGGCCTTGCCCCCCCCCAGCCCCCCCCTTCATAGCTCTGCCACTGCTCTGATCAGAAATCACAAAAATGTGTTCAGGATGGTCAAGCTCCTTGGCTGTTTCACACAAATGTTTTGCCTGGCACTCTAAAAATATTTCGGATGGACACCAGCTTACATTTGTTTTGTTTGTTTTAAACTAACTTTTTTTTTACAGTCAGGTAATTTGATATCCAAAAAGAGTGGACTGCTGCACTGTGAAAATGGTACATCGTGTGTCATCATAATGATGATTTGTCATGATCATTATCCATTATCCAACACTGTCAATGTTAATTTGATTTAAGGAGACTAACCCTGCTTGTTGGTGACAGGCAAACGAAAGAATCATCCATCCGATTTCAACTCTAAAATCAGTTATGACAAGTCAGATGGCCTTCTCTTGATCATGACTAATCAAACAGCCTCAATGCTCCAATGTTGCATATAGAGAAAAGGCACTTCATCAGCTATCATGAGTCACAAAGTGTCATTTTCACAATTTCACAATGCAACAGTCCACCCTTTTTGCATATATATCAAATTCCCTGGCTGTAGGCCTAATTGCAATCCTATCGTTCTTCCAATGACAGTTTCAGTGACAGGATGCAATATCACCAATTACTGATTAAACATTACTTACTCCCTCTGCACCTCATGGAGAATGTGGGACTGGTATTGTTCCGCCCAAGCAATTTGATTTTCAAGAGCAGTCGACGGCACCAATACCTGAAGCTGGTGGAAAGAGGATTGTCCAACTGAAAAGGAAAAATATTGTCTCAGCCAAAAATTGCTTCACACTCTTAACAAAAAGGTTCTATACAGTACATTTAAGGGTTCTATAAGCTGGTTTAGATAAGGAACCCTAAAAGGTTCATTATTAAACTTATCAAAAGGATCCAACAGCAAACAAAATCAAGCTTCACCGAACTCTATGATGGAACCCTTTTCTCTCAATTTGGGAGCATGGTTTCCATCATTGTGTCTTCCTACCAGTATTGAACCATTTCAATTCAGTTGAACCCTCAACGAATTATTTCAGCTGTGGATTCTTTATATGTATATATATGATCAAGAAACTTTGCGCTAAGAGTGTATGTAGAACGGATTTTACAATAAATTTTTCATGTAAGTTTGAAAAGAGAGACCATTTCATGTGTCATGACCATTTCAAACTTAGTTTATGCATGAAGAAATTGCTCGTTTTGGTCCATCCTCTGCATCGATGTACTCGTTCTGTTGTCTTAAAAAAATGACTCTCTCCTCAAATATCAATTAAAATGACCAAGCAGATGCTTTGATCATAAATTATTTTCTACACCCAATGTCCATCAACTTACGCATAGTTGCTTTGACAACACTTGAATGCACCGTTGCATGCTCATAAGTGTGGAATAATGTTTTGGAGTAAAAACAATCAAGTTTGTAGCAGGGGGAAGGAGTATAAGGATACCAGAATTTTTTTTTTATTATTGGTAGGACAGGACATTTATTATGTATATATTCTTGCGATCCTGACCAGCCTGGGGGTTGTCACACAACTACATATGCAAATATTGAAAAAACTGGAATTTTGAGCACTAGTTTACATGCATGCAATATCTTGCACTTGTGTACATGTAGATGCATCATCCAGACACTTGTCTACAATCTCTACATGCTATATCTAGCAGTTGTGTAGATCTATGCTAGATATTGCGAAAGACAAGGTTTTAGATCAAATTTTTGCAAATAAATTTTTAAGGCCAATAGACTTTATCGTCAACAGGGCATAATTATACCATGGATCATTCAACTGCAACCATTTCCTGTCTTTCCTTGGTCTGTTTTATCAAATTTGAGATTTTGCTATAAAAACACCTTTCCTATACCTTACAACCAAAAGGTAGATGTCATTTAAAGAAAGAAACTAACTTTCCATTGTCTAGGATTTCAAATTACATCTCCGTTTTTCAATTTCGTAACCTTTGAAGGCTGCTTTGCCCTCCTTGTCTCCCCTCCCATTGGCAATTTCCTGGCTATGCCACTGATCTTATATCACTAGAGGATATATTTCCTTATTTAACAAGAAATTCTTTAAAAAAAGAATTGTAGGGACCTGAGGTTTCTTCAAACACATATTTTATTTTCAAAATATTCAAATAATGTTTTATGTATGTGTAGTTACATCTATACCTCCAATGTACCACTGTGAGTGTGTGATTTAACAAACCTAATACATGTTACCTCATGATTAGGCATGCCTAATTACAGGTGTTATTAACATAGACAGCAAACGAAGCAATGAGAAGCTCTTTTATATTCTTAGTCATTAACATGAAATTTCTATTTCCATTACAACAAACTAATTGTGGCTTGCATAATATTTGGATTATTACACTTTTAGACTGGTCATTTTGTGAGAAGTTGAATATCTAATGTTCTCAGACAGTGTTTTCTTTTATCACTTGTTTTATATCAAATATATACTTGATTTGTAAATTGTAGTCAAAGTTACCTTCGCTGTAGCATGAGTACCCTCCTAATATTGGAGGTAAATTTGGAGGGTACTCCTGCTATAGAGAAAGTATATCTGCAAGGCCAACTTCCTAGTGGCCCCCTCCAGAAACTCAAAAAGCTCCACCACTGCAGTACACATAAATTGATGACAAATAGCTCTTGGCTGATTCTTTTTGTCCCTTTAGTTAGGGACCTCCACTGTAAAATCTTTCCTCATTTGGAGCTTATAACACAGATCTGAGATGGTCCCTACAAAAAGAGGTATTTTGTTTTGAAATCATACCTGTGAGGTTGCCAGTGAAGGCAAAACGATCCTTAATTTGCTGAGTTTGACTGACATGGTGGATACTGTTCTGCTGATAGCGTGGCAGATCGGCATATATTTTGGGTATAATTGAAGAGATGAATGGATCTGAAAATTGTATCAACAAACTTTCTGAAGTCATCACATTTATGGAAAAGAAATAGCAAATGTTTGTGTTTTTTTTATTACAGTAGACAAAAAACGAGTGCTAACAGACTGAAATGTTCCTTGTGAGGTCATAGCCCTATCCATGCCATGTTATTCTCTATGAGTCATAAGCAATTTATGAGGTCAGAGCCTATACTTGTAATGCTATCAAAACAAGTGACCAACTGAGTATCAATGAGATCTCAAGTTGCTCAATGATAAATTGATAGCATATTTTAATGTGTTTGATAGGGCTTGTTGTGAGCCCATTGATGCCCAACAGCAGCTTTGCTATAAGCACTCGTTTTTCGTGTGTAACATATATTCATATTATATTTGATTTACCTATTGGAGTAACAACATCATTCCGCAAGACAAAGGCAGCAAGCAGCACTGCTATTGCTCTTGGAAGCCCCATCCTGCAGTTTCACCTGGCTACCTTGAAATGTATGTTAAAACTGTTTTACATCCAGGAAATTTGATATGCAAAGAGAGTAGACTCCTGCACTGTCAAGTGGCACTTCGTGTGTCATCATGCTGATGATTTGTCATGAACATACTCAATACTTTCAATGTTAATTTGATTTAAGGAGACAAATCCTTAAGACTATATGAAAATGATTGAATAATCAAGCTCCAAGTTAAATTATACAAAATTGTAAAATTCTGTTTCAGAAACAACCAAAAATTAAAGTTGTTTTGTGATCAGCCATAAATAGGCCTAATAAACAACAATGTACATTATGTCATCACAAGATCATAATAAATTTCAAAAACAGTAAAGTACATGTATTGCCTACCTGAGACCTCCCAGACTTCTATCGGCGGAGAGACTCCCCATCCATATATACGAGCAGGTACATTCAACGTCTTGAGATCATATAAGTTGAAATCAATAATGTATGGGACAAAAAGTCTTTTAATTGCAAACGCAGGTAAAGCTGTGACGCGTAAATATGAAACGAAGGATGCTTCGAAAGTATTTGTCAGTGCACAGTTTCAACTGCATGCACCTTTGATTAGCAATTACGACGGTATGATTTTAATTTCTTGATTATCGGAATAAAGTTTTTCGAAAATGTGTTTTTTATTGCTAAGGAAAAAATGTATATATCTAAATCGTGCTGCAGGGAGGATTTTTTCTAGTGAAAAAACTTTAAATGCCTACAAAGCTGCACATATCATCAGTACAAGCCTATTTTTTGACTTTTAAGGTCAGTAATGTGGGTGAATGAGTTTTTTTTCGCATGATTCATCTCTTAAAATCTATCAAAATTCGTATGAATTGACGTAGTAGGTTTTTCTAACGAAAATGATATTCACGTAATTAGTGTTTATGTTGTAAACAACTTGCTTTCAATTGCTGTAGTTTAAGCTAACTACCCCAAGACATCATCAAGATACTTTTACAATCGGAAAAGCCAGAGTCTAACAGAAATAATTTTCATGTTAATATCCCGCTAATGATTGACACTTAACAACTTAAAAAAACATATAGATTATTGTTTATTTTGAAAAAATTAGGAGTTAAAAGGTATAATAGAAGGTACAATGTCTAAGTCTATTAGAAACCTTATTATCGGGTTCTAGCATGGATTTTTATCAGTTAGATCCCATCTTCCAGTGGAGATATTACAGATAAAATGCAGGGTAGAACCCTCAAAACGATGTCTAACTCATACTTAGCTCACGAAAGCTCTTGCAACATAATTTACGAGACAAGGTAAGACAAATTCTCCTCAGACCATGTCAACACAGAAATTGTTGCCAACTCACACGGAAATTGTAGAGGCACATTGTAATTAGATATACATTTGAAGTGGAGGGAAATACTACACGCTGATTGTCCAAGATGCTTGTGACATCATTTTATGATAATGTGTGCTTTCTGAGCAAATCTTCTAGGGTGGATTCTCCGGGTGAGGAGAATTTGTCTTACCCTGTCTTGTAAATTAAATGCCTCGGTGTATTCCACAGAAAGATACCATTCAAGAGATAGGCTATTTCATGCCACCTAACTATATCCCATGCCACCTAACCATCTCAATCAACCAATGATCCCCACCTCACCATCTCCAATTCTGGTGAAACTATAGGCACAAATTGATAATACAGCATGGAAGGAATTTATGTGAAATTTCAAAGCTGTATCTCAAAAATTGAGGAAGTTGTGGTCAATTGAAGTTTAAAAATGTGGTCCGAAATTCGGAAATTGTCTTCCTTTTTTTTTTTCTATCACAATGTGACAAAACCAATGCACCTACGCATGACCCTTTCTAAAATTGTTGTTCAAGAATTTTCAACTCAGTTGAATTTGCCATTCTTCCAGAATGTTTCAAATTTGTATGATTTATAACACCAAATTTCAGATATATATCAGTAATTTTGATACCCGTCTCAAATGACTTTCAAAATGTAAAATATTCTGCACATTTGTTATTTTACTAGAGTAGCTCATGGTAGTGGTGTACGCAATCATATGTCCAGAGCTAAACTCTTCAGAATTCAGTTATTTATAGGTCTAGGTATGAAATTAGGTTGGTGTCACATTTCTCATAGGGGCCGAACTTTCCAAAATGGCCGCCACCATTTTTACGCTGTTTTAACAATTTTTCTCAAGATAAACGGGCCATAACTCGAGAACCGTTGGAGATAGGAGGTTGTGTGACCACTCAAAATTTGCAGCATGGCAATATTATAGGGAGTAGTTGATACATCTTTATATCAAAATATCAATAGTTTTTAAGAAAATTGCATGAAACTGATTTTATTAATTTTTTATTAATTTTTCGTAGTCGAAAATTATATAAAAGCTGATAAATTAATTGTTTTCATAACCAGCACTGATTCACCAACAGTAAAGTACACAGATAAGTCATTGTAAATGCTATAAACATACATTTGCCATCTCTGATTTATTGTCAGGCCTCAAATAACCTTAAAGGTCAGGTAAAATTATAATAAGACATCTTTGATATGAATATATCTAATATTCGAACCTCGCAGACCATTCTGGTTATATGCATGGATTTGTACACTTATCCTTAATTGTTACATCTACAGAGTGCCACAAATTTGATGTTCTTTTTGTCTGCATGGTGGGGGCAGGTCATCGGGCCTGCATGATACCGGCAGTATCACTGGTCTAAGTGGTCTTAGACCAAACAGTGTTTCCTAATTATTAACCATTTTGGTGTGGATATGTATTAGTGGCTGGAGGACTGGCAGGTTGGTCACCGTAGGTGCCATATCTTGCACTGTGGATGTGCCCCATTTAAATGCTTCTTCTGCTGATGTGGTACAGCATATAAACAGTTTAAAATCAAGCTCAACCTTCAATTTTTGATACTGCTCCCACTGGTACTCATCCAGTGCAATAGCATTGATAGACAATAGTGTTGTGAAACATGGGCTTCAATCAGTTGTGGTTTCACCTGATACCGATGTCTTGATCAAACTCATTTACCACTTGAACCAATCCTGTAAACTACAGAAGTTTTATTTGAAGTTGGAGGTTACCAAAAAAAAGAGAAAACTGTTCAGTTCACATGCTGGTTGACCAATTGGACAGCGACTTGGTGTGACATGACCAGCAAAGTGGTTCCTAAGCTATTAGGCTTGAATGCTACCTTGGAACTTTCCTTACCCCAGGGCTTTGGGACATGCAATGGTCACCAAAGAAGAAATGTTTCTTTTGTTGGCCATAAAGAAAACAGTCTGCATTACACTTGATGAGTACAGGTGGGAGCAGTATCACAACTTGTGGGAGCAGTATCACAACTTGAAGGTTGAGCTCCATTTCAACCATTTGGTATGCTGCTCAACTTCAAGAAGAGCATAAAATTACATGCTGAAGAAGCAGGACTCCCCTAGTTTCTCTGTCCATGTATGTGTTTGTCAACGTCACTATCTATCTATCTGGGGTAAGGATTTGTCTAGTGGTAGCGTGCTAGACTGCCAATCGCTGGGTCGAAGCCAGCTGTTGCTGGGTCGACTGGGCCTATATTGGACGGCTGTTTCAATCATCCTTCTCTTCATTGCCGTGTCCTCCTCCTATCCTAATTCACCTACCAAGCGCATAAATACATTAAAACTCCAATCATCCATCCATCTATCTGTTTTATCTTATGTTATCTAATCGAACCTAATTTAATCTCATATAACCTAATCCAATCTAACCTAGTCCAACCTAACATAGACCAAACTAGCCAAATTCAATCCCATCCAAGCCAATTCCTGCCAATCTAATCCCATCCAATCTAATCCCAGCCAATCCCATTGAATCAAATCCTATCTGATCTTATCCCATCCAATTAAATCTAATCCAATCACATCCAGTTTCATCCATTCCAATCTAGTCCAATTCCAATCCAAGTGAATCCAGTCTGATCAAGTCCAATCGAATCCATAGTAATCCAACCTATCCAATTTTATCTTATCCAATCTAAGCCAATCTAATCTCATTCAATTTAACCCAATCCAAGCTAATCCACTCCAATCGAATCAGTTTAGTCCAATGTAAGCTAATCTAAGCCAATCTAATCTAAGCCAATTCAATCTAATCCAATCCAATCCAGTCCAGTAAAATCTAGTCAAATTCAATCTGCACAATCCAGTCTGATTCAATTTCTTCCAACCCAATTGAATCCAATCCAAGCTAGTCCAGTGTAACCCAAATTAATCCAATTTAATCTTTGCAATCCAGTCCAGCTTAATCTAAGCAATGCGATCCAATCTAATGGAAGCCAATGTATCCTCTTGTGTGTCTATATTTAGTAATTTACATTGGGGGTTCCCTGTTTGGGGAATCCTATGGTTGAGGGATTATTGTGACATCATTTACTGGCAAACCATTCAATTAGAAGCATAATTCCTGGATAGAAATGAGCCAAAATGTGATAGAATGATATGCATGTAGATTAAATTTACTATTTTAGCGTCCCACCAATGAAGAGGTCATATCTGAATATATGGCAGAAAGCTACCAGTCCTCCCACCATTAAACCCGATCCACTGCAATATGGTTTATGAAGAAACACTGTCTGGTGGGAGACCAGTGATACAATATCATGCAGACCCGATGACCAGCCCCCACCATGCAGATGCCCCACAACATGGTGCAGACCCAAATCCTGCACATGCAGACAAGAGAAACATTAAATTTGTTGAATTCTATACTGCAACAAAGATAAGTGTAAAAGACCGTATAACTGGATTTGTCTGCGAACTTATAATGTAAGATATAGTCATAGAAAAGATGTCTGATTCTAAGTTTACCTTTTGAGGCCTAATAATAAATCAGAGATGTCCAATGTATGTTTATAGAATTTACAATGACTTATCTTTGTATTTTATTGGTGCTAAATCAATGTTTGTTATGAAAACAGTTAATTTATCAGCTTTTACGGAAATTTTTAATTATTAAAATTTAATAAAATCATTTTTTTGCAATTTTCTTAAAAACTATTGATATTTTGATATAAAGATGTATTAACTACTCCCTATAATATTGCCATGCTGCAAATTTTGAGTGGTCACACAACCTCCTATCTCCAACATTTCTCGAGATATGGCCCGCTTATCTTCAGAAAATGTTTAAAAATAACATAAAATTGGTGGCGGCCATTTTGGAAAGTTCGGCCCCTATGAGAAATGTGACACCAACCTAATTTCATACCTGGACCTATAAATAACTGAATTCTGAAGAGTTTAGCTCTGGACATATGATTGCGTACACCACTACCATGAGCTACTAGAGTATTTGGGGTGAGAAGAATTTCTAAAAGTAAAATGGCCTTCTTGGGTATTGAGAGGCTATCATTAATAGCCCGCTCAATTTTGAAAAAAAAAATTAAATTTACCAATTTTGCGAGTAAATATCATCATGTGGGTTAGGTAGCACAAACCACTGGTGCATATCATGATAAAGTATTTATAAGAGAGGGGCTTTTGATTGATATGAGCCACGCTTCGTGCATATGAATTCTTCATAATGAGATTTTACTTCATATTTTTGTCGTTTACACCCTTGCCAAATTATGTTCAGATATCAAGTGACACCAAAATCGTGTGGGAAGAGCAATATAATTTAAAAAATTGGCTTAAACTAATACTTTGATAAAGATCTTTGGTTTGATATCAAATTAGATCAGTGTCTTTCCTTTTGTAACTGTCTAATAAAGGCATTCTTCTGGGTGAATAATTGTGTGGAAACAAAACTGAAAAAATTTCAAAAGTTCATGTAGGACAAATGACATGATTTTTTCATTTGCCTAAAAAGGTCCTTACAAAAGACTTGAATTTTGAGTTCCTTTTTCAAATTAGAAAATTTACTGAGGTATCCTTGCAATTATTTGTGAAATTCAACCCTTACCTGAGGTTAAGATGTATAGCTAACAAAAGCATATTAAAATGTTATACTTTGATCAATAGCTTTTATTTGCTACTCAATGTTATTGGAAAACTTTATGCTATTGTTTTTTATGCTTCAACAATTTATGGCCATTATAATCTGTGTCACATTGTTAACCAACTGGATTTGGCAACCACAGAATGTAATACACATATCATAGTTCTTTCTAAATTAAACTGAATTAAAGTTCACGGTCTATACGTACTTGAACTTGAACTTGAACTTTATTTGTACCAAAATGAATACATAAATATAATATAATCATAGTATGTATCCTGCTATTGTCATTTTATCAAATGTCCCACATGGCATTAGCTGACTTTGAAATTTGTGTAAATTTGTAAATATCGAGTAAATATTTCAAAATTCGAGAGGACGGAGAGGTACCAAAAGCAATACACTGCCAATATTTGATACCAAATTCTGGCTGTTGGTTAGCACTTTTAATCAAGTACCGTCCTACATGACACCAGCTGAATTTGAAATCTGTGCAATTTTCCCATTTTTTTGCAATAACATGCTAAAAGCTAACAGGACTATACTAGTCAAATTATTTTGATATTAAATTATTACTTAAGTCAAGTCAATCCTTGCATCGTATTTTCATAATCAAATTACTTGTCCCACATGATCTTGTCATCAATTAATACCTGCATTATAGATTTGTTTTTGCTATGACCTATCCCACATAATGATTTTTTGCTCCGAACATTGGTAAATTTGATTATTTTAAAATTTGAGTTAGATCGGTATCACAGCAATCACCAGCCTAGAATATAAAAATTAACATTACTTTTTCTTTTGACCCCCAAAGAACCAATCTGTAAAATATTTTGAACTTTTGAAGTTCTCTGACCAAGTGGGAAATTATTGGAATTTAAGTTTTAGTGTGATAAATCATCCAAATTCGAAAATTTTTGGGAATTCCTCAAACATGCTGTCTGCAGTTACGTTTATTAAGATAAGTTGTTTAAAACGTTTAGGGCATTATCTTGAGCAGTTGATTATTTAGAGCAATTTGAAAAAAGCCCATATTTTCAATTTTCTGATCACTTTTCAGACCTCAATCAGTCGGTTCTTCCTCTCAAAGTTACAGAACTGAAATTTTGCCACATTCGTCCATAAATAATTCTTCAAAAGTGGCAAGTTTCATGAAAATCTGAAATGGTGAGGTGGGGCACTTTTCAAATTTCGGTTGATTTTGCGTGGAATGACCCTATAATAAATGAACAGTTCAATGTGAATAAATAGATGCTCAAACGTTCCAAAGCATAACTCTCAGGCAATTAGTCCTGACAGATTCCATTCATGAGATATCCCATGCCACCTAACTAAACTCAGCAACATTAAAAATACACCAATCCAAAACGGATCAAAAGTACTTTCGTTTAAAGTATTAAGCATCAGGTCATGTCAATAGAGTCCATTACTCTGCACACAGAGTTCATATTTTACGTCATGCATAAGAGAGCACAGTGGTGAGCTGCCACCGGCAGTGAACTCGGCGAGAATTCAAACGATGCAAGTGACGTTATGAGATTAGCAAGCATTCTCAGCTGGTAGTTGAAACTGATACTTGAAGATTCTTTTTATAACATTTTGTGTTTGGTTTAAGGTGTCAGCAACATCAGTGTTAAAAGTACACACTGATTTACTCAAAGCTGTCTGTATAACATTGTTTGTATTATTATAAGCTATCAGTACTACAAATGTCAAAACACAGTCTGATTATACAGAGCAGATAAGAGGATTAACTCATGCATGGAACTGGGTCATGGAAATCCATCAGTCACTCCAACTAAAGCTGTTCGACACCTAGAGACTGTGTCAGTCTGAGAATCCGCAATATTTGATTGCCACAGGAATTGGTTGTGTGACAATGTATTGAGGAAAGTGGTACTTGGTCTTGAATATTCATAAAATATCAGCCAGTCAAATACTAGCCTATCCCGGATTTAACGTTATTTTAGTAAAAATTAATTTTCTTAGAAATTAAGTCCTGTGATTTTGATTTAAAAAAAAAAACCAACACATAGTCAGGTTTCACTGAAAATGACTTTAATTTGAAATTAACATTTTGTATTTTCCCCTACTGACGATAGATAAATATCATCGTAATGATATAAATTACTTGTAACCCATACTTAAATAAAAGATATCACTTTATAATGATAATAATCCATGTCAAGTCTTCTAAGGTGTTTCTTGCCATTTGGAGAAATCAATTTGCGGAAGACCACTACAAGGCTCCAGCGCATTTGGATGTCTCCTGAAAAAGAAGTAAAACATGATTATCGTTATAAGCTCATGCTAATTATGATAACATTATCATTAACAGACATGATGTGTTAGTGCATACAAGCAAGACAGTGGAAGGCAAAATGTTTGATTAAAAATTTAAGAATGGTGATGTTTAGGTGGGAGGGGGGGGGACCTGAATAATTTTTTAATAAATAATTTCTGGTTCAGTTTTGATGAAATAAATAAATTCATTCTAGGTACTATTACAATAAATAATTTCTGGCAGGTATACGTATTTCTTGACAAGATGGGGCTTTATTTAGGAATGAATACTCGGGATTCCACATGGTTGTAATAAATAATTACCAGCCAAGTTACCGGGGAATAAATAATTTTTTACTGAGGTAGACTCCAATCCCCCCCGGCCCCCCTGAATCCTGATTATTAAATGGTCGCCCCCCTAAGTCTTTCATCTGTTAAATACCCACCTCTGATATCCCCTCACTGACTTGTTTGGCTGAAGCAGGACAAATCTCTGTATTGTGGTCACTTGATCACTGACGTCACAGAGAACCCTGGAAAAGAGCACTTTTCTGATCTCCTGCAGTTGGGCTGAAAACAAAATCAATGGTCTCAGAGACAGCTAGACAAACAGACAGACAGAATGTATTTATTTTTGATTCAATGGTTACAAATTGAAAATACATGAAATAATTACTGTCATAATATGAACATTGAAGCAACAGGGATTTGCATAAGGCAGAAGCCGCTGTCTGCAAACCACCACAAATATGTATGAAAAAAATAGATTATTAAGTAAATATAAGTTTGACTGTATGTGTGCAACATGATTCAATATATAATAATTTATTTACATCAACATACTTTATCTTCAGTTATTGCAAGAGAAAAACATAGGTTGCGCAGCAGCAAACCTTCAGCGTATAACACCTTTAGAAGGGGACAATTGCACCATAAAATTGGTGTGTTTACCAAATTGCATATAGGTATGCAATAGTGGTCAAGTCGTAGCCTTCAATTATGTCCATTTGCCCACTGCCCTACCATCTGCCCACCTGCTTGCCAGAGTTTGCAAAATCAGGAAAGGCCTTATTAGACTAATTTGTGAATATTATTGTACCTTTTCATGCATGCACAAAGTACAGGTTATGCAACATGATTTTAAAGAGTAAAGAGTCTCACTGGAACTATTTAACCGTATATTGGACTTGAGCCATGAGCTTTTGGTTGGAAACAAAAAATATAACGCTGTTATATTTGCTCAAGTTTTTTTTTCCAATCGTTCAAAAAGTGTATGACAAACACCAAAAAGCAAAAATTATTACCTTTAGTAAATCCAGTCACAGGGTCTTGCCTCTCATGCCAAAATCGATCTGCTCTGCGAAGGTTGCTGAATTGTTGACCGATGATGCAAGAAAGTGTCGGTCCAATAAGTGCACCTGTATCAATAGAATTAGAATAATAAATAGATATATAGAAATTGTCAAAATTGAAGCCTAAGACAAGTCGACAGCTTTCCTGGATTTCTATTTGAGACAGAATACAATATAACATGTCCTATTTTCATAACATGACGTGAATCTGAGGACAATTGACCCAAAACCTCCTCCCTAATGAATTACAAAAACATTTCCTTCAAGATTATGAAAAACCGAAATACAAGGGGACTGTTCAGAACTCATGACTAGTGGGGTGGGAGTTTTGTCTAACTCTCCGTCAAGAATTGATACCATCCCTGGGGTTTAATGCGGATTTTTAATGCCCTTCCCCTCTGGATTATTCTGAAGTTCTTAACCGTCCCGAATCGGTACACTTACCTTTCCTAGCTTTCTCAGCTATTGCCGCAGGCCAGAAGTCAACATCCTGGATGTTGCTGAAAAAAAAAATCGGTTTTATAGAAGGAAAAAACGACAACTGAAAGTATGATCAGTTGGTGACAGAATAAAGATAAATCAAATGGCATAAATTTCAACCAGAAAATTTTGTGGGTTCTCATGTACATTGTACACTATGCACACACTCTGCTACTGCCAGGAATCAAACAGTTGGGATTAATCAATTTGAAAATAATAAATAAGGGTTGTCTGGAGTGTAGATCCTCTACCCTCAGATCCAAAACTGTTGGAGAATGCAAATCACAGCAATCAACAGTGAAACAAAGTCAAAAGCCTTTTTTTTACAGGATTAGAAAGTCTGCAAGACTTCAACACTTTCATTTCTGAAAAGTGCAGGCTGGAGAGCCAATGGAGTCAAGGTATCATCGTAGACTATTGATGTTGTTATGAAAAATAAGAGGTATTTTTGAGAGCTTTCCAACCATGTCAATTAGAATGCTGTATGACAAAGATATGGAGAACCGATGATTGACAAAAATGGTTGGAAACAAAAAACGCATTAAAACTTTTAACCAAAATTGAAGTAGGTAAGAACTGTCTTATCGTCATTTCGAGGGCAGTTTTGAATTCCTCAGGTCAAAATCGCACATTTTAGGCACTAGTGCTTCTTTAACTTGCATAAAAATAAAAATTGACATGCCCTACAGCATAAAAACAATGCTTTCTGCCGTAAAATGGCACTTAAAAAAATTAATTATGGTAGCTGCTGTTAAAGTAACGCAGCAGGTTTTTCAGTGCAACGAACAATTTTACCTTCAGAGGCCTAAGTGTAGGTTTTATATCAATAGCATGAATTATTTTGCAACTTACTCATACAGCTTTCTGAAAATCCTTTGGTTGGCCCTGCTGATGCCTTTCATTCTCCCAAATGATGTTGGAACGGAAAGACCACACCATTTGCGCCAGGAAGTGTATCCTTAATGTCAAGGATTTTAGCATAACATTAGTAAATATTTGACCAGACGGGACCACTTGCTGAATACATTGAGGTTCCTGTTTTCATTTACCCTCGGATGTGTTCAAAGAGGAAAGCTTGAAGAATTTATCAACCATGCAGTATTCCCGCCCATGCACAAATTAGAAACAGTCTTCAAAAATATATTTTCCATGTGGCGGCAATCACGCCTGCTGGTTGGTATATTTTTGTGATGATAAGTGAGCTAAAGCCTTCTTTCATACTGTAATATACTGATGCAAAAAGATTTTGTATAGAGTCTGATTGATTTCCTTGCAGAGCCAAAAAATGGTAAAATAGTCTAGGTAGATGAATTCATAGAGGAAACCTCTGCGAAAACATTGATGATCGAATGAAACAGTAACCTAGACGCTTTTGGCAAGTGGTCCTGATTGCGAAAGACATCAAAAGTTTATAGACATAATTATTACAGGTCCCTGCCTGAATAGACCATCCATTTTATGGTCTTTAATGAAAGTTTATGCCCACCTTGGGGTTTGTGGTGCGCATCATGCACCAAATTTGCTATGAAGGACATTGAAGGTGGTCACAATATGTTCCTTGGTCGATCTGAAGATAGTTTTATTACAACACAGGGACCACTGAATTCAAGTACAAACCTACATAATATATTATACTGAAGATTGACTATAGTAGAATTGGGCTGGTATGTACATATATAATAGATTGCTCCTGAGCACTTAGCTTGATGGCCAGCCCTTTAACTAAGCGGGTAATACATTCGATTCTTATGGCGAATGTATTGGACTCTGTATCAGCCTAAGGCTGACTCATATCAGAGGTTGGACGTTCAAGTCCCGCTTGTGGTGGCAGGTGGCATTTTGGTTAGATTATTGACTGGAGTGTGTCAAAACCTCAAAGAAATTGTTGGATGTACACCGTATGTACAAACTGCTCACACTTAAAACACACACCTATTAAAACAGCTTAAAACGAACTTCTAATTGAAGTACGGCCATGAAATTTTGCACTGATCTGACTGAATATCCTGTCCAAGGGTTCCGGAATGTTTCACTGAGAAACATTGAGCGTCGGCTGCATCAGGCCACATTTAGTTACACTGCTTTAAAAACAAAAATCACAATCAATGCCAATGGAGCCATTTTCAACCAAACTTGAAAGAGTTTCTCAGGAATATATACATATATATAAAGTTATACTGGATCACTGAAATTATTATAGATTACCAGGAATCCCGTGGTCTCGGGCTCTCTGGATATTCAGAGCAAAAAGATCAAGTCCTGGCATGGTCGGGGGATTTTCCGAAAACAGTTTATTGGTCACCTAGAACAAAGGAAAACACGGAGCATGTCAGTTCTAGAATTACACACAGAAACGCATGGACAGAAAGTATCCACAACTATGATTCATTTCATCGTACTTTGCATAACACACTTTTAATTGATAATTAAGAAGTAACAATTAAACCAAATGATGCAATTATGGTCGGTGATTAGCTAGCTGTACACAACTGTTAAAAAAACTAGAATTATGATAACAAATACTTGATGCTTTCTATTTGCAATCCATATCAGCTGTATTACTAGATTGTAGACCTTTTATTTCAACAAGGGTGCCTGAAGGAAACACGTGTGACAAGAGGAGTCGGGCGAAAGAGGGAGAATCCAAAAAGCATGATATATACAATTTTAATACCAAGTCAGCTATAATTTAAAACAATGTACTTGCTAACTACTAGTAACTAGTGCATAATGGCAAGAGAGGAAGATTATGGGGCTTTCAGGTATCACAGAAGTTGGAATACCTGTGTTGTCAAATGTCGGTCGAGCCTCTGATTGCTCATCATATACATTCCTCTGAGGATGCTGTCGATGTTGGAAGCCCCACTCGAGTAGTTCTTGTAGATCAAGGTCGGTCTGTTGAAAACCTGTTTACAGAACGGAAGACACATGAAATGCAATAATATTTATCATAAAACCTATCGACATAATGGAAGACAAGTCAGGAAATGCAATAGTAATTATTATAAAAACCTGTCAATACAAAGGAAGACACATGAAATGAAATAGTAATTATCATAAAAACCTGTCGATACAATGGAAGATGCAAGCAATGCAATGATGATGATTATAATACGACAACCACAGATCCAACAGAAAAAATAACAATATATATATATATATATATAGTAATATGTGAATCTACCTCACTCAAGAACACCTCCTCTTCTAGTGTATTATTGATAGGACTGATGATCTGGAATTTGTCAGGAATTGTGCTGTGTCCAAATCTGTAGGCCAACGAAAAGCCATTGGCAACTTCAGGGCTGAGTTTAGGGTTATACTCTGAAACAGAGCATAGTTATTTTGTCAGGAATTGTACTGGAACTAAATCTGATGGCCAAACCAAAGCCATTTGGTGACTTCTGGGTTTAATTTAGGGTTATACTCTAAATAGAACACAGTTATTCTGTCATTCAGTGGAAATAGAGAACACAATGTGCACACGCTTGCTCATCATGCAAATTGATCAATGAGCAGTGATGGGTGCTAGTGTTACAAATCTAAATATAATGAATGTTATCCGTGACAAAAAGTAGGAGGAACAGGGACACAATGAATCACTGGACACAACGAATCAGCGGCTATTTCTGGATGCTGAAACCATAAATTGCTAGAATGTGCCATCTACAGGCTGGCTGTTTAGTCCAGCATACTTTCTTATTCAAGCATGACATCAAAAATTTCTCATGTTGCACCAGAGTTCTGGGGTAAAATATGTTTTTGAACACTAAATCCAGATATTTTGGATTATGAACTTTTGTAATATAGTACAGGTTATCCAGGATTAACTGGCATGCTTATGTTGTCACAGAGAATCAAATTCTGTTTTACAATTTTAGATTATCCATAGAAAATGCTGAAACTCTGCAATTATACTTTGGTACCATAGGTGTATAGGGGGAACATTAAACTTTCATTTACGCCTAACATCGGAAACGTGAATAAAGAACTTTTTGAGATATTAAAGAAATAAGCAATGCTGATTCACTGTGTCAGCAGGCCCGTAGCCAGGGGGGTGCGACGGGTGCGAACGCACCCCCCCCCCCCCCCACGGCCGAAAATGGTCCCAAAAGGTCCACTATTTGGGTCCAAAATGGTCCCAGAATCAGGAGGATATTCCTGACTTCATGTCAAGTAATCCCAATTGCAATTCAGCGTGTTTGATTTGCCCAGTTGGTCATAGACTTCACAGCCTTTCTGAATTGCAATTCACACCTATGGATGAATTCCCCCACTCCTGATTGCAATTTATCCCTTTTGGTCAATGCAGGGTATTGTGTTTAACTAAATTACAATTGATTAGCATGCTCATTTTTTGCTATGATTACTTTCAATAGATTTGCAGGTGAAATCTTGCCAGAGTTGTGTAGGGCTATACAAGTGAAGTGTAGGCCTACACATGTTGGACCACCTACTTCAAGGCCCTATTTATCATACAGGGTAATACCTGAGAGGTCAATTATTTGACAAATATATCATGTACATGGGGCAGGCCATGGTCTCAGCATGAGGCCAGGTTGAGGTTAAAAAAAATAAAAATTCTTATATTTTGCATAAAATGCAAAAATTAAGTTTTGACCACTGGTCCAATTTAAGGCACATGGAATTTGTAATGGACCACCTGTTTCCTGATATTGGACCAGTGATCCAATATTGGGACTACTGACTGACTGACTCAGTGGCGTCAGTGTAGGTGGGGCTGGTGGGGCATTTGCCCCACCACTTTTTAGCTAAAGCATAGATGTTTGTGCTTGAAAAAAATTGTAAGTTTCCCTCGGACATCTTCCGTGAAGGCTTCAGTCTGATTCGCCCCACCACTTTAAAATGAAACTGACGCCCCTGGTCACTGACTGACTAACTGACTTGTGTTGTGCTGACCCCTTCTCAGCTCAACCATATTCTTTTGTTGAGGGAGCTGCACTGTTATTATTTGGTGACAGCCGTATGAATATGTGATGAGAAGGCCGGGAGTCTGGAACATACCCTATCAATTCAGGGATGCCCAGGGTCTTTCAGTTGCCCCAGCATAGAATACTGAATACAACCCACCTCCATTTAATGTCCCATGAGCTCGGACTAAAGTGAATTCCCAGGGTGAGATTTGAACCCACGCCCTAAAAGCCAGTGGACAAGCATTCTTGACCATTAGGCCACAGGGGTCCCGGGAACTGGTAGGGAGGGAGAAGGTGGAGAGGAGGTTGACACAACTGACACAACTTTCACACAAGAGGGAAGAGGCAGAGAGTGAAAGCATAGAGGGATTCAAGTCCAATGTAAAGATATGTAGTTCCAATGTCTTTAAAATTGTCACAATGTCACTTGTATGTAGGTTTTATACCGCTCCCGGACGCCTGTTTGTTGGCTTGGGATTAAATCACTGACCAAAGAAAGTGCTTGTTACACTCTGGAACTATTCGGCACTTGCATGTATATTGGACTCAGAGAGGGAGGCAAGAGCAATTACAGTCTGTCACTTTGATATAGAAAAGAGTGAACTGTTGCACTGTGAAAATGGCACTTCGTGTGTTGTCATGTTGATGATTTGTCATGATCATACCCGATACTTACAATGTTAATTTGATTTAAGGAGACTAATCCCACTTGTTGGTGACAGCCATACGAAAGGATTATGCATTTGATTTTCACTCTAAAATCAGTTATGACAAGTCAAATGGCCTTCTCTTGATCATGACTAATCAAACAGCCTCTATGTTTCCTATGGTGAAAGTAGAGAAGATGACACTTCATCGGCTATCATGAGTCACAAAGTGCATTTTTCACAGAGAACTGGTCCTAATTTTTTTCTATATCAAAGTGACAGACTGTAAAGCAGGCACGAGTAACATTATACATGTTTTAGTAAGGAGACAAGAGCTGCAAAGAACGAGAGAAAGCAGGGACAGATGACACAGAAAGGGAGAAAGCATAGAGAAAAGAGGCAGAAAGACCACAGGGAAGGCAAGAGCAACCCAAGAAGCCAAGAACCACACTGTAGGAAGGAGACAAGAGCTGGGGAGGAGTCAGAATGGGTGATATCAGAGAGGACAGAGGAGAGGGAGAAAGCATAGAGGGAAGAGGCAGAGAGAGGAGACAAGAGCAATCCAAAAAGAGATATTTATACACCTTAGAAAGGAGAAGAGAATTGGGGAGGAGTCAGAATTGGAGATAAAAATAGAGGGAGGAGACCGAGATGGACTAAGTAGAGCAGTAGGTTGCAGAGACTCAGAGATGGACTAGGCAGAGAAGGAGGAGGCAGAGAGGGAGAAGCCATAAAGTGAAGAGGCAGTGCGAGGAGAGAGGAGGGAGAAGACAAGAGCAATCCAAGAAGCCAATATAATAGCTACACTGCAAAAAAGAGACACGAGCTGGGGGAGGAGCCAGAGAATGGGAGAAAGCAGAGAGGGAGGAGGTAGAGATAGAGGAAGCATAGTGCCTCGTTGTGCCTCCTTCCCAATAACTTATTAGTTACGGCCTTCATAATGTTAGGACATATTTGAATGATTCTGCACATTTTATTTGATTATTTCTGAATCCATGCATAACAGTAGACCTCATTTTGTTGCTCGAAAATAATAAGTCCCATTATGGGATTTCTTGTGTGAATAAGTGCAAATGAAGTTTGGCCCAAGGATAAAATCGATCAACCTTTCCATGATTAGAAAGGCTCATAATGCACCTTTGTCATTACTTTCTCCAAAATTTTCCTGGGGGGGGCATGCCCCCAGACCCCCCTAGCTTGGCTTCGCACCTTCGGTGCTCGTGAAGGAAAGTCCACTTTTCCCCTAAAAGCACCCCCCCCCACAAATATTCCTGCCTACAGGCCTGAACTGTGTCCCTGTTCCCCCTAGTATTAGTTTGACATCATGTGCTCTTGATTTATTTATCATTATCATAATTTTGAAATACATGTATATTATTGATTACATGTCTTTCTGCTTCAGTGAGCAACTTAAGCCAGCGAAGCTGTACGAGCTGAAGACAGCAAGGCTCCTATCCTACATACAGACTACAGTAACTGTTGTTCTATGTAAATAGGCTTGTTTAATTGATATGTCAATCAGTGCCCTGGACCAATCAAACAAGTTAATTGTAGGACATTGTCTCTTTATTTGCTGCTGAACCCAAGAATCTAATACTAATAAATATGCAATGCACTTTTAATGATCTGTAACACAATTTGTAGCAAATGAACCTACTGTTGTAAAAGCCTCTTCCTCTCAACATCAAGTCAAACTTCTTCTCTCTGATTTGTTTTGGGCCAAGGACAAGTGGCAAGAATTCATTGTATACGATGCGTTGCCACACAGCAATTACGATTTTTCTTGATTCCTGCAATCAAAGAGAACATTACAGCTAATTACGCAGTCACAATTTGTATAGCGAGTGCTACATGTACAAGTGGCAAGGCTGGCCCTTTTGATAAAACTGTGACTTCAAATGCTGTGAGATACGACAAATGCGATGTGGTGTGTACGCACTCTTTTCAATGCGATGTTTTCATCTCATCGGATGATAATTCCATGCTTCTACAAGCAGTATAGCTGAGGATGTTCAGCATTGATTCAATAGCAAAACATTATGTGGGAAGCATTGTATGAGGTCTGACTCAAATTTTGAGGGTGATGAATTTCTGCATTATAATCTTCGAAATTGGCAGAAATCTAGCAATATTTAAGTTTAAGAGGTGTGCCAGTGTTTATCTGACAGGTGGGCCAAAACTATTACAAACTAAATTGTATAAAAGAATTTGCTGGATTTATTAAAAAAATTATTAGGCCTACATGAATTTGTTGCAATTTCATATTTTTTAATGACAAAAAATATAGAAATACCTGGAACAGTTGCTCTCCTGACCAATGTGGGTTTAGATCATAAAGCTTCTTTTCGATGTCATTGTGGTATCTGCTGAAAGCTGTGTGTACTGCGGTCAAGCCCATATGTTCATTCACTCTGATATCACCTGGAGTGGTAAAAAGTATTCATCAACACTTCAGTAACTATTAAGAGGCAGTTTTTCCAAGATTCAGGCACTTCACCATTGGGGGTGATACTACTTACCCGACTAAGATTTTGTTAATTTTAATTTTTTTGTTGGTAAACAGTTACTAAAAAGTGGGAAAAATATCTTTTTCAGACCTCAGTACCTTTCAGATACATTTTAGTTGATCTTTGAAATAAAGGGTCAAAATTTGAATCGCGTCAAAGACTCAACGATATCATTTGGTATCGCATTTATGATGATTGACTCGGCACAATTATGATTGATTGGCGGCACAAAAAATGACTACTTCAGTCAATTTTAAGCTGAATTGATTGGGCAAATGTGGCTTGCACCCTGGGTGCCTCAATGTTATGTGCATGCATATGAAGGAGGGGACGTATACACTCTAAAAAACTTCAGACAAAATTGGTTTTTTAGATTCAAAATGGTTTTTTGAAAACCAAAATTCAATGCTAAAAACCAACATGGATTTTTTTTAAAATCCATGTTGGTTTTGCATTGAAATTTTGAACCTAAAAAACCAATTTTGTCCCGACATTTTTTAGAGTGTATTACAAGTTTACATAAAAAATTACAATGGTACACTAAGGGCGCATCTCAACAAAGGGCACTATTTTCTGTAAAAGAGTGAAATTGACCCATTTTCAGGGCTCTGTGCCTAATTGTGCCACGGGTCAACAACAATGTGAGCCAGTCATGTGCTATAACATCTGTAGTTTACTGTGGTGTGAGCATCTCTGAGCTACTTTTCACCATTCTCTCTCCAGAATATTTTTAATGTGCAATTTTTAAAAAATCAACGGGATGCCCTCAATATGAATGCAGGCAGTCTTGCAAGTTTTGTCTCTAGTACATTTTAGTTGTTCAAATAGTGTGCAAACTCGAATAGGGCCGCCACAAAAACCCCAAAATAGAATATCCTCATATTTATCATGCTTGCTGGTGGTGAAATCTTCAGACAGGCAATTTGCAATATTGCTATCAGCACAAATGTCATTTACTATTGACCATTTTTATCTTTCAGTTATATTAGTTTGGTTGCATATTTTTAAGGTTGAATTCCATAAAATGTGTGTTCATTAAATCTTAGACTAACTTTTTCAATGTATGGGGCTTTATTGTATGTGTGTCTACGTCTCTGATTTATAATATTGTTATCTGAAGGACTTGGTTAATGTATACTTTTTAATTGAGTTTTAAGAGTAATGTACTAAATTACTAACATATGAATCTCCTATTAAACGTAACGATGATGCATCTTTTACATTTCTACCAACGTATACTTTCCACACATATTTTTACAATTTCTATTTTCCTCTTCGTCTATACATCATTTAAGTCATCAAGTTTGTGAAGTCTTACTTGTAATGAACACATAAATGAAAGCTGAAAATGGCCAAACATAAAAGCTAGAAACCATTTTCTAAAAGAAGTGAAATAATTTCAGAAATATATAAAAAGGGTTATTAGACAGTGATATTTTTTAGTTTTGTTATGATCAGCCTGTAATTTAATTTCAATAAAGTAGTTGAACGGAGGAAATCACATTATTACCAACCTGCAACAAAGCACCTGGTGAAATTATCGACGTCTCGACATTCTCTGTCGATTCCATACTGGAGAAGTTCGCGGAACCCGAGCGGGTTATCCTCCATAAACAATCGGCCACGGCCTGAAGTGAGAAATATAATTCAGCTAGAAAATAATTTGTCTTCAATCCCATTTTCAATCAAATATTCTCACTTGCTGCGAAGTGATTTATGGAGTCAAGAAAAAACCAAAACTTAAACTGTTATTGTTTTAACATTGTTTAATGGCCTTTAGTTTAGAAACACTCAAAAAATAATAAAAGCCTCAGAAAAACGTTGATTGGTTTTTGTACCCCATATCAAATCAACCAGGGTTTTTTGACATACAAACATAGGCTGCATAGCAGCAAACCTTCAGTGAATAACACCTTTAGAAGATTACAATATTATCATAAAATTGGTGCGTTTACGAAATTGCTTATAGGTATGCAATAGCGGTCGAGTAGTGGCCTTCCATTATCTCTATTTTTCCAATGATTCATAAAGTGTTATACGCATCAAAAAGCACTGCTAAATTAATTGCATAGGTGATTTGTTTAGAAAAATGCATTACTGTATATGCAATAGTGGGGAAGTTTTGGCTCCGATATAAAAAAAATTCTTTTAAATATTTTTTCTCAATATTACAAAAACTATAGAATAGCCATCTGTCAGACCATGAAAAGGCACAAATAGACCATATATACAAGCCATATGTGTACCAAACTTCATCCATGTATATAAAATAGTGACCGGATGTTGGGCCAGAAACAAAAATGATAATTTTTATGTTTTTTTTTTTCAGTATTTGAAAAAGTATATAATATTTTCCATCAGACCTTTCAAAAGGCACAACTAGACCATATTGACCATATGTGTACCAAAGTTTATCCATGTACATGCAATAGTGAGCAAGTCTTAGCCCAAAAAACAAAAACAAAAAATGTTTTTATATCTTTTCTCATTTTTTCAGAAAGTATAGAATATCTGTCAATGAGACCATCAAAAGGCACAACTAGACCATATAGGCCACGTGTGTACCAAATTTCACATGTATATATTTTTCATTATTGGGCATGTTCACGAATTCGTGGAGGTGTAAAAACGAGCATGTACGAGTTTGTGGATGTGTAAAAACGAGCATAAGTGCTCGTGTATGTGCAATAACTAACACTCGTGGATGTGCTTTATTATTCATTCGTGGACCTGTCAATACTAACATTCGTGGAAGTGCTAGATAATTAGGGTTTAGGTTTAGAATTAGGGTTAGAGTTAGTTTTAGGCAATTTCAGGGTTAGTATGTTCGTAATTACACCTGTACAAATTCCTGAAATGCAATATTTGGCACTTACACGAATGCAAAATTCGTGTATATGTTCGTTTTTGCAGGTTTACAAATTCGTCCACATGTAAAATATTGAAAAATATATACCTCAATTTCATCCATGCACATGCAATAGTGACCGAGCCTTGGCCCAGAAACGAAAAAAAAAAAATTTTATATTTTGTTAATTATTTCAAAAAAGTATTTAAGATCTATTCATCAGACCATCAAAAGGCACAACTAGACCATACAGACTAGATGTGTACCAAATTTCATCCCCATACATTCAATAGAGGCCGAGTGCCGGGCCGAAAACGATCTATCCGCCCGCCGCCCGACCGCCCGCCCGCCCGGTGGACGGACAGCATTTTTACCCAAGTGATTACAATACCTTCTTCGAACTTCGTTCGCTGAAGGTAAAAACGGTTGGTTACAAATGACTGGTGCGCAAGGCAATATCAAAGATCAAACTCCCGGTGTTAAAGAGTGTAAAAGCACACAAGTGTCTCACTTGGGAGGGTGCCAGCCCGAAGCTCATCGTTTTTCTTTTTGGTGCTTCCATAGACATTTGATGAATCAATGAAGGATGTCAAAGCATTTGTTTGTTGTCTTGGTCCTAAAATACAGAAGAGAGACTTTCAGGCACTAGTTCATGCAACACAGGATTTTAAAACACATGGTTCTCCCCAAAAAAAAACAAGCAATGTTATCTTGTACCAATTCCCGCCACTCAGTCATAGATGATAATGTCCAGAATATATTTTAATTGATCATTATTTTTATAACATGCATTTTTTTGAAAATGCCACTTAATTGAAGTAAAATTATACAAATAGGCTGCATGCTGGAAAATGTTATAGCAATTTCAGTTAGTATGAGTTTCTGTAATACAGCAGAAAAACGTAGCGAATCTAATATAATTCATGTGATTGGTTGATGGACTGAATTACATGGCATAAAACTAATTTGATAGTAATAATACTATATATATATCGATGAAATTTGATACATGCAGTGTCATGCACAAATAATATACAACTTGACGTCAAATCTAAAACAAAATGAAAACAATAAAAATATGAGAACTTTTCATGAGCCATACCAACTGGGCACTCATCAGCAGGTGTTGCGGACGACCGTACAAACATGACGCAGTTTTTGCTGCTGAATGCGGTGTCATCACTCGGGATTGAAATTGGGAGGCAATCTTTATTCTCTACGCCTGTCGTATTGCATCCGTCACTTCCACATGTGACATGGACTGTGTCTTCCTCGCCTGAAAGGAAGAATGAATTGAGAATGAACAATTATGGCTTTGTCAGGTCCAAATAATGAGCGACAGTCATTATTGCGATGTTGGAATAGACAATTAATGTGATTAATTTTGGCTTATTTTAAGGTGGCCTGTGTCATTGATTCATCTTTTACATGTGACATTTCAGCTGCCAGGTTGTTGCAAGATAAAAAATATGTATAATTATGTCACATTTACACTGCTCAGACATAATATAATGGGGCAAGGGGTTTTTTTTCACAATTGTTGCCAGTTACGGCTGTCTCAGCGAGATATCAAATGTCAGAATTGACATGAAATTTAATGAAAAAACACAAGGTCTACTTAAACGCAAACCCTAATCCTATTCAAATACCTCACCCTAATTGTAATGCTAATTTTAAACCTATGAGAAGCTTGGGTCTGTTTTCACTATCTAGTATCTATCTATCTTTCGTCCGTGTGCTCTCCTGGGTAATCCAGGCTGCTCACCCAATTCTCATTGGGGGGCCAGCCCTTTTTTGTGTTTCCATTATTTTCCTTGTATCTTCCCGGCCACTGTTTTAGTGTTTTTGTGTCTTCCTGGAAGGTATCATTGGTTTTTACCACCAATTGGTCCTTGTTTCCAAGGATTATTTCACATTTTCCAGAATGCATGTGTTCCTGCGTTTCCACCTCTTTTCTGCAGTTTCTGCATTGTAGTCTTGTTACATGTCTCTGTAGTTTTCTTTGGCATTGAGCATCCGCGTTCTCACACTGAAGATTGTGCTCACTTCTGCTCTGGTGCACTCCATCATGTACATTGCTGGAGTTCCCTCTCTTCTTGGCCTTATGTTGTCCAGGTAGTATTTAGTCTTCATTTTTGCAGTGCTGTCCTTCTAACCCTCGATCCATCTGCAGAACTACTGCTATGTTGACGACACACTTTTTCGCTTGATGTTCTAGTCCTCCCAGGCTTCTTCTACCCAGGATGTTTTCTTTTATCTCCTGTGATGTTGTCCACTATCCCTTCTTATCATGTTCCTCTCTGATTGCTTTCAGGAGTGCATTATCAGCGGTTTTCACATTTTCTGCATACATTATCCTGTTGTGATCGATAAATTTGTTGATTTCTAGCAGTCCGGTTCTACAGGGTCTATCTTCACCCCTATTGCATCCTTAACTGCAATTTACTACACCGGTAACACCGCCCCCTTTTCTTTCCTTCCTCTGTCTTGAGTACCACTTGAAGCCTTCTAGGGCTGGGGGCTGGCCTTTTTGCTTCTGTGATGAGGGCGATGTCTGTCTTCTTCGAATCCATCAGATTCTTCAAACTTTCCATCTTCCGTCTGATACGGAATTCCGTTTATGTTGCAATATAGGATATTGATGTTTTTTTTTTCTTTTTTTTCTTTTTCCCTCCTCTTCTTGTTTTGTTTTTCTTTTGGTGACTCGTGGGATGATGTGGGTCGTAGCTGTTTAGGCCTAGTCTTCTTCGGAGAATGTTACCCTTTTCTTCTGCCCCCTCTCTCTGACCTATATTCAATTCTGAAGTGTTGACCCTGTGTTTTGTCATTTCATTTCTGTCACATACATCCTTACATGTTCATTAATTTTTACAGTTCATTCATATAACCATTGGTTAAATGTGTGACATTTGGAGGAAGAGCTTTTCCATCAGCGGTCGCCAAAACATGGAACAGTCTCCCTGACCATCTGAGATCAATAAATGGAATTGACTGTTTCAAGTCCAAACTTAAGACTTACCTATAGGTTTGTAACATGCTTTCAAAAGAGCGCAGTGGAATGAATGACATTACATCAGACATAGCGCTATACAAATTATTTTTTATTTTTTATTTCACTTAAAGCAGCCATAACTGGAACTGACTATGATTGCCTCCTTTAATTATGTGAGCAGTGTAAATTATTCTTTGACTTACCTTCGGGATCACCCACAGTCAGTGCAGCTAATGGAGTGAGAGTCACGTCATGATCAAGAAATTGTCCACAAATAGTAAAAAGGAAGGAATGTGCAGGGTCGGGTGACATTTTTCCCTGGGAAACTTTGAGGCTGACTTCACGGGCACTTGGAAGGGGGCCGAACTTCCCACTTCTCGGGGCATCCAACCCTGCGCAGGTGAAGAATTTCAAAAGAAATTAAGACTATCAGAGAATTTAATCAATGCCAAATAAAAAAAGCTATTTCTGCTCTAAAAGTTATGTGAATCAATAGGAAATTGTTTTTAAACCTGCTGGCTTGATCTAAGTACTTTTCCCCGTTGAGAATCTCAATTGCAATTAAGTAAACTGAGGGTGAAACAAAGGTTTTAAAAGACCCAGCAAAATTGCAATTAATATTGTTTGAATACCTGTGTAATTAATTTAAATTACAGAACAGTTCAATGAGGCCTTCGGTGGTGGCAACCAATTGGTGGCCATCTATCGTTCGGTATCTGAATTCAAGCATAAGTGAGATTTGAAAGATTGAGTGTTATACATGTAAATTTCACTGTGGTCCTCGAAGCACTTTTCCTGATAAGAGGTCAGTTTTCAGAACCAAAAAAAAACCTGTAATCTCCATTTTTTAAATTGTTTCATATCAGTTAAATGAAATTGTGTAAGCCTTTTTTTTTTGCACACAAAATTGGTTGGGACGGTTGATCCGAAAAGTTTAATATCAATTATATCTGGCCTACAATTGAAAATGTTGAGTAAGTACATGTATTGGTATAGGATGGCTGTTTTGCCTCATTGTTGTGTCCTCATGTCGTTCTAATTAGCCTGCCAAGGGCATACATACAGGATGTAAATCCCCAATCATCCATCCGGTGTCTTGGCAATTTGGTAGGACTGTGTAAAGCAGGCTGGAATATTTGTTTAATTGGATTGACACAAGGTGGAGCTTAATTAGCTAAATTGATTGGTTCGCCCTCTTGTGAGTTTTTATCCCAGTCTGCAAGTTTGTGTGGAACCCAGTCATTTCCTCCTGTCTCATCAAACTGCCAGGTCATGCCATGAGCTCCTCAGGAGGCCTGAAAACTTTTATCTGATTTTATCTGTAACATTAGCTGTGAGTATGGCTTTTTATATAATCTAATTCTTCTAAATTCATTATTACAAAATCATTTTGAGTGTAATAGTGCATTATTTTCTGTATGGAGCAAGTTTATGCTCATTTTATTTTACTTATGTATTTCTTGTGAATTTCTGGTCATTCAGATGTCAATCTGTCATTTTTGAGCAGCCATATTGGTTTGAAATTCACCTATCAAATTTAATTGATTTATTTGATGAGATAATGTAAAGTTATGTCTATTTTATGTAGCTTATTTATTTCATGCATATTTTCTGTAAATATTATTCACTGGTCCTTAAATATTATGTTTGAAAATACAACTTTGCAATTTTATCCTTGTTATAGGATATGGACTTGAACATGTGAATGTGAACTGAATCTGGTCCAAACTGGTGCTTAGCACATATTGGTGACACTGCATCTCACAGAGATTGTAAGTTGTTTTGCATGGCGTTCATCTTTATTGATTTATTTATTTGACTGGATTGATATAATTCAGAATCTGGACTTGTATTATTTTGTTTGTCTATTACAAAAACCTAAAAAATATATTTGATTATTTAATATTATTGATATATCTTCAGTTTATGTTATTTAGTCTTTTGTTTGTACTTTGTTGTCTTTTAGTAATTTATCACGTTTCATGTTTTTAGGGAATGGAAAATTTATGGAAATTTTAAGATTCGAGAATATGACGAATAAAACGATTTACATCTGAACATCTGGTATCGTCCTTTTTCTCCGTCTGACGTTCACTCTAGTCTGATCGGTGTCTCCCAATACAGTTCCAATCATCTGTCGTCATTGGAAGGTACAGTTCCAATCTTCTGTCGTCATTGGAAGGTACAGTCCCTATCATCTGTCGTCGTTGGAAGGTACATTTCCAATCATCTGTTATCATGGAAGATAAGGAGAAGAAGATCGCTGAAATACAACGCCTCAAGTTGGAGAGGACCAGCGCTAAATGTAAGGTGACGAACACATGTAAGATATTACAAAGAACTTTTGCCAAAGATGAGCTAACAGAAACAATTCGCATTGAAATAGAGCAACTCGAGAAAATAATGAAAAAGTTTATTGAAGCTCACAATGAATACTGTACATTCATAGAATGCAATGATGGACTTGATGATTTCAAAGTGGTCAATAACTTGGATCTTGAAGACTATTATGATGATGTCTGTGAAAGATATGACAATGTGAAAAGCAAGTATTCAAGTTTAAAAAGTTCATGTAACAATGGGATAAAGCGAAATGAGCTTGTTCGTCTTGAAATGAAATTGGATTCTGAAGCATTTAGGCTGTCACGCGTGTGTGACCAAGCGGAAGCTGTGGTTCTGGAAACAATGGTCGAAGCTGAAGAGATTACTTGTTATATTGATGACATTGTATGTAAAACTGATGATGTCGCAAAATTGGTCGACAGATTGTGTGAATTGGCTATTGATGATGGTTATGTTAAAGACAAAGTTAGACATATCAGTGATTTGATGTGTAGGTCAGATGATGTCAAAAGACAATGCAATATTACACTTAAATCTTTATGTGTCACTCACAATTCTGACAATTTATCTGATGTTCATCCTCTTTCTGAGGTTGCTAGTGACAGGGCAAAGTTTGATGCAGTCAGTGCAAACGACATTGACTTTGGTGTTTCAAAATCCAGTCCGTCTGGTCAAGTGGTTCAGTCAAGTTTAAGTAATACCTTTGTGACTGGGTTTGTCAGTGCAGCGAGTGCTGCAGGTGGCGTCACGAGTAGTCAGGTGTTCGCTGGTGATTTTTCAGCTGGTCGTTCTTCTGTTTTTCCCACGTTTACTTATATCCCTTCTAGCATGGGTCATCTTTACAATTTTGGGGAAACAGTTGGTAGTACATCTAGTAGTGCTGCGCAAGTTAGTTTGTCTGGTAGTGCTGCACAAGTTAGTCTGTCTGGTAGTGCTGCGCATGTTCATTCATCTGGTAGTGCTGCGCATGTTAGCCCATCTGGAGCTAATCTTCCTCGAACTGGTTTGTGGAGTTATGGTGATGTAGACCGTGCTCCCAGGTTTGATTCTTCTAGAGTTCATGTCAAGAAGGTATCATTGCCTGAATTTTCAGGGAAGCGTCGTGACTGGCCTGAGTTTAAAACAGTCTGGCGCGACTTGGCGGAGGGTAGCATTCGTAGTCGTTCTGCTCTGGCATATGAGCTTAAAAGGTGTCTTAAAGGTCCAGCTCTTGAGAAAGTTAAGAGTATTTATGTGACTAAGCCGGAGGCGTATGATCTTATTTGGCAGAGGTTGTCAGAGTTCTATGATGATACTACTGCTTGTGTCCAGGCTGCTCTTGAAGGCCTGCAAAGGCTAAAGCCTGTGAAGGACGAGGATTTTAGAGGCTTAGTTAGTTTGGTTGATGTTGTTGAGTCCGTTCATGCTCAGCTGGATGAGCTTGGACACGCCAGTTTGCTCACAATGAGAGAGGTTGATAGAATTAGTGGTATGCTGCCCTCTAGTGTTCGAATGGTCTGGATCAGGATTTTCCATGGGCTAGATACTGAACAGCAGTTGAAGCCTCTAGGACATTTTCTAAAGTTTCTCAGGTCTGAGAGGGCATCTGTAGCAAGGTTGGCTGAGGGACAAAGTCCACATAAGAGTCACCAAGGGAACTCTAATTTTAGCAAGTCAGCTGGTGGTGAGTCTGCGGGTAGACCCAACTGTGCTGTGCACAAGGAAGCTAAGCACAAGACTTCCGATTGTGTCGAGTTTAAGAAACTTTCTCTTGATGAAAAATTCAAAGTGTAAAAGGAGGTTCATGCTTGTTTCAAGTGCTTCGGATATCACAGACGTGAAAACTGTAAGGACATAGGGAAATGTGTTCATTGTCAGAGGAATCATAATCCATTGTTGTGTAAGCAGCAGTCAGTAGGTTCTCAAGGTGGTAGTTCTGGGTCTGTGGAGTCAAATGGTAACACTGTTCGCAGTGATAGCAATGTTGCCCATGATCCTGCGGGATGTTCTTTGTTTGCGATACAGCAGGCTCTTGCTGTGAATAGTGGCCGGTGGGCTACAATCTTTTGTGACAGTGGGTCAAACACCACTTATGTCACACATGCTGCTGCAGATCGCTTGAAGGCTAAGAAGTTGGAGAGATATACTATGGATCTCACAACAGTAGGCAATCAAAATCAGGAGTATCAGACTAGGCTCTATGAGTTGTCTCTTCGAACTCAATCTGGGAAGGTTGTTCCGATTTTGGCTTATGGGATGGATGAAATAACTGGCCCCATTTCCAAGCTGGATCTCAGTTGTATTTCTGGATTATTTCCAGATTTTGATGTGTCAATCTTGCAGCGTAGGTCCAAGTATGTAGACATTCTATTGGGATGTGACTACTTTGGTATGCATTCAAAGGAGGAGGTTTCCAAGTCTGGCAATTTGAGTATAATGAAAGGAGAATTAGGTGTTTGTGTGTTAGGTAGCCATCCTGATTTGCATGAAGACACCATTATTAGTTCCAATTTGGCTAGGACTGCCCATCATTTCAATGCCAGAGGGGATTGTCATCTCTTGCAAAGGAAGGTGCTGCACTCAGAGTTCAACTCTGTGAAAGCTGAGGAATTGTCTACTGAAATTGTTTCCAGGTGTGAAAAAGTAAACACAGCGGACCTTGTCACTCGTGGATGTAGTCCAAAAGACTTAGACAACAATTCCGAATGGTGGAATGGGCCTCCTTTCTTGTATACTCCTCTAGAGGACTGGGGCTTAAAGTTCGGCATTCAAAAGGATTCCGTCTCTCCGGGAGAGAAAAGACTAGAAGCAAAGTCTGCAAATGTTCTTGTTGGAAACTTTTCTATCTGTCCCAAGTTGAGTGAATGTGTTAATTATTCAAGGTTCAGCAAATTGGAGTCCTTGCTGTGGGTGGTTGCTCGTTTGCTGGGTGTTGCAAAGGCAAAGTCCTTCAGTGGGGCTAGTACACAGAATTCGGCAGGTGTCTTCCAGGAGGCTGAGATGTTGATTGTGAAGGATGTACAGCGTAGCATGTCAACTGAACTCACCAAGAAGAATGGCACATATCAGAAGCTCAACCCAGTGCAGAATAAAGATGGGATGTGGATTGTAGGTAGCCGTCTCCAGCGACATAATCCAATGACTCCAGAATCTGAGGCTCAACTTTTGCTTCCGTCGGGTCACGAGGTCACTTATCTCTTCATGCAGGATGCTCATGTGAAAGGTGGTCACCGTGGTAGGGATTCTACTTTAGCTCGCTTTAGGCAGAGGTTTTGGGTTCCGCATGGAAGTAAACTGGCATGGAGAGTCAAGGCATCCTGTCAGCTGTGTAAGCTTAGAGATTCTAAATTGCTAAGCCAGGGAATGGGACTGCTTCCAATGTCGCGGCTTAAGCCTTCCCCTCCTTTCACTTCAGTCATGCTTGATTTGTTTGGCCCGTACAAAGTGCGGGGAGAGGTTCAGAAACGTGTTTCTGGCAAAGCTTATGGTGTTCTCTTTGCAGACATGGTGTCTGGTGCAGTGCACATTGAGGGCGTGTTTGCCTATGATACTAGTTCTTTTCTTTTAGCTCTGAAAAGGTTCACTTCAATCAGGGGATGGCCTAGTGTCATATACAGTGATCCAGGGTCGCAACTTGTCAGTGCTGCGAAGGAGTTGCAGCAAGCTTGGGAAGCTGTTGATCGTGATCTTTTGATAAGAGATGGCGCTGAGAATGGACTTAAGTGGGTGTTTGGGCCTGCCGACAGTCCATGGCACCAAGGTTTGGTTGAGTCTCTTGTGAAGTCGGCAAAGCGATCAATTCACTTTGCTGTGCACAATCAACGTTTGTCTGCATCCGAGTTTCTCACGTCGTGTTCTGTAGTGGCAAATCTTCTCAATGAGAGACCTATTGGAGCGTTGTCAGGACAGGATTCTGATTTGAGTGTCATTACTCCTAACAGTCTGCTGTTAGGTAGGGCTACTGCCCGAAATCCAGGAGGTTGGGAAATGGAAGTTCACAGTAGAGAAGCTCGTTTCCATTATGTTCAGAATGTGGTCAGCTTATTTTGGGAGCGATGGATAGAAATGTGTGCCCCAGCTTTGGTTTCACAAAGCAAATGGTACACTGCCAAGCGTAATCTAAAGCCTGGTGATGTTGTGTTGGTTTCAGACAGGAACTCACTTGTTGGTGAGTACAGACTTGGTGTTGTGAGAGAAGTATTTCCTGGTGAAGATGGGTTAGTTAGGAAAGTATCACTCTCTTACAAGAATTTCAAAGTGGGTGAGAAAGTCCATGAGTACAGTGGTGTTCCTGATACCACAATTGTTCGTAGTGTTCAGCGATTGGCCTTACTTGTCCCCATCTCTTGCAAAGGAAGGTGCTGCACTCAGAGTTCAACTCTGTGAAAGCTGAGGAATTGTCTACTGAAATTGTTTCCAGGTGTGAAAAAGTAAACACAGCGGACCTTGTCACTCGTGGATGTAGTCCAAAAGACTTAGACAACAATTCCGAATGGTGGAATGGGCCTCCTTTCTTGTATACTCCTCTAGAGGACTGGGGCTTAAAGTTCGGCATTCAAAAGGATTCCGTCTCTCCGGGAGAGAAAAGACTAGAAGCAAAGTCTGCAAATGTTCTTGTTGGAAACTTGTCTATCTGTCCCAAGTTGAGTGAATGTGTTAATTATTCAAGGTTCAGCAAATTGGAGTCCTTGCTGTGGGTGGTTGCTCGTTTGCTGGGTGTTGCAAAGGCAAAGTCCTTCAGTGGGGCTAGTACACAGAATTCGGCAGGTGTCTTCCAGGAGGCTGAGATGTTGATTGTGAAGGATGTACAGCGTAGCATGTCAACTGAACTCACCAAGAAGAATGGCACATATCAGAAGCTCAACCCAGTGCAGAATAAAGATGGGATGTGGATTGTAGGTAGCCGTCTCCAGCGACATAATCCAATGACTCCAGAATCTGAGGCTCAACTTTTGCTTCCGTCGGGTCACGAGGTCACTTATCTCTTCATGCAGGATGCTCATGTGAAAGGTGGTCACCGTGGTAGGGATTCTACTTTAGCTCGCTTTAGGCAGAGGTTTTGGGTTCCGCATGGAAGTAAACTGGCATGGAGAGTCAAGGCATCCTGTCAGCTGTGTAAGCTTAGAGATTCTAAATTGCTAAGCCAGGGAATGGGACTGCTTCCAATGTCGCGGCTTAAGCCTTCCCCTCCTTTCACTTCAGTCATGCTTGATTTGTTTGGCCCGTACAAAGTGCGGGGAGAGGTTCAGAAACGTGTTTCTGGCAAAGCTTATGGTGTTCTCTTTGCAGACATGGTGTCTGGTGCAGTGCACATTGAGGGCGTGTTTGCCTATGATACTAGTTCTTTTCTTTTAGCTCTGAAAAGGTTCACTTCAATCAGGGGATGGCCTAGTGTCATATACAGTGATCCAGGGTCGCAACTTGTCAGTGCTGCGAAGGAGTTGCAGCAAGCTTGGGAAGCTGTTGATCGTGATCTTTTGATAAGAGATGGCGCTGAGAATGGACTTAAGTGGGTGTTTGGGCCTGCCGACAGTCCATGGCACCAAGGTTTGGTTGAGTCTCTTGTGAAGTCGGCAAAGCAATCAATTCACTTTGCTGTGCACAATCAACGTTTGTCTGCATCCGAGTTTCTCATGTTGTGTTCTGTAGTGGCAAATCTTCTCAATGAGAGACCTATTGGAGCGTTGTCAGGACAGGATTCTGATTTGAGTGTCATTACTCCTAACAGTCTGCTGTTAGGTAGGGCTACTGCCCGAAATCCAGGAGGTTGGGAAATGGAAGTTCACAGTAGAGAAGCTCGTTTCCATTATGTTCAGAATGTGGTCAGCTTATTTTGGGAGCGATGGATAGAAATGTGTGCCCCAGCTTTGGTTTCACAAAGCAAATGGTACACTGCCAAGCGTAATCTAAAGCCTGGTGATGTTGTGTTGGTTTCAGACAGGAACTCACTTGTTGGTGAGTACAGACTTGGTGTTGTGAGAGAAGTATTTCCTGGTGAAGATGGGTTAGTTAGGAAAGTATCACTCTCTTACAAGAATTTCAAAGTGGGTGAGAAAGTCCATGAGTACAGTGGTGTTCCTGATACCACAATTGTTCGTAGTGTTCAGCGATTGGCCTTACTTGTCCCCATTGAGGGAGAGTGAAGCCATATCACAGCAACCCTGTCCCCTCCGGTGTATTGGTATAGGATGGCTGTTTTGCCTCATTGTTGTGTCCTCATGTCGTTCTAATTAGCCTGCCAAGGGCATACATACAGGATGTAAATCCCCAATCATCCATCCGGTGTCTTGGCAATTTGGTAGGACTGTGTAAAGCAGGCTGGAATATTTGTTTAATTGGATTGACACAAGGTGGAGCTTAATTAGCTAAATTGATTGGTTCGCCCTCTTGTGAGTTTTTATCCCAGTCTGCAAGTTTGTGTGGAACCCAGTCATTTCCTCCTGTCTCATCAAACTGCCAGGTCATGCCATGAGCTCCTCAGGAGGCCTGAAAACTTTTATCTGATTTTATCTGTAACATTAGCTGTGAGTATGGCTTTTTATATAATCTAATTCTTCTAAATTCATTATTACAAAATCATTTTGAGTGTAATAGTGCATTATTTTCTGTATGGAGCAAGTTTATGCTCATTTTATTTTACTTATGTATTTCTTGTGAATTTCTGGTCATTCAGATGTCAATCTGTCATTTTTGAGCAGCCATATTGGTTTGAAATTCACCTATCAAATTTAATTGATTTATTTGATGAGATAATGTAAAGTTATGTCTATTTTATGTAGCTTATTTATTTCATGCATATTTTCTGTAAATATTATTCACTGGTCCTTAAATATTATGTTTGAAAACACAACTTTGCAATTTTATCCTTGTTATAGGATATGGACTTGAACATGTGAATGTGAACTGAATCTGGTCCAAACTGGTGCTTAGCACATATTGGTGACACTGCATCTCACAGAGATTGTAAGTTGTTTTGCATGGCGTTCATCTTTATTGATTTATTTATTTGACTGGATTGATATAATTCAGAATCTGGACTTGTATTATTTTGTTTGTCTATTACAAAAACCTAAAAAATATATTTGATTATTTAATATTATTGATATATCTTCAGTTTATGTTATTTAGTCTTTTGTTTGTACTTTGTTGTCTTTTAGTAATTTATCACGTTTCATGTTTTTAGGGAATGGAAAATTTATGGAAATTTTAAGATTCGAGAATATGACGAATAAAACGATTTACATCTGAACATCTGGTATCGTCCTTTTTCTCCGTCTGACGTTCACTCTAGTCTGATCGGTGTCTCCCAATACAGTACAGTGATGGAAGTGAGGTGCGGAGGAGAGGAGCTCGGGGTGAGCTCCCTTGCTCAGAAAACTTCGGATGTTCTTCCTTACCACAGCTCCCCCCTTCAGTATGGTGAAAATACAATTTCCTGTTTGATTTTTCTGTCCTCCGGGTGCTATTAGCCAAAATTATACTCTAGTGGTACACTTTCTTTTTTTTTCATTTTAAAAATTTGCAATGGCAATGGCGTGCCATTGCAGCACAAGCTAAAAGCTCTCATGACGGTAAGTTTCCATCTCATTCACTGTGTAAGTAATTAAGTATACCTACTTGTCCGAAGCATCGCAGTCCACCTCGCTACTTTTTGGAAATGGACAGACTGACGGATCTTCATAGGGAGAATAAACCGGTTTAATGGTCTTGAAAGGAGTAGGATACAGTATCTTCTTATCCAGGGACACTATGACGTCATGGATTTGTGTAGAACTCAGTGAATACCTAAAAGTAAGTCATTACAGATGATTTCATATTTGTAGACATAAGTGGCAGAAAATACATCATTTTTCCTGCAATTTTCATTCGTTGAGAGAAGGTATGACACCACTCTCTCCTGAAAAGTGACATAGCGTCTTACATGGGTGACTATGGCATTCTAATCCATTGATCTCCTCTATGGAAATGACTCTAGCTGTTTCAAGCGAGAGTTTCTGTTTGTGTTACACACATTTTTAGTACACATTGTCGAAGTCCAATACTCTGTATTCAGATGAGTGGGATCAGATGATCCACATAATGATTGTTTTCACAGAAACAAGCAAATACATGAATGGAAAATTTTCTCAGAGGAGGGCTCTGCTGAGACGACATGATAATGAGCTACTAATCGCTGGGTCCCTGGTTTGATTCCAACTATGATTTTCTTACGAATGTGTAGTACCTCCCTTTTCTTTTGTTAAAATTTCATTTGGCAATTCAGCATGTTCTAAAAACATTACCCCCCTTGAAACATGCATACCCTGTCCGGAAAAATTCCCATATCCCCAAGTCATGCGCAAATAGGTGGATCCCACTCAAGTAAAAGCATACAAACTACCATCCCCCCCTCTCAACCCAGTCGTAAAATTTAATTCTGAATAGTCCCTCTACGTTCAGAGACGTGAAGCCATTCAGAGTCTGCTTGAGACTGATTTAATATCAATTGAAGCAATGAACAGTAACACAGGAGTGACCTGGAGTGTGAAATACAACAGTTCATGAGGAAATGTAGGAGTTCATGTGGATTGCAGTTTGACATGTGTGAACAACTGCCACAACACCAAGTTGGCCTTTGCAGCAGCTTATTGGTTGAAATTATGACATCATTTTTCCAGCCAGCATCACTTGCTTTCAAACAAGCTGAAAAAAGTGACGCGCTATGTGCTGCTTAACCAATCACCTGGCAGGATTTTCTGATGTCAGACCAAAAATTTTGCTAAATTTTTTGTTATTTGAGAAAAGTCTACAATTATGAAATCATCTGTAAACAGCAAATCAGTGTTCGTGTTTTGAAAAACTGACTTGGAAATTCTGTTAAAAAAAAAAGCTGTATGAACACTTCCAGGAATATTTAAAAGATTCAGGCCCATCTGCTCCCTTACATAGATAAACAAGCTATTTTTTAAAGTGTAATGATGAGCTGAACAAATCTAAACTCAAATTATACAAATAATAGCTATGCTTATTCTGAACATTACTCTCATCAAAATTCACAAAAATTTGTTCAGGACGTACAGCTTTCTTGGCTGTTTCACACTAAACTTTTGCCTGGTCAGCTAACATTTGTTTTTAAGCCTCTACATCATTGCTCAATTTTGTGTTAGTGATCTTTAACTGTGAATTGCCAAAGACAAGGATGATTCACAACTGGCCTCTGGCCTTCAGGCATAACATCATGCTGTCCGGCCAAAGATGAAATATTGATGGATATATAGTTATTGATTTGATAATAACAAACCTTTTTTAGCGCAGTCATATTGTTCTTACAATGACAGTTTCAGTGAGGATATAGTGCCATTACAGTCTGTTACTTTTATATAGAAAAAAAAATGAGGACCAGTTTACTGTGAAAATGCACTTTGTGACTCATGATGGCTGATGAAGTGTCATTTTCTCTACTTTCAACATGGGAACATAGAGACAGTTTGATTAGTCATGATCAAGAGAAGGCCATTTGACTTGTCATACATGTAACTGATTTTGGATTGAAAATCAAATGCAAAATCCTCTCGTTTGCCTGTCACCAACGAGCGAGATAAGCCTCCGTATATCAAATTAACATTGAAAGTATTGGGTATGATCATGACAAATCATCAGCATGATGACACACGAAGTGCCATTTTCACAGTGAAACAGTCCAATCTCTTCTATATCGAAGTGACAGACTGCAATTAGGCCTACTGATAAAACAGAACTTACTCCCTCTGCACCTCATGGAGAATGTGGGACTGGTATTGTTCCGCCCAAGAAATTTGATTTTCAAAAGCAGTCGACGGCACCAATAATTGAAGCTGGTGGAACGAGAATTGTCCAGCTGAAAAAGAAAAATTATTGTCTCAGTTAAAAACTGCTTCACACTCTTAACAAAAAGGTTCTATATGGTACCTTCAAGGGTTCTATAAGCTGGTATAGATAGGGAAAGGTTCATTATTAAACTTATCAAAAGGACCCATCGGCAAACAAAAACAACACTAAGATAATCAAGCTGCACTGAACTCCCATGATGGAACCCTTTTCTCTCAATTTGGGAGCATTGGGTTCCATCATAGGGCCTTCCTACCGGTATTGAACCTTTTTTATTCTACTGAACCCTTAACAGATTATTTTGGCCTTGGATTCTTTATATATACCATCAAGAACTTTTTGCGTTAAGAGTGTATGTAGAATTAGAGTTTTACAATCAATTTTTCACATAAGTTTGAAGAAACAGGGCGTAGAGTTTTGCCATCAATTCACACATAAGTTTGAAGAGAAGGACCATTTTCTGTGTCATGACCTTTTCAAACTTATTTCATGCACGGAGACATTGCTCGTTTTGGCCAATCCTTCCCTGGACGGACTCATTCTGTTTTCTTTAAAAAAATCAAATCACTGTCTCCTCAAATATCAATTGAATCACCAACAGATGTTGTGATCATAAAATTTTATGCGACACCAAAAATGAGTTTCTATATTCAATGTCCATCAAGTTACACACATTGTGAATTGTACGTAGCTAATTCTGCCAGGATGTTAAAAACTAAGTTTATCTGTTGACATGTAATGAAATAAGTTCAGATTCTTTGGACTTATAAATTCCAAAAAAATTGCTATAGCCTTTTCTGAAGTATAGCTCTTTCCCTTGTGTCCTAATTTTTTTGTTCTCATCATATTTGGCATAATACCAGGCTGTGTATAGATAGATTTTGTTTTTGCCATTTTTTATTTTAATGGATATCTCTGAGATAATGACATACATGTAATCTTTTACTTTTTTTAGCGGGGGGTCCTGCCAGCGATAAGTCCTTGTCTTAAAGATGTCCTCCCTCAGAACAACGAGTGCTCCCCTAAAGAGAGGTTTAAGAAGGGGCTTCAATAACTAACTGCTCCCAGTAGCAGCTCTGCAATCATCCATGAGAGGCAAACACTGCTCCAGCTTCAAAGGCGTGGATGTCTTTGTTGCATACGTTCTGTCTGCTCAAATAAAATATCTTAGAGTCTTGAGTCTTAAGTCTTGACGTACACTTGCTTTACAACGGTGCTCAAAAGTGTGGAAAAATCGTTTGCAGTACTCATAAAATCAAAGTTTCAAGCAGGATGGAGGAGTATGAAAAATCTTAATTATGAGCAGGAGAGGACATACATTGTCTATATTCTTTTTCATGACAACAGTCGCCGACACGTATAAATACAGCTTCATTCCCAGGACTGTCACCGATACGACTGGAACAGACTGCCCAAGCAATCTTATCACCATCAGTGGAGAGCTTCAGGGCAGCCCTACAGAAACTGCTCTGAACGCCGCAACCAGCTTTTATCCTGATTTTAAAATGTTTTTATCTGCCCACCCAGATTTTACCAGGTGCACAGTTATTGGATCTCAGACTACAGATTACCAGCACAGGAATAGAAACAGAAATCCCGAGGCAAAACGGTGGTTGCCACAGAACTGTACACATGGGCGTCTTTTGCTATAGTGCATGTAGTGTGCATTGATCCTAAAACAGATCGAGCTTGGATGGTGCTACAGTACAAAATTTCTAAAAGTGGCTCGTCATTTAAAATCTAGCCTTAGCTATCTATCCATAGCCATTCCAAGCTAAACTAAGCTACACTTATCCATAGCTAGCCACCCTCTAAACATTTGTTTGTCACTGTGACTAGTTTATGATTACTTTGGGGTAGTAATGGTTGCACTCTGATTACCAGTGTGGTACAGCTTACTAATCCAATATTTGTCACATTGACAACCTTTTAGTAATATTGACTCAAGGAGTTGTCGGTTTAGGCACCAGGAATTACCACTCTATAGTTGTCATCTTGACCACGCTGTGTTTAGAGTGCTTAGCTATCCACAATTACTATTGTTTAAACAAGGGGTAAAGAGATTCCAGTGTATACAAAAGACTAGAAATGGATAGTTATGGATAGATAAGGATAAAACTGGTAATGAATAGCTACAGACAGCTAAGTTGAGCCAAATTTAGAAATTTTTACTGTAAATGTAATTTCTAATCCTGCCTTGCATCCTCCCATCTTGTCCTTCCTCTGAGGATTGATAATATTTGGCAGTTTTTCAATTTAATTTCCAACGCTATAAAACTATTACGTCAACACTTTCCTGAATGTTGTTCTTATGTTTCTTTCTCATTCAGTCACATTTCTACTGCTTCTGTTATTACAGTATTTTATACAGCCACTGCAGCTGCACCTTTTGGACTTTAGCATAAGAAATTTCCAATTGCTGCATCCTTCAAAGACTGATTGGCCCCTTTCGCCCTCCCCCTGGGAATTTCCTGGCTACGCTATACTAATTGTATATCACTGGAGCATAGTTTTCCTAATCTAAAAAAAAGTATTATGTTTTAAAATCATACCTGTGAGGTTGCCAGTGAAGGCAAAGTGATCCTTAGTTTGCTGGGTTTGTCTGACGTAGTTCAGACTGTTCTGCTGGTAATGTGGCAGATCGGCCAATATTTTGGGTAGAATTGAGGAGATTAATGGATCTGAAAATGATATTGACACGCTGTCTGAAGTCATCATATTTATGGAAGAGAAAAAACAAATGTTTGTATTTTTTAGTACAGTGAATGAAAAACGAGTGCTAACAGAATTGGGCAGAAATGTTCCTTGTAGGGTCATAGCCCTATCGATGCCATGTTATTCTGTATGAGTCATAAGCAATTTATGAAGTCAGAGCCCATACTTGTAATGCTAAAATATGTTTGATAGGGCTATGATGAGGTCATCGATAGCCACCAACAGCTTTTCTGTAAGCACTCGTTTTTTGTCTACTGTAAAATTATCTTTGATTTACCTGTGGGAGTAACGACATTGCTCTGCAAGACAAAGGCAGCAAGCAGTACTGTGATTGGTCTTGGAAGCCCCATCTTGCAGTTTCACCTGGTTACCTTGAAATGTAGGTCACAGCTGTTTTAATAAGTACGTGATTCTAGGAATTCAGTATTAATTGGAGAGAAAACGTCATAGAATCAACTTTTTTATGAGTTTAGGGCACTGATTGACATCAGACTGGCATATTTGCAGTTCTAAATATTTTTGGGATGGGAGCAGTTTGGAAGTCAAAAATTATTTCCAATTAATGGGCCGCTAATCTGCAGAGCTCTTACTGGAAGAGGTGGACAATACACTGTAGGGTGGTTCGAAAAACATCAATTTCACCATGGAGGGCAAGACACCCCCTCATTCTGTTCCACATGCCAAATTATGCACCCGTGCAAAATTTTGGACTCCAAAGTTAAATAGAAGTGGATGCTCACGGAGCCTGAAGTCTTAGCCAAAACAGCAAAAAAAAGTTGTTTATTCGCGAATCCGCGGTTTTGCATAACTTTGTCAATTTTAAAGCTACAAAGTTCTTACTACCATTTTTGAAATGGCCACAAAAGACCTTTCATTTGAATGGCGACATGATGGGTCTGCAAGAAAATTGAATGATCAAGGTTTTTCTTAAATTCCGTTTACCAGAAATGAAAGCTTTCGAATCTCATTAATTGCTATAATCATCATTTTAGTGCTAAAATTGGTTTTAATAAGACATTTTGCATATATACTAGATATGATATATACCTTACTTCTTCAATGTATTACACTTCAGTTGCTGGGGTTTGTGTGGGAAGATTTTTTAACAGAATGAAGTCAGAATAGTTAATATGGGAGATTCATTATTCTATTTTCACAACAGGTTCACTGATTCACTCTAAAAAATTTTGGATATTAGTGGTATTGTGCAAAACCAGTGTGTACAATAAAAAACCAGTTTGGTATTTTTAACTATATTTGGTTTTCTTCAGAGCAAATGGTATTTTTCATGAAAATTGGTTTTGGTCATGGGCAATTATGGTATTTATAAAAACCAAACTTCTGAAAAATCACTTTTATTGTGATCCATTTTTAATATACTTGTGGAACACTGATTTGAGATGTTTAGACTATTAATGTTGTGGTTAATGTTTTTAAAATTCATGCATGTTACTTTATTTGGAAGTTTTAAGAGAAAGGACTAACTATGCTGTATATCAGTCATGGCTACTGGAATATCCAATTTGGTATTTTAATAATCTCTCAGGGCTCACTCACTGGTTGACCTCATCTAAGAACACAAAACTGTGAACATGTTGCCTGGCGAGAAAAGCTGTTTGTTTATCAATCAAGACTTAAGAAGGTTTAAGGCAGAGTTTATTTGTCTCAACACTGCAGTAGAAGAGTGTGCATGTCAGTGTGCAGAAGATTGAGAAGAACTTGGTAAGTTTTTTTTTCTTAAATTCCTTAATGAAACTCTTAAGAAATATGCATTCTGAATGCAACTGTGTTTATTTGGGTAAGGTGTACACAATGTCTGGTTCATATATATGACATTATATACATAAATCAAACACATGGATAGTGTTCTGATATAACAATGACCCAAGGCATTCAATATTGTGAATATTGCATTCTGCCTGTAAAGGGATTCATGATAATTTAAGGCAGCATGAAATTGTGGTTTGGCATATGGGATACCCAGTTCCATAATTTTCAATTGAACAAAAAAAACAGCCAAATATTAATATTATAATGTGAAAAAGTGTCTATCAGACATTTAGTATTTTTGGTTGAATGTACTCTGAAGACCAGCATTATTGTTCTTCAATTGAGTGATTTGGCATTTAATGGAGTGAGAGATTTCCGCGAAAAAAAATATTTTAGGCAAGTTGTGTATTGGTAAGCTGTGCCAATGGTATGATATGGGATTTTAATTCTCTTTTGAAACATGTTTGCTTGTTTCACACACAACCCTGTAAATGTTGTGAAGAAATTAAGGCTATTAGAAGAATTTATAATTACAAACATGTTCCAAAAAGCATATATACTGATTATACTTTTAAAGTTTTTGGGGGGGGGGGGGTTTATATTGGCCATCAATGTTCTGTAATAACTTTCATTTCACGTATTGGAGCATCAGAGCATCACTGCATCAGCCATAATTATGTCATACACATGACACATATTTTATTTTTGAAGAAATTGGTGGGATTTGAGGTCTCACCGGATACACTGAGCTATACAACTTGCCAAATCATGGTTCAATTGTGCTGACACCTATACTACATTATGATAATAATGTTATTATTATTTTCATATCTGATATTCAAGTTTTTCTGACAAAGGTACAGTCACCCACAAATTTTTACCGCATGTTGGGTTGAGTTGTATAGTGTTTCTAATGTGCTTTACTATTCTTGAGGTGAAAAGTGTTACATATGCCTGTGAATTATACAAAATTACATACAGTACTTTTACTGATATTTTTAAAATCTTTGACATTTTAAAAGATAGTTTTTTAATTTCTGTTTCAGAAGAAGAATGGCATGTTCCTACTGAGGCCCCTAATACAAAAAGCTACCTTTGGAAGAATTTTGCGCCATAAAGCAAGTTGGGAAAATATAGACAATGCTTCTCAAGGTATGTACAAGTTGAATAACAGCTCCTCCTTATCTTTTCCAATTGACAAATACTTATTGTATATAGTATTCTGATATTCTCTTGTGTTAAAATGAAATTATTTTGACCAATCTTCAGTCAAATAATGAGTGAACAGGGGATGTTGCATAACCAAGGCATTGATTTAATTTAATGAAGTTGTTTGATATATTTTTGGTATTATCCTCCTTGCAAAAACTCATGGATTTATCTACCTACTATTTCAGATCTCACCAGGTAATGGTTACTTTGCCCCGACTAGAGTACCAAAGGAAGATGTCTACTTCCTTTTTTCGCAATATTGAGGTGAGTGCGAACAGTATGAGATCTTTTACTGGTAAAACACACAGTGATAAGACAAGAATTCAGAATTCATATTCTGCCAGTGTGTAGGGAAACTACAAAATAATGGAAGTTTTTATAAATGTTAGTCAGTAATGAAATTTGGAGTTTTAGCACGAAAACTTCCATTGAAGGTTTTGCAGATAAAGTATTTGATGTGTAAATAATGACTACCTTGACTGAGTAATTTGTTTTTGCATAGAAGTGATATTTGGATACCAATGCTTATCCACTTTCCACTTTCAGGATCACAATGATGCACACTGCAAGGTTCGATTCAAGAACAGTTGTTCACCTTTCATCCATCCAAATTGACCTAAAAGCGCATAAATAGTGATACGAGAAGGAAAACTTCAACGAACAGTCATACCATCCCAATACTGTGCATTATTAATAACGACAAAAAAATACCCTCTTGGCTACTGAGAGGGTAGGGATGGTCTCGTGATAGCATGCCGGGCTGCCAATCGCTGGGTCTGGGGTTCGAATCCAGCTCTAGCCAGACTCATTGCTTCGTCCTCCTATTGTCCTAGTCAGCCTACCAAGTGCACTAATACAGGACGTAAAGCCCCAATCATCCATCCATCCATCCTCAAGATTGGCTGCTGAAGACTTTCGATACAAACTAATGATACTGACATTTCGATTGGCATTGCCACCCTGACTTGCCGCTTTTGGAAATATAACCCCAGTCATTAACAATGTTTACTACATGTTATCTGTCTTTATTTCAACCAATTCATACTTTTGTTAATCTCCGCTTTCCTGTGTTTTGACTACCAATGACTGCTGTGATGTTTTTATTTCGTGTGTGTGATTACCAATGACTGCTGTGATGTTTTTATTTTGTGTGATTACCAATGACTGCTGTGATGTTTTTATTTCCAAGGCCAAAGTGTGATAAATGAGTGTCAATATCGGTTTTTCAATAAATTTGTATCTAGTAATATCAATATATACAATTATTATGAATTTTTGTGAATTTGTATATGTAAAAATAAACATTGAAATCAGATCCATAGAATCATTACTTTTTTTATTTACTTTTATCTACAGAATATTTTAAGAGAAATGCGAAAAAAATGCTTATTTATTGATACCAATGCTGAAATACTGGTAAACCTGCATTTCAAAAAATTTGGATCACAATAAATCAAATTTGGTATTTTCCAAAATGATCTGCCTCCCTTTGGGATGGTTCTGATTGCCTGATTAATCATATTTGATTCATTCCAGTACCTTGAATAGCTCCGGTATCAATCCCGGAACTTTGAAATACTATCGAAAACCTGCAATTGGGTACCAATATGACCATTATCCATACCACAAAATTTTTAAAAAGGTCTTATAAAATACCCACCAATGCATAATAGGAGAATCAATTTTTCAAATGTCAAGGAATAAAAAACCCATTGTGTTTTCTATTGTATGCATATAAGTATTAATGGATTTCTATGATGGAATTACAATAGCTGCAATTTGAAACATTAATATCCACTAATAACTTCCTGAAAATTAAAACAAAAAACCAATACTGATTTTTTCTTGTACAAATGCAACTGGTTTTTGAAAATATCAATTGTTAATGGTTTTTTAACTAACCAAAAGGTGTTCAAAATACGGGACAAGCTTAAATACCAATATTGGTATCTTATTAGAACTTTAGTTTTTAGAGTGTTCAGTAGCAAAAACCTCATACACTCATTTTGATTTCAATATTAATGCTCTAAATAATTTTTTCTAGAATAAATGCCATTGAGATACAGATCTAGTTAATAATAGTATGATTTAATTTTTTTGTACTATTTTGAAGTTATATACTTTGATGATGTCACAATGCGCATTAATATAAAATCTGTTTATACAATTGACCTAAGTACACGGGCTTGTCTGAGACTCAATAAAAAGAGAACTGCATGGTCACATCCTTTTTACACACATGCCTAGATTAGCAAGGAAGGGAATTTTTGATCTTTTAACTTCAATAACCTTCAATGATTGTCGCTTATAACTGTGCTGTGATTCATAATTTCCAGTGATTTCAAGACAGCACTTCTCATAAATAAACTCAGCAACATTAAAACGCACACATTTTGGAAAAGCTTAAAAACTAACTTGTTGTGTAGATATTTCCATGAAACTTGACAGTTATTTCAGTTGACATCTTTTGTGAACTTCAAAAAAATTTCATGAAGAAAGAATATGAAACGGCTGGGTTAGGCCACTTTTAGTGCAACAAGTCCAAAAACCAAAATCACAACAATTTAAATGCAAATTGGTCCAAAATCGATTTCATGTAAAGTCTGTCACTGCTCATTATTTGGAGTGTGGAAATAATCGAGGTTGTCATTCACACTTTTTTATGGAATTTTGTCAGTTTTTGGTTGATTTTCTGCCTAGTTGGTGTTTTCACCTTTGTTTGTCACATTATTTTCAACACTTTTGCATCATAAGCATCAGCAATTATTCTGTTTTTGGTCAAATGTTGAGCTGAAACCTTGTTGGACATCTGTTTCGACCATTTGAGATCAATAATGAAGTGAAAGCATCTCTGCTCTACTCCCCTGCCCCTTTTTCAATTTTTCAAATTCCAAATTTGACATGATGTCACAAAAGCATGTCTGGTTCTTGAAAATATGCACGGATCCTGTTTAAACGTTCACAATCCGTAGTTGAGAAAGTATTAAGCAAATTTGCCAAGTTACACCAGGATAAATTGAAAGCTTCAAAAGTTATGACACTTTGAAAATGTGTGCGTTTTTAATGTTGCTGAGTTTCATTGAATATTGGTAGTTCTGATATCAGGCATTGTTTTGTATTTTGAGCACATTCACACGTTATATGGCAACATTCCTACAGGTTCAAGGGAAACACTCAGACCTGACAACATTCTACCAAGCGATGTGCATCAAATCTATTGCATTTATAACTCTGCATCTAATTTCAGTCAATTCAACTGCAAGATTGTTTTCTTCTTCTAGTATTGTCTCTATATTGATGCATTTTATGACATCACCAAAGTATACATTATAAAACATTTTATTAATTTGGATTAAACATTATTTCATTTACACATACTCAAGCATTAAGACATCAAATCAAGAAAAAGGGTATGCTCACTGCTCAGTATCATTAACACAAGAATGAATGTAGAAATACATGTAGATATATTTTTTTGAGGTGGAGCATTAATTTTCAAGTCAAACAAAGGGTATTATAACAAAACAACCCAAGTCAGGGTCACTGAGTAACAATATCACGAGCTGTTGTGTGAATTAATATCACTCGAGCCCGCAGGGCGAGAGTGATATTAATTCACACAACAGCGAGTGATATTGTACGAAGTGCCCTGACGCGTGGTTGTTTTGTTTTTATCACCTGGTTTTACCTCAAATTTTCAGTTATAAAGAGGGACTATTTTCTGCCATTACAAAAATGTGACGTCACCATGGAGCAACAATGGACATGACGTCACAATCCCATTATTCTGGACCTTGTTGGTTTGTGACATCATCAGGCAGCTGAAATGCTGGTGATGTCATAACCATTGTTAAAAAATATCGCCCTTGAAGGGTGGTATTTTTTACAATATCATAGGCCCTGATAATTTGACTGTAAACAGTGATATTCACAGCCAACCAGGTGATAATTGCCTCTAAACCTACAATAAGGACCTATTCTTGACATAAAGGCGCTTGAATACTTTCAATAATTATTTCCACTGTAATCTGACATTTTTTACATTATTCAAATCGTTATCTTGCCACAGTAGGCTTACCATGCTGCCATAGACCAAGGATCAAAGATATTTAGAGCATGCTGGATGTTGTTTAAGGCAATATCAGCACTAAATTGATGTTAATAGAAATTTATGAAATTCAAAAACTTTCTTTTCATGTAAAATGAAATTTAAGAAAAGTTACCACTCACTTTTCTTGCAGACCCATCATGTTAATATTCGAATTAAAGGTCATTTTGTGGCCATTTCAAAAATGGTAGAACATTGTAGCTTTATAATAGACAAGGTTATGTAAAACCGCAGATTTGCAAATTAACAATTTTTTGATGTTTTGGCTAAAACTTCTGGCTCCGTGAGCATCCACTTTCATTCAACTTAGGAGTCCAAAATTTTGCATGGGTGCGTCATTTGGCAAGTGGAACAAAATGAAGGGGTGTCTTGCCCTCTATGGTTAAATTGATGTTTTTCGAACCACTCTAATACACAGGCAGAACGATTTAAGGAATTTCTACTGAGGGACCTAGTCGACCTTCCCAACATCTCACTGTGATGACTTATGATCTATCATAAAAGCCTGTATCAAATCTACAGTTGCAGACGAAGTTATTCATACAGCTTAGAATTATGTATACAATAACTTAAATTTTCAGGGAAATGAGAAGAAAAATGTCACTTTTAAATTGTTTCTCAATTGATTATCATTCTTAAGCACCACAAACTTTAGCATTCCTCTGTTTTCAAGTTTGGAGGCTCATGCATGCATGTACAATGTCAGTATGACAAAAGCATTTGTACAGCTCGAAAACACTGTGTAGAAAGTGACTCAAAAGCTTCGAGTTTCTTTCCAATAATTTTAGCAACATAAGATCTGTTGGCTTTTGGGGCCTAAAGCGGACCCCAAACCCCTCGCCGAATAGGCTTCAGCCCTTTAGGCCTCATCAAGGTCATCTGGAACAACCCCCCCCCCCTTATTTGGTTTCTGGCTACGACCCTACATGTATAGATCAATAAACAACAATGAACAATATGTCATCACAACATCATCATAAATTTCAAAAACAGTAAATTACATGTACCGCTTACCTCAGACCTCCTTCTATCGGAAGAAGGACTTTCCATCCATATATACGACCAAGAATATTCAACGTAATTAGGAATCATATAAGTTGAAATCAATAATATATAGGACAAAAAGTCTTTTAATTGCAAACACGGGTTAACCTTGTTCTCGTAAAAAATACAACGAAGGTCGCTACAAAAGTATTTGTCAGTGGACAGTCGCAACTGCACGTACTTTTGATAAGTAATTATGACTGCATGATTTTTAATTTTAATGATTATCAGAATACAGTATTGCAAAAATGTGTTTTTTATTGCTAAACAAAAAAACGAATATGTTAATCGTGGTTGTTGGGACAATTTTTTCCGGTGAAAAAATTTTTAAATGCCGATGAAACTGCATAATTATGTCATTAGTACAAGCCTATTTTTTAAATATAGTTTAAGGTCTATAATGCGGGTGAATGAATTTTTTTGCATGAATCATCTCTTAAAATCCATCATAATTCGTATTAATCGACGCAGTAGGTTTTCTAAACGAAACTGACATAATGTGACATTCACGTAAATTGTGTTTATGTTCTAACCAACTTGTTGTCAAGTGCTGTAATTTAAGGTAAGTACACGCGCATGCATACCAATAATACCCTATAAGACAACACAAGCGTATGCAATTCGAATTTGGAGATTGCAGAAGCAGGGTCATTTTGCAAATAACGTACAGATATGCAAAAAACAGAAATGCAAAAATAGTGGGAGCCTATGCCAAAGTCACATGACGAATTCCAATTAGAAAACAACCATAGCAGTGATCACAAACTGTTATACATTGTTTGTTATAATGTGTCCTTTTAGCAGTTAGACATGAGATAAAAATATGAAAGAATTTGCAACTTATAGAACTAACAACACCCAACAATAACTGTGAATCTTGAGAAAATGTTTTTCATAGTCAACTGTCAAATGTGATAGAATCTGTGATAAATATATCAAAACACACATGTCCAGGGCATTTCTTGGACTTGGTCATACACTAGTATATGGATGGATTAAATCGATCTGCAAGCCCTGATATACTGGCTCGATTTCACCAACCTAGTTTATTTTTTAAACAATGTTTAAATACAAGTTAGACATGTTTAAATTTTAAACACATTTCACCAAGACAGTCTAACTTTAAACAGGAAATAAACACTGTTTAAAATTCAGGAAATTTAGACCTGTTCACACCCAAGTCTAAGGTGTATAAACTTGGTCTTAGTCAGAATTTGGCAGATGTATGTCTGGTTATATGGAGGTCAGTGACAACAGGGATGTGGAAGATTAGTCGTGCCAAGTCTGAAATAGGCCTGTGGTGGATCCAGGGAGGCGGCTTGGGGGGGTTGGGATCTAGGGGACTACCCCCCCCCCCCCAAAAATCAAAAAATATCACTGAGAGGAAAAGTAGCATTTTGGGATTTTGCGGCAAATATGTGATGAAGCAGATTCACAACAATGAAAAATGCCCAGGCGCCATGACAACCCTAATACCTAACTTCAAAAATGGTTTTTATTTCCAAGAAGCTTCCCAAAATGTTCCAGACAAGCTGGCTGTTGGATGTATTTGTCCCTTCTCCTTATTTCACAGCATCATCTAATTGATGCAAAGATGATATTGAAAAATATCTGAATTTTAGAAAATGAATTTTTCAAAAAGTCTGGGGTATTGGTAAAGTGAAAATAAGTGTTGGAAATTATGATCATGGGTGTAAGGAGGGGGGAGGGGGTAGGTATAAAAACGTGCATTTGGTAACCTATGAATTTGAGACAGATCAAGAGCACAACAGCAATGGTTGAAGATCTTGAATTCTTTTTATAATATATATACCGTGTGTACAGTGAAGATAATGTAGCATTTGGATTGTACATTTAAAGAGCAGATGCTCGATTCTTTTTGACTGACAGTTACATGTATTCTTCTCACCACATCATAGTAACATATTCCAAAAAACTGAAAAAATTATTTCTGTAAACTCGCACTAATATTAAGCAATTTTCTTCTTTCCCCTTGATGTGACTCGTGGGCCAACCAGGTATCATTTGGGTGGCTATCTGGTTTACCCCTAAGTAGCTGACCCCTGTAGCAAGCTTTTTCACTAGCAAAGTGTGTGAGGTAGCAACTAACTTTTGCTTTCAGCGAATTTCAGTTCGCAGAAGGTTTAGTAAAATTAGGTCAAATGTTGTCCGTCAGCAGGGCGGAAGGTCCGGTAGATAGATAGTTTCCGAGCCAATTATTGTGACCAGTCGTAATAAAACATTCCTTGCTCAATCTTCACTATTTAAAATCGTGTACAGATAAAATTAAGCACGCATGACAAAATTACAATAAAATACATGATTGAATCTATCCTCCATCGGTTTTGCTAGAACTGTTTTTTTCTTTAAATATGCCAAATTTTAAGATTGTGTAGGAATAAAGTTCACTTCTTCTTACAAAAGAAAATTGTGTCTAATGATTTCCATAGATGTGGAATTTAATTAAACAAATTAAATTTTATCATAAGAAAAATGTTTTACTACGTGATTCTTACGTTAGAAATTAAAAAATTTTCTTATTATTACTACCTCAAGCAAACTTCGATAAACCAACGTTAAAGTTTAATTGCAATTTTGTCATGAATGTTCAATTTGGCTTATGCCCAACACATTCAGACATTTTGGTGAAAATTACTATCGTGTGATGACAATATTGGATCAGAACTGGTTGTATTCCATTCAACTATTTTTATCAGAACACCTCCAACTGTATACTAACTATAATTCCTGACATTTTATTATGACTGGTCAAAATGATACTTGGTGCAAATTAAATCGATAAGTTCACATTGCTCTTCTGTGCTGAGTTCTTTTACTGCTTGCACTGCGGCCAGTTCATGATTAGCCCGTGGAACCACATTGTATTGTCTTCCTATGTATTTGAGGTTGCCACCAATGATATACTGGGCTGATATATGGTGTAATTGTGTCTTTTAAAAGAGTTGTTCGCCGAAGGTTTGCTGCTACGCAGCCTATGTTTTATTTTTGCAATTTTATCATTGTAGTGCCCTCCCCCCCCCTGGCAAGGGCTCTTTTTTTATCATGTGTGGAATTCTTTCAGTTTAAAATTTGGTGCAAACTTTTTTTTTCACCAAATTCCATAGCCCCCCTCGAACCTTAGGTCATCTTTTCAGCCCCTAGTGGTGCAACCATACATGACATTGTCGGATTAATTATGTATGAGACACTCCAAACAAGGTTTGTTGGTGTGAACAACATAACTTAATCATGCTATTTCTGCTGATTTGACTGTTTTAAACTTAAATAAACACTGTCTTGTAAGACCAAGTTAAGAAAATAATAAACATCCGTGGTGAAATGTGTTTATTTTGGACTCTGTTTTAAGGTTAAACTATGTTTATGGAGACTAGGTCTAACAACTTAGACTGCCTATTTTAAACATTGTTGGTGAAATCTGTCTATCAATGACTGGTACTTCCGCTCGTGGGTAAGTACCCTAAGACATCATCAAGATAGTTATACCACTGGAAAAGCTGGGATATGCCTGACAGGTTTCATGTTAATACCCCGATAATGATTGGCACTCTTAACAACTGTAAATAACAAATAGATTATTGTTTATTTTGCCAAAAAATAGGCGTTAAAAGGTATAATAGAAGCTTATGTCTATTAGACACCATAATTATTTTCGGATTCTAATATGCATTTTATTTTTGTCAGTTAGGTCCCTTCTTCCGGTGAGGGTATTAGTGATAAAAATGCAGGTTAGAACCCTCAAAACCATGTCTAATTAATACTTCGCTCACGGAAGCACTTGTAATTGCTTTGAATAGATTTTTTTTTTCAGTGGGGACCTGTGATCATCAGTGTGAATAGCTTGAGCATTAGTAAAATTTACTGCAAGCTATGACATCATAGGTCAAACTGACCAATAACATTCTTTATTCTTTGTGGACAATTTCATCACGACCTTGCAAGTAATTATCGCCCGACTGGCCAATACATGCATTGTCACACAACCTATACCTGTGGCAATCACATTTCAACTCTGGACTATATTGACCTGAGGTGTGAGACGGGTGGTTATAAATATAACAAACAGTCAATGCCAAACAATGCTACATAAGATAATCCAGCCTGTTATTTTGTACTGGGCGCCTTAAACACTGCCAGAACATCACAATTATGTGACACAGCTAGGGACTAATTGCCTGAGATTTATTTATCGGAACATTTGAGTATCCATTTAGCCACACAGAACTGTTTATATAGTTTACAAGACAAGATAAGACAAATTCTCCTTTGACCATGTCAACAATGAAGTTCTTGCCAATTCACATGGAAATTGTGGAGGTAGTTAGAACTCAATGATGTTTTAAGGTTATACTTTGCAAAGCTTTGGTCTAGAGTGACTACATACACAGTTCTTACTGGTTTTCTATGGCTGACACCAATTTGATATCAAATAAACTGGTTTTTTAGACATGTGCTTTCTACAAGCCAATATTTTGATGAAACAGGAAATGCTTAAGTGACTCAACCATGAGTCCATGTCAATAATAACACCACAAAAACTCTTTTCTGTGCTGGGTGTTGTTAATTCTGGTGATACTTGAATTGTTTGAAATTCAAGAAGCATGGTTCAAACTTCATAGGATAATTTGCATTTAATTACAATAACTGTTCTAGAAATTCTTATTACAAACAAGCTGTTTTTCCTTGTATGGGGGAGGGGAAAACAATTAAATAGTCGTACAGGATTAATCACTGAAGACCACACACAACTATCCCACCAAGCGCTTATGAGCAGTTTCTTGGAATTAGCGCTATATCTACAAGTAACTAATATATTATTAATCAATATGTAAATGCCGAAGCATGAAGACGGGACCGCCTAAACACAAAAAATAAAATGTAATTATCTAAATTATTTCTCAAAATTCATTTTTGTATTAAGGTTTGTTCAATAAAAAGTTTGGAGAAAAAAATAGGAGAAATAGAGTGGAAAGGTATTATTTGAAAAAAAAAAAAATGTTAAAAAAAATAATAGTTTTTCGAAAACATTTTTTTTTTTTAACACTTCTTTTTAGGAAAATCTTTTTTTCGAAATTTTTTTTTCCGAACATTTGTTTTTATTTTGGGAAATTTTTTTTTCGAACGCTTTTTTGGGAGAATTTTCTTATTTTTTCAGCAAGAGACAGAAAATCATTTTAGAAGAAGAAGAAGGTAGTCACGCGTGATGAGAAAAAAGTGCCAGGATCATATTATGGGATGTCTGAATCACTTTTTTTGATTGAACCATCTGGTTCACTTCGTGCATGTTTGCCATAAGGGACGAGACACCTTGCTCCGCTCGGTGAGCCACTGGCCCTGTCTGTCTATTATTAACTACATTGCAGATGCTTTTTGTTGCTCCTTTGCTCATTGTCAATCACAGGGCCTCCAACTGTATGCCTATGCATTGCAAGAAGTCTGGTCTTCTCGGATGCTTTTGCACTGCATAATATTATATGCGCTGATTATGTTTGAGGAGCCTGTCAATGAACGCTGCAGTTGCCAATGTGGGTTAGAAAAGGTCCTGCGGAGTCTGATGCTGCAGAACAATCCTCCTGTCCAGGGTTAGGTTAATCTATGTGTGTCAACCCCATTTATTACCCTTGCCCCACTTTGACAGTTCTAGACCACATGTAATATGCAAATGGGGTAAAAGTAGTTAGGCCTGGTGGCAGAGACAGAATGACACTGGGAAGGGGGGAGTGAGAGCTCCGTAAGCAGAATGCAAATTTTCATAATATCCACAGTAGAGGGCACTGTAGTTGATAGGTTGTCCAATGAGAATGCAACCTAATATCCTGTCCAATGAGAATCCGGCCAAATATCCTAGCCAATGACAGTCAATCCTAATATCCAAAGAGTAATGATTGGCCAGTGGATAAAAGCTGCATTCTCATTGGACAGGTAACCCATGGTGTGTAGGCACCAAAGCATATACAATCACTCAAAAATATCTACAAAAGACTGATGGATTTTGACTTCGTCTTTTGACTTTCTATTTGACTATTAGCCTATTTGATATCAGGCTCAATCTTCATTGGCTGTTGGACATTAGATTGGAATATTGTTGAATTCTCAGTGTGTCCAATGAGAATACAGCTTAATATCTACTGGCCAATCATTACTCTGTGGATATTAGGCTTGACTGTCATTGGCTAGGATATTTTTGGGCGGATTCTCATTGGGCAGGATATTAGGTGACATTTTCATTGGACGACCTTTCAACTACAGTGACCTCTACTGTGGATATTCATCATACTATAAATTCATGGATGCTTTACTCTACTCCTCCCAAACTACTCAATGCCCGCAACTAAAATTTGCAAGCAACTTTATTTCACGTCTTACAACAACCATAAGTGGTTGTGGTTTCTATAAATGTTCATATCATACCAGTGTTCTTTTTAGTCATTTATGCACGAGTATCAGTATTCTTCCATGTCTCCTATTCCATTTCATTGTTTTATCTCAAGATGTCGCTCCTGCATGCCATGTTTCTCAGCTCATTGAAAAATGTAAGTTTTCTTCAATCACAATTTATCCATCATCCTTTTCTTATTCCCCTTTCACGGGTTCTATGCTAGTTATGAAAATTTGTTGTGTTGCCCCCCATACACAAAACTTGAATTTTAGGCAGCTTAAATGATTGAGTGAGATGGTTGAACAAATTGTTTGAGCTGACATAGTTTGTTGTTTTCTGTTTTCAGCTAGGATTACCTGTTTATCTCACTCAATCATTTAAGCTGACTCAGTTTATCCAATATAAAATTCCAATGCTATCAGGACAAGTAATAGATAACGCCCTCGTTTGTGACAATATGCAATATATCCGAGGGCTTTAGCCCGAGGATTATTGCATATTGTCACAAACAAGGGCGTTATCTAACTTATACCACAAAGTACAAAACAAATTAATTTAAATCCCTTTGTTTGCCTTCAATCCTTCTTGTTTGACAACATTTCATGTTCCTCAGTTCATTTGAAGGTTGGCAGCCCTGAAGGCAACAGGTCAGAATTCTTTGTTCTCAGGAAATAATACAACACATTAATTTTGTAGATAGAAAGATAGAAGGAAAGATAGATAGATAGATGGAAATAACACAATACATTAATTTCATTGATCAATTTTATAGATAGATATGGATAGACAGATAGATTGATAGAAGGATAGATAGATAGATATATAGATAGATAGGTAGGTTGATATTGCAGCCATCTCAGCCAAGGTCACTTTCGGGAGGTTTATCATTATAGTCGCTTTGCAAGTGTTATTTTTAAATTATGAAAGACATTTTAAAAAAAAGGAAAGCAAGGAGCAGGGGTTCGGGGGCGGCAGCCCCCGAATTAAGAAGAAAAAATAATTCTTTGAGCTTGCCAAATGGGGCCAAAATTGTTGGTCTGCTGCTCCGCTATTTTTTTTGCAGCTTACATATCCCAAATGTACTATTATATCAAGTGACCTTAAATTTGATCATTATTTCAGATAATGGTATTTATAAAAAGAGTGAATATAGCCTTTTTATTGAGACCAGTTACACTTGATACAATCTTCCTCCTTGTTTACTGTCTGTGTTGTTTAGTTTTAATCCTTTGTTGGTCAGTTTTGAATGAGATGGTTGCACAATTCCTTTGAGCCAACATGTAATAGATAACGCCCTCGTTTGTGACGATATGCAATATATCCGAGGGCTTTAGCCCGAGGATTATTGCATATCGTCACAAACAAGGGTGTTATCTAACTTATACCACTAAGTACAAAACAAATTAATTTAAATCCCTTTGTTTGCCTTCAATCCTTCTTGTTTGACAACATTTCATTGTATTTGTCGTACATTCATGTTCCTCAGTTCATTTGAAGGTTGGCAGCCCTGAAGGCAACAGGTCAGAATTCTTTGTTCTAAGGAAATAATACAATACATTAATTTTGTAGATAGAAAGATAGATAGAAATATCGATAGATAGATAGAAATAACACAATACATTAATTTCATAGATAAATTTTATAGACAGATAGACAGATAGATAGACAGACAGATTGATAGACGGATAGATAGATAGGTAGGTCGATAGTGCAGCCCTCTCAGCCAAGGTCTTTTTGGTGAGGCTGATTATTATAATCGCTGTGCAAATTTTATTTAAAGAAAAGAAATACATTAAAAAAATAATAGGAAGCAAGGAGCAGGGGTTCGGGGGCGGCAGCCACCGAAATAAGAAGAAGCAGGGGTTCGGGGGCAGCAGCCCCCGAATTAAGAAGAAAAAATAATTCTTTGAGTTTGCCAAATGGGGCCAAAATTGCTGGTCTGCTGCTCCGCTATGTTTTTTGCAGCTTGCCTATCCAAAATGAACTATTTTATCAAGTGATCTTAAATTTGATCATTCATTTAGATATTGGTATAAAAAAAAGTGAATACAGCCTTTTTATTGAGACCAGTTACACTTGATAGAATTTTCCTCCTTGTTTACTGTCTGTGTTGTTCAGTTTTAATCCTTTGTTGGTCAGTTTTGTTTCAGTCTTTCCTTCAATTTTGTCAACTTGTAGTCAGCCAAGCATGCAATATCATGGTCAGGTGTATGAGCTGTGATATGCATTATATCAGAGCGAAATCCTGCCTTCTGATTGGCCAGAAAAAGCAAACAGTGGTATAAAGCTTGTTGTTTTAAGTTATGACAATAGAAAGAATATCGTAACTCAAAATAACAAGCTATTTTAGCTAAGACAAATTGTGCATGCAACCATCTCACTTAAACGTTTAGGCTGACTCAAAATTTGAAATTTTACAGTGTACTGATAGAGAATATTAGACAGAAAAAAGAAGTAGAGTAAGATAAATATTCATCCATCACTCTAAAAAATGTCAGGACAAAATTGGTTTTTTAGATCAAAATGGTTTTTTGAAAAACCCAATTTCAATGCAAAACCAACATGGATTTTTAAAAATATCCATGTTGGTTTTTTGCATTGAAATTTGGTTTTTTTTTAAAACAATTTTGAATCTAAAAAACCAATTTTTTCTGAATTTTTTTAGAGTGATGGAAAGAAATTGCTCATATTTTTAAAACACCATCATGATGTTGATGTGAAATCAATCAGAACATAAACTCATGTTGCATCATTGAATTAGTTTAATTATATGTACATAAAAAAGTTTAACAACATTTCGTGTTGCTTATAAATTGTTTTGTGAGTTGAGTTTTATGACAAAATGATGTTTACGATTGCACAGCACAGATTTACTTGAGCGTGCCTAGTTCCTTAATCAATAAGATGACTGTTTCCTCAATAAATCACTTAATACTCAGCCTTGAACTTAAAATTCATTAGTGAACAGAACAATTCGCAGAATGGGTGGTGGAAAATTTCGTAAATCAGATCATTTAACACTGATGACGCATGGTTTTTTGTAAGGAACAGAAATAACAAGCAACATTAGGCCAATGATATAGTTGACCAATGACGAGTACTAACATTAATCTGCCAGTTGACATCAACGACCTCACAAAAGTCCTATATCCATTGAACTGTCAAGTTGTCATCGAGTAACTTGTACAGGGGTGTAGATGGGGGGGGGGGATGGGTGGATGCATCCCCCCCTAGGATGAACCTTGGGGTGATGATCATATGATCATCCCCCCTAGATTTTCAAATTATCACTACTTGGTATTGACAATAATCAGTTATATTTAGCAATTTTTTTCAAGACACCAGTTGCATGTTACGTTGAAAATACAAGCCTCAGAACTAACCTTCGATAATCTAAAGTATATTGGCTTTTGGGTCGTAAAGTGGCCCCCAAAATATACCGCTGTCGGATTTTTGTGCTGTTGCCTCACGCAAAGTTTGTATTCACCGAAATCATCCCCCTACCCAACAAAAATGAAAAATCTATGCCCCTGAACTTTTGACCTAATTGATACGTATACTAATGCCCCAGTCTCACGGCACGTTACGGAGAACTTTTTACCACTGAGGGGCAGCTTGAGTTGAATTCTAGGAAAAAAATGACCATCACGGCGACATACAATGTTTATAAAACCATTACATAATTAATTAAAAGCATATCACGGCGGGGTTCTTTTTGTTCACTGCGGAGAAGAAAAGTTGTACGCCGTCCCCAAAAGTTCGCCGGGGGAAAGGAATTTCCTCCTCCTGAGGGATACTTTTATATCGCCCCGAGATATAAAAAGTACCCCTCAGGGAACCTATAACTGCCCCTCAGTGAACCTATTTCACCGCGGCGGGATGTCAAAAACTGCCGGCGAGGCTTCAAATGTCCTCCCAGGGGCAGGAAAGGTCCCCGCGGGGGCAGGAAAGGTCCCCGCGGGGGCAGGAGAGGTCCCCTCAGCGGCAGGGGATGTCCTAATATCCCGGCGGAGATGTTTTTGAGGCGTTCTCACTGAAAAAATCCACGCCGGACATCCAAAAATTAATAAAATTTTGGGCTCTGCTCCGCCGTCATGTAAAAAAAGTTTGTACCTGTTGAATCTTTTTTGACATCCACGGCGCAGTTTTTCCATTTCTAGGAACCACTGAGGGGAACAAAAACTTCCCCTGGGGGGATGTTAAAAGTCGACGGCGGATCACCCAAATTCATCCAAATTACCAGGAAATACTTCGACGCCGATCTAAATAGTTCTCCGGGAGCCGCCGTGAGACTGGGGCATAAGTTGGTTACTTGTTTTGTTGGCTTTGAAACAGCTTGTGATGCAACATTGATCAACTTAGTATTGTTTTGGTGTCTAGCAATCATTCAAATGTTGCCAAGATGCCATGTAGTAACATGGAAATGAATCCTAAGAATATCATACACTCTAAAAAATTTCAGACAAAATTGGTTTTTTAGATGGGTTTTTCGCATTGAAATTTGCTTTTTCAAAACCCACTTTGAATCTAAAAAACCAATTTTGTCTGAAACTTTTTAGAGTGTACTATATGAAATGCTTGTGACAGAGACTTGGATTAACTGTCATTACTGATTTGCCTGATTTGTGTAATACTATATATATGTAGCATAAACTCCCATTTTTTTCTGAAATGTCACATTAAAAAAATTTCTCCATTGCTACACGTAGGGGACAACTCATATTTTTAAAAAGTCCGGTGATTGTGACTTCAAAATTTTAAAAAAGCAAAGCAAATTCATGAAGTGATAAATATATATTTTTGTTTAATTACCATATTTTCCCCTTTTATTACAGACCAATATAGCAACGTCATCAGTTACTTTTAAGTTGTACAACAAGTGAAATTAGCATTTCATTTATGAGTGATGTCTGCATTTTCAAAGTTGGAATGTTTAGGATTTTCTTTCCATAATATAACGAAACTTAAAAGAAGTAACGCAAAAGTGAGTTCATGAACAGGACTTTAATTTGAAGTGATAAATATTATTTTTTTGTTCAATTACCATATTTTCCCCTTTTATTACAAACCAATATCATAGCGACATCATCGGTTACTCTCGTAAGTTGTACAGCAAGTGAAATTAGCATTTCATTTTATGAGTAATGTCTGCATTTTAAGGAGTGTCTTTCCATACATCGAAGTTGATACTCGGAAGTTTATCACATGACTCTACTCTATTATGATGCCTCCTGAAAATACAAGCAAAAACATGGCCATAATAATAGTGATAATGTTTGGCCTATGATATACAAGAACCTAAATTCAACTTATAACCTACATCTTCGATGCAAAACGATGACCATTACCAGTTCCTGGACTTTACTTTGCAATACTGAAATGACTATATAATTTTCTAGACATCACCTCACTTCGGAACGTGTAATGCTCATTTATGCAAAGACATAAATATTATAATTTTGTCATAAATGTTTTAACAGCTTTTTAAGAGTTTGTGATTTTGTGTAAAAGTAATTGTATCATTATAAGTAATTGAATCATTTCAGGATAATATAAATGTCTGGTCTGTCATCTTCTTTTTTTTACCTATTAGAATTATATTTATATACATGTCAAGAGGTATAGTGTTACACAAAAAAATACAGTCACATGGTCAAGAAAATAAAGGAAAATGATTTTACAATAATAATTTAAGTTGTACACACCAAAATACACTGCCGGCCAAAGGCTTGCAAACAATATGGTGCTTGTCATTGCAATAGTGTTAGGGGAAAGTAGGGAGAAGTGGGCCGTAGGGAGAAGTGGGCCACCATGCTTTATGCCTAATATAGCATTGGGATGTGCCTGGATTTGAGTGCCATGGCTTCAGTGTGATACCAAAGAGTGATTTTCAACACAAGTCAGGAAGGAGATGACTTATTCCATTTTTTGAAAAACTTAAGTTTTAATTTTTTGGTGCTGTTGAGTAAAATTTCTGTTTTAAATTAAAAAAAAATATATGTGTGATGAGATCAGGGAAAGATGGGAAATGAAAGGGTTGCTAAAATCTCTGTAAAATCAGAGTTTTATCGGGTTATTGTTGAGACATTGTATGCGTGTAGGAAAAAATTATTGTCATTTCTTCTGAAAATGTGCTGAAGGGAGAAGTGGGCCACCTTGCATAGGGAGATGGGGGCCAGGGGGCCAGTTCTCCCTCCATGTACCACAAACAAGGTCAAATGTCTTTTTTGTTCATTCTTTTTTAGGGACTTGAAAAATCATAAAACAATGGTAGGTTTGGCGTTTCTGGGCTTATTGTTACTGAATATATCAGACTAAAAGGCTAAAATATCATATGCTTTTATAAAAATTGCTCATGTGGCCAAATTGACTCATCACTTTGCTATGTCCCGCATGGTTTCCATGGCAACAAAAAATATAAAAATATATATTAGAAGAATGCTGTTGGATTCATTGAATTAAATGCTCGCTCAGTCGTAAAGTAAAACCCTATTCTGCTATTTCCAGTCAATAACTAAACAGATGGCCCACTTCTCCCACCCTTGTGGCCCACTTCTCCCTAACACAGGGAGAACTGGTCCAATTGGTCATAAAAATTAACTACCCCATTTCATGAAAAAATATCATGGACTGACAGTAATACACACCAGATATAAGTTTTTACATACCAATACTCCATTTTAAAAGGAAATACAGACACTGAACTTCAATACGATTGAAAAGTGGACGGAATTACCCTCCTTGACTCTAGTCATAAAAAGGTGAAATGCAAAAAGTGGCTTACTTCTCCCTACTTTCACCTACATTAAACGGATTCTGGGTTCCTGAGTTCCTATTTCATCATGATGAAAGGACCTCTATTAGAGTGAAGAGGATCATTAGAGGATTATTTTTGAAAATAACATTAAATTTCCAAAGTGAGTCCAAACAATGGGTGTGTGTCAAGGTTATTAAGCCATGGCCATTGTTATTCAATTGAAATGTGAGTCCACTTGTTTGTATCCATCAGCATTTTTGAGAGCAATAAAGGAAATTGAGCGCCACTCATACATAAACTTCCTACGCAATCCCTCCTCCCTTTTTCTATAGATTTTTCTTTGATTTGAATAGAATTCATGCACCCAAGAGCAAATGTGTGTGACACCAATCCAATGCCCACACTATAAAAAATGTCGGGACAAAATTGGTTTTTTAGATTAAAAATGTTTTTTTGAAAAACCAAATTTCATTGTCTATTAGCTTCTATTCATTGAAATTTGGTTTTTCAAAAAACCATTTTGAATCTAAAAAACCAATTTTGTCTGAAATTTTTTAGAGTGCAGCAACACACTGTTTCCAAAATGTTGGCCTGCAGTCTACCTACCTATGATATCCCCTCACACTCTTCCCTGGCAGAAGCATGACATATCTCTGTATTGTTTTCACTTGATCACCGACATCGCACAGCACTTTGGAAAGTAGGGATTTTCTGATCTCCTTCAGTTGGGCTGAAAACAAAAATCCATCGTCTCAAAGGAATACAAGTCAAGTCATAGACACGCCCAGTTGTAGACACGCAAAGTCGTAGACACACCAAGTCGTAGACATATTTCAGAGCCGTCCCCCAAGTCATAGACACAGCATTTTTACTTAAAAAAGACATTACCCACTCGTATAGACACACAATAAAATTAATTAACCAATGCATCATCCAACCCGTAGACAACATGTAATGATTACAAAATTGATGCTACTTATTATCTAGACTTAAATACTGTTTCTGATATATTTATCAATCTGTATGGATTGCATAAACTTCTACTCTATTAGCTTCTATTCTATTATGATAAATACTGATATCCATTCTTATTTATTTACTAACTAATTATCTTTTGCAAATACTCTTGTTATATCATTTATTTTTTTTAGTCTATGTAAAGTATGAAGATTTTGAAAACCAATTTCACAATTTTTTTCATTTTTATGTCTTGTTGATTATTTATGTTTGTCTATGACTTGGCTTTCCCTACTGTGTCTGCTATTTGGTAATGTTCAACTGACCAAAATTCTGTGTCTACGATTTGGTGATCCCTGCCAATTTGATGTCTACCAGTTGGTAGTTCTTAGTGTCTATGAGTTGGTTTTCTCGTAATTGGTTGGCAACCAGCTGGTTTGTCTACGAGTTGGCTTGTCTACGACTTGACTTGATACCGTCTCAAAGACAGAGTAATTCAACGACAACAAGAGATGGTATCGGAATTAAAGAAGTAGAATTCATATATATTCCTTGATCTAATAAGGGGGCGACTATTTAATTTCCAGGGGATCCTGTCTCTCTCCTAATGTCCACATGTATGTATTCCCAAGGTGTTTCGCTGATTTTCGCCAAGGCAACATAACTCCAATTATTGTCACATTTGGTAAATAAGTTATAATTGAAAGATACTTGTAACATATGGAATTCTTTAAAATTCAATATGGAGTTCTTAGTTTTATATTCCAAGTTCAGTGTGTTGTGACAAATATAAAGATATGGTTGCAAACAAATAATGAAAGATGATTGCACCCCTGGTGCATAATGAATACATAGATCATTCATAATCGGTTTATAGTTATATAGGCCTACAGGTAAACCTCAAGAACGGCCAGGTACAATTGATTTGTTTCAGGTTTATGTAAATTTTTACTTGTATGTTCCTATCACTTTAACAAAAGTATCAATAATTGAGGGATAATTCATTAGCTGAGTCGCCATTCGCACACACTCCTGAGTTACTGACTGCTCACACCCGAACCCCAGTCTTTAGTGACATCTTGACCCCCTCTGAATCCCAGCCCGACTTCTTCCACCACTAATTAATCAATCATCAGCATTGAAGAGTTGGGACGTTAAATGGAGGCGGGTTGTATCCAGTATTCTATGCTGGGGCAACTAAAAGACCCTGGGCATCCCTGAATTAATAGGGTATGTGCCAGACTCACAGACTTCTCATCTCATCATCATACGGCGATCGCCTGCCTCGATATAGCCCACTAAGGTGCCGCAGAGGCATAAAACACAAACAAACAAACAAATCAGCATTGAAGACGTTTTTACATGCAATGGATTGTTACATTGATATACTGGCTCAGGAACAGGAGGTCGTTCATCCGGCTTATATCCAAATATAATTTAAACCTGGTTCAGGTGAGTTGCTTGACAGTGGCGAATCCAGACAGGGTCATTTAGGGGGGCGGGCTTGTTTCGGCATTCGTGGGCCCGTATCGCAGCTGATTTTCTTCAAAATACTATTGTTGATCTCAGTGGCCTAGAGGGGGGGGGCCCAGGCCCCCTTGGCCCCCCCCCCTTGTATCCGCCACTGCTTGAACCTCCCATTCAGGCTCAAAATTATTCAGGATGACGTTCTATGGTGTTATCTGGGTTCGAGTCTCAGACTTGATATGTCAACCAGTGAATAGAGTACTAGTAAAAATGCAAAAATATTTACGTGCTGTAAATCCAGTCATTGGGTCATTCCTCTCAAACCAAAATCGGTCTGCTCTGCGAAGGTCACTGAATTGTCTACCAATAATGCAAGAAAACGTTGGTCCAACAAGTGATCCTATATAAATAGAATTAGAATATACGAAAATTAGGGAAATTATAGCATAAAGCAGCTCCTTCAAAAGACAAGATATCCCGATGTGCTTAAATTGAAACGTTGACTGACTGAATAATAATTATTATTCACATGACATTTTTACAGTAAAAATCTAAATTAACCGTGAATTGGTCTAAAAATTTCGGATAGGAGTATATTCAACATTGTACACATTTAACATGACATGATTGCAATATGAACATTTATTCCTGGGCATTATCCAGCACTTATCTCCTTGACTCACAATAATTCCATAATATAATCATGGAATTTTTTCCACTCAGAGCATGTTGGCAAAAACAAAATGTCCACTTACCTGAACGTTTCTTTATCTTCTCAGACATTCCGGCAGCAAAAAGGTCAACATCATCAGCATTGTTTCTGTAGGGAAAACTTGGTTTTACAATTTGCTCATGAACATGTAATACTTAAGGAGAAAAAACTCACAATAAAATCTGTAGAGGCCTACTTCGCTAATCACTTTGTAAGAGCCGAAACTACTTTTTTGCAAGAATTTAGAATTTTTGGATTGATGCGCCCCACCTTCATAAACCCTCTGAATTTCCGTATTTGAAATGATATTTCACATAGCTGTAGCTCGATCTACGGCACTGTTTACAACGTGAGTTTTCAAAAGTTACATGTTCTTCCCCATGGCAGTCATTTAAAGTGGTTACGTTTGAATTGTGCCAAATGTTGCATCATGTGCCCCAGAAGAAGTAGTCAAAGTTATCTATTCCTATGGCAAATTCCATGTGAATGGTCGAAAGTTAAAAATCCATGATATATTCCTTTTTTTTTCAGCAAGATGATACAAAAGGAAAAAAGGTACACAATTTCATTGGTTGTCATACTGAAAAAAAAAACAACAACAAAAACATGCAAGCACTTCAAGCACAAAGAATGGTTCCAACACAGTCACGTTAGTCACAGATATACAAAAGAGGAGAAGAGCAACAAGGCATGGTTGAACTTTGACCCGTGGAAGCCAGTCCATTTAGTTTCTTTATAATTATTTTTCTATCACAGAAGGGCACCAAAATTGAATGGTCGAAAGTTAAAAATCTGCAGAGAATGTATACTAAGTTTGAATGAGATTGGTGAAAGAGAACGACCTCCAGGGTGGTAAGAAGATTTGCATAAACTTCTTGGGGTGAGAACAGCTATCCTGCTCATTATATATTATTAAATGGATTGTGTTGTATCGACCCAAGTATCCTCCCTGTCAGCCCATATTTCCCCGAGGGCCGCTAGGCCCGAAGGACAATATGGGCTGGCAGCGAGAATACGAGGGTCAATGCAAAAACAATCCATGTTATAATGTTTTTATTCCATGACCTCTGACCAAAAATATATTTCTTCAATCTTGACTTTGAAGAAAGTATATTTTAGCTGAATGAATGACTTTTTTTTAAATATCTATCTCAAGTAAATCCTTCACATGCTTAATTTTTCCCAATAAATGATAAATGCAATGGTGATATATATAATACTTTTAAAACGGCAATTCGAAAAACGCATTTTTTGCTAATCCAATTAATAGGCAATTAAGTGCATTGTTATATGATCGTTGTGCTCACAGAACCATCCAGGCAGACATAAACAAGCAGACAGATTTGACCTAGAGGGAAGATATGAGGGAAAATACAAGGGAAGATACGAGGGATAATATGAAACGCCATGAAGTAACACTTCGACCTAATTTAATTAAATAGAAATGTACAGGAGTTATCTCCCTGGGCAGTTTTCGTGTTTTTAGGGACAATACATGGCTAGTCTTGGAATAAAGGCAAATATCTTTCAATTAGAAAGTTTCATAGCATAGCTAATATCTACAACAATAATTTCGTAATTCCTACCAAAATGCAACGTTGTCACAATGTTGCTGCAACGTAGATCCAGGGCAGCCCTCATCATATTAGTATTATATTAAGCAACTTACTTGTACAGTTTTTCAAAAATCTTGCGGTCTGTCTTGGTGAGACTTTTCATTTTCCAAATTGTCGTTGGAACAGAAAGCCCACACCATTTGCGCCAGGCAGGATATCCTAAATGTAAAGGAGGTCAACAAAACATCAGCCTATTGCTTTTACCAATAGTCTTGATGCCAAAAGTACTGATTCTCAAATAGTCTTCAAAAAGTTCATTCGAACTATTTGAAAAGTTCATTATACTTTTCAAAAAGTCAAAGTGAACTATTTGAGGTCATCAATGTCTTTGTCTGGGTTACCCATATACTTGATGCAAAGTCACCACATGTGGCTCCGCCTATATTCAAACTCAGTAAAGAAAGTCGCAACATGTGGCTCCGCCTATATTCAAACTCAGTAAAGAAAGTCGCAACATGTGGCTCCGCCTATATTCAAACTCAGTAAAGAAATTAAGGGAGAAAAATATCAGGGAAATAATGTCTTGAGGGGGGAGGGGAGGGGATGTTAGAAAAAAAAATTGAAGAACAAAAAAAAAAGGTTTTTGACAATAAAATTTTTGGAAATAAAAGCGAAATAACAAAAAAAATTTTTAAATAAAAAAATAAATTTTTTTTTAGAAATAATAATAATATATATATAAGGATTAAAATGGTGTGATATTGGTGTTGGTTTCTGGTTAAAATTACTGTGGTGAATCCTTGTGCAGATGTCCCCTGGAGGAGTATCCCTTTTTGTAGGCCATTTCTGATAAAACTCCCACCCTCCTATAGTTGTTAATGCTGAAAACTATTTGTTAGGAATCACAATCAATGCTTATTTTATATACAAATAGTCCTTTTTTGTTGTCAAGAAAACCTGGCCATGTGGTGCAGCCCAAGTTGAAAAAAAAATTCCAAGGGTGTGTTTTGAACTCACAATGTTTGGAACTCCAGTCCTGCACACTACCATTAAGCCACCATGACAATTTACATACAATCAGGTACTTTATGTTGGCTATGTAGCTATCTTTAACTCACAGGTTGTCTTGTGACAAGGAGCTGACAGTGGAGGGAGCAGGGGTGTCAGCACTGTCAGGAAGGCGGCTAGAGTTGGGGTGATAATCCCTTATCCCATCTTATCCTATGCACCATGATCAAGCATTGATTATCCAGCAAGCTGAAGCAGCATGGTCTAAAAATAGCTCACATGATCACCCAATCACCTGATCACCTGCAGTGCCTCCGGTGGCACTTGCAGTTTAAATAATATTTTCTTACTTGATTGTATTGTGTTCTCATTAGCTCAGTTGGTAGAGATAATCTAACAGAGTGTTGGGATGGCATAGGTTCAACTCCACTATAAATTACTTATTTATCAACCTCAAAATGTTTTCGAAAACAAAAAAGACTTAATTTCACTAAATTTATGGTATTTTGAAACATTCATTTAACAAATTTACCAGTGAAATAAATTTATTTGGCTGCCAAACCCCTTCCCCTCAAATAGTCACTGAATTTTTTAAATAGTCACTGAATTTTGCAAATAGCTCACTGTTCGGGCACAAAAAGGACTCCGGCCCAAAGGATTGCTGGCCCTTTTCCATGATAATCCAATAACTTTGAGGATCGAGCCTTTTGGAAAACGCAGCTCAGTGATCTAGGCAGATCAAGACTTTTGGAAAGGCCAAGGAACTTTTCATCAAGCCTTTTGGCAAAGATCAAGCCTTTGGGCAAAGGATGCCCGATCACTTGATCGGGCCAGCAGACCTTTTGTCCCAGAGCAAGCCTTTGGGTTTCAGTGACAAAGGATGCCCGATCACTTGATTGGGAAAGCAAGCTTTTGGGCCAATTGAAAAAATGCCCATGTGGTTGACAAAGGCCGCCCGATCAAGTGATCGGGCAGTTCAAGCCTATTGGGTGTAACACCTATAGTCATTAATGCATTATTTACTTCATTATTACACACAAATATATCTTTTAAACTTAGCTTGCTGGATGCCATTGATATCATTCGATCCTTATAATAGATAGAGCAAGGAGCCTCTCTAGTATTGGTAACAAATCATGCTCCAAGCAGGCCTCCGTCACTTATCAGCAGACTGAACATGCTGTAGGGACACAGAATATTGCCCAAATTCCAACTTCATTTATATTTTTCCTGATCTATTATATATAAAATTACAAGAGCAAAGATAACAGATTGTCTGGTGCATTGTAAAGTGTTGAGATCCCAGAACCTGACCCGACAAAGGGCAGAGGAAGTAAGCCAAAACAAACCAGAGTTAGGTGTAAGGAGGTGTGAGACTTAGGACTCACATGTACTATGGTTAAAACCAGTTTCAAAATTAACTTTCAATTTGGTCGATGTCTAAAAAATGTTTTTGTTTGTGTCAGTTATGGTTATTAATCAGTCAATTCAGTGCTTGTCATATCTAGCAGCATAGATGACAATAACATAACTATTTAAATGACTTCAAGTCAAGAAATTTTATTTTGGTAGTAAGTTTTTAGCCAATAAAACTATCCATGATTAAGTCTTAGGTTTAATTTTTGGTTTATTAGGGCGAGTACACCATGACCAAGCATGATTTGGATTATATGTATGTCCTCTAATCCCCCAGCTTCATCATACAGGCACCTACAATGTTAAATTGCTGCTGCTCTTCAGCACATTTAGAGCTATTTTTAGCCTTCTGTTGTGGCATCATCAGCATTGTTGCCTCCATGACATCACCGAAACATTGGTAACATCACAACAGCAGCAACAGAAGCAGCAGAATAAAATGGCTTCTTGAGCTGTGTTGACAGCAATGTTATTCTAATGGGACTGTAATATGGGGTGAATAGGGACAAGGGGTTGAATAGGGACAGAACCAGAAAACCTTTTATTTCTTCAAAAAACAATAACTTCCCCTTGACTCAGAAACGTGTTATTATGCCTACAGGCAGGTAGGAACTGCAGCTACTTAAACCTACCCATGCAGAATTTCGATTTTCGGGAAGTGGTCAAAACTTTCCTTCTGGCATAAAAAGTATACGAGCTACAGACACCAAACTCACGGGGCACCTTTAATATATAGTTATGAGCGTTTCTGCAGAATTTGAATAATGTGGTTAAATCGGCACGTATGTTATTCAAAGAAAACCAAGCCGCAGGCAATTTTAGGCTAATTTGTGGGTGTCAAGTGACAACACTAATCATATAATAATTACACTAGAACCCAAACCAGACGTGGAGTAGTATCAAAAACATCTTGGATATGGCAGATAGGTAGTTTAAATTTTACTGTAACTGACAAAAATTCTAAAGATAGTTTAAAAAGCTTACAATTTGTGGTAAACATGCATCTACAAGAAATCATGTGAATTCTTAAAGAGATGACCATAAAAAGAAAAGCAATTTTGACCCAGATCAGTTCCAAATAGTTATAGATGACAAGAAAAGCGGCCTCGGTGAATGTCACCGGTCAGGTCCGTAAAACCTGATATTGACCTCAACCGAAGTCCATAATTGTATAATATCAACCATCTAGACAGGATAGGAAGTGGTGGTTGTGGGAAATCAGAGTCTTTCCCGATTCACCCCAAAGTGAGGGGTAAATAGGGACAGCGTTTTTCCGGGCCTAAATAATTGAAAATGTGAGATATCTTCGAAATCCTCTAGGGATATTTAGAACATAGGCCAGACCATATTTTGACACTATATTTAGAATGCTAAATGGCCAATTTTTTCCCTATTCACCCCATATTACGGGACAACCTCAAAACCAGGGCTGAAATACTTCCAAATGTTTATGAAACTGTTTGGTCAAGGTGTCAGGAACAGGAGGAGACAAATTTTTATTTCAACAGTTAGGTGTGTTTTCAATTATCAGCCAGAACTTATTGCCACAAAAAAATGACTTGACTTTAAGGTGCTTCATCAAATAAGAAGATTAGGAGACCAACAGAAAACTGTCAATGACTTGGCAAAGTCAGTTTGCAAAATGAAAATAAGAAAATTACATTTTCCAGGGGATCGCCAACTGCAAAGAGCTCTAAGAGAGTTGCACGTGTCTTTCCAAATATCTTTTCGGAACTATTTCATAATTGTTATTTAGCCAATTTCCCTTGTGATTTTGACATGAGACACCAAAATAATATTGCAAACATGGGCTTACAGTCTTTCACTTTTATATAGAACAAGATTGGACTGTGAAAATGGCACTTTGTGTGTCATCATGCTGATGATTTATCATGATCATACCCAATACTTCCAATATAAATTTGATTTCAGGAGACTTATCCCGCTTGTTGATGACAGCCAAACGAGAGGATTATGCATCTGATTTTCACTCTAATATCAGTTATGACAAGTCAAATGGCCTTCTCTTGATCATGACTTGATCAAACAGCCTCTAGGTTTCCCATGTCGAATGCAGAGAAGATGACACTTCATCGGCTATCAGGAGTCACAAAGTGCATTTTTCACATGTGAACTTGTCCTCTTTTTTTCTCCATCAAAGTGACAGAATATTAGTTTTTGGTAGAATGAAATTTCCACTGTTGGTGAATCGGCTGAGAGGTTTCATAACAATACCATTCTGCATTATTTCAATGAAAAAAACATTTATAAAATTATAGTAACAAGAGAGGAAGGAAAAGGTGTGAGCTCCTAAGGAGACCATGTTTGTGTGGCATTCACCAAGAGATAAAACCTTTCAAGAGATTTTAGCAGATATTTAGAGTCGTCAGAACAGAAAAGTGTAATATAATACCTGGAATTCCGTGGTCTCGGCCTCTCTGAATGTTCAAGGCAAAGAGGTCAAGTCCAGTTGCATTAGGGGGATTTTCTGAAAACAGTTTATTGGTCACCTACAACAAAGGAAAACAGGAAAACAAGCATGTGACATATATACGAAACAATTACAGAAGATATCCAAAACTACAGTTCACCTCAAGTTTATGGGGGAAAGACAACTACTATATTATATCAAGAATTAAACATTTTCAGTTTGATAACCCCCCCCCCCTATATTTCCTTATTTCACACTGCTGTACTCTATCTGGGGTTAACATGGTACATAAGGTTTTAAAAATGATGTGTTCTTCGCCATGGCAGTCATTTGAAGTAGTTATGCTTGAATCATACATTTTTAACAAAATATGCTATATGGAACCTAAGGGAACCTTAAGGGTTCTATAAGCTGGTATCTATAAGGAGCCCAAAAAGGTTCATTGTGAAACCTTTAAAAATGATCCAACATCAAAAAAAAAAATACACCCATATAATCCAGCTGCACTGAACTCCCACAATGGTCAATGGAACCCTTTTAAGTTGGGAAATTGCTGAGATACTCGATTTTCTTAGCAAGGGTGTACCTTAGGGCGTACCAAAAAAACAACAATGTTCTTTGATTTTTGCACCAGTCGGAAGAATTGTGCCTTTTGGTGAGTGAATCAGTTGGAAAAAAAATTTTTGAAATTGGTCAACTCCTTAAGCCGGTTTACCCCCTTTCAATAATAAGGGGTCCGAAAACACCAAAAATGCCGTTTTTATGCAGTTTTTGTCACTAAAGACAGTCACCGATGAAATATTTCACCCAAAATTCTGTGCATACCCATCAGGCAAGGTTATGACATCTATATAAATCTATATAAAACAAACTTGACAATTTTGGTGACGAAATTTATCAAAATGGACATTTTTCAAGGCAAAAATGCCAAAAATCGCAATTTTCCCCTGATTTTTAGCATGTTTTTTTCCTAAATGCAGTCCATTACAGATACATTTCTTATCTGGCAAGGGTTTTTTGTTCAGTGATGAAGCCTTTTTACCCTAAAGGTATTATCATTGTCAACCCTTGTGCCCTAGATCATTGCAGATCTCGATTTTGCAATGCTAAATACCAAATAATATGAATAATATCAATCTTCTTTCGGCTTACCTTGCTTGTGTTGAACTGTGCCGATAAATTGCAATATGAATTTTTGTATGTCATGTAGATGACAATAACCACATAAGGAACCTAAAAGGAAATATTAGAGAGGTTTTGCTACACGTTTCCGTGTGACGTGTACGTGGGAGTTGCCATGACAACAATGTAATTAGATAGCACTTGTACACGTATACGTCACACGTGAACGTGTAACAAAACCTCTCTAGTATCTCAAAGTTCCTATATTGTGTAAAGACTGCAATCATTCATGATAACAATATATAACCTGCAATGTAACAATATATAGTATGATTTAATTCAAATGGCATCCATTCCAAAATATATCTGCTCACCAAGTGCTGATCACCATACTGACTGACAATCTTTCCAATCATTACAATGATAAGTTACTGATGACCTCTAGACGTAGCCAGAGTAGGGTTGGAACTTAGAACATCCACTGCACACAGGGTAGATACATGCAGACCACATTGCATACCACTATGCGATTGGTTCCACTGCCACACATGAATACCAAATATTAAATCCACATTAAGCTACACTATTTCTAAAAAAGTTAGGTCCAGAAAGAAGACACCACACTGTCACCACAGAGAAAGAACCATAAGTTCCTATTGTGCTTTTCTTAGATCAGTTATGTTATTTATGAAAGTGAGCACTTTTACACCATCATTACCTTAGTGCTGTGGTACTGTGCAAGAAGTTGGAAACAGGAAATTACATGAAGCAGGAATTTGCCCACACTTGGAATGCCAACATGTGAGGGTTGAGCATGGGAATACCAGTCAGTGTTGAGAATGACTGGTAAAAGGTTCTTAATATCACAAATGAATATTTCAAGTTGTAAATTTTATTTATTTTTCTGATTTGATTTGATTTGTGATAGCCCTTTCCGCCTTTTATACTTTTACTGAATCAGTGTTGTGTCTGCATTAATTGTGGGAATGATCTAATTTCATGATGTCTAACTCATTCAGAAATCATTGATCTCAAGCTGGCATAGAGTCAGTATCAATTACTTTACCAAGCTAAGACAATGATAAGCAGAATTGTTTCTAATTACTGATGGTTGATAAAGATTTGCTGTGAGAGGTTGAGCAGTAAAACAGTTTATCAATTTTGTAGCATTGAGTATGTTTAGGGTTCCTACATCATAATGATTAGCAAAGTACACATAAATCAGTCTTTATAATCCATTTTCCTTGTAGGATCATTGCAATTGAGAATATAGGCCTCTCAACTGTAAACAAATATAGTAATTGATAATACTAGCTAAAAAATAATACATAAAACTAAAAAACCATGATGGAATTGAAGCACGAACTGCAGTGTAAAACTGTACATTTCATAGGTACTTTAGTCATAAGTAACAAGACAAACGACAAGATTAATAATTTCATAGCATCAACTTGAGTAAAAAAAGAATTATTTCCAATAGATGGCTTATTTTTAAAGACTTGGGTGAAATATTTCATCTATGACTCTCTTTAGTGACAAAAACTGCCTAAAAACGGCGATTTTTTGTGTTTTCGGACCCCCTATTATTCAAAGGGGGTAAACCAGCGTAAGGAGTTGACCGATTTCAAAAAAAAATTTTTCCAACTGATTCACTCACCAAAAGGCACAATTCCTCCGACAGGTGCAAAAATCAAAGAACATTGTTGTTTTTTGGTACGCCCTAGTGTACCTCTTTGGTCAAATGTCTGTCGACTTTCCGCATGCTCTGCATGTACATTCCCCTCATGAGGCTGTCGATGGGAGAAGCTCCGCTTGAATAGTTCCTGTACACCAGGGATGGTCTGGTCAACATCTGCGACAGAACAAAACACACATGTTGTTTCATATATAGACTCATTTTTGCCGATTTCAGTACAAAACGAACAGTACAATATCGAAAAAAAAAATCCTAAATCCCACGTCACCCCTCCATGTCCTCACTGCCCAGCTCACTCTAAAAGTAAATCACTTTAGGCCACACATAATTGATCTTTAGCTTCTCGGATCCTCTCAAGGCACTTTTTCTAGGACAAAAAAAAAAGGTAAAAAATTTTTTTTCCATTGGCAGCAAATCTATTGTGTCGGCAGGTCCGCGACGGTAAGAATCAATTATGTGTGGCCTTACAGTCGACGAAAAACGAGTGCTTACAGAAAGGAATACTTCTTGTGAGGTCATATCCCTATCCATGCTATAATAAAACTTCATGGGAGTGTGGTTCACAGCAATGAACCTCATGAATGTCAGGTCGCGGAAGAATACAACACTAGTCCGAAGGATGAGTGGTTATTCTGCAGCAGACCTGACATGAGTGAGGTTCATTGCTGTGAACCGCACTCCCATTAAGTTTTATTGATATCCCACAATAAAAATAGACCTCCAGTCAAAAAAATTAATAACTTCAATAGGCACTATATTTTGTTGGAATAGCCAGAAAAAGATCCCTAGCAACAAAACCGACCAATCAGTGCATCAAAACATTTTGACTTCATCACTTCAATGCCCATTGTTTACATAACAACGTCAGATAATGATATGCATGTGGTTCACAAATATGAACCACATGGTGTGAATCACATGGTTGTTTGCCAGAACTTCACTGCCTATTGTGGGATATCATGTTAAACTCTATGACGTGTGAGCAGCTAGTAAGGTTATATCCTATACTTTCAATGTTATTCACCAGAGTCACTGACCAAGTCATAGGCCCACTACTCACCAAAGAGGTCACAAGTTACTTAATGACAAATTGACAGTTAATTTCAATGCAAGGGATACGGCTTGTTGTGAGATCATTGAATGGAAGAACTCGTCATTTGTCTACCGTAAATTAGCTAAAACATGGAAAATGTGTCCAAAACTCTGCTTTTTTATTGAAAGGTCATTGCTATTTTCCTGCTAAAGTCAATTTTGAATGAAATATTTTCATTTATCTAAGGAAATTTACTCTTACTATTTTAATGACAAGTGAGTGAAATACAGGGTTTGGGAGCGCAAAGGCATGGAAGTGCATGGAAGAGCCTGGAAGAGCATGGAAGAGCATGGAAGAGCATGGAAGAGCATGGAACAGCCTGGAAGAGCATGGAAGAGCATGGAAAAGCATGGAACAGCCTGGAAGAGCATGGAAAAGCATGGAAAAGCATGGAACAGCATGGAAGAGCATGGAAGAGCATGGAAGAGCATGGAAGAGCATGGAAGAGCATGGAAGTGCATGGAACAGCATGGAACAGCATGGAAGAGCCTGGAAGAGCATGGAAGTGCATGGAAGAGCATGGAACAGCATGGAAGAGTCTGGAACAGCATGGAAGTGCATGGAAGTGCATGGAAGAGCTAGAGCATGGAAGAGCCTGGAAGTGCATGGAAGTGCATGGAACAGCATGGAAGAGTCTGGAAGAGCATGGAACAGCATGGAAGAGCCTGGAAGATCATGGGTGTGCATGGAAGTGGATGTAAGTGTTAGGGAGTGAATGTGTGAGTATATATATGCCAGGCAAATGTATTAGGTTGTACTGTTTCAACTGTAAGGTAGGATCTACCTGACTCAGGAAAACCTCCTCTTCTACTGTATCATTAATAGGACTGATGACCTTGAATTTTGAAACTAGTGTGCTGTGTCCAAATCTGTAGGCTGCAACGCCGAAGCCATTACCAATTTCTGGGTTGAGTGTTGGGTCATACTCTGAAAATGTAGCATTGTTGTTCTGTCATTAAATAAAAAAATGCATGGTATAAGATACAAAATGTGTTGTTTAAATTGACTCAAGAACCATTTCTTAGAGGTAAAAATTGACTAAGTTATGCAACAATGACTTGACCATAGCTGGCTCAAATGTGACTTTACTAGACTGAACTTCAACTTGCTGCTTGGAAAGCTAACTGTGATTTGACTAGTTGACTTTATGAAGTCGACTTCAGTTCTACCCTGTCACTAAGAGCAAAAAACTATATATTTCATTGAAACTAACTTGGCCATCATATTATCTATGACCTTCTCAAAAATACACCCAGAGAATAGGGTGGGCTGAAAAAAACTTTTTTTGGAATTTCAATATCCCAGTGGTATAGAAAGTTGGCTATGGCCAAAACATGAAAATTGGTGCAAAAAAAAATTTGTGGCATCCGACTTGTGACGGGCCACTCCGGCTTTTATGAAAATGCATATTTTCAGTCATTTCTCATGCTTTTTTGGACCATTTCGAACGTACATCGCGTGAGTAGTACTGAGTACATTCGACACAAGATGACATTTCGCCTTGTAGCTCAGCTCCTATTGCACTTGGAGCTTTGGTTGATGGCTTGTCTGATACCCCTATTAACTGGCCTCATCCCTATTTAACAATGAAATAACTGAGGAGTAATGGTAGGGCTACACAAGCTGCTAAAGTGTCAAATCTGTAAATCTGACTTTACGGAATTGCCCCTATTCGGGATACTAAAACCACAACTCGATGCAGATAATACGCTGGAAATGTTTTTTAGGGTGTCGGGGAGGACTCGGGGTAATTACAATTCCCCTGGAATCATTTTTTGTTGGGACAATTCCGATATTTTCAATTTTTTCGGTCAATTCTTAACAAAAAAAGCCAAATTCTGAGTCCCAACATTTACCCAGAAATGGCTACATCTTAAATATAAGCCACCTGTTAAAGGTGTTTCATATCCAAAACGACCTTCAAAGAAGATATAAGTATGCCATTCAGCTTTCTGAAACCATGGAAGCTGACTCAGGCCAAAAAATGGTCTAAAAAAGCATGAGAAATGACTGAAAATATGCATTTTCTTAAAAGCCGGAGTGGCCCGGCACATGTCGCATGCCAAAAACTTTTTTTTGCACAAATTATCATTTTTTGGCCATAGCCAGCTTTCTATACCACTGGCATATTGAAATTCCAAAAAAAGTCTTTTTCAGCCCACCCTACCCAGAGAATCTACTGAAGTGCATAAATACACTCTAAAACATTTCAGACAAAATTGGTTTTTTAGATTTTTGTCCCGACATTTTTTAGAGTGTATGTAATACCATTGAGATCCTGCAAGTCAGTGATCTGTTTGGTCTGGTCGGACAAGGAGGTTGTGCAGCGCTTTCCAAGTCTGATCTATTCGAATAGATCGCTGTTTAAAGAGTTGCATTGATTTTCCTTTGCTTACAGGGGTGTAATTTTTGTGGAAAATAGGGGGGGACAGCCCGAGACATGCGGTGACAAGGTCGGAATCGGCTGTCAGATCCGCGAATAAACAAAGTCAGTCAGGCTTTTTTACATTCATGAATTCTAAACTTTTGTATGGCTTGGTAACCTACCCAAGCAGAAAGGTAGGGACATGTCTCTTAGAAATGCTCCCTACCAAATTGAGCCGAACGGGCTTTATTTTTTACCATGGTAAATTTTGTTTTCACGTAACAAAGTGGGGGGGGGGACATTTCACATTGTGTCCCCGGGTCAAAAATGTGGGGGGGGGGATATTATGCCCCCCCCCCTGTCCCCCACCAAATTATGCCCATGTTTACTCACCCTGCCACACACATGTCAATACGATTAAGCACAGGAACCTATTTCCATAAGCTATATCCTACGAAATGCAAGTAATTTTAACTTAATTCAGGGTAAATTGGTCCACATTTTGTTGCATCACAGTTTTACTTGAGGGAACTCTGTTTTCTTGACTTCATAGAAGCGTACCACATCAGCAAGTTATCCTACGAATATGTCAGCTTTTCATCGGGGATCTCATGGCTGGTGCGGGAACATTGCGCCATTCCAAATTTTTAAAAGGGAAAAATTCCTGCCGCCAGAGTATAATTTTTGCTAATAGTTCTGGTAGGACTGAAACAGTGAACAGGAAATTGTATTTTAACCGCTGGTCCTTGGAAAAGCTACAGCACGGAAGGGCTCCTCCAGTTTTCCGATCAAGGGAGTTCAGCGGACAAGACAAGGACATTGAAGGAACTAACTTTTTTTAAAAATGTTCTATTTGTAAATTAACCTACCGTCGAAATAACCTTTTCTCTTCAGCTTCAGGCCAAACTTTTTCATTTGTTTGGGTCCAAGAAGAAGTGGCAGAAATTCATTGTATATAAAGTGCTGCCATATAGCAATCAGGATTTTTCTTGCCTCCTGAAATAAATAGGGTAGATAGATAGATAAATAGATAGACAGATGGACACAGGTGTATCTGAAGGGGAGTAGAGGGGGCAGCTGGTGTGCTAAAATGAAGCATACTGGATCAGGTGGATCCCCTTATTAAGAGATCAAACAATATTTTGGGATTACAGCCAATATTCATAAATAACTTTATAAGACAGGTCACACAAATATAAATCAAAAACAACTAAAAATAAGTCAACACAGCTCAAAATTTTGAGTTGTGTCAGCTTGGATCAATAAGTCAACAAAACTCAATATTTTTTAATCTATGTTAGCTCCATCAACTTGTGCAACCATCTCACTCAATCAATTGAGCTGAATCAGTGCCTCCAATTTTACAGTGAACAGTGTCGCGCGACTCGCGCATGTGTAGTAGGCTAGTGCCAATAGCGATGTTTGAATAATAAAACAACGTTTTGGAAATTGGCTGCCGAAGCTGAACCGTAAGGCCCAGGGAAACTTGTGACCCCAGGTCCCATGGGGTATAATCAGCTCTGCATGACGATCTTGCTGATGTAAACATTTGGTTCGAGACTTCAATATTAAGGCCAGAAATCGTGAATCGATCTGGCCTGCTTCTTTCTGAGTGGCTGATACTGTTCAACACCAATATATTATGACTATGTGCCTCACCAAACTTGTTTGTCTACCATAGATTCTAAAAAATGTCGGGACAAAATTGGTGTTTTAGATTCAAAATGGTTTTTTGAAAAACCAAATTTTTTGAAAAACCAAATTTCAACTTTCACTGAACTCTGTCAGCTTCCCCTTCAAAACGGGAATTGTTCATGGTTAATTAAATAAACCAGTCACAGTCAGGAGTTCTCATCCTCACCCCTGAGGTTGGCCAGTGTGAGACCACCCCGACCACAAGTGCTGCATTTTTGTGAAGTTGTAACAAAAATATTAACCTTCGTCCAGTGTGATAAACATAATTCACAGTCTGGGATGATTTGCAGCAAGTGGATGCACGTTTGAATGTTTTATTGTGTCTGACGTTTCAAAATATTTACTTTGAGGAAAACCACAAAAAATTATTTAGATTAATTATGTAATTTTCAGGCCGAAAAAGAAGCCGTGAATTATTAAAATACTTCAGAATTTTATTGGACTTGTTGGCAGGGTAAGTGTAAACGAACCCTGCTATGGGGACCATTCCTACATGAACAATCAGCATAAACATGGTCTGAGGCACCTAATATTTTTTTATTTCTGTCACTCTTGGCTGAGTTTGTATCGAATTAGGTCACACCCTATAACTATTTTTTTATAGATTCGCTATGATAAAAACAAAAATGGCCAAAAGGTAAAATCTTGTTGAAACTTGGTATAATTTCTTTTATACCAAGAGACATCTCAGAAAAAAAGTTAGGCTTGATCTGAAATTGTTGGGGGACCAGCCTCTCCCTAATATAGGGCCTAGTAAACCATGGGCCTTGGGTAAAAGGATCATGCACAGACCAGCCAGGCTTTTCAACGTTTATATGACTAAACAATTGAACTCCATCCCCCCCTTGGTAAAAGATCTTATAATGTGCCCCAAACATAAACCTCCTCAATAGTTATATAATAGTACAGCAGCGACTCAAAATTTAAAATGTACCTGAAACAGTCGCTCTCCCGACCAATGTGGGTTTAGATCGTAGAGCTTCTTCTCGATGTCATTGTGATATCTGTTGAAAATTGTATGTATCGCTGTCAGTGCCACATTTTCATTCACTCTTTTGTCACCTGGAGTGGTAAAAATTGTAAAAAATGCTAATAACAAATTATACAATTTGTAGATATTTGATAACAAAGAATATTTGTGACTATGGTGTATTTTGTTAAAACAATAATGATTTTCCTGTAAGGGGGAGACCATTTAATATCGGTTGGGTGGAGCTTGAAGTAAAAAAAAAATCATTTCTTGCCAAGTCATCATGAAATAAATTAATCTTTTGGGCAGTTTTGAAATAAATAATTTCTGCAAGATGTATTTCTTAGTAAGGCATTATTGATATAGGGATGAACATCTAGTTCTTTGAGAGCTTGAAATAAATAAATACTGTCGCCATGACCGTGAAATAAATAATACTCGCCGAGGAAATAACCAAGCAACCCCCCCCCCCCTGGAAATTGATTTGTTGCCCCCTAATTGATCTTCCATCAGGGTGAGTATGCAAACTATTTGAACCTAATGCCACCCATCTTTCCCTATAATTTCATTTGTTGTGACTAAGAAATAGCTAAGTTGTGTGACCATGAAATGACGACAAGGTTATCAAATTTTACTGGTTCCGTATACAGCATGGTAGCATAGGTGGAACTGGGACACATTCGGACACAAGGCACAATGGGGTATTCGGATTTTCTTGGTTCCTGACAAGGTATATGATATGGCAGTGCCATCAAATCTTGTAAATTCCCATCCTGATGTTTCTATCCTTTTATTGGCAAGTTACAGTCACATGCAGAAGTATTGTGGAAAAGTTTGTTTTCCTACTACTCAATTGAATTCAGAGGGGTTCAATTTTGGAACCATTCTCTATACAAAACCATGAATGATGAGGCTTTCTCAATGCTTGTATGGATTTGATACATGGTAACAAACAGTTATGAATTGCTATCCTGATAAACGCACTCATTGGTGCCTGAGAAATTAGAATTTTGGTGTAACAGTCATGTTGCGGATCATTGGGACACTGAAAACGGTGCACATTGGGACGCCCTTTAATGGCCTTTATATAGCAGAATGTAGGTGTCCAAGTTGTCTGAATGACCTGGGACAAATACAATTGGTGAACAGGCCACAGTGAATTGAAGTATAGTGGATTACCATGACTTGTGAACAAATTTATACCGAAGCACTCACAGGCGTAGGAGGTTAATAAATTGTGGGGGGGGGCTGCGGCCCGGCTTCCAAAAAAATTTACCCAAATAGTCCCTAAAATCTTAAATTCAAAAAAAGTGTTCTGCCCAAAAGTGCATGAAAATTTGATTTTCCAAAACTTTTGGGGGGCTGCAGCCCCCCTTGGACCCCCCACGTACTATGCCTATGATTAAGATCTGTGTGTTACTGACATTAATGACCGCACCCAGGACAGTTTATGTCAAATGTTTTGAACTGTTTAAAGTTAGCTAAAGTTATTAACTATCAGCAATACAATCTGGCTTGCACTGTATATATGTTACGCACTTCTTATACTGAATATCTAGTGCACATAGAGTTTTAAAATAGTTATTTTACTGATGTCCCAATATGCCCCGGGGTCGGGGCTTTGGACGGTTATGATCATGTCGTATTTTGCTGTCTGGCTGCAAAAGAGTAGGTGCAGACTAATCTCATGGATTTACGAGTAACCTCAATAGTATTGGTGATATTCATGCAAACTTCTGACTTGCTAAGTGTTTTCAACATCGAGTAAAATTTGTAGATATGAAAAGAATCTCAATGTGCACCAGTTCCCCTATAAGTAATATTAAGCACAGGGGATTCTGAACAAATTTTTACATGGCATATATATTGATAATATATTATTATAATTTATATGTAACAGTCTTGTTAAACTTGGTGCAGAAGTCCCTGTGCTATTAATTAGTGTTTGTCAGGATGATGGACTGAGAAAATTATAACTACCTGCAACAAAGCACCTGGTTATGTTGTCAACATCTCGGCAATCTTCGTCAACTCCGAATTGAAGAAGTTTGCGGAAGCCGAGGGGATTATCCTCCATATACAGAGCGCCACGGTCTGAATAGAAACAAAGATATGATAATAAAAAAATTTTATAATATTATATAATAGTTACTGATATAGCACTAATTCCAGTAAAATGCTCACTAGCGCTTGGTGGGGTAAGGTCATGTTTACCATAAAACTTTCTAAATAGATATGTTTTTAATTCTTTTTTATATTTTTCTGCTCTTGTGCAAGTTCTCACATCTCTGGGAAGGCTATTTCATAGCTTTGGTTCTGAGTATGAGATAGATAGATAGATAGATATGATAAGTGCAGCCCTCTAACCCCAGTTCTGGGCGCTCATGAGGGTTGATTGATGAAATGGGAGAGAGAGCAGGAGTCCTCGACATGTTACACATAAATTTACCCCATGCGAGGGATCTTTTACTTGCCCAGCACAGACACTGATACAAGGGGCTGCCAATTTAACATCTCATCCGAACGACATCCAGCTGGGATTTTGCTCATGAAGATTCACTGAAAATTTCGGGGTTCCCCACCTGGGGTTCCGAACCCAAGCAGGCAAAGACCTTCATCGGAGCAGGCGGGCACCTTAACCACTTATAGCCACCCAGAAAGCTTGAGTCATTAACTTGTTTGATTCTGTGATAGAGGCACTTTTAACAGTAGTGTGTTGTTGCTCTGGAGGTTCCGGTCATCCTTTGGTTTCAGTTTGCACAAATATAACATAACGACACCTCCCCCGGATCCAGCAGCAACCACTGTTTCAAGGGCATTCTGACCTCCCCGGCGTCAGGATAATGTCCTGGAAACTCCGTCATAAATTTTGTTTGCAGTTCAATTTAGGAATTGCAGGGCTCTCCTTAAGTAAGTTTGATTTATAAAAATCAATTAAACTTACATAGTTTTGAAAAAAAATGCAATTCTGTCGATTTGAAATTCATTCTAATAGTTTATGAATCACAAGTGCAAGTTAAATTTTACAGAATTGGCGGGTTTAATAGCTTTAAAGGACATTGGAGACATGGCAATGAAAGTTAACTTTAAAAAAAAAAGAAAAAAGAAGCCTAACTGCATCTTACTAAAAAGACCTTATCACATTTGTTTAGAATTGCCATGTCCAATGCCAATCCAGTGGCGGATCCAGACACGATACTCTAGGAGGGGCCAGGACGCGTTTCGGCAGTCGCGGGCCCGCATTATCGCAATATTTCTTCAAAACACCATTATTAATCTTGGTGGTCTAGGGGGGCCTGGGCCCCCTAGGCCACCCCCCCCTGCATCCACCACTGCAATCAGATGCAAGATACAATGTAGTTGGCGGTATGGTAATTAGAAAACAGAAGAGGCTGGTTTTTGAGACTCTGACTGCCAGGTGTTTTCCAACATGTTGATTCCAAATTGCCCCAATGGATTATAAAAATATTAATTCTTTACAATTCTGCCTGCATCTATGTCCCTGAGTGCCTGACATCTTTTATCTGTAGATTTACATACCCGAGAGACCCATTGAATGATTTGGGCTGCATTACCATACCCTCCCCCCCCGCATTGGCAAAGAAAAATTGTGCCCCCAGGTATACCAGGTACCACCAGTCTATGAAAATTTTGAAGGGATTGTTTAAAATCAGCTTAAAGATGAAGCAAAATGCTATACTTACCAACTTGGAAAGAAACGCATTAAACAGGATTCAGACTTGATTCAAGGCTTAGTAATAATCTTTAAAATTAAAGTTGAATCTCACAGAATACAACTGCTCTACCTATCGTACCCCACAGTTCAACAAAAATACCCCGGCTGGTGGCTCCCCCGCTTTGTAAAATTGTTCATGTGCATTGGAAAAGCCACAGATTTTTTAAAACAGGGATGGGCTCACTCGAAAGCTGCTGGCTCAGCCAGGAATAATGGCGCTAAACTATAAATGCACACATTGTGGGTCAATATACAGGCCTATAATTTAATCCAATTTTCATAACAATTGGAGAAGGAATCTTTGAGATATCCAAGTTTATTTTAAGGGGGACTTATTTTTGTTGAACTGTTTTTCATAATTTTCTCATATTGTACGTCACGTAACTCAAAAAACATCGGTAACCCCCCTTCAAAGACGTGTTTTACAATAAAGTGTATTTTCAGCTATATTCCTTTAATTTTTCATAAATATTTCATGGACATAGTTTGAGTGACACTGCTTTTCGTCATAAATCCCACACTCTTTTAGTATTTTACTGTATGTTTTAATGTACCGTAATATGGGGTGAATAGGAACACTGGGGTGAATCGGGACCAGCTAGGAAATAATTTTTATCTTCACAAAACAATAACTTCTACATGTTGCAAGGACTTGATTTTTTTGCACGGTTTTAGTATACACTCCAATCATGATTCAGATGAATTTTCATAATTCTACTTGAAGATGGCAAGAAGCTGCAGCACCTTAAACATCGCCCTGCAGAATTTACATTTTTGCAAGCTGGTCAAAACTTTGCTTGTACCACAAAAACTATAAAAGACACAGACACAAAAATTTCACAAAACGTCAAGTATATAGTTATGGCCACTTACGGAAAAACTCGTAAACTTAGGTACATTTGCACTGACTATATTCAACAATTACTAACACAATTTCAGTTTCAGAGTTATTTAGTGTCATTTTTGGCCCAAGTAATAACCCCAGTTATAACCCAAAAACGTAATCAGTGATAGAATGTCATAAAAATATTGTTGGACCGGGTACTACTATGCTGCAAAATTATTTTTATCTTGTAGAAATGCTATGGGAGTGTCAAAATTGTGATAATTATGCACTTTTGGAACCTGATAAAAAGTGATGTGATATAACATCAAATAAAGGCAGCAAAATAAAGATTTTACAAACCAAATTGATTCAAACAGTTTTAAGAAACCAAAAGAGTTGCTGAGATGTGATATTTTGTCTGTTTAGTCCTTAGATAGGAAGACCCACCTTCTCAGTGTAGCTGAGAAGGATGGGAGACAAAAAACAGGCTGAGAACTACATTTGCGACACAGGAGCGTGTCGTGGCAGCTTACGGACTATTCCCATCAAAAATAAAGGTATGGGCAGATAGGAAATGGTTTAAAATGTATTCTGTGCGATTTTCAGAACTTTCCTGTACTTTAAAGTGTCAAAATCGGCCAATTTTCAACAAAATTACCACTAAAAATGACAGAAGTTTCATGTTGAATGGAGGGAGGCTTTGTACAAACAGATAGCTGTTAATTAGTATGTTGTACAAACAGATAAACTGTTAATCAGTATATTGTTCATGATTCACTTTTTATGTTTGGCTTTTATGTTTTGAAATGAACAGCTTTGGACTCGCACTTTTAGCAGTCAATCAAACTCAGTCAAGCATTTCTCTGATTTGTGTGATTGGTTGGTTCAAACACACTTTGCTGAACAGTGACTGACTTACATCACATTTGACAAGTTCAGATCGCATTTTGGTGGAATATACTTAATTCCAGCCCTCTTTATAAAGTGTTATACTAATCAAGGTATATTAAAAAAATAAAATATATTGGCTTTATGGCTTATATAAAAATATAGGGACCCAGATAGATAGATAGATAGATAGACTGATAGATAGATAGATAGATAGATAGATAGATAGATAGATAGATAGATAGATAGATAGATAGATAGATAGATAGATATTGAAACTAAAAAAGGAAATTATATTCTTATTCAATTTATTCGTTTATTTTATCTTATCACAAGTGATGAACTGCGACATATTCTCATATTTTTTACAATGACATGCAGAAAAACATGTCCCCCCCCCCCCAATTTTTGAAATCTTGACTACTCTTTGTGTTTAAAACACCTCAGGACAGGCGACAAAACCAGATGACTGCTAATGTTGCTTTCTGTTTGCAACTTTGCAGATTACAGTTTTCCGTTTGTATTCTTGTTTGATTGTTTGTTATTATCACTTATTGCTTGCAATGATTTTCAAGAGTGCTCAGCAAAGGTAATGTCCTCAGTCTACGTTGCTTACAGCAACGTGAAGACTGTGACCTTGGTCTATTTAGTCCTGGGTCCGGATCCAAGTGAAAGGCAGAGTTACAGAGCTGACCCAAAAATCCTTACTAATTTTCAATCCAGATCATTTTCATGGATTTTGGGTTTGAATTGTTGAAATTGGCATCATTTGCTGTGGATTTAGTCCAAGTTTATTTTATTCATCACTTGTAAAATTAGCAGATAAGTGCATTTTTGTCTATTTACAGTGATTTATTACATTTTGTTAAAAACTCAATATTTTACACGAAATACAACTCAAATTTTATTAGGAGGGACTTTTTGGGGTTCTAAACATGTTTTCTAAAGTTTATTCATAAGTATAAATCAATAAAACAGGATAGGAAGCACTAGTTATTACCGGCCATGCATCCTATGCATAGGCCGGTAATGCAGTGATATCCATCAGATGTGAGTCACGAGCCTCCAGGCCTAACCAGACCATTCCAAGGGTTTATTTTATATGTATTTCTCAGTTATAACATCGTATATTCTTCCAATTGTGTCTTTTTTTAGCTAAATGCAATAATATTAGAGTTATAAACATCCCCTCTAATGGCTAGCGCTGGGCAGGTCAGACTGATTTGCGCCGCCATTTTCTTGTGTGGGCCTATTCACGTTGTCACTGCACTAAGCATAGGTATTTCACACACATAAATAGAGGGTGTTCATATCTTTTATTGAATTTCCTTCATTGCAATCAATCTTGTTAATTGCTCTTCAATGACCTCTTCCATTGTATACTGAAGTGTTCTTCAGCATTTAGGCCTCAAGTGCAATTCATTTTCACACCTCCCTGTAATCTGTCAGCTTAGGCCTGCTTGTACCTGAGATTTTCAATAGGCATATCATATTTATTTCATCTTCCACTCCATGCGTAAAACAGTTTTATGAGCAAGTCATTTCAGCTTTTGATTAAAACTACCCACAGTCGACCAGTTAATGTAAACACAAAAAGAAATTCGTCTTTTTTCCCCATCCACCATACATGTACATTAATCATGTCGATTTCAAAAAGCATGTGCAGCATGGCCGGTGCTGTACTCTAAGAGTGCTTGTTTAGATTAGTCTCTGTCCCGATTCACCCCAAAGTGAGGGGTGAATTGGGACAGTGGTTTTCTGGACCTTGAGCATTGGGAATTTAAGATAACATTTCAAGCTTCTAGGGGTACTTAGACTGTGTGCCCAGACACAATTTCACACCAAATTTTGATTTCTAGATTGATTTTTGTCCATGCTATGACAGAAAAACGGCCAATTCTGTCCCGATTCACCCCATATTACGGTAATGACATAAGATATGAAAAAAGCATAGTTCAAAAATTATGTTGGATAGCCCCCCTATTTTTTTCACGTTGGAAAGCTTTCTTTTTGAAGAACTTTTTGGCAAAGTTTCATGAATATCTCATGGATTTTAGATTTCTTGCTAAGTGTGCGATTCAACTTTAAAACCTATATTTTAAAGAATGTTATAGCGGAGCAGAATGCATGCATCTTACTTGCTGCGGTGCCATTCCGTAGTATTGTATTCGTCTTTTTTGTGCTTCCGTAGACATTTGATGCATCGAGGAAGGAAGTCAGACCGTTTGTTTGTTGTCTTGGCCCTGGAATACAGAACAGATATCAAAGCTACAAGTTTGGTACAATATTTAGGCCACACATAATTGATCTTTAGCTTCTCAGATCTTCTCAAGGCACTCTTTCTAGGGTTGGTCGGTATAGGACAAAAAAATTTTTTTTTGACATTATAATTTTTTTTTTCTATTTTTTCTTCGGTCGGCAGAAAATTTATAGTGTCGGCGGGTCCGCGAAGCTAAGAATCAATTATGTGTGGCCTTACAAACAAGAATCTGCAGCCCCATAAGCCCCCCCAGACTCTTCTAGATGAATATCAAGGATGTAATAACAGATGATAGGATACAATATTAGTTTATTTCTCATCAATACAAGAAGACAACAGATAATAGGCCTATGGCGTTAAGGACATCACTAACATGTCCTGCAGTGGTTGCCCCCCCCCCTGGAAATTGTGTGCCCCAGATGTTCCCCTACTCCAAAACCCCTAGTTACACCACTGCTTAATTTTAAAATACATTTATAAGTACTCCATATTTTGGGGATAGTCGCGGTATAGGCCTATATAAATTTATAAGAAATATAGTTATGATAACTCTTGTGCCTCAGCAAAGCATTATATTTTAATAATGAATGTTTTATGTATCAGTTGTGGTATGTACAAGCTTGGGTGAAAATAAATATATAACTATCTATCTGTAATTTTAATGAAACCAAACAAACACCAAGCTGTCCTTTATCCATATGAGTTAAAAGAAGATTGAATGGGCTCTCTGACTTTCTGTCCCAAGCATGGTATTTTTCAACCAAGGTGGCATTTTGATACGGGGGCTACAGTACAACCCAAAGTATTTTTTACTGAATCTCATGCCCTCATGCTCAGGAAGATGTTTTTGTGACAAGTACATGGGTGGCTTGGGGAATGCGAAGGCATGGAAATGTATGGAAGTTTTGGGGCATGCAAGCGCAAGTGTCTGCTTGGAAAAAATATTTGGTTGCACTGTACGGGTGCCGAGGAGTGCTGGGGAAAGAAAAAGATGTACTAGTTAGGCGAATAAATGAAAATGATAAAATAGTAATGAAAATATTATAATAATTTCTTAGTTGAAACCTTAAAAAAATCCGAAATTGTAATGAGACATACCAATCGGGCACTCGTCAGCAGGTGTCGAGGCGGACCGTACGAACATGATGCACTTTTTACTGCTGAATGCGACGTCATCCTTTGGGATTGGAATTGGGGCACAAGCTTTATTTTCGGCCCCTGTTGTATTGCACCCATCACTTCCACAGGTGACATGGACTGACTCTTCTTTGCCTGAAAGTTAATCAATAATAATTCACTTAGGGGAGAGTGGGGACCGATGGGCCGCTTGACAAATTATTGACCATGGCGGAAAATCTGCGTCAGATAAAGGATTCATACTGTGCACCCTATCAGCTGGTGTAATTCTCTTTAAAATGATATAAGATTCGCATAGATGAACCTAGGAAGAAACATTAGAAAACACATTTTCTGTCAAGAAAGATGGTGGCCCATCGGTCCCCAACCATGGGGACCGATGGGCCATCCCATGGGGTCCGACGGACCATGTTAATAACTTGCCAAAGGGTGGATAAAGAATTCAAAATTTGTTTCCAGTATGTTTTTGTTGATCCATCTGAGTGTTTGGGACAATATACGAGATCGAAAGACTATAGATATTGCCAGATTTTACCCTTTGAAAAAAAGCTTAATTTTCACAAATGTCATGAGTTACTTTTTCATAGTTATATTCAATCTATTGAGATGAAATTTTAGCAGTACATGAACAGATGCATTAAAAACTATGTTGGAGAATTCCAAAACGATTGGTTCATTGGTCACTAAGAAAAAAAATATTGATATTTGGTCGATACAGAAGTTTGGCTACCACCGTGATCATCAAAATCTTGTCTAATACCTCTACTTGGTTGATCAATATTAAAAAATGAGAATATTTTAATTTTTTCTCCATCAAAGAATCATTTGTGTCAATCATTTAGATTTTAAGGGGAAAAGTAAAATTTTCGAATGATACTGTACTAGTATGCCACCTGCAGGAGAAATCTTGGATTAAAACAATACAATTCTTTAAAAACCCTCCATTAGCTTATATTTTGGGGAAAATTTAACTTGCACTCAATATTGCATGAATGTCTAACGGGGTCCTTATGTTTATTATATCCCAAATACTACCTAGATTGAAAATTTGTGATTACGGATATTTTGAATGTCCACCATTTTGTGTTTGAAGCCATTACTAAGGCAAGTCTATCACTGTAAATTCGAGGCCATTCATTTAAGTCAAAACTTATCATTTAAAGATGCACGCTGAAGTTCTATTGTGCTTTTTCCCATAAAAGACTTTAATATACAGCCCCATGCCAATACGCCACCTATAGAAAATCTCAAGAAATAGTGGCCCATCGGTCACCATGTTGGGAGGCCCATTGGTCCCCAAAAGCTTTCTGAACAGTCAAACCCCCCTTTTTTGGTGAAATATGGTTCTTGTTCCTAAAATTCAATGTGTAAATTGTCACCAATATATAGGCCAAATCATCATAGAAAATATATTGCGTCGAGTCTACACACTTTTGAGATATTAAACTTTTTCTGAATCAGAAAAAAACTTTTTAGATGTTCAAAATTTCATTTTGCCTCCTACACGCTTGTGCTATCACTTATTGATCAGTGGTCGATATGGTATTCATAGATGTGATAAGCAATACTAAAAATGCAAATTAGATGTTATGAAACGTTTTTGAAGTGGAGTTAAGAGGACGGCCCATCGGTCCCCATGGCCTGTCGGTCCCCATGTTCCCCTACACTGCCGGCCAAAAGTTTGGAAACAGGTTGCAGCTTGCCATTGCACTAACAGCTTCTTGGCCACACCAACTATGATTATAAAAAAGGGTATTTTGGGACCCCATATTCATATGCAATTGACAATTTATTTTTGACGTTGTTCAAATTTAGGCAATTATTTTTTAAAGTTATTCTTTATGGAACTCTTTTTATACCTATTTTCATTCTTTTTTTGCTTGGGATTTTTTTTTAAACTTTTTTGTTGGGGAGGGGTGAATTTTTATTTCAAACGTATTTTTTTATTTTTTCAAACATTATATTTTTGGTAGGAAATTTTTTTTTTTTTTTGGCTAGTCAGTGTTCGCTCTGTCTATGCAGGGCTCTCCCTGACTTACTTATCCTCTGAAATTACAAAAGAGCTGTTCAGTGTTCAGCAAATTGAAGTACAAGTATTTTTGAAAACTGGTCAATCGACAGCATCACGTTTGGCGCTTAGTGCCTGACTGCTGGTGCCGTTAATATATTTCTAAAATCAGCCTTCGCAGCCTTCTTGGTGCTTGGAGTTATTCATGGTGTATATTTAATTCCCATACAGAGATTTAAGTAAGACATGTAGTTAAAAGTTTTTTCACAGCGGAGAGGCATAAATTAAAAGGACTTCAATCATGTACAATAAATGTAAATTTAGTATATTCTACATGTATAAATACAAGCAATTATAACAGTAATACATGTCTGCTCAGGGTCCTCAATATGGGGAGCACTCTCTAATAAGACAAAGAAGCCACTATTGAGAAGCCACCGTACGCTCCGAAACAAGCAGGGTGAAACTGATATTATACTTACCCATAGGATCATCAACAGTCAGTGCAACTATTGGGGTGAGAGTCAAATCGTGATCAAGAAATTGCGCAAAGATAGTGAAAAGGAAGGAATGCGCTGGATCGGGATCGCTCGTTCCGCTGGAAACTTTGAGGCTGACTTCACGGGCACTCGGAAGGGGGCCGGATACTCCTGTCCTTAGGGCGTCTAAACCTGTAAAAAGTAGACAGGGTTAAGAAAATGAAACAATGCCCTGCTGACGCAATTGCTACCCTTGGCCATAGATACTGTTGTTAGGATGAGTTATCATGTCGAGCCTATGTAAATTTTTAACAAATATGGCCACCGAGGTCACAAAAATAGTTCTAGGTCATTCATACTAGCACTCATTCAAGATCTTAATGTGATACATAATCCCTGTACATCTGTTGGTCCTCAGTACGATAACACTTGAGTTAATGTGTGCATACTCTTTTCACAAATATGGCTGCCAAGGTCACAGACTTCGGTCAAGGTCACAACTCATTGAAGGTTTTACTATGATGCATAATCCCTGTTAGTTTGGCGATCCAAGGTTGAAAACAAGAGGAGTTATTATGAACACAAGCTGTTGACCAATATGGCCACCAAGGTCACACAAGTAGGTCAAGGTCACTCATTTCAGAACTCATTCAAGGTCTTGCTGCGATACACAATCTTTTATGTTCCTAGGATTTTAAAATACAAATGGAGTTGTACACAAGGATGGTGGACAGACAAACGGACAGCCTACAGCTAGACAGACAGCTAGACAGACACTGCTGCCCTCTGCAATACCCAGGCATGTGAACCTTGCCGAGTGTAAAAACCTACAATATCCCATTGATAACCTTTTGGAAACATCTTGATCAATTGGAAAAATAATTTTTTCAATAAAAAAATATCTGAGACCGTTTTAATCAAACAAACATGATATTTTAATGACCATAACTTTTCAATAGTTATTGTAATTAAATTGTCCAATGAGCGAAATAACATCTATTATCACTAGGAATTTAAAAAGGCTAAGTCTATCAAAGAAAGCTTATCAAAACTGTTCGACAACTAAAATATATTATGTCTCTCCTCTCATAGCAAAATATCTAAAAGTTTTAGGAGTACTTGCAAAACGATGTATCAGTCAATAGCATTTGATAAAAAGTGGAAGTCTGAAATTCAATGGGGCTAACCTCTAGATGTGTTCTATAGCCCGTCTCTGACTCCCATGTAAAATTTCAGCTCATTTGAAGTTGTTTTAGATGTTGCTCAAGAGCCCCAAAGATAGACGGGGTTTAACATTGAATGTTCAGGCGAAAATGGCTATTTTAGCTAATAGCTCTCAAATTATCAGTTTCAGTCCACCCAAACACATGGATAGTTGATACAAAGATGTATAAATTATTATGCAAACTGTGGTACCAATTTTATATCTGTACCTTACTTGGTTCTTCTGTAATTGGCAAATGTATACCTTTTTTCCTAAAAAATTGATGCCAAGGCAAAGAACCTTTCTTGATGAAGATTGATTGCAGTCTAATTTTGAATTTTAAACATGGGACAATCACAAATTGGTTCCATAGTGGGACAGAGATGCAAGAACATCAACCAATGTCTTACAATCAATTTGAGACTCTTGAAACAATCTTAGAAGTTTTTTTTTTATTACAGAAAATCACATAAATAAGTATATCCCATACATGTAGATTTTCTCAATACCAAAGCAAGTTACAAATATGAAATTGGTACCACAGTGTGCAGAATAATTTATACATCTTTGCATCAACTATTCATGTGTTTGGGTGGACTGAAACCTATAATTTATGGACTATTAGCTAAAATATCCATTTTCGCATGATAATTCAATGTTAAGCACCATCTATCTCTGGGGCTCTTGAGCAACATCTAAAAGAACTTCAAATGAGCTGAACTTTTACATGGGAGTCAGAGAGGGGCTATAGAACACATTTAGAGGTTAACCCCAATGAATTTTAGACTTCAACTTTTTTTGGGACACCCTAATAGATATTGATTCTTTTTTACAAGATTGCTTAGTCATAGATTGATTTATTGGTCTTAATTAGTCCATTGTTTCATTAGTTAGTCAATTTACTAAGTCAATTAGTCAATTTTTTGGCATTATCCTACATTAGCCCCCTCAGGGGTCTAAACATTTAGGCCCTTTTTTCATGGGAAATCGTGGTGGTAATTTCTACTGTATAAGCGTTATTATGTTTATACACAAGATGACTCTTATACAGTCAATGTAACAAAGAAATAATTGTCTACCTATTTATCAAAATACAGTCTTATTATACTCGTGCTTTAGCCCCCTTTTCCATTGACAGTACCATTGAAAAGGGGGCTAATGTAGGTCGTAGGAGTATATATAGACAGTAGGATATAGCAAGAAACTGTCTTATTATACTCCTGCTTTACTCCCCTTTTCCATTGACAGTACCATTTAAAAGTGGGCTAAAGCAGGAGTATATATAAGGCAGAAGAATATATAACATACTGTCTTATATATATACTCCTGTGTTAGCCCCCTTTTCAATGGTACTGTCAATGGAAAAGGGGGCTAAAGCAGGAGTATATATAAGACAGTATTTTTTTTTTTGAAAGAGACGAGTTTTTCTTTTTACATTGACTGTATAAATGCCATCTTTTGTATAAACACAATGACGCTTATAAATACAGTAGAAATATCACCAAAAAAGAGACAAGTTTTTCATTGTTAAATTGACTGTATAAACGCCATCTTGTGTATACTGTATAAACACAATGACGCTTATTCAATAGAAATACCACCAAAATATAGCAAAATACTGTCTTATATATATATACTCCTGCTTTAGCCCCCTTTTCAATGGTACTGTCAATGGAAAAGGGGGCTAAAGCAGGACTATAATAAGACAGTTTTTGCTATATCCAACTGTCTATATATACTCCTGCTTTAGCCCCCTTTTCAATGGTATTGTCAATGGAAAAGGGGGCTAAAGCAGTCCTGAGTATAATAAGACAGTTTTTGCTATGTCCTACTGTCTATATATATTCCTACATTAGCCCCCTTTTCAATGGTACAGTCAATGGGAAAGGGGGCTAAAGTGGAACTATATATAAGACAGTATTTTGCAATATATCACAGTTCAGTTTGAATGTTTTAAGATACATATAACTGTGAGTATTCTTGGTAATGATCACCCTTCACACTTTTACAGTATCTATTCTGTGATATACAGACTGAAAACATATTTGAGTTATTTTTCAGTTTCAGTTTTTGTTGATCAATATCTATGGAAATACCTATAAAATGTTTAAACCCTCAAGGGGGCTAAAGTAGGATAATGCTAATTTTTTTTTAAGTTTCACTACAAATGAAAATGATAAACATATTTTGACCTATGGTCTCGCAATGCTCACGGGCATAATCATATCAATTACATTATAGTAATAAATTGATGAACTTTTACGAAATAAAGACCATGACTAATGCCCAGTTCTCACGGCATGTTACGGAGAACTTTTTTACCACTGAGGGGTAGCTTGAGTAGAATTCTAGGAAAAAAATGACCATCCCGGCGACATACAATGTTTATAAAACCATTATATAATTAATTAAAAGGATATCACGGCGGGATAAGATAGTAAATCGGCGGGATAACATCATATCCCTGCGGGAAAGATCTAAATGCCTGGGGGGAAAGATCTAAATGCCTGGGGGGCAAGATCTAAATGCCTGTGGGATGTCAAAGATCGTCAGCGGGATGTCAAAAGATCATCGGCAGGATGTCAAAAGACCGTCGGCGGGATGTCAAAAACTGCCGGCGACGCTGCAAATGTCCCCCCAGGGGCAGGAGAGGTTCCCACAGGGGCAGGAGAGGTCCCCTCAGGGGCAGAGGATGTCCTAATATCCCGCCGGAGATGTTTTTGAGACGTTCTCACTGAAAAAATCCCTGCCGGACATAAAAAAATCAGTAAAACTTTGGACTCTGTTCCGCCGTCATGAAAAAAAAGTTTGAACCTGTTGAATCTTTTTTGACATCCACGCCGCAGTTTTTCCATTTCTAGGAACACCTGAGGGGAACAAAAACTACCCCTGGGGGGATTGTGAAAAGTCGACGGCGGATCACCCAAATTCATCCAAATTACCAGGAAATACCATCACGCCGACGCCTAAAGAGCTCCGTAACGTGCCGTGAGACTGGGGCATAAGCGATCTATTCCAAAAGATTTTAAGAAGGACCTGTACCAGAATTACCAAGGTTGATTATTTAGGTAAAATTATAAAGATTAAACAGATAAGAAGAAATGCAAACCATCGGCATAAGCGGACGGTATCATCCGACGAAAGGGACGATCGGATCTCCCCCAGAGCGGATGAATCAGATTGTTGCAGGATCCGTCTATTGTTCGGTATCTGAATATTGAAAATATATATTCATTACATGATCTGTTACCAAAGTCAGATAAGTCGCATCATAAGTAAAGGTTATTCACCAGGGGAGAGGGAATATGTGATTTATCACCAGAGGCCTTTAGGCCGAGGTGTGATAAACACATATTCCTGATCCTATGGTGAATAACCGGCTTATACCATCAGACGAACACTCAAACAGTCAAACATGAGAGGATAACTGACATCAAAGCATATTGGAATTATTCCCCTGCAATATTGTGATGTGATTGGCTGACAGAGGTGTCGAATGGTATAAGGATAGGTTATTCACAACGGTAGAGGGAACATGTGATCTATCAACTGAGGACTTCAGCCAGTGGTGTGATAAACAAGGTGAATAGCCGGCCTATATGATACAAACAGTCGAACAGTCAAACATGAGATGATACACATGTAATTAGTGGACAACAAAGGATATAGGAATTATCACCTTGAAATACTGTTGAATGTCTAGAAGATGACACTTCGTCAGCTATTATGACCAAAATAGTACCAAAATTTGTGTGAAGCAAAACTAATTTTTTCACTATCAAGTGTACAGGCTGTAGAATTTAAAAACAGATCTAGTTTTGCGTCGCAGAGTATTACTAAGCAGACCTACTTGTCAGTTTTATTGCAGTCGTGTTTGCCACATTTTGGGAAGGGACAGACTGAAGGGTCTTCAAATGGAGAATAGACAGGTTTGATGTTCATGTACGGAGTGGGATCCAGGATCTTGTCCTTTGCCAGGCCCAATATGACGTCATGGATCTTTGTTGAATCCAGTGAGAATCTGAACATAACAAAATAGATAATAATAAATGATTCATCTGTATTTGTCCATTTGATAACTCAACTTATCATCATGCATAAAAAAGTATTCTTCACCTTGGGCTTTCAGCTATTTCACACAGCCTTGTTCATAAGGTGAACAATACTTTATGTCTGATGAAAAGTTTAATTAACAAATAACAAATGAATCAAAAACAGACATAGATTAATCTACACAGTGATATCTGTATTTGTGTTTACTTCCCCCTGACTCCAAAATTTAAGCAAACAATTATTATAGTAGCTTTATAAGACCGTTCACAAAGCCATGGAGTTCAAGGGACACTGATTATGTGTTGCTTTTGGTTTTTGATTTACATGGTGAAGAAGCAACATTTTCAAAATATGAAAGATTTCAAACTTCATTTGAATTGTAAGACTTTGCCAAATTAACAAAAGTTCATATTAACAGCCTGACTGAGGAAAAAAACAAAATATCTTGTGCAGTTTTACTTGTATTATCACCGTTCATAAATGCAACATGCACCAAAACTTGTAGGTGCTTCTGAAAAGAATCCTTTCATATTTGGAGCCAATATTGTGTGAGAACTTGCTGATGACTTGCCTGTCATGCTCACAAATTCCTTTCTTTTGGGCTTTTATCACCTGGTTGACTGTGAATATCACTGTTTACATTCAAAATATTAGGGCCTATGATATTGTAAAAAATACCACCCTTCAAGGGCGATATTTTTTAACAATGGTTATGACATCACCGGCATTTCAGATGCCTGATGACGTCACAAACCAAGCGATGGCCAAAACAATGGGATTATGAAGTCACCTCCATTGTTGCTCCATGGTGACGTCACATTTTTGTAATGGCACAAAATAGTCCCTCTTTATAATTGAAAATTTGAGGTAAAACCAGGTGATAAAAACAAAACAACCACGCGTCAGGGCTACTTCGTACAATATCACTCGCTGCGGGCTCAAGTGATATTAATTCACACAACAGCTCGTGATATTGTTACTCAGTGACCCTGATTTGGGTTGTTTTGTAATATTATCTTGCCCTGCTGATACTCAGAAGTCTGCCAATCAGATATATCATTTCCTTCTGACTTATATATTATGAATGAGACAACTGCACATGACCTTTTTATCAAACTGGCAACTGCTTGAGACTTTACCTCCATTCGGACATCACCGAGATACTTATACCATTGGAGAAGCCGGGATCCAACTGAAAATTTGTGCATGTTAGAGCCCTGCTAAGGATTAACACTGTAACAACAGCAAAGAAACAATCAGATTATTGTTTATTTGCAAAAAAATATAAGTTAAAATGTATAACTTGGGGGGGGGGGGTTGATAATTCCAAAATGTTTGTGTACGCAATTTTTTGTGTCACCTGGACCCAGGCAGATTGCCTCCGTTTGTCAATATAAGCCAAAAACCCACATGTACGCCATTGTACGGAGCCTTTGAAGGTTGACGCAAGGAAATAATATCGAAAATAACCCCAAAATATCACATCTCAAGAACTATTGGTCATAGAGACTTGTGAATAGGCTCAAATTAATTGAAATACCACTTTTATATCAGTGTTTCTTAGTAACTATAGGCCTGGGTGCAATAGTGTTTTAGTTATTGGGCAAAAACTGTTTTTACCCTCTTTTCCTTTAGTATACAAGCATAAACTCGCGTTGCAGGCCGTTAGAACTTGAATGATTTCATAAAATGTATCAATCTTTGTTTACATTACTAAATGCATTAGACAGTTCTATTCCATATCATTGATACTGAATCAAACTATACCAAGTTGTTGTGTACCCTGTATAGCTAATGCCTAAATTGATTTGATCAGCGAGATACTTTGTTTACTTATTACAATATCATTAATATTTAGTTTCATATAACTGCATGGTACTCTGTGTGGATTAATTATCCCCCATGCTATGCTATGGGGGATTTTACTTTTAGTCTCCATGTCATGGCGTCCATCAAATATCTCAAACACCACACCATGCACAATGCTCATCCTTTCCCAACATTCAAAGACCCCCCTAAACTTGTCAAATCTGACCATAAATCAATAAATATGATAACCATTTCCACATTCCAAATACTTTTTGCTGTGCTTTTGGCCTGCAGCCATGTTATTTTTAAAAGCGAACTCCACCCCCAGGTGTCTCCACATCCTTACATGTATGCACAATTGTGCCCCTGGTGGAAATATTTGGCATAACTAAAATTGGAATTCTGGTGGGTATTGGTAGATGTGTAGGGCATGGGGGATATGGAGGCAGTATACCTGCTCTTGTTTATGTAGCTTTCCTCAAAGTCTAGGTTTACTGACAAGTTTTTGACAAGCTTATAAAACAAGTAACATTCACATCACAATAATTCTATCTTCACATGTGATACAGCAGTAATGGCACGAAATTAACTTGAAGAGTATAGTGTACCTGCTCCATTTCTAGATAAATGATAAATCTGTTAATACCAACAGTTCAATATTGGCAAAAAGATGTCCCAGGTGAACAAGTAGGGGAGAGTCCCCTTGATCGGACCACCTAACTTCACAGGCTCAGTATGCAAAGGGTATTAGTGATATGAAGTTCAAAACTGGTCAGAAAAACGAGGATTGAGTTGAAATATATTGTGCTACCGTGTTTTGGACAAAGCTTGATCAGTATGGCCACAAGACCATTTTTAAAAAATGCTTCAAATTCTCACATCATGAAATTGGTGTCCTCGATTCGACAAGTGAGTTGCCTCAATCGGACCACTTCTGAATGTCTTTTTTTTTAATAACCTGAGCTATTCGCATCATTTTGTAAAACAGAAACAACAGTCCCTGATTGTTTTATTAATTTTGGACAAATAAAAAATTTACATTTTTATGTTTTTCTCATTTTAATGTTGTTCCTGAAAAGACCAATAGAGGGCATGTCATATGGGAGATGAATATACATAATTAGTTTTACTTAACCCTGGACTATAATTTCTGAATTTTAGGGATTCACGCTTCATAAATATCTCAAATCATAATATTGACAGTCTTGTCAATAAAAATACATCCATGAGGTGGTCCGATCTAGGACACACCACTGGTCCAGTCGAAGGAATAATTGTCATTTGCTAAATTTAAGGCACTGCCCTGAATTTCATAGATAGAGGAAGTTTTCTTTTTTGTTTCGGTAGACAATTAGTTGGAGCATGGCAGGTACAAGGCAGGTACAAGGGAAGGAGTGAAATCATTGGTTTTTATCTTGTTCCATGTACGTCTCGCTCCTGTTGCAGGGAGGTGTGAATTACCCCCTAATTATCTGATTCATCATCACCGTCAACAATAAGTCATGATTCACAAATGTCTCATTGGACTAACACATTAACAACTTATACTTGATAATGCTGCTTCAGTGTGCAAAACCTTTCAGTGTCCTCTTGATAAAAAAAAAAACACAACAAAAAGGTAAAACTTCCAAATCTAGTGAAATGCGCTGCCCCCAGGAAACTCTTTTAATTTTCTAATATACAAATGGGTAAAGAAAATTAGGCCTACATTCTTCACCAAACAAAGACTTAAATTAAAATATGACAAAATGACTGAAGACAAATAAAGCCGGAGTCATTGAAGTGCTGACGATGATAAAACCCGAACACATGACATTGTATCACAAGGTTATATAATAGAGACAAAGATAGACCCTGTTACATAGAAAGGCTGATTTAGCTAAAACTGCAATAACTTAATTTTTTTGGATGACACATAAATTGTTAAAATTTTTAAGGCTTGAAGCAAGTGAAACATGAATTTTTCTTCAGCTGACTTCTTTCAAATTAGTCCCATAACGTTCCAAAAAATCGAAAATATAAGGTTTTTCCTCAAAATTAAGGTTTTTTGGCTTTATCTTAAAATATAAGGCAGATAGGTATATATTTACTATGGAAGACAAATATAAACTTGGGGACTTCGAATAATTTGAGCCTATTTTGAAGTCTGTATGTGCACTGATTCTCGAGTAATGGCATTTTTGGGTAATTTTGCCATCGGCGCAAAAGGCATTATCTTCAATGCCTCCGTCCCTATGGGTTTTTAAAACCAAATAATGCAATTAAATCATTGGGTTTCTTTTGACCTAAATTTGCATATTCAATGCGCACAGACATGATTTTCTGAAATTTTAAAAAATAACACCCCCCCCCCATACTATAACAGAAGAAGCATATGATGTCTAAGACAAAGTCAGTTAGTCACCTCATCATCAGGTTCTATCATGCATTTTTGTCAGTTAGGTCCAGACCGGAAACTAATGCGTTTTACACTTATTTGGGCAGTTTTACGGTATTTGCACTCGGCCGATTTTTCGTCTTTAAGCAATTACTCTGAGAAAAGTATGACAGGTACGCAGAAATTTGTCTTGGTGGCAGTCTTGCACTATATTGAAGTATATGTATACCAAATTTTACCTTGCTACGATGCTTACTTTTGAAACAGTAGGCGATTTATGACCAATTCTTGCACTTTTTTGTGTCTCACGGAGAGTTTCACATTTTTTTATGGCAACACAGAAAAGCAAAGGCAGGCACTTGTGATTCATGTTAATGATGCATGTCTAGACCCATGTCTTGGGCATAAAATACAGCAGGTTTCATCTGAATAACTTATATACAACATGACTTGGGTCCTAAAATGTAAAAAATGGCAGATGTCAAAAATTTTGTTTTCAATGGACCATCAGTTGCTTTATATGCTGGTATGAGTAGGTATCAAAGAATGTGTATACTGTTTGTGTTAATTTTGAAGCTTAAGACATATCTCAAGGTAAAACAGAAACATTTGTTTCAATAACCATAATTGGTTTTCAGAATGTGAGGCTTGAATGGGATGTCAAAAAAAGCATGTCCTCTCCAACCCATAGAAAAAACACTAAGTGTTTTGTAGGAAAAACAAGCTATTTGTGTATCTTTTGCTCAATCATGTGCCTTTACAAGTATGTGATAAATACAAGTTAAAAAGATATCCAGGCCATGTTCATACATTTTCTTAGAAATTAAAATTCATGATGTCAAAAAAATGTCCTCTCCAACCCATCAGAAATTTTGCTCTGATTCGTGCGTTTTAACACTGGATTCATTGAAGAAACGGCCATGGTTATACAAACTAAGTAAACCTGGATGCCTAAAAAGGGTTTTGATAAGTATTGAAAATGTCAAATATATTATCTTTCGTTATCTATTATACTATTTTGAGAAAATCAAAATTGAGAAAAAAGTTGATTTATTTGTGTCATATATCGATATAATTGTAATTTTTTACTATTAATTGAATGACTTTTAAGGATAATAACCAAATATCTTGCTAATGGAGCCATCAAAGATGATTTTTCAAAAGGCGTCTGATAATCGGTCATTTTCGGCAGTTTTTTGCTCCAAAACACTATGTTTGACACAGCCGAACACCATGAGTTTCAATCGTACAGTTACAAAACTTGACATGGGGTTAATAGGATACCTAGGGATTATTAACCATGGAAATCATGTGTCTTTTGAGACTAGTACCCTACTCAACTGAAACTTTCAAGGTAATGGCAAGCCAGATTTCCGTAATTTCGTAATAAAAATGGTAAAAAAAAAAATTGTGGCATGTTTAATCAAAATTTTAGTTTTGTATGGGTTTTGATGTTCCTATACAACAATGTGGCTTGATTTCCAAGAATAAGAATGGGTGAAAATTGTTTCTGGACGGATATTTTTCCTGATAAACAGTTTTTTCAAGAATCAACCCTTGCCTACTTTAAGTAGCGGTATTTTGGTAGTGAAGCACCAAATCACTTCAGTCCTCTTTGATTATAGAAACAGTAATATGTTAATTTTATGATGGGATGATGGAAATTCTCAAATTCCAAACTTTATTTTGACCCCCCATGAGACACTTTGAGTGCAAATACTGTAAAACTGCCCATTTCAGCTTTTTTGGGCTCAATTTCATAAATTATGTCTGAATTATCTTTTTATGGCGGAAGGAGGGAGGCACTAAAAGTGTCATTATTATCGTTTTCATAGCTGTGTGTTTTTCCAATTTGTACTTTGCTTCATCCTAAAACTGTGATGTCACAGATTTAGTTGCATAACTTTGTATATTGCTAGCACATATTTCAAGAAACTGACTAAATGCAGTAACACATGGATTATGTATATTTACCTTGTTTGGCTTTTATACCTGAACTGGTTGCTGGATGCTTCAATGAACTATAACTGAATCAAACAGACAACTTATCAGTGGCGTAACTGGGGCTTATACAATAGTTGTTTGTTGTGGTTGTATACAAACAATAACATTGCCTAGCAGTTTTAAATTCCTTTGTCATAAACCGTGATGTCAAACTTTAAACTGAGTCACAGGTTGAAGATTGGACCAATCACAATCTCAGATACCCGATGATGTCACGGTTTAACTGCGAAACGAAGTTTTCAAAAAACACACAGCTATTAGAACAATAATAAGGAAAATTTTCAAAATTTGTTTTCATGACATATTCAATGTCCTGTATAACTATGAGAGCAGTTGGTTTCATGGTCCATATGAGGCCTCTCACTAAGTTGAGGGAACTGCTTGTTAAGCCGAAAGATAAAACTGAGGACATGGAAAAATCAGATGTCATATACAAGATTGCATGTGGGGGTTGCAATGCAAATTACGTTGGAGAGACAAGTCGCCTGTTAAAACTGAGGGTCAAGGAACACCAGCGCCCGACCTCACCAGTTTTCGAACATGCCTCAAACACTGGCCATGTAATTAACTTTAATGAAACCAGAGTCATCGACAGGGAATCAGACTGGTTTAAAAGAGGCGTCAAGGAAGCCATCCATATTGAAGCAAACAAAAGCAACTTAAATCGGGATAGAGGACGACACCACCTGCCAACAATCTACCGGCAACTCATCCCTTACTCACAGGGACCGGGGACAACATCTGGGGAATCCCATCAGAACCCCAGGAGGGAAACCCCCCGGGATTCCCCTGTGAGTGACGCCTCCCATCCACACCTCCCAGGCATTTGGATGAATAAGGCTTCAGGTAGAAGTTGAAAGCTCCCAGGTGAGGATACAAATGTTGTGTGAAAAAGTTTAAAACTTTCAATATCAATCCTGCATAACTACTTTTATCAATCAAAACTTACTCGTCCTGCACCTGGTGCAGAATATTGGATTGGTATTCTGCAGAGTGAGAAATTTGATCTTCAACTGCACCAGACTGCACCATTAATTGAAGCTTGTAAAATTCAATCTGTGATGCTGAAATGGAATGAAATTGATTATTTTCTAATTGTACTTACAACGTTGATTCAATGTTTTTTTTAATTACTGACAAACTGGCATTGTTTTCATCACACACATGTGAACAATGATGACCAGGTTCATCGAGAAATTAGAGTCATCTCTGACATCACAGTTCAACAGCATAGAAAAAAAACTTGAGATTCCACTTAAGATGATCATTGTTGGTTGTAAAAGGCCTAGAGATAAGGGTTATGTGCTTATGTTCATTTAATGTCTACGTACCGATCTGAAGTAAATTTTGATTTGATTTGACTTTAAACAAGCACTACATGTCCACTTGTTTATACAGTCCTGGACATAAGTATTGTCCTAAAACATTTCATCGACACCGCTGATAATTACATGACCTGTGATTGACTGATTTTGACTAGAAATAGCTTAAATGAAAGCTACAATCTTTTTTGACTTGATTGATTTATTCAGTAAGGGTATATATAAGTACGCCCTACTTGGACTAACGTCTTGTTGCATGTAAGATGTAATGGTGAAAATAGGCAAGTTATTGTGAAACTTCAAAAATTATAAGAAAATGGCTGAATAAAAGCACCATAACATTGATTTTGTCAGTCGCTCTTTAGGGAAAAAATGGGCTGGCTGGGAGAATGTTTAGGTGAATACTAAACAATCCATGCAAATGATGTAATGAAATACACAAGTACTGCCACAGGTATTGCAGAAGAGATTCCATCGTAAAATCATACCTGTGAGGTTGCCATAGGAAGCAAAATTATCCTTAACTTCCAGGGTGGTCTTAACGCGTTTCAGACTGTTCTCCTTATACCGTGGCATGTTTGCCCGAATCTGGGCGATAAGATCTAATGCTCCTGGGGCTGGAAATATCATTGTATCAACTTATAGAATGAAATAATACTGATGTGAAAGCAAAATAAAATTAATAAGTGTCACAGTAGTCTTTTTTCATTGTAATGATATCTGAGGTCTATTTTATTTACCTTTTGGACGATCAGTAGCGAATGCATCATTTGGTGAAGCAAAAACAGTGAGTATCACTGCTATTGCGATGAGATGCCTCATCTTGCAGTTTTACTTGGTTACCTTCAAATAAATGTGAGGAATTATTCACAGTAGCATGATAACTATATATTTTCACATGTTGACAATGCCATTTCAGGTGTACAGTCAGGGAATAGTTCTCAAAATCATCTTTGACAGGCAATTAAAATAATATAATTATAACGCTGCATTCATCACTGTCTAACTTGACATGGAGATGTATCAGGGTTTCAACTTTCTTTGGAAATTTTGACAAGCTTCTCCATTACATAACCAGGAAAGAAGTTAAAGAACCCAATGGTTCCAGAGGAGATACAGGAACTGCCACCATCAGCGGATGAATAGCGGTATTTTGCGAAATGAGGTAGAGTACATTGTAAGTCCTGCTATTGTCATTCTGGTGTGGTGAGGATGGCTATACAGAGGTCAGACTTTCTTCGGACAACAAGCTGATCAACCCCACACACTCAATCATCCTGTCAGGGCCAGGACACAGATGGAATTGTAATCGTTCTCATGTTATGGTTATTTCCCGGACTGGTGTACAAAATCAATTGCCAAAATATGTGCCTTTTTCTTGTTTCAACATGTTTTCTCATTGTATCCAGTCATTATATTCAATTTTTGCATTTCTGTACTTGCTGTAAAAACTAATTTCTTAACTTTTGGTGTGGGTTGCTTTAGCTGCCAGAAGTTGTATAAAATATTGTCGGATATTTATAAAAGAAGGCACTACCTGCAACTACAGAAGACAACGTGTGTGGGAGACCATAACAATCAAATGGGACCGCGTACTTGACTACCAGCACAGGATTTGGTGTTTTTGTTTCATATATTGTTGGATTAAAGTTGCCCTGAATGACAAAATGCTCAGCTAAATATAGGTGGTTTCCTAAGCAGTGGAATATAAACTTGTGATCAATAATATTTTTGACTAAGTTGTTGAAGTATTTCTTTGATCACATAAATTATTTAGTTATTTTATGTACTTTTTCAAGATAGTTTTTCCATCCTCCAGCACATCCATTCTTGATGACATCACAATGACCATTGTTATAAATATATAGCTACAAGTTAACAAATTCTTATAATGCTGATGACGTCACAAAGTTGATAACACTGAAGACTGAATTTTTTTCCGTGCGTACCCGAAATAAATCTAGGGGTCATTTAGTGCATTTGGGGAGTCATTTCAGTAGGAAAGATTCATCGTATTGCAAAAAAACTTCACATACGAATCATTAGTATCACAATACATACGAGTGATACAACAGTGCAGAAATTATGAATTTTTTTTATCCAAACTTGACTATCATTCAGAGTAACTTTAAGGAAAAGCAAAGTGACATTTACCAATTGGCATACCTTAGATAGTTGTAAAATTTTAGTAAATCACTTTTCTTAGTGATATATAAACATTTAGTGTTTTGGTAGAATTGTAGAAATAAATTAATCGCATTGATAACATTACAATATTATGAATAACTGTGTAATATTACATTAATCCAAGATTTGAAAGATCTATCTATCTATACATATGTCATAATTATCTTTGATTTGTGAAGTTATTGTTTCAAGGCGTAGACAATGCAATTAGATGTTAATTTTTCAACAAAACGCGACAATCTCAAAGCGGTTGTTAATTAACAACATATCATCATCTGTTTTGTATCTTGTAAATTGTGATTTTTTTTGTCATGACCCTTGTCCAACACTGATCGCTAATGCATGACCCACAGGCAGGCTATCATTATTATATAAAAATGTGTCTTGTGATTATGCTGTATCCCCGGCAAAGATCTTTACGAAAATGTGAAGTTTCTTCATGACGTTGAATAGAAAGATCCTGTAAAGTTTCATCAGAAACCGTGCAGCAGTTTTTTCTTAATCTTGTTTAAAGACGGATGGCTGGACGGACGGACTGACAGACAGAAGGACAGACGCGCATGAACGATAACATATAGCCCCGTCCTACAGCAGGATTAAATTAATTAATAACATAAGACTTACCTGAGATCTGCAGACTGCTGTGGGGTGAGACTCTCCATCCTTTTATACGAGCATAAAATTTATCGTCTCGAGATCATCAGAGTTTGAGAAATTTAAAATCAATAACCAATGGGGCAAAAAGGCTTTTGAATTGTAAAAAAGGGGTGAAGCCGTGACTCCTAAAAATATAACGAAGGATGCTTCAAAAGTATTTTTAGCGCACAACTGCAAGTACAAATACATCTAATTACTAATTCATGATAACATGATTTTGATAATAATAAAAAAGAATGGTTTCCTTGAACATTAAGCATGTATGTTAAGTGTAAAAGAAAAAAATTAATATGTAATTCGTGGCTACTTAGAGCAGTTTCCCCCAAGTGCACACTGTACATCAGCAATTTTTAAAAGGAGGTCCATCTATAGACGAGTGCAAACGTATAGAGAGATTTTCTTGAATCCTATAATGGTGGATCGTTGATTTTAACACGAAACCACATACTGTTTTTTGTTTCTTCGAAGCACGATCTTTGCCATGTTGGCAATTTTTAAAAGCTGACTGTCCATCTCTCAGTAATGTTTGGTATAATCTGAAACTAAAGGCATACTTGAAACTCTATTCTCCAAAAGGGCAGACTGGCAGAGGTTGGTATTATGTTATAGTCTATCAAAATAATGGAAAATATATATATTACATATAAAAATAACAAGGGAAAAGATAACAATTGTTTGGTACAATACAAAGTGTTGAGATCCTAGAACCTGACTTGGCAAAGGGCAGAGGAAGTAAGCCAAAACAAACCAGAGTCAAGTGTAAGGAGGTGTGATACATAGGACTCACATGTGATGTTATGGCCTTTAAGGACGTCCAACCTTCCATCTCCTCCCACACAAGACCCTGGAGTGGAAATCCAAGAGAATTACACGGCATAAAACTCATTTGGATAGCACAAAAAATTATCTAAATTGAAGGCGACTTGCCTGCATTCATACATAGTAATCTGATTAAGTTTCTCAAACTCAGCTGATCACTGCTGAAGTACGTATGATACATATTTTATTGCATCCTTTGTTTAACTCACAGATTTGGAGGACGTTTTATTGCTCAGGGTCCAAACAGGTTAGCTGAAAATGCCAGGTGGACAGTGAGAAACTGGCCAAAGAAACTCATACTAACTGAATCTGCTCTAAGATACCTATTTAAACTTCGAAATACCCTTGACAAGAAAACAGCCAAAACTGTTACAATCAGTGATCTCGTCACTCCTTTCTTGGATAACGGAGATGGACTGTTGCATGGCACAACCGGGCGATTGTTGAATAAACTTCATGTTGCTCAAAACCCAGCAGTTTGATTAATTCAGAGACTGAGAAAACAAGACAGTGCTAGCCACAAAACAAAGTTCTCCATTTGTTACCAATCTCAGCAAGAATTGAATTCAAATTGAAAACAATTATGTGGAAGGCAGTGAACAATCAGGCACCTGGATACATTCAGGAAATTGTCAAATCTCTACAAGAGTATAACCTGAAAAACAGCAAAATAAAGTTTCAGGACCAATAATTTCCCTGTGCTGCACCTACAATTTGGAACCGTTTGCCGAGAATAGTGAGAACTGCCATGATATTAAACACACTTATTATCGTTTTCATAGCTGAGTGTTTTTCAACTTCACACTTTGCTTTTGTCCCAAAACTGTGATGTCACAGATTTAGTTGCATAACTTCATATATCACAAGCACAGGTTTCGAGAAACTAACTCCATGCATTGACACATGGATTATTTATGTTTATCTTTGATAAATGCACTGGTTGACAAATGCTTCAATGAACTGCAACTGAATCAAACAGACTACTTATCCTCAAAGGAAAGTTAGGGGGCGACCATTTAATATCGAGAGGGAGGGGGAGGGTTGGAGTTTTTTTAATGAATAATTTCTTGCTCAGTTTTAGTGAAATAACTATTTTTTGTTCAGTTTTAGCAAAGTAAATAAATTCTTTCTGAGCAGTCTTGAATTCAATCATTTCTGGTGGGGTACTTCTGAACGAGGTGTCCTTTGATTTTCGAATGAATATTTGGGGAGCTCTTGAAATAAATAATTACTGCTGCCGTTATCATGAAATAAATAATTTTCCAAACAAAATTTATTTGAAATTTTTATGACAAGTGTCTTGTGAAAAACGATAACACACTTTGTTTGGAAAACATTAAGCATGTTGAGACTCTTCTGGTTAGATGCAACACTCGGCTTACTACAGAAGTTGTTTGTTGCGGTTGTACAAAAAAAAATAACAGTGCCTTTGTCAAAAACTGTGATGTCATACTCTAAACTGAGTGTCACAGGTTGAAGATTAGCTAAAGTACTTGTACATGGACTCAAGTACTCCATAAAAAAGTTGTACTTGTACTTGCCAAATGCAAATTTACTTGTTCTGGACTCAAGTAGAATTTATTGTACTTGACCCCAAGCCTGTTGTGATGTTGCAATGTTGCAATACCATTGCTTCATACTGTTTTTTTACATTTAGAAAAAAGGAAATCGAACTTGGACTTTAACTAGGATGTTTCTTTCGGGGGCATTTCTTTTTTTGCTCAGTACGTATTTGTTTTGCTGTGCAGGTAAAGAATGTAAGGCAGACATAAGAAGTAAGCCAAAACTTATAAAAGTTAGGCCTATTCATCATCTTGACATGACATTAATGAGAACGAAAACTCATATATTGCATCAAAAACTAGTTTAATTGGCAAAAACTGTTGAACAACACTGTACTAAATTGATCAAAATACATTTTGTGATTTGGATGAATAACACGATGATGTTCATGTTTACGCAGATTTAATTCAGCGCCTGATTGCTTAATCAATAATGATAAACTTCAACTACAAACAATGGGTAATTCTCCATACATCCCATAGTAAACACAGTGCAGAGTGTAATTCATTTGGGTCTGAAGAGTGAAGAAGCTTGTCCCCAATTCTCAGATGACCAAGTCTCTATAATCAATAAAAAGTGATTTTAAAAAGGTCAAATGATGCCCTAAGTTATACTGGTTGGATATTTCATCAGAAACTGACAGCCTGTAGCAATACATACATCCATACGGTGGTGGAACACTGGTGGTTTTCCCTGCATGGTCCCAGAAGGGGGAATGGTGGTTACAGGTAACGCTTTTTGAGAAGGGATATGCAGGCATCGGGAAAGTTACAAAGTATGATTAACATAGTGACATAGCGCGTATGAACATTCAAAAAAGTACTGTAGCTACTTGGCATAATGGACCTTTCAGATATTTTGCAACAGATATTGGCAAAACATGATTAGTACTTTGGCAGAGAGTAGCTTTTCAGGCAAAGACTCATGAGCATCCCAGGCACTTTCAAAAGGTAGGGTGCAAAAAACGCAATGAAACCTCTTTTTAGAATGTATGAACTATCTTTTACGCTGTGCTATTTCTGGTTCTGTATCAATTTGGACTTTCTTTTGAACTTATCAGAATCTTGTTAGCGGACATATAATGGGCTACTTCCTGCCGTACACTTACCATGCTTTGCAGATATAAAACCAACACAAGGCAAATGTTAATGTATAAGTAGGATATTTAAATTAATCAATTACGCAAACAAAGTCAGTCTCAACAGACTTTACAATTACACCCGCAGCAGGTCTGTTCAAGCATGAGCGTTTTTCAACTCCCTGGGGAGTAAACAGCCAGGCAGCCATTTCCAGCGCACACAATGCTACGTCACTCTACAATCGCCCTCGCTGCCTATAGCCAAGTACCCATTTACACCTGGACCAAGTGAAGCAAGAAGTTATTGAGGATCTGCTTCAGTCTGAGACCAGACTGCTTTCTCCCCCCCCCCCCCTTGCTTGAACAAAAAGCACCACATCATAAGGTTCCATCATTTGGGCTTGCTCCTAACACAGAAGGGAAGTCCAATGGGAAGAAGAAGAAGATCCCTCAGACAATTGTGTTAGCTGTGCGAGCAGTCTGATTGATTTCAGCATGAATTAGAATCATAGTGGGGGAGATAGAAAATGATAATAAAGAATGACTTAATTGCCACACACTCTGTATATTCCTTCAAAATGCCAATTTCTTGTGGGAACAGTCTACTCTGAGGTATAGAAGTTGGGACTAAGTGGCAGTTAAATGTTTGAATCCAGGCAGATTATAGGTGTCGCCACTTGTGGCATGTTTGACAAGGGTGACTCAACAAGCTTCTTCACAGCCTTTGTTCATAACCCTTCCTGCTATTTATGTGAAAGAATTATAAATACTAGACTTATATCAAATTGAACATTTTATGGTGATACACCATTTCTATCAGCTACTTTAGCTGTAAAACATTATAGGACCTCTCTGATGTGGGATGAAAATAGAAAATAGCCGACACATTAGTCAAAATGACTGATTTGAGGAATCTATGTATTCTGTCAAGACAGTGTTCTACCTGACCATGAAATGTTTTACTGCCTAATTTTGTCCTCATGGACAATTGTGTAGCAATTTTCCTCACTGATATGTTGGACTATTTGCTTTTCGAAATCAGCCTGTCCCTCCACTACGGGGAGGCTTTATATGCAGAGAGACAGGTACAGTCTGGATCTGCTTAGTAAAGTAACTTAGTTCCTCTGTGCCATGGTTGGGAGTCGAACCTCAATGTCTCAGTTTCCCAGGAGAGTCTGTCTACAAGTGGACTGCTCTTGCATTGCCACAGATCAGAACATATGCTGTCTTGTGTTGCCACCTAGTGATTAGTGTGCTATTCCGCGAGCTCCTGCGAGCGTCCACATCATTTCGATCAGAGGAACACACACAATTTTCTCTGGAAGACACCGGGGCTATTTCTGAGTGTGCTGATGGCCTTGTCTACTTCCTTAGAGAATGTGATTGCCAAGTCTGACTCTGGTATACATCAATGTTGAATAGAAATTTTGTGAATGTGCAATAGAATTGGAACTATTTCTTGGGACAGCAATGACGTAGCATACAAAATTAACTTTTGTGCCAGGTGGCAGCAGCATGCAGTTCTCCTTTTCACCAGACTGCAGGAGAGTACCTTATCCACCAGACTACGGCACCTCAAGGTTGCTGTAACTCGCATGTGTAATGATGCGTTGGTCCAATGTCCTCCTTATCGACTCAATGATTAATCCTGGAGTTGACACTTTTACTTTTCTCTTTGACAGTCAGATATCACTTTGTCACATGCAAAAGTCAGGGACCTCTCCCCTACCCCAGGATAGAATAAGCAACAGTATTGGTTGTTCACAGTTGTTCACACATTTCAAGTAAATTCTAGTCTTTATTCAGTTGATGATGGCACTACCAAGTTGTGTGCTACAATTGATCCAATATTTCCTCATGCCCTGAACGGAGCTGCCCTCTGTGGATGTCTCTCAAATACTGAATTCAATGTCTTGTTTTGAAATACATAGATAATTGGATTTAAAACAAAAGCACAACATGCGATGCCCTGAGTAATGGCAAGTACTGTGTACGTCAGTGTAATTGAACCGTTTGGCATTACTAAGCAAGTGACCAGATGAGGCCCGAGCAGGACAAGCAAGTGTGTGATGAAACCTAGCGCACGCAAGGTTGCAAAGAACACCAGAGAACTCTTTTTCGTAGAATTATCGCTAAGATCGCTGAGCTCATTCTGAGGTGGTATGATGGCATGCCGCCTTCTTCGGTGGCGTTCGAAGTCAGCAGGCAGCGTAATGTGACTGACATTGCGATGGATGCCATCTTGGACATCTGAGTACATCCAGCTGCTGTGCCTGGACATGTATGTGCTGCATCGGACAGGCTCTTGTGTGACTCCTGCATCCATATTGGTCTCCTGCTCAGTGAGAAAGTGGTGGAAGAAGTCCGGCTGGGATTCTGAGGGGGACAGGATGTCACTAAATACTGGCGTTTGGGTGTGAGCCGTCAGTAACTCAGGAGTGTGTGGGAATGGCGACCCGGCTAATGAATTATCTGTTAATTTTGAAATTGAACTGCAGGAAGATAGATCAAAGCTTGCATCAGTCGTTGCTTCAAAATCAGTTTGAACGCAAGCATTACGATTGCTTGGTTCGATACCTTCTGACAATGATGACGCTCCTGATAATGAATAATAATGCCTTGTGCGGTCTGCATTTAATGGTCGCAAAAAGTTTGCTTTTGACTTTTTTCTTTTCGCATTTTTCCTTTTCCTGCCTTTTTTCATTGCCTCTTTGCAATTACTCTCCTCCTCCTGGAATGAGTTCTTTTGGTTGTCGTCATTATCTTTCGTAAGTGGAGATTGTTGTGCACTTGGTATGCTGTTCCCTTCACTTTCTCTGGGGGAAGTAGGAGTGCCACACTTGGAATCAGAAAAACTGCCGAATGTGTGTAATCTCTCAGATTGCAGGGGTGGTAGCAGTTTCGTCTTCTGTCGCTTGACCTTTTTCCTTTTCCTCATACTTCTCTTGGTTACTTCTTCATCCCCGGTGTCTATGTTTGCGGTAGTACGCTTCTTTTGGGTGGCGCTATCATGACTACTGACACTTGTTCGACACTCATACTCTGGTTTCAATCCATCGGCTGTCCGGGATGTTTTTGCTTTGCCGATATTGTCAGACCAGAGGACGTCAACTGAAGTCGATCTTTTTTTGACAAATTTCTTCTTTAGTGATGAAGTCCTTCTGTATACTCTTTTATTTGTGACTTTTTGCATTGTAAAAGATCTCCTTGTTGAGATGGACGATTTGGCATAGGTGGTAGAGTCATCGCCATTTGGTGGATTGAGACCCGAAACCGTGCTGTTGTTACTTTCTGAAGTCAAGTATGAAGCGGCCGATGAGGTCTTACCAAGGAATGGCGCTACGTGTAAGGTGTACAGCGATTTCTTTTGTGATTGGGGCCAGTTTACAGCACCAAGGTGTTTGGAATCCACATCAGACTGTTCAGAAACGGTGACTTTCGAAACCATTCTACTCCTCAATATACTCTCCGTGTCATGTGTTGCCTCAAGATTGTTATCGTTCTCTCTTGATACATAACCTGGGATGGTGCTGCTGGTTTCGTTCCTGACACTACGCCATCTTTGTCGTGCGGAGAACACTTGCGAAACATCCAAGCTGCTTCTGCGTCGGTACTCTTGGAAATTTGGCATTGCCATAGGGGAGGAGAACTGCTCAACCACTGTGTTTATATTGTGAGTATCTGTCATGTTCGTAGTGCAGCCGGTCAGTAGCAGCACTTGTTTCGCTAACAAGTAGTGTACTCTTGATTGCGTCTGAGATCCATGTCGTCCCTGGCTTGTTCGTTTTCGTTCTCTTTGTTCGGGCAATGGTTGGGCATCTTGAAAAATGCTGCGACTGGAAGCAGTAGTAAAGGTAGGCATGTTAGCCAAAGGGTGCTGATTGTTATCACTCCCTTTTGGAGGGCCGATGTAAACATATCGCACAGCTAAGGCGTATGAGATCGTGGTGACAATTACAGCAAGGATGAAGATGGTGGTGCTGACTATCATGGCGAATAGAAATGACAAGTGAGTTTCTTTCGGCTTGGCATTCCACAACTGAGAACAGGACTCGTTACTCTTCCAATTCTTGTTGACTTGCGTGTTGTGTAGAAACACCAATGATATGAGAGTAAAAAGGATTGAAAATAGCCAAGAACAGACGACGGTGAATCGCTCTAACAGAATTCCTGGACGCTGCATGAAAGATGCCCTGATGACCCTTGCTCGCTGTACAGCCAACATGCAGATACTGATGCACTGCAGCCATTCGCATGTGAACCACAACCCTGCCTTAAGCGAGCAGAACGACTGGTTATTCTTCGACCAGATTCCGAGCATCTCCTCAAGAATTTGGGAAGGGGCGAAAAAGATGGCTACTGCTCCGGCCAGTACCACGAGGTTGGTGATCAGCGGATAGTGCTTGATGACATTTGCCTTGTACATCTGCATTAATGCCTTAATGCTGAATACTCCTCCTAAGAAACTGCACAGCAACATAACAAGGATCATGACACACCTGTAAGTCATTAGCACTTCGTTAAAGTCACTTGATGCTGTCTCGTTGCTCGACATTGTTCTTAATATTCACCTTGACAATGTTCAACTTGACAAGAAGTTTAGCGGAAAGATTAGGAACTGGCTGGTCTTGGTGTTGGAATACAGGAAACATTTATACATCTGTAAGTTAGAAGAAATTGAAACAATATTACATTGATGTAAACACAAATTAATTGCACAGGTATCTGCAATTCTGCATGGCGATAAAACAGCTTCAGACATTCACCAATCTGTTTATATTTTATAGTGGTGAATTAATTAATTTTATCATCCTACACAAATTCAAGTAATCTGAAAATTAAGTGCAAAGGAAAATATTGCAAACTACTCCACCACATATCAGAAACTAGAAAACAAGTTACAAAATAGTGTAGCAAACACATACATTTCAGCTCATTCAATTCTGTACATATGCGAAGGATGTTCAGAAAGTATTGACTACTTTTCTGACGGATCTTTGTTAAACAAAACAATAGAAAACTTGACCATTTTGCCAATTTTTTACATTCGCATGCTTAAATTTAAGTACTATCGCGTGATTGTATTTTTATTGTATTTGCAATGCCTTAATTATGGACGAACTTCATGTTTTTATTTCTCAAAATCCAAAGGTTCATTCAAGTCATCTTGCCAACGAATGAATTTCGGCTATAGTTTCCATAATACAGAGTTGAGATATGGCGTAGTCGGTCTTTGTAAATAACTCAGAACACTAAATATCTGCAATAAATATTTTATATTCCATATAGTATATCTCAAGGTTTGCTAAATAGGATGTTATGTGGTGTGTTTGTCTGGCCTATCATGGACAATTCTTATAAAGACATGCAACTTGCAATTTTCAACAAAAATATTTATTCAAGTTATCACATCTTCTATTTCTTTCACTGCATTACTTGTTGTCATATGCGACCAACCATACTTCATTTTTGTTATGTAGAAACTTAATCATACAATTTGTATCATTGATTTTGATATACGTTCTAATTCATGTGTAATGAATATCATCAAACATGTGTTCTGAGTTTTTCGTTTTATATGAATCATTTGATGAATACTTAAATTCTGAGATATGCGTCATAGCATATACATATATTACAAAATCAAGCACATTTAGCTGTTGTGTAAGTATAGGTTATTCACCATGGGAGAGGGAATATGTGATTTATCACCCGAGGGCTTTAGCCCGAGATGTGATAAGCACATATTCCTGATCCCATGGTGAATAACTGGCTTATACCATGAGACAAACAGTCAAACAGTCAAACATGAGAGGATAACTGGACAACAAAGAATATGGGAATTATTTCCCTGCAATACTGGCATGTGATTGGCTGACAGAGGTGTCGAATGCTATAAGTACTAGTGTAAACATATATCACGATTCACCAGTATATTTTACATCTAGCACTTGCGGTAGAAGTACTCACCTTCAATGTTTTCTCACATAGACACAGTGTAAAGATGAAAGTCCATCTGAGACATCCATCACTTGGTGTGTGTTCTGCTTTGGATGAGAAAATTAGAGACACAATTGTTAAATTGGCTGTGATCTGCAGTGTTAATTGCTCCTTCCTGGAGTAGGTTCACAACAAAGAAAAAATCCAAGAACTTAATTATTGGCTTCTATGCACACTTCAAACAACAATAGAATTCAAAGAATTTTAAATTCTGGAAAAAAGGCAATTGATTAAAAACAAATGTGATAATGACATTAACCAGAATAGAAGGAAGGTGATGACGACCTGATGGACTGCATGATCAAAATGTATAACTTGGGTTCTGATTTTTTCCCATATATATATATGTTTATAAGGGGGGGGGAGTATTGAACAAAATATTAAAACATTGTAAGATATTCACCAGTGGCTCAACTACCATGGGGGCTGGGTAGGGCTGCCCTACGGGCCCCCACCCCTCAGGGGGCCCCCACCCCTCAAGGGAGGCCCCACTCCCAAAGTGGGGTAAAAATTATTAAAAGCAAAATAAAAAATTAGTAAATTCCATTAGGGGTCAATCATGGATGAATTAGCATTGTTTCTGCATTAATTTCTAAAGAAGTGACACGTCAAATATAAGATAACTAGGTAACCAAAAACTCTGAAATGGGGCCTGGGGCCCTTTAAATTATCTAACGTCGGTTTGATACAATTATAGAATATAATACACTATTGGTCCAAAAAATGTTGAATTCCTTTAGGGGCCCCCACAGATAAAAAAATATATGAGCTTTCTTTCAAAAGAAGGGACACATCAAACAAAAATTGAAAGAGGTGGCGCAGTGGCTCAACTACCTGAAAATGTTGGAATAGTTTTAACATGAATGAGGGATTAGTGGGGGCCCTTTAAAGTAAGTCTATAAGTCAAGAAGACAGAATTATATATCTTTAAAATGTTGGATTAGTTCGGGGGCCAACAGAATCTTTCACCATGAATGAGGTATTAGTGGGAGCCCTTCAAAGTAGGTCCAAAAGTGAGGTAGGCAGAATTATGTGTCTGAAAAATGTTGGAACAGTTCGGGGGCCCCCAGAGTCTTTCAGCATGAATGAGGTATCAGTGGAGGCCCTTCAAATTAAGTCCGAAAGTGAGGCGGGGAGAATTATGTCTCTGAAAAATGTTGGAACAGTTCGGGGGCCCCCAGAGTCTTTCAGCATGAACGTGGCTGGGATGTTTAGTGTATAGATGGTGGTGAACTTATTAGGATGAAATGTTTAATAATCTTAGTATATGCTTGCGGAAGGTTGAAAAAAAAACCCAGACATTTCAGTATGTCAAATTGTCAATGAAATAAGATAATGTGGTAGTGGTTAGAAAATATCTATATTTATTTGTTTGTGTACATCTGACTGCTGTGCAAGGCCCTTCAATGGTGGACTAAAGTAACTTGAGATTGATAAAATTTTAATTTGTACTGATAAGGTAATATTAAATAGGCATAATAAACTGTGTCTGAGTCTGACTGAGTCTTTTATGCTTTTCCAAGTGTAGGCACATTAGTGAAATCTGTGGACTTTAATTGAGTACATGTATACTTCTCAATCTACCCTGGTAGCCTACCTAATTTCACATAAATCAGACAAGCAATAGCCAATGATATATTTAGCTGAAACAAGAATAGAAGATTTGTCCAATAAACCAACATAAATTTTCAACCGATGACAAGCCCTATTAAATGACGTCCGATGGTGCGGGTAGGGGCCCCCAGCCTTCCTGTTCCTACGGGCCCCACAACCTCTAGTTGAGGCCCTGATATTCACAAATATTTCTCAGTGCCTTTTTATCTGTATATTTAAGTCCACAGTGGCAGATCCAGACACAATATTCTTGGGGCGGCCAGACGAGTTTTGGCATTCGCGGGCCCGCGTTATCATAATTTTTCTTCAAAATGCTACTATTAGTCTTGGCGGTCCAGGTCCAAATTTAACTTGGTAAAGATAGTAAAAGCATCGGATGATACATTGTAACTTGGGATTCATTAAAATCAATGTTTTCGGCAACTACGAAAAAACGCCTCTAATGTGGAGGCACAGCGCAGGGACTGCCATTGCAGTGTTCTTCGACAGGAAACTATTTTAATTTCACGGAAACATCAAATTTAATTATTTATTTCAAGCATTCGACATCCTGAAACATTTTTTTCTCAGTAAACCGACAGTGTTACAGATGATTTCATAGTTGTAGACATAGACACTGAATGTGACTTTTTTTTCATGTTATTCCATGGGAAACTGATATAAAAAGTTTTTTTTATGTCACCCTTCCCTATAGTAAAATTACTATTGTAGAGGGGGTGGTGATTAGCTTAAAATTAAAATTTTGGAATATGATCACGTCCATTTCAGGTATGATGCATTGGAATATAAGATTAATATCTGCAAATATTTTTGATCTCTACCTTTATGTATATATACACATTCATAGTGTTAGTTCCTAATCTCTATTGGTATTTTAATTATACTATTTGTTATGTTGAAGAGTAATTTTATTTTGCTTACCAATGAATTCCAATTCTAATTCTGATTCTAATTCTAATTCTATCTCTAAGTCTAATTCTAAATGGGAGTCAAATCTGCAATGAAAACAGCATATTGTTCCAAACTGTACACCTTAAAGGA